>CM035422.1:70208095-70945595 GCA_020310875.1 Ceratopteris richardii
GTGTACATATGATTATGTATGTGTATGTGTATGTGAGTATGTGTATGTGTCTATGTGTGTGTTCATTATATGTGTGTAACTGCATTCATGTGTATGTGTGTGTAAAAATGTGCATGTATGTGTGTGTATGTATAAATGTGCATGTACGTGTGTGTATGTATAAATGTGCATGTATGCGTATATGTGTGTAAATGTGAATGTATGATGTATATGTGTGTGTATGCATGTATTTGTACATCTAGTCGCACTCTTTTCTCTCTCTATCTCATATGCATACATACATACATAAACACACATACTCATATCCACATATATATACATAAAAGCAATGTGTATCATGCATTATCACGATGATGATCCATAAGTGTTCGCATCTCTTTCAGACACCACTTATGTGACCGTCCTATCCCAAACTCTGTCTCAAGTGAACTTAGTACGTATTTTTTATCCATCTCATCATGCTTATTAAAAAAAAAAATCATTTAAATAAAACATAAGATGTTTATTTCAATATATATGTAAAATTTGTTGGAGAATTCCTCTCCTAATCGGAGCGGAAAGTGTAGAAGACCTTCTCAGGATCAAGACTCTTGCCAATAGCTGCACATTCAAGTGAAAACTGGTACTAACTGAAAAATGCAATGAACTTGAAACTTTGGTCACTCAAACTAGACACTTAGAGCTTTCAAATGAGCTATCAAACACTCAATTTGGAGTAGATTTGGGCTGGCAACTCTTTGATTCAAAAGAGACTACCTGTCCACTCAATTAAGCTAAAAACTAGACTTCACTAAAACCTGAATAACTCACAGAGCATAAAGAATTTCATAAAACTGTTTTAAATAGAAGAAGTACTCAAGATAAGCTTTCCAACGAATGTTTAAACACTAAAAGTGGATACATATGTTGAGAGATATGACTCTCAGAAATAGACTACCCAAAAATGGGTGTGCGGCTGGACATACTGTATGAGAGTGAAGTGAACGAAATGACTCAAAACAAATGAACTAGCTACAAGGGGAGTTCCACGCCTTCTTCTTCTCCTTGAGTGTCCTCCCTTGCCTCTTTTATAGCCAAATGACCAAAAAACTCTCATGATGAGTTTGAGAGCTCTTCTCCATCATTTCTCCACTACTTTGGACAACCACTCCTCTTATAGTTCAGTTTTTGGATTTGATTCTCTTTTGAATGATTCTCTTTTGGCCTCCACTACTTTTTGAAGTAAATGCTTCTATTTTTCATTTTTGTATTTTCCTTCTACTTGAAGAAAATCCTTTTTGCAAAAATATATACGAGCTTACTTCTTTATTTTTAACACTCCCCCTCAAGCTCACGTGTGAGCTTGCACCTTCAACCATATCCTGCAAGTTGATGTCATCCTTGAACCTCTTTAGCTTAGAAGCATCTAGGGACTTTGTAAGCATGTCTGCAACCTGGTCATTAGTTCGAATGAAATTTATATCCACATCCTTGCTCAAAACTTTTTCTTGAACATAATGATAATGCACTTCTATGTGCTTGCTTCGTGCATGAAACATTGGATTGTTTGTCAAGTGAATGTTTGACATGTTGTCACCATAAATTGGAATGGTCTCCACTTGCACATCAAGATCAGCCAAGAGCTTCTTAATCCACATAGCTTCAAAAGTTGCAAAGGCTAAACCTCTATATTCAGCTTCTGTAGATGAAAGTACAACAGTAGGTTGCTTCTTTGAGCTCCATGTGATAGGTTTGCTACCTATCATAAACACATAACCTGAAGTGGATCTTCTATCTTCCTTCGAACCAGCCCAAACAGCATCACTGAAGCCCTTTACCTGCAATTCTTCATCATATCTATAAAACAATGCATGATTGACAGTGTGCTTCACATATCTTAGCACTCGTTTGGCTAAATTTAAATGTTCACTTGTTGGAGCTTGCATAAATTGAGAAAGAACTCCAACAATATAACATAAATCTGGTCTTGTGATTGTAGCATAGATCAATGGACCTATAATACTCCTGTATGTAGTTACATCATGTAACTTCTCTCCATCATTTGAGCATAGCTTCACATTTGTGTCCATAGGTTGAGTGAGTGGTTTGCATTCACTCATTCCAAATCTGAAAAGAACATCCAACAAGTACTTTCTTTGCATCAAGTAGATGCCATCTTTCCCATAGACTATCTCAATGCCTAAAAAGTATTTCAGCTCACCAAGATCTGAAATTTTAAACTCCTTACCGAGTTTCCTTTTGATCTCTTGTATTCCTGTAACATTACTTCCTGTTATGATGAGATCATCAACCTATATGCAAATATATACCTGCTTGCCTTCTTCTTTCTTCATGTAGAGAGAGGGATCTGCATTAGTTGGAGTATACCCACACCTTGTGAGGTACTCGACCAATCTTTGATTCCAAGCACGTGGTGCTTGCTTCAGCCCATACAAAGCTTTCTTCAATCTACAAACAAAATTTGGATGCTTTCCATCTTCAAATCCAGTCGGTTGACTCATGTATACCTCTTCTTGAAGTTCACCATTGAGAAAAACATTTTTTATGTCAAGTTGATATAATGGCCATCTCCTTGCTTCACTCACTACAATCAAGGTTCTAATTGTTCCCATTTTTGCAACCGGGTTGAACGTCTCTTCATAGTCCATGCCGTGAGTTTGCTTGAATCATTTTGCTACTAGTCTAGCTTTATGCCTAGCTAGAGAACGATTAGCATTTCTCTTTATTTTAAACACCCATTTATTTGGAACAATCTCCATACCTTCAGCCTTTGGAACTAGCTCCCATGTGTGATTGTCCTTGAGAGCTTTTATCTCTTCTTGCATAGCTTCTTGCCATTCTTTTTGTGTACATGCTTCTTCATATGCATCCGGTTCTTTGTCTTTGACCACCTGTGTCATATATGCAAAATGCTTTGCAATAAAACTATCATAGCTCAGCCTTTCAATTGGATACCTTGCTCTTGAAGACCTCCTTACATTTCCTTTGCAATAAAACTATCATAGCTCAGCCTTTCAATTGGATATGAGGTAAGGTTCACTAATGATGGAGTTTATGTTGAAGACCCTAGTCAAGGGTATAAACAGATTGTTACAGGAAAGAAGGAAGGAAGGCTCTTCACATTAAAAATACAAGGTAATGTTGGACATGCTATGTTTACATATGGAGAGCAAAAAGTGTCTAAATTGGATCTTTGGCATAAAAGACTTGGACACTTTAATGAAAGAGGTATCAAAGAAATGGTTAACAATGGTTCAATGCTTGGAGTGCCTAATGTTGCAGGTCAACATATGACATACAGATGTGAAGCATGTCAATTAGGTAACGCTCATAAGCAATCATACAATAAGCATGGTTTTATGTATTCAGAAAGACTTGAATTGGTACATACAGATGTGTGGGGTCCTTCAAAGGACTTCAGTATAAATGGTTCAAGATATTATGTCATATATGTTGATGATGCTACCAGATGGATTACAATCTATGTGATCAAAGACAAGTCAGAAGTGTTTAATACATTTAAACACTATCATCCATATGCAGAAAGAATTACAGGTCAAAAATTGAAGAGGTTAAGGTCAAATGGAGGGGGAGAGTATTTCTCTAATGAGTTCAGTGATTACTTGTGGAATGCAGGTATAAAGAGAGAGGTTACTTGTAGGTACTCTCCTCAACAAAATGGGGTAGCAAAGAGAAGAAATAGAACTCTTTGTTGAGTTTGCTAGATCCATGATGAAGGAGAAAAATTGTCCAAATTATTTGTGGGCTGAGGCTGTAAACACAGCCACATATTTGGTCAATAGGTTACCATGTAAAGCTTTGCAGGGTATGACACCATATGAAGCTTGGTGGGGTAAGAGACCTACCTTGGATCATTGTAAAATATTTGGTTGCTTGGCATATGCATATGTGCCATCTCAATTGAGGCATAAATTGGAACCTAAAGTAGAGAAGTATGTATTTATTGGTTATGATGATAAGAAGATGGGTTATAGGTTGTGGAGTCCATCCACAAAGCAATTCCTTGTGTGTAAGGATGTTACATTTGATGAACAAGGCACTTGGTATGCAGGTAAACTTAATGTGCATGCAGATGTTGAAGAAGTTGTGAACCAAAAGAAAGGTAAATCAAAGGTTCACATATTTGATGAAGATGAGAACAATGAAGTACAGGTTGAAGTTGAAGAACTGCCAAGATTTGATCCAGAATGTGATGAACCAGAAACTTCAAGAAGTGGAGAAGTCAGACGGTCATCTAGGCATAAATGGCAACCTACAAGGTATAGCTATGATACTTCATTCTTGACTACTAAAGATTATGCTGTTGGAAGCAGCCAGAGGCACAGACGCCACGGAAGCATGTAAAGAAGGAGCAGGGAGCCAGGCGGATCAATTTTTCAAACAAATATATTTCTTATTAATTCTCCAAACATTCAACAGTGATTGTTATCACTAATTGTAACATATGTATCATAGAAAACCCCATTTTGTAATCCATAGCTCCATTTTGTGCAAGCCGAGGAGTCCTCGAGCTTGAGGAGCTTAGGTAGAATGCTCGTACCAATTTTCGTTATTTTTAGACATCGTTTACCCTTCCAAATAGCATCTAGGACCTATTTTTTAACTAGGCCGGTCACTAGATGTGAAACCGGTCAAAACTAGTCTAGAAACTATAAAAAGAGCTAGAGAGCTCATTTTTGAGGTTGGTTCATTTTGGTTAGTGTGAGCATAGAGCTAATTTGAGCTTATAAGAGTATTCTTGAGTAATAGAGCTAATTTCCCACCTTCCATTGTGTCTTGCTTGTCTCTTCATTGTGTGTGTGTATCTGTGTGTGCATCTTTGTGCTTCTCACCTTCACTCTCACATCATCTCACGTTCACGATCTTCATATCACTCCTACCTCTCCCACGGATTGACAATTAAGGAGGTGAAGCTTCTTAACGTGGTACTTACCATTGTGCTAGAGCAACACCAATTTTGGCGCCGTTGCCGGGGATCGAGTCTAGGACGAATGTGTGATGGTAAGAGTATAGCAAGAAGTGGCGTTGGAAGGTAAAAATTTCAGTTTTTGTTGTTGTTTTTACTTAGTTTTTAGTGTTTTTCACCTTCCCCATACTCCATCTTCATCATTGCATCATCATCTCCATCTCCAAAAAAATCAGAAAATTCACCATATCCACCCATTCACCTCATTTCCCCTCATTTGTGCATGCGAGAGAGCGAGAGAGAGTTTTTGCGATTGTATGTGCTTGCTTTTTCTTGAGTTTTCTTGCAGGTACAGAGCTTCAGAGCATCAGGAAAGCTTCCAAAAGGTAAAAAATGTACTTTCTGTCAGAGATTTCCGAGTGTGGCGGACCATCGCGATGGTCTGCAATTTTCGGATTTTGAGGTAGGCGACCACACCACGAGGTAGGCGATCCTTGCGCACGCACGGCACCATAGTTGCATTTCAAAAATTCGTTGTTTGGTGGACCATCGCGATTGGCTCGGACCATCGCGATTGTGTCGCACCATCGCGATAGGCTCACGCCATCGCGACGGCTCGGCCGGACCATCGCGACGGTTCGCTTTTTCGGACCATCGCGACGGTTCACTTGAGCCATCGCGACGGTCCACTTGGACCATCGCGACGGTTCAGCTGACCCCGGACCATCGCGATTGGCTTATGCCATCGCCACGACAGTGCCACGTGTCACGATAGACCATCGCGACGGTTCATTTTTTGGACCATCGCGACAGCCCAAAATCGGACCATCGCGATTGGCTCAAGCCATCGCATCGCGGACCATCGCGACGGTTCACTTCGGACCATCGCGATTGTCCACCGTTGACCGTTGACCGCGCCATCGCGATTGTCCGCCTGATCACGCCATCGCGACGGTTCATTTTTCGGACCATCGCGACGGTCCATTTCCACGCCATCGCGATCGTTCACTTCGGGCCATCGCGACGGTTCGACCTCACGCCATCGTGATCGTTCAATTCGAGCCATCGCGACGGTTCACCTTTTCGGGCCATCGCGATTGTCCAAATCCCACGCCATCGCGACGGTTCGCTTGGACCATCGCGACGGTCCCAGACCATCGCGACGGTCCCAGACCATCGCGATTGTGCACCCCCATCGCAAATTTTGGACTCCAATTTTTGACCAATTTTGAGGGTATTTTTGAAAAATTTTTGGACCATTAGACTCATAGGAGACCCCTTAGCTCATATTTAAAGGAAAACTGGATTGTCAGTTTTTACCCCCCAGGGCCTGAATGCTCATAACTTTTTCATCCGAAGTCCGTTTTTTGAGCTTAATAGCTCGTTAGAAAGCTCGTGACGAGTACTACGTGACCTCAACTGTTTTTTTCATAAAGAATACATCTATTTTTGGATAAGCTATTTTGAGGTTCACCTAGTTTGGGACTAGAAAGCCAGGGGGCACACATTGGAAATTTGGGCAAAAAGGGAAAGGATTTAAAAGATGTATGTGCTCAAGTGTTTAATCATCTTGTGAATTGGTCTAACATTGGAATTTTCCAGGTCTAGCAAGGGCAATCCAAGGCAAGCAAGCAAGGCAGTGGAGACAGCAGAGCTTGGGAAGCACGGCTTCTTGGGCAACAGGGCATCAGAGCAACCAGAAAAGCCGACTCGAGGTTGGAAGATTACTCAACCCCCTCAGTCAATTCTTAGCTTAGGATAAACGGTAGCATTGTGGATTTAAGACGATAGGAACGCCTCAAGTTCAAGATACCTAATTCTATCAAGTTTAAGACTAAAAGTAAAGGTGTGTGTGACGAAAACCTAAAGAAAAGAATATAAGTCTGACGGAACGAAAACTTAAAATCATAACGAAAGTCGAATTCCTGACGCATAAATTAAGACAAGAATCCAGAGAAAATTAAAAAGAATCAAGAGAATAATAACAAAGGACCATTGACGATCTAAGTGTGTAATTGAGTGAGCAAGGAAGAAAATTAATGAACCTTAGATCGGGCAAACATATAGGTAAGTCGGACAGAAGAAGCCTTAGATCATCAGAGGCTAGTGTAAGAACCACAGCTCGATCTTGGGCTCAGCAATTGAATAGTAGTTATCCCTACGAGTTGAGCTCAGAGACTAGCAAATCAGAAATGGCATTTAGCGCAGACAGACCGGAAGGAGGGTCTCATGTAGCATACTTAGAAAAACCTGAAGGACCCTATAGAACGCAATTAGAGTTTCTCCGAACCAACCGATTAGGTGCTCGTATCTATGAGGATGGTTTGCAAAGGCAAGTGGTGCAACTGCACAACCCTGATCAACCCATTGGATTGGAAAGACCAGTGGTGAAATTTGAGAGAGACTCTTACATAGACAAAGAAGGAACCATGTACATTCTAAGTACGCAGCCAAACGATACTAATGAGTTTGGCACAATTCAATTAGAGACGGAAACAAAATTTCAAGGAAAAGAACCGTTAGAAGAACCTAGAACACCGAGAGGGAAATCCGTATTAACAAGAGTACTCATCCCAGAATGGATCCCTCAAGATAACAGGAGCACCGAGTTGTTCGTAAATAAAGAGACAGATGAAGCCTTTTGGAGGTACAGAAAGGAACACCCTGGTGAGATAGGCATCATTACAATTTATGAATTCAAGGACCCAGATACACCTGGAAAGGTTGTATACCTGGATGAAACTTCAGAAAGAGTCTTTGTGGTGCCTGAACGCGCTAAAAACACATATACATGGAGAGGTGAATTGATATTCCCTCCATCCAGAACAAACATGAATGCAAATCAACAAGGGGCAGGAACATCCTCAGCCCATGGAAATCAAAGAGAAGGAAATCACGAGAGACCGGAAGTAAGCTTCAATCACCCCATAGGGAGAGATAGAACAACCACGAACACTAATAGGACGGATAGACAAAGAGAACATGGAATACCAGGTGGTAGAGATGATTTTCCTCTACCTAGACCACGTGAACACGCAAGAGTATTGAGACCCACACAGTTGGTAAAATCAATGAAAAATTATTTTGATGGGACAGGAGATCCCTATGACCATGTCGCAGAATTTAAGCAAGTACTGAGAGCAGAACAAGTCGAGGACATGTTCACGCAGTACAATGCATTTGGACTAACGTTAAAGAATACCGCTTTAACTTGGTTCCAACCTTTGCAACAAAGGCAATTTAGAGACATCCATCACTTTTTAGAGTCATTCATCACTGAATTCTCTAAGAGTGGGGTTAGACATGACACGTCTTCGTTGATTCATAGCTTTAAACAGACCCCTCAAGAAACGGTAAGACTGGCAGGTCGTAGATTCAGACAATATGTTGAACGATGCCCAATGCAAGAGCTACCCTCACAAGCTAAACAAGTATCACTGTTCCTAGATGGCTTGTTGAGCGCTAAACTACGCTCCTATGTGTACCTAAAAGAACCCAGAACGCTAGAAGAGTGTATAAGAATATGTATAGACATTGAGGACAACCTAGGAGATGAATTAGAACTCTCAAAGGTCTATAAGGACTCGGATTGTTCTTCGCTAGCATCCACAAAATTGTCTAGCTCGATAGAGGACCTAGCAGAAAAAGTGGCCCAAAAACTAGGAGTTTCCAGTAAACAGGTGCCCAAGCTACCAACGAATGTACGTTGTTACACTTGTGGTGGAAATCATTTGGCAAACGTGTGCCCCTATGCACCTCAACCTCAAGCCAACCCTAGTGGCCAATATTGCACAATTGAGAGAAGATACACGAATCATACGGCTCAGGACTGCCCATACAACAAACAAACCGTGAGACAGAACTACCTGCAAACATACCAGCAGCCAGGTAGGTATCAAGGCCAATACAATGCTCAGCCTTATTACTATAGGCCTCCTCAGAACTACCCATACCAGGCTCAACAGAGACCTCAACCCGTCTTAGCTCAGCAGCCACCCCCACCAGCGAATGTCATCTCAGTCAAATACGCTGCTACAGAAGAGAACCTAAGTAGGGCCTTAGTGCCTTCTTCACCCCTGATCACAGAAAGTGACCCGAACTCAAACAGTTTTGACTCTACTCATGTAACTAGTCCACCCGCTTATTACACGGAGTCACCAGAGCATGTGGAGACATATCATTATGATAGTCCACCAATGGAACCTAGTTGGGAGCCAGATTATACTAATGTGATGTACGCAAACCCAAACCCACGGCCCCAACTGAGACAACAGAGACCACAGGGCCCTAGAGGACCATGCTTTAGGTGCCAAGGAGATCATTTCATTAAGGATTGTCCACATCCCCCAATAGCAAGGCAATCACAGTACTATAACATACAAGGCTTTTGTGCCGATTGTGGCAAAGAGCACATAATCAAAGATTGTCCTAAGAACCCAGTTAACACTACAAATGTGACACCGATCAACGTGATAGGTATTGTAAATAATGCAGATGGATCCAACCCTACATACGTGCCTATCCAAGCTATAACCAGAGCTCAGGCGCTCTTACAAAACCAACAACTTAATCAAGAGAAAGTAGCCGTAACTAGTGAAGTTGCAGAATCGAGTAGTAAAAAGACGAAATCTTGGAAAGATTCTAGAGAAAGAATCAAGAGAAAGTGGAGTAAAAAGATAAGTGAGTTGGAAGGAAGTCTAAGAGAATCTAGAGCCAAAATACAAGAATTGACCTCACAAGAATTAAACCAAGAAAATCCAGCTCAAGAATCAGGATCAGTTTTAGCTGAACCCATACCGGAAGATCTAGACATGATGTTTCGTGCATATCAGGCTAGAATAAAAGAGGGACCTCAAGTCACGGAAATGAGTAAAAACTACCCTCGAGCTGATCTAGAAATTGAGAGAACTAAACTTTGCATGAAGATGGTAGAGTTAGCACAAGCTTTGTTTGAAGCCTCTAGATATCTTAATTGGAATAACATGGCAAAACCAGAACTACACTTTCAAGGACTAATGGAGAGGCTAGAATATTTGATTGAAAGCAAAGAGAAAAAGGATCAGTCTAGGAACCCTATTGTCCCAGAGACACAGGAAAGGATTGCACCATCCCTGTCTCAAGTACCCAATACAGAAAGTCAAGACAATTTGTCTTCCATACATAGGTACTCACATGAATTTTTAAGAGAAATACAAGAAGAGAAATGGAGAAAGGAACAAGGAACTCATCCTCCTATCCAAGAAATAGACGACTTGCAGGAACAATTTCCCCAAGACATCCCCTCTATATATGACGATGTAGAGGTGGAACGACTGAGTGAACCCACAGGATTTGAATCTAATTCTTTACAAGAATTACCTCAGTTCACGGGACCTTGGGAAGCTAAGTCTATTAGTATGAGAGCACCCACGATAATAGTGAGGAATGGAGAATCAGTGATCCCTAGGAACACGGAAGTGATCAAGAACACGAAAGTACAGTGTAATCTCACTCTAGAGGAATTGTTAAAGGTAAAACCAGAATTGTGGAAGCACGTAGCAAATCAATTCCCGGAGCTAGCCACCACACCCTCTCAAATAGGATCCCATAAGAAGGTACCAGAGATACCTGTGGAAAAGATTGGAGATGTAAGCGAAGGGGAGGAAGGTAACACATATCTTCCAATAACCCATCAGGGCTACACCACGAAAGCCATCTTAGATTCAGGAGCCGGAGTAGCCATCGCTACCACCGCTTTATGGAAACGTTGGGGTAAGCCAGCCCTCAGACCCACCAGGATGAAGCTACAAATGGCTGATGGACACATAGAAAAACCATTAGGCTTACTAGAAGGCATATCCCTCACCACTTGTGGTGTAGAATTTGAGCATACTTTCGCCATTTGTGACTTTGCTAAAAATCATGCGTATGAGATGATATTGGGACGACCATTCATGCGTTAGTTGCAAATTGTACAAGATTGGGGAACTAATTCTTTGTACTTGCAACATTTAGGAGTGACTACCAAAGTCAATCTTAAAGACTATTCACATAGAGATGTACCCCCAATACAATGGAATACCATCCATAAGACACCAGTAGAGACGGAATCCGTGCACTCATTAGAATCAGATCCTTCTTGGTTGCATGAGGATACCCATTTATGGATGTGTAAAGTAGCCAAACAAGAGGAAGAGCGGTTAGAAGCCAGGACCTTAGGTGCGGAACAACATCCACGAACCCTTCAAGATCCAGCCTATGCACCTGTAGTATTCCCAGACGAGGAGTTTGAACCCCATGGTTGGGCGGAAATCCTAGCAACCATGGATGTAGCCATCAATGAAGAACAATGGACACCCCACTGTGACGAGGATGGCTATGACATTTCAGTTTTCACGATAGAGCCAATCATGGGCGATGCAATTTTAGAAGAGTGTGAACCAGACACTAATGCATTTGAGGATGCAAGCGATTTTGATTTAGAATCAATTCTCATGGACCCACCCTTTGCATCAGAGGAAGAATATTTCTACGAAATAGAGACTCACACTCAGAGACACGAGGACATAACGAACGAGGTAAGGTTAGCCACAGAAGTGACTACTAAGAGTGAAGGCAAGAAGAGAAAGAAGAAAGAAACCATGTCGGAAAAAGAAGAATCTTTATTTGAAGTACCCGAGAACTTCAAGAAATATGAAATTGAAGATAGAAGAATCATGGTACGAATGCCTAATAGAAAAGAGAATGATGGACAAGCATATGATAACCGAGAGAAAACCAAGAAAGTCATAGTTGCCATAGAAGGAGAAGAAGAAAAATGTACATACATAGGGCATGATTTGACGAAGGAAGAAGAAGAAGAGTTAGTTGCCCTATTGCGCGAATATAGAGATGTTTTTGCTTGGAGTTACAAAGATTTGAAGGGAGTAGATCCAGATATATGTTCTCATAGAATCCCTATGACTCCAGATGCAAAACCGACCAAACAGAAACCTTATACGTACAATGATAATTACGCTGCGAAGATTAAAGAGGAGATAGATCGCTTGGTAGAAGCAGGATTCATTTACGAAATTGAGCACACCGAATGGGTATCCCCCATTGTGGTTGTGCCCAAGAAGAATGGAAAATTGCGTGTGTGTATTAACCTTAAAAAAGTTAATGCCGCCACGATTAGAGATAGCTATCCTCTTCCTATTACGGAACATCTATTGGAAAGAGTTGCGGGCAAGGAAGTTTACAGCTTTCTTGATGGATTCTCAGGCTATAACCAAGTAGCCATTGCTCCAGAAGACCAACACAAGACGGCTTTTGCCACAGAATGGGGCATATTTGCATTTCGTGTGATGCCATTTGGCTTAACAAATGCACCCGCTACTTTCCAGCGACTCATGTGTCATGTTTTTAAGGAATTCTTACGCAAGAGCTTGGAAGTTTACGTCGATGACTTATGTGCTCATTCAAATGTAAGGCAGACACATATCCCAGAGTTAAGACAAATATTTGATAAATGTCGAGAATATCAGGTTTGTTTGAACCCAGAAAAATGCGTTTTCATGGTCAGACAAGGCAAAATTCTAGGACACATTGTGTCAAAAAATGGAATCTCTACGGATGAGGAAAAGGTGAAGGTAATTGCAGAATTACCTAGACCAACTAATGTGAAAGAGGTACAGGCATTTATGGGCCATTGCGGTTATTATAGGAGATTCATACACATGTATGCAATCATAGCCAAGCCTCTGTACTCTCTTTTGACCAATTTTGAATGGACAGATGAATGTGAAAATTCATTCAATGAACTTAAACGACGTTTGTGCTCAGCACCTATATTGACTACCCCAGATTGGAGTAAGCCATTCCATGTACATGTGGATGCATCCAATTACGCCATAGGATGTGTGTTAGCACAACCCACGAATGAAGGTAACATCGATCTCCCCATAGCCTACGCTAGCAGACAACTGAACGCAGCAGAAAGAAATTACACCACGACGGAACGAGAAGGACTAGGGATGATCTATGCTGTAAAGAAGTTTAGGCACTACTTGTTGGCCAACAAATTCAAGTTCTTTACAGATCATCAAGCCCTATTATATTTAGTCAACAAACCATGTAAGAGAGGACGATTGATACGTTGGTTTCTATTACTCATGGAGTATGATTTTGAAGTGGTAGTCAGGAAAGGAAAGACACATCTTAGAGCTGACCACCTCTCAAGATTAACCTCAGGAGAAGCTCCTCAAGGAGTAGCGGATGATCTACCAGATGCATACTTGTTTAACCTTGAGATAGCACCAGAATGGGCTAAGCCTTTAGTCCCTATTCTGACATACGGACCCAAGAATCCTAGAATAAAGATCAAAGAAGGAGAGATTACCAAGTCTCAGAGATACCAAATAATGGCAGGAAGCATATACAAACAGGATAATCAAAAGATTCTTGCTTGTTGTGTAGATGAATCAGAACATGCGAATTGGTTGCAATTAGCACACGTAGGTGCACTAAAGCAACATCATTCAAAACATAGAACACTACAAACTCTGCAAAGACTAGGAGTATTTTGGCCTACGATGGAAGCAGATGTCTACAAGTTGTGTAAGGAATGCAATGTTTGTTGTGAAAGACCACCAGTAGAGCATGCTACACTATATCACGTGTCTCTCACACCAGACTGGAGTGAACCTTTAGTGACATACTTGAGGACGAACACATTCCCTCAAGGAATGACCTTAGCTCGACAACGTAGTCTAGAGCAGGAAGCTCACGACTATTCACTTATTGGCGATAATCTATACAAAAGAGGACGAGATGGATATTTAAGACAATGTGTTCATGAAAGCGATTATCTGAACATACTAGAGACTGCACACCAAGGTGTTGCAGGAGGTCATTTTGGACCCGATAGGATAATCAAAGCCATCCTCTTTGCAGGATTATGGTGGCCCACTCTTCACATGGATGCTCATACCTATGTAAAGAGATGTGATGTGTGCCAAAGAACTCAGTTCCCTACTCGCAGAGACGAAATGCCATTGAAACCCATGATGGGCGGACGTGCATTTTCTAAGTGGGGTATAGACTTTGTAGGACCCATTAACCCCCCTGCAAAAGGTACACATGCGGAATACATTATTGTTGCCACAGATTATCTAACCAAATGGGTAGAGGCAAAAGCCACAAAAAAGAATGATGCTCACACGACTGCAAAATTCTTATTTGAAAATGTCTTTACAAGATATGGATTGCCTATAGAGTTAGTGAGCGATCGAGGCACTCACTTTCTAAACCAAGTCATCGAATATTTGTTACAGGATTTTATGGTGATTCACAAGAAGTCTGCACCATATCATCCTCAGGCCAATGGTCAGGCTGAAAGCACTAACAAGATACTTTGTACCGTACTGACGAAACTCGTGAACAATAAACGTTCAGATTGGGACAAACAGCTACACCACGCTGTTTGGGCATATCGAGTGGCCTACAAGACCGTACTCAATGCAACTCCCTTTCAGATGGTTTTTGGTCAGAATGCAGTGCTTCCTTTGGACTTCTTGATACCGACACTTAAGGTTGCACAAGAACATCAGTGGACCGGCCATGAATTATCAGCGAGAATAATGGACTTGGAACGATTAGGAGAAACAAGGCTGAGGGCAGCAGCAGGAATATACGCAGCAAAGAAGCGACAGAAAGCATATTTTGATGCACATGTGAAAGATAAAGGCCTAAAAGAAGGAGATTTAGTTCTAGTATATACGCTGAAACAGCACGCACGGAAGTTAGAAAAGCGAGGTTATGGACCTATGATCATTAACAGACTCTCGACGAGCGGAGCAGTACAGTTAGCCACCTTAGAAGGAGATATAATGCCTAATTACATTAGTGGCTGTAGAGTCAGGTTATATCAAGAACCTCTTACTGAGGATATGCTTAGACGACTCACGTTGGCAGAGAAGCGTAAGGAGGAAGAAAACAGAATACGAGCGGAAGCTCAGGCAGAAGCCATAGAACGCATTAAGCGCATGAAGCTAAGAAGACAAGGACTAGGGAGAGAACATTATAACCATCTGGAAACACCACCCAGATATCCCATGGCCATGTGTCAAGTAAAGTCAACCACTCATCCTAGCATAGTGGACAGGAGACCATTCATTACAGTTAGGCTAGAGCACGGCAACCCTTGCCAAGAACTCAGGGCTTTAATTGACTCAGGTGCTGCGACTAGTGCGATTAGATGGTCCCACTACAAGGATTCCGGAATAGAAATGCGGCCAATTGAGGCATACCTCATAGGCCTAGGAGGTATGGAAACCCCTTGCATGGGTGAGGTGGACCTTCCTATCCTCATTAAGGATTTGACGATGACAGCGAAGCTACTAGTGTGCCATGATGACGACCTGATAGAACCCCTAATCCTTGGCCAAGATTGGCTATACGATCACTCAGTGGACCTAAATCTTAGACAAGGCTCCTTACAGATTGGAACCTTAGAGCAGAAGCGAGTGATACCGCTTGACTTCCCTAACGGCATTCCGCTTGACGGTTGTGACCCTAGACCCTATGAAACGCATGCGACGGAAGACAGGAAGATTTTTGGGCAGACCAGTCACGTTACGTCTACACCAACCCACTCGGGCTTGGCTACGGACAGTTGTGAATCAGAAGGACGACCGATGATCTTCCCTGGGACTTCCTGCAAACTAGAAGAGACAGTTACCCAACTGCAAGGGCAGAAGGGCACAATCAGAGGTCAGGTGGGTTGCATCAGCGGCCAAATGAGCACGACACCCTGCGGTGCTCATCCTTCCAAACTTGTTGCGGGCTGGCCTAGATTAAAGTTAAATAAGGCATCACTTCCTAATGGGCAGGTCACGCAAGTGTTGGATCTCCCTTCTTTTCCAAAGCAGAGCGTCCATCCGACCTCTCAACCTCGACAACAACAGAATCAACCACGACGAAAGAACCCAGATCGACTGCAGTACCAGAAGATACAACAAGGCAGGCAGTTTAGGCCACCCAAAGGAAGCGGCACCAGACAAATATGGGTGCCAAAAGGACAAAAAGCACCAAAGAACTCCAGCCAAGCAGAAATCGACAAAAAAAAGGCAGAACAGAAACAGAATCGATATGCACCATCCCCTCGACCACCTTCTACAGGTTCGAGCATTCGACAAATGTGGATCGCCAAGAAATACCTTACCCATAGACCCACACCCATGCAGATTTGGGTACCCAAACCATGTATCATAGCTCAACCCATAAGCCATGTAATATATAATCCTCACAAACCTTTTCATCCCTCGATACCACCACACCCGATACCACCTTTTGCCCCTCAGCAGAAACCCACCACCCACTCCAAGATCCTTAGGAAATGGATACCAAAACGTGTCCAACCGTGTTCCCCTAACCCATTGTCTAACTACCCCCCGACTAACATACAACCTTGTACTCAATTACTAACCTTTAAACCTTGTATAAATTCACACACCATCATCACACATCACTCGTAATCTCATCTCATCAAGAAATGTATGCATGATCTGAAACGTATAGGTGTCTAGAGACCTGCACTAGTGCTGCAAAAAACATTGCATCCATCACATCACAGCACGTGGCTACACGGGTTACGCATCAGTTATGGAAAGGGATTGCGGTCTCACTTTAATGGGATCATAATTAATTTCCATGCTAATGTGTTAATCTTTTGTAGCAGATCTTTCTAATTAGCGCATCCGTCACCATGCAAACCGACGAAGGGACATCAGGAGCAGGCCCCAGCGTAGCGGCTGTGCCCCTCAACGTGCTACGAGCAGAGTCCCACCCGACTGCCCCACCGCCGGAATTCCAAGGGTTTCCAGGGCCCATGCCTATCGACAACCCACCCATGGGTTACACCAAAAAGATACACAGGAACTCTCATTGGTTTCAGGGACTTGTAGGACCCCTTGCGGACGCGAACTTTATATTTGAATCCTCTCTGACATTTGATGACCGCACGTGGGGAAAATACCAGTTTTTCTCCAGAGAGTTCGAAGCCCTACAAAGCACCCAGGATTTAACTCACGTTTGGGCCAGAGCAGGCTTCACAGAGTATTTCAGTGATCCTCTGCCCAAACCGGACTTTTACAGGTGCTATTATTTAATCACTACATTGCTGGCCTCGGAGAATAAGGACATCCCAGGAACTTTCATATTGCCTTCTTTAGTGGATGATCCACCTTACAAGAGATTTTACCTCTCCAAGGATTTAATCAGAGCGGCCATCAAGATTCATGGCACCCACACACCCACAGATCGAGAGAGACTAATTCCAGAACCGATGAAACGTGGGGACGTCACGAAGTGGGAGGAGATTTCGGCAATTACACCTGAGCTGTCCAAGCCACTAAGGATATGCATGCAACATTTCGCATTCCCAGCTCAGGACAGATTTACCATGCCCCATAAACGAATCTGGTTCGGATTGTATTTGGCATGCACGGGACCTCAAACTGTTGATCTGGCAAGCTGGATCATAGATCAAATGTATCTGGCACAGCACAGATGGGAACGCAAAAAAGTGCTTAACGGATGTTGTGCACTCACTAGAATTGTGTATATGTGCTTAGCTTATGACTTGCCCATCGAGCGTGCATTAACAGGAGAAGAACTGAAGGCATTCAAGGGCACAACGAAGAAAGCCAGGAAGCCCAGTAGAACACGGGCAGGTAAGCGCATGCGAGGCACCATCCCTTGCCTTCAAGTGCCAGAGTCGCCATCACCACAACCCTCTCCCGAGCGACCACAGACAGAAGCGGCTCCCACAGTACAACCCATTCGCATAAGGTTGTCCAGACCAGTGGTTACGGAGGGCACCACTAGTACCGCCGCACCTCAGGCAGCCACCACCACAACAGCAGAAGCTCCCACCACTATTGGTGCGGAAGCGTTTTCTTTCCCGATACCACATATGGAGGCCGACCCAATAAACACGACATTTGATTTTGAGATGCCTGATGCATTCTCAAACGAATTCCAGTATTCAGAAGCACAACTGTTCTCCCAGGAATATGAACGCCCCAGCTACCCTACCACACCACGAGATCTGCCACAGGGACAAGCTGTGTCGAGCTCTGAAGAAGAGAGAACCGAAACAGACGACGAGGAAGGCGACGATGAAGCCAGCCAGGGCTCACAAGAGGGACAGACAGATGGCCAAGGCCAACAAACCGACACACACGGCGACACCAGCACATATGAAGATGAGACTTTCGAAGCCGCAGCGTACACGCTGGCCATAAAGAAATTATATCGTACCATGGAGAAAGTCTGGGCACGGAAAAAGTTAACTGAAGAGGAGAGCCAGGCATTAATTGAACAGGAACTCATCTCCGGAGGATTCGAAGATGCATACATCAGAGGGTTCAGAGAATTAGTCAAATCAGTAGGCTCCCATGAAGCACTCAGGTTTTTACAAAGGAAGCAACTACCACAGTTTGACCCCCGCCGAGTGCGACTACTTTCAAAACCCGGAGAATATATTCGCGTACCAACAGGAGCTCAGTCTTCAGCACAAGCCAGGGAGGCACGCCTCGCCCCCGAAAGTTCATTGACCGCAGAACCCATCCTTATAGATTCCCCACCACGTACTACCATTGTACATACCACTACTATCCTCGAAATAACATCCACCCCTTCTACTCCTCTCTCACCTCATCTTTCACCAACCCATCCCGTATCCCCCGCACACCCACCTGCTTCCCCCACATCCATACCTGTACAAGGCAACATAGCCACAACCTTTGCCTTACCCATTCAGACCACCATGCCCACACCCAATCCTTCGTATCTACATGTTAACCCCTTCACCCCTTCATCTTTCCCCGCGTTTCCCCCACCTCTAAGAACCCCATTCCCCTTTCTAACCCCACTAACCTTCTCACCAGTCTCACCTCCCCAACCCACCATAACCCCTATTTCCCCGTTTCACCAAGCTGCTCCAACCATCCCCCCTGTAAACTACTCTACATTTGTAAATCCCGTATTCACACCTACACAACCACCCACAATCACACCACTTTTCACAATCACAACACTAAACACGTCCAATGGTCTGGACATATCACCATCCACCTCACCACCACCCACTCCACTCACAACACCCTCATATTTAGGCACGTCACAATTTTCCACAATCACCACTGCATCCATTGTCCCAACCCCATTTCCCATTCCCACTGCATCTACTCCCACTGCATCCTCATTTAGCACTTCACTACTACTATCGCCCACCATAGACACCGCATTTCAACATATGTTCACATGCATGACGCAAGTCCGCGATGAGTTTGCATCACTCGGCACCAACTATCAACAGCTGCAGAAGACAACGAATGAACTACAAACGCAGCTTAATTCGTTATCAATTGAGAACGCCTCACTGAACAGCCGATACCAAGATTTACGAGAGGCCTATCACAAACTAGAACTAGAAAGTGAGGAGAAAACCAAAGAGGCCACCGCGGATTTGGATAACCTACTTCGAGCCCAGACCGTCCGCAATGCAACGCTTACTAGAAATATGGGCTTACTAAGAAGACACTTAGCCGCAGCAAAAGAGGAGAACCAGAGACTCCAAGAGCAGAATAGAGAGAACTTGGAAGCGGCTTTGGACCATCCAGACCAACCCTTAAGTCCGAGCAGATTCAAGGCAATCCCATCTGAATCGATGCGGATGTTGCTAGATGATCATGTGCGATTGCTCGAGGACTATGATCGTATGAATGAAGAGCATCAAAAGTTAAAGGAAGATCACAAACTGCTACAGCTCAGAGAACCAGCAACACAACAAGTACAAGTAGCAGCAGAATTACCAGCGCCTGCGGACCCTGCCCCTGAAATCTTAGAGGAACTCAACGCACTCCGGGCCCAGGTAACAAATCTTGAATCTAGAATTGCAGTCTATGAAGCACCACCAAGGCCAGACTCCCCACCTGAGCTACCAGCTGAGGAAGAAACCGTCACTATCCCGGTGGAGGAGACATTTGAAGAGGCATACGAACCGATACCCATCCCAGGCGGACGTGTCACGGCCGAAGGCCAGATGACCTATGAATTACCTACCCCCGCGTGGATGAAGACAGTGGAAGAACTCGGAACGACACACTCGGCCAGAGTAGAGGCACAGCTACATGCCATGGCCATAATTGAAGAGAAAATTTTACAGTCACCATTCTTTGCTCAATTGGCCCCGCGACGATACATATCTGGGCATGAGCTCCAATATAAACCGTACTTCATGTTAATGGCCGAATACCAGTTAGCCATAGAGAAAGAAACAGGTATGAAACCCACGCATGCCACTCAATTTGAGCCAGAGGACTTGCCACCAAGGGCGCAGAGAGGTGAAATCCTTCAACCAGACTGGCACAGAGATTTATTGCAAAACTATCCCGAGATGATGAGCACATGGGTGAAAGCGCCGCTGCACTTAAAATTTAATCCATGTTGGGGACCAGTCCCACGACGCCGCTCTTGGACTGCCTTCGCTATTAAGCTACAAAACAATAAGCAGTGCCAAGACTGGCTGAACTATCCCTATTTCAGGCCACCAATCGAGTTACCCACAGTAGGCTACATGATGGCGACGATCCGCCACTGGCTCCCTAGGTTAAAGCATATGGATGATATTGCCGCGCACATGACTGTCAAAATCTTTGACATGATGCAGATGGTCTTTAAAGTCTTCCGACGCATCAAGGCTCCCCATGTAAACACCCCGGGCTTTGAGCATGGCAACTTTGATTTAGTCTATGATATGAGCACAACGCCATCGCTACGGGTGTGTTACGCCTGGCACTGCAGGATCAAATATCTACCGGCATGTTACAAGCAGACATTCGAAGAAATGTTCACCACCGGCTTTTGGGAGTACCATTCAGAGGTATTTATAAGCAGACCCACACACTTATTGCAATTATTCGCCTGTGAACGAATGGTGTACTCCACACATTATCAGCTCCCACCACCAGACGAGCCGCAACCTATCGACTGGGAGAAACTCGAGGTTGATCTAGCCCGAGGCATTCGTATATCAGAGCACACCCTCGCTCAAGACCTCCTACAGAACTACATTCGGCAGACCTCACAACAAGGTTCTGTCAGGGACGACAGAAGCGAGAGGGAGGGGGGTGTTGGAAGCAGCGAGAGGCAGAGACGCCACGGAAGCATGTAAAGAAGGAGCAGGGAGCCAGGCGGATCAATTTTTCAAACAAATATATTTCTTATTAATTCTCCAAACATTCAACAGTGATTGTTATCACTAATTGTAACATATGTATCATAGAAAACCCCATTTTGTAATCCATAGCTCCATTTTGTGCAAGCCGAGGAGTCCTCGAGCTTGAGGAGCTTAGGTAGAATGCTCGTACCAATTTTCGTTATTTTTAGACATCGTTTACCCTTCCAAATAGCATCTAGGACCTATTTTTTAACTAGGCCGGTCACTAGATGTGAAACCGGTCAAAACTAGTCTAGAAACTATAAAAAGAGCTAGAGAGCTCATTTTTGAGGTTGGTTCATTTTGGTTAGTGTGAGCATAGAGCTAATTTGAGCTTGTAAGAGTATTCTTGAGTAATAGAGCTAATTTCCCACCTTCCATTGTGTCTTGCTTGTCTCTTCATTGTGTGTGTGTATGTGTGTGTGCATCTTTGTGCTTCTCACCTTCACTCTCACATCATCTCACGTTCACGATCTTCATATCACTCCTACCTCTCCCACGGATTGACAATTAAGGAGGTGAAGCTTCTTAACGTGGTACTTACCATTGTGCTAGAGCAACATATGCTTACATGTTAAAAGCAGATGAAGATCCATTCACATATGATGAAGCCAAAGGGAAGAAGAATTGGGAAAAAGCTATGCAGGAGGAATATGATGCATTGATGGAAAATGAGACTTGGGATTTGGTTCCTAAACCAAATAGTCAGAAGATCATTGGATGTAAGTGGGTTTACAAAACAAAAAGATTTGCAAATGGAAGTATTTCTAGATACAAAGCCATACTTGTTGTGAAGGGATATGCACATAAATATGGAGTGGACTATGATGAGACATATAGTCCTGTGGCAAAGATGACAACTATCAGGACACTCATAGCAATTGCTGCTTGCAAAGGTTGGAAATTATCTCAATTAGATGTTAAAAATGCTTCCTTGAATGGCTACATTTCAAATGAAGTTTTTATGGAACAACCAGATGGTTTCAAGGATCAAGTGTATCCAAATTATGTGTGTAAGCTCAAGAGAGCTCTGTATGGATTGAAGCAGGCTCCAAGGGCTTGGAATTACAGGCTTGTAAAGTTCTTAAAGGAACTAGGATTTCAAGCATCAAAGGCAGATAGTAGCTTGCTAGTCAAAGCAAGTGAAGATGGATTTATTTATGTTTGTATTTATGTTGATGACATAATACTTACAGGAACAGATGAAAAAGGCATACACATGATTAAGAAACAGATGGAGAAAGAATTCAAAATCAGTGATTTGGGAAATTGTTCATTCTTTTTGGGAATGGAGATTTCATATACTCAACATGGAGTATATGTAACTCAAGAAAGGTATCTGAAAAATTTGTTAACCAAATTTAAAATGGAAGATTGCAGGATAGCACCAACTCCAATGGAAGTAAATCACAGGTTGACTAGAAATGGAGGAGAAGAATTCAAAGAAATGAAGCTCTATCAGAGTTTGGTGGGTAGCTTGATTTATGCTACATTAACAAGGCCTGATTTATCATATGCAGTGGGTATTCTATCTCAATTCATGCATTGTCCTAGAAAGGAACATTGGATTGCAGGACAAAGAGTACTTAGGTATATCAAGGGCACACTCAAAGAAGGGTTGTATTATGGGTTTACTTCAGATACAAGAGTCAAAATATACAGTGATGTAGATTGGGCAGGTAATTTGGATGATAGAAGATCAACACATGGATATTTGTGTTATGTGGGAGATAAGCTAATCTCATGGTGTTCTAAGAAGCAACATACAGTTGCTCTATCATCTACAGAAGCAAAATACAAAGGCATGGTGGAAGCTGCAAAGGAAGTAATATGGCTAAAGACACTTATGAAGAGTTTTGATGTTGTTCATAGTACTCCTATCATTTGTGGAGACAATATGAGTTCTTTATATTTGGTAGCAAATCCTGTGTTTCATGCTAGAACTAAACATATTGAAATTCAGTATCATTTTTTGAGAGAGAAGGTTATTGATAAAGAAATTGAAGTCATGCATACTCCTACAAAAGATCAACTTGCAGATATGATGACAAAAAGCTTGGATGGACCAAAGCTGCAGAGGTTCAAAGATATGGTACGGATAAAGAAGATGCAGGTAATCACAATTGATGATTGAGGGGGAGCTGTTGGAGCAGAACAATCAACAATTAGTGATTACATAAAATCTAGAAGTGGAAAGATGAATGAAAGATTGAAGATTAGTTTCAAGGAAAAGAGGAGATTCAGAAACAAAGTTCTTTTGTACATTAGTATTGTAAATATTTCAATGTATTTGGAAAAATGACGAGTTAGACTCGTATATATATATAGAGATACATGCTCATAATTGAAGAGAGATATAGAAGAGATAGAGAAGACAATAGATGTGAAGAATAGACGAATAGGAGAGAATGAGATGAACATTATGTATGTCATCCATCAGATGTATGAAAATTTATGAGAAGAAAAAGTTTTCAAAGAATTGCGCGTCGATCTTTTCTCTAATTCTCCTTCTGTGTTTAATCTTTTGAGAAATCCTTTTGTACATGTCTAAATCCATAGTTAATCTATCTATGGTTAAAATTTGAGAGTTCAATTGCAAACACGCTGAGAGAATTTTGAATAGGAACATTCATATGTAAGAAAGTTTTGAGTGTCTTCTGAAATAGGCATAGATTCGATGATCAAAGAAATGGACAGTGCTCAGTGTATAGTGTAAAGTTTTACACAAATGAGGATTCAACATTTAAGTTGAGAGGTAAGCCATCTATGGCTTAAACGGGTTCTAGTTTGGGAGAACCATGTCTTAGAAGTTGCAGGTGTCAAATTCGACATTACAGAGAGACAGTTTCAGACATAGGTAAACTGTTTGATTCATTTCTCACAATCTACTTGTGCATTTGAAGTATTTTAACTTGGAGAAGGTGTGCAAGCTTTAGGCGACACATTCTACAAAGTTTCATTAGAAACTTTACACAAATGATTATTCAATGATTGATTAATGTGTAGCAGACTTTTCTGAGAAATGAGTTTCTTCACAGTTAGCTGATTTCTTGATAATTTGGTACTTGTCTTCCAAAATTGGTTGGAGTTTAAAGTTGTTCTTGATATAGAGGTGGTCTAACATCAAGAATAGCTTGTTCTTTTGGAGATTAACACTCTCCATCATGACATGCCAAGGAGATTTATTCACAAAGCTACAAGCTCCAAGTGGAAAAGGATGTGTGGAGACCGGCGATGAAACTCAACATGCAATTGAGCATGTTGGAGATATCAAGCTTGGAGATAAAAAGGTATTGGCTGATGTTCTTCATGTTCCTACTATTGCAAAGAATTTGAATTCAGTAGGACAAATGGTAGAGAAAGGATATCATGTTATCTTCAATGAAAAAGGCTACTTTATAAAGAATCCAAAAGAAGGATTCAAGGTCATTGCTCAAGGAAGGAAAGAAGGAAGGATGTTCACTTTGGACATTCAACAACCACATGGAAAGGTGATGTATATTCAGTTTGGAAACAAGAGGATTGTTGAAATCGATTTGTGGCACAAAAGGTTTGGACATATCAACATTCCCAAGCTCAAGGACATGACCAATCATGAAGTGGTAAGAGGTCTTCCAAGATTCAATGATGTTGGACTACATGAGTTTTGTGAAGCATGCCAACTAGGAAAGCAAACTCGACAACCATTCAAGAAGAGCAACTATGTGGCAAGGAATGTCCTTGACTTGATACACACGGATGTATGGGGACCCTCATAACAATCATCAGTGGCTGGTAATAGATATTTTGTCACTTTTATCGATGATCATTCAAGAAAAGTATGGATGTTTTGCATAAAACAAAAATCAGATGTGTTCTCTATGTTCAAGATATTTAAAGCACAGATAGAAAAGGAAACACGACGCTACATAAAGACCTTGAGGTTCAATGGAGGAGGAGAATATTTCTCCAAAGAATTTTCAGATTTTCTTTATGAAAATGGCATCAAGAGACAATTTACATGTAGGTACACACCTCAACAAAATGGAATAGCTGAAAGGAATAATAGACATATCACAGAAGTTGCAAGATGCATGCTCAACTAGCTGAAGGTGCCACTAAACTATTGGGCTGAAGCAACTAGTACGGCCCTTTATTTGATGAACAAGTGCACAACGGGTGGAGTGCATAATCTAACTCTCGAGGAGGTTTATTCCGGTAAGAAACCTGACCTTACACATCTTAAAGTTTTTGGATGTGTGTGTTATGTTCATATCCCTCAAGAACTAAGGACAAAGATGGAGGCAAAGTCCGAAAAATGTATTTTTATTGGATATTCATCGGAGCAAAAGGGATACAGGTGCTACAATCCGGTGACAAAGGAGCTACGAGTCTCACGAGATGTGGTATTTGATGAGCTAAGACCATGGTTTGGAGACAAAGGGAAAGAGAAGATTCTTGAAGAAGATTGCGAAGATGATGGAGGTGCTGTCCAAGAAGAATTTCAGCAAACAAGCACTCAAATGTCAGGTCCACAAGCTTCTACATCACTTGGCAAAAGCTCAACATGGAAGGAGAGGCTAAGGAGTCATTCCTCATCACCAACATCAGCTTATGAAAGATCTAAAGCTGAAAGTGCTGCCCAAAATAGTGATTCAAATGCAAGTGAAGAAGAGTATGAAGAGGTGATCACACCAAAGGTAAAGTTGAACCGGTTGAAGAATATTTTTCCACAATTTGTCCTACACTTATCAGATTTTTAGGAATTTTAGGAACATACAGAACCTTACTCAAGAGAGTGCTTCCATCTTTGGCTTTGACTGAACCAATTGACTTTACTTTGTGCTTTGTATTATCACCTGTTTGAGCTGTATGATTAATTGCATTATGATCTAAATCGGTCATCAAAGAAATATTTCCACTCAGGTGATTACTACATCCTGAGTCAATATAAAACACTCTCATGTCTTCATGTGAGGCTTCACATGTTGCATTCGTAATAAGAGTTGAATCTTCTTTCTGATCTGATGCATAATTGTAGTAAGTATTATTATAGGATTGATTTTGGAAGCTTCTTCCTCCACCTCTTCCAAAATAATTCCTACCACCTCTACCTCTAAAGTTTCCTCTCTGATATCTGCCACCTCTTCCTCTTTGATTAAAATTCTGATTAAAATTACCATTGCTTTGATTATTGTGCCAACAATCATGAGATAAATGATTGGTCTTACCACATATCCAACAAGCTCTGACATTGTCTTTGTTAGTTCTGCCTCTTCCTCTACTTCTACCACTTCCTCTCCCTCTTAGGAAGTTTGCTTGACTTGGAGTACCTTCATCTTCAACTGATTGTTGCTTTCCTTTGCTAGCTTTCTTCTTGTCTTTAGAATACATTGCATGAACTGCACTCTTATCAACATCTCCTTTGATATCATTCTCAAAAGTTAGCATATGTCCTAACAATTGATTCAAATAAGGAGTGAAATGATCTAATGAAAGTTCTGTAGACAAAATAAAAGGCTTCCACTTCTCATCTCCTCTAAGTCCTGTGAGAATTTGTCTTATCAACTTATCTTCTTCAATGTCTTCATCAACTGCACCTAAAGAATCAGCAATGTCTTTCATCTGTGTCACATAATCAGATATTGTTTGTGAAGCCTTCTTCTTGAAGGTAGTAAACTCTGCCCATAATGAAGCTTTCCTTGATTTAGTTGTATTCTGAAAATGCTCTTCCAAAGCATTCCAAATGTCACTTGCACTTTCAAGTCCTCTAATATGAGGAAGCAAATAATCATTCACTGCCATGTAGATTATGCTCCTTGCTTGAGCATCCTTCTTCATCCAAATCTTTATATCTGCAAGCTCCTCCCTAGTTGGAACACTAGGATCTCTGAACTCTGGCTTTTCTTCCTCTCCTGTTATGTATCCCATCAGATCTTTGCTCATAAGATGAGCTTCCATTCTCATAGACCAAGCTGGATAGTTCTCTCTATCCAACTTCTCAATTTGGAGACTATCTCCCATCCTTTCTTCACCTGTAATCTCAAATCTTTAATCCTTAAAGAATGAATGTACCTTGACTTCAAGTGTTACTCCTTCAGATCCTTTTGATGACCTTTATGTGTCTTCCTTCAGTCTTTCTATCACATTTTATTCTTTTGAACCTTCAAGATGTGAAATTTGTATGTCTATAGCAGTCGGAGTCTTCCTTTCCTCAATTTTGATACAACCTTGTTGCTCTAGCACAATGGTGAGAACCACGTTAAGAAGCTTCACCTCCTTAATTGTCAATCTACGGAAGAGATAGGAGTGATATGAAGATCGTGAATGTGAGATGATGTGAGAGTGACGGTGAGAAGCACCAAGATGCACACACACATACACACACACAATGAAGAGACAAGCAAGACACAATGGAAGGTGGGAAATTAGCTCTATTACTCAAGAACACTATTACAAGCTCGAAAGAACTCCAACCTCAAACAAGCTACCCTCAAAAATGAGCTCTCTAGCTCTTTTTATAGTTTCTAGACTAGTTTTGACCGGTTTCACATCTAGTGACCGGCATAGTTAAAAATTAGGTCCTAGATGCTATTTGGAAGGGTAAACGATGTCTAAAAATAACGAAAATTGATACGTTTGTTCTACCTAAGCTCCTCAAGCTCGAGGACTCCTCGGCTTGCACAAAATGGAGCTATGGATTACAAAATGGGGTTTTCTATGTTACATATGTTACAATAGTGATAAAAATCACTGTTGGAGGTTTTTGAAAAGTATTTTTAGAACATGATTCTTTGAAAAAAGATTTGACTGGCTCCCTGCTCCGTTGTTACATGCTTCCGCGTCTTCTATGCCTCTGGCTGCTTCCAACACCCCCCTCCCTCTCGCTTCTATCGTCCCTGACAGAACCTGGTTGTGAGGTCTGCCGGATATAGTTCTGTAGGAGGTCTTGAGCTAGGGTGTGCTCGGAGATACGAATGCCTCGGGCCAGATCTGCCTCGAGTTTCTCCCAGTCGATTGGTTGCGGTTCTTCCGGTGGCGGGAGCTGATAGTGTGTGGAATAAACCATTCGTTCACAAGCAAATAATTGTAATAAATGTGTAGGCCTGCTTATGAATACCTCTGAATGGTATTCCCAGAAGTCGGTTGTGAACATCTCTTGGAACGTCTGCTTGTAGCACGCCGGTAGGTACTTTATTCTGCAGTGCCAGGCATAACACACCCGTAGCGATGGCGTTGTACTCATATCATATACCAGGTCAAAATTTCCATGCTCAAAGCCTGGGGTGTTGACATGGGGTGCCTTGACGCGTCGAAAGACTTTAAAAATCATTTGCATCATGTCAAAGATTTTGACAATCATATGCGCCGCTATATCATCCATATGCCTTAATCTAGGGAGCCAGTGGCGAATTGTAGCCATCATGTAGCCAACAGTTGGTAACTCAATGGGTGGCTTAAAATAGGGGTAATTCAACCAGTCTTGGCACTGCTTATTGTTTTGTACCTTAATAGCAAAGGCAGTCCAGGAGCGGCGTCGTGGCACTGATCCCCAACACGGGTTGTACTTCAAATGCAAAGGTGCCTTTACCCATGTACTCATCATTTCTGGATACTGCTGTAATAACTCTTTGTGCCACTCTGGTTGATAGATCACTCCTTGCTGCGCATCCAGTGGTAGATCGGCCTCCTCGAACTGAGTCGCATGCGATGGTTTCTTACCTGTCTCTTTCTCAATGGCTAATTGGTATTCAGCCATTAACATAAAATACGGTTTATACTGTAGCTCGTGCCCAGATATGTATCGTCGCGGGGCCAAATGAGCAAAGAATGGAGACTGTAATATTCTTTCTTCTATCATCGCCATGGCATGTAATTGTGCCTCTACTCTAGCTGAGTGCGTTGTTCCAAGTTCCTCAATAGTCTTCATCCACGCGGGGGTCGGAAGTTCGTACGTCATCTGACCTTCGGCTGTGACGCGTCCGCCTGGGAAGGGTTGTGGCTCGTATGCCTCTTCAAACGTTTCCTCCACCGGAATGGTGACCGTGTCTTCCTCAGCTGGAAGCTCGGGTGGGGAATCTGGCCTTGGTGGTGCTTCATATACTGCAATCCTTGATTCAAGGTTCGATACCTGGGCCCGTAATGCGTTGAGTTCCTCTAAGATGTATGGAGAGGGGTCCACAGGTACTGGTATGTCTTGGTGTGCCGGTTCTCGTAACTGGAGTAATTTGTGATCTTCTTTGAGTTTCTGTAACTCCTCGTTCATGCGGTCGTGTTCATCTAGTAATCTTACATGATCGTCTAGCAGCATCCTCATCGAGTCTGAAGGAATGGCTTTGAACCTGCTAGGACTAAGTGGTTGGTCTGGGTGGTCGAGCGCTGCTTCTAAGTTTTTTCGGTTCTGATCGTGTAAGCGCTGGTTTTCTTCCTTGGCGGCTGCTAGGTGTCTTCGTAGTAAGCCCATGTTTCGTGTTAGCGTTGCATTGCGGACTGTCTGGGCTCTTAATAAGTTATCCAGGTCAGCAGTGGATTCCTTGGTCTTTTCTTCGCTTTCTAGTTCCAATTTGTGATAAGCCTCGCGTAATTCCTGGTAGCGGGTGTTCAGAGAGGCATTCTCAATAGACAATAAATTAAGCTGCGACTGTAAGTCATTGGTTGTCCTCTGCAGCTGCTGATAATTATCACCAAGAGATGTGAACTCATCTCTTACTTGCGTCATACACATGAACATCTGTCGGAATGCATTATCTACAGTGGGTGATAGTATTAATGGGGTGCTAAATGAAGATGCAGCTGGTGTAGATGCAACGGGAATGGGGAATGGGGGTGGGAAGGTGGATGATGTAGTGATTGTTGAAAATTGTGATGTGCCTAAAAATGTTTGTGCCGTGAGTGAAGTGAGTGATGGTGCAGTGGGTGGTGAGATGTCCATGTCAGTGGACGTATCTAGTGCGGTGACCGTGAATATGGGTGTGATCGTGGGTACTCGTGCTGGTGTAAATACGGGATTTACAAAGGTTGAGGGGTAATTTACAGGGGGGCTGGCTGGAGCAGCTTGGTAGAAAGGGGAAAGAGGGGTTACAGTGGGTCGGGGAGGTGAGATGGGGGAGAAGGTTAATGGCGGTGGGAATGGGAAAAGGGGTCTTGGAGTTGTGGGGAAAGATGGAAAAGATTGATGAAGGAATGGGTTGGATAGAAAGGTGGGTGTGGGAGGGGGTAGACTAGGGCTAATGGGTGCGGGAATTGTGGGGTTAGTGGTCGTAAAGACAATTTCTGCAACGCCTCCGGCGAATGAAGATGTTGGTCTGGGGGAAGGAGGGTGAAGAGGGGAGGCTGGATGGACGGGCGGTGAGAGAGGAGCGGTTGGGGTGGTCGGTACTTTAGTGACTACTGAGGTTTGTACAGCTGTAGCGCGGGGTGGGGAATCTACAAAGATGGTTTCTACAGCCAACGAACTTTCGGGGACGAGGCGTGCCTCCCTAGCTTGTTCAGAAGACTGTGCTCCTATTGGTACATGAATGTATTCGCCGGGCTTTGAAAGTAGTCGTACTCTGCGGGGGTCAAACTGTGGTAGTGGCTTTCGTTGCAAGTACCTGAGGGCTTCGTTGGAGCCTACTGATTTGACTAACTCTCTGAATCCTTTGATGTATGCGTCTTCGAATCCGCCTGTGACAAGTTCTTGTTCTATTATTGTTTGACTCTCTTCCTCTGTCAGCTTTTTGCGTGCCCAAACTTTTTCCATAGTTCTATACAGCTTCTTGATAGCTAGTGTGTAAGCTGCTGCTTCGTAAGTTTAATCTTCATGGGTACTTGTATCACCATGTGTGTCTGTTTGTTGGCCTTGGCCATCTGTCTGTTCATGCTCTTGGGATTCCTGTGTTCCCTGGCTAGCTTCGTCGTCTCCTTCGTCGTCATCGGTTGCTGTTCTTTCGTCATCAGAGCTGGACACGATCTGTCCTTGTGGATGATCCCTGGGTGTGGTAGGGTAGCTAGGCCTTTCAAATTCCTCAGAAAACAATTGTCCTTCTGAAAACTGGAACTCATTGGAGAATGCATCGGGCATCTCAAAATCAAAAGTTTGGTCCAGTGGCTCTGCTTGTCCTGGTTCTAAATGGGGTACTGGAAAAGAGAAAGCTTCCACACCAATAGTGGTGGGAAGTTCAGCTGCTGTGGTGATAGGTTCTGTGGTTGTGGCTGTTTGAGGTGCAACAGTACTGGTGGTGCCCTCCGGCGTAATTGGTCTTGATAACCGTATACGAATTGGTGGTACCATGGGAGTGGCTGCTGTTGGTGACTGCTCTGGAGATGGTTGTGGCGAGGGTGATTTTGGGACTTGTAGGCATGGGATAGTACCTCTCATCCGCTTTCCGGCTCTGCCTTTGCTAGACTTTCTAGCCTTCCTAGTGGTGCCTTTAAATGCTTTCAGTTCCTCACTGGTCATGGCACGCTCAATTGGTAAGTCATACGCCAAGCACATATATATGATCTTGGTGAGGGTGCAGCACCCATTGATTACCTTCTTTCGCTCCCACCTATGTTGTGCCAAATAGAGCTGATCAATTATCCAGTTGGCTAGATCAACCGTTTGCGGTCCAGTACATGCTAAGTACAATCCAAACCAGATTCTTTTGTGGGGCATGGTAAAACGATCCTGAGCTGGGAAAGCAAAGTGCTGCATGCATATCCGTAATGGCTTGGAAAGCTCAGGGGTTATGGCTGAAATATCCTCCCACTTAGTTACGTCACCACGTTTCATCTGCTCTAGGACTAGCCGTTCTCTCTCCGTCGGAGTGTGTGTTCCATGTATTTTCAGAGCTGCGCGAATTAAATCTTTAGACAAATAAAACCTTCTGAATGGAGGATCATTTACCAAGGATGGTAACATGAATGTGCCAGGTAGATCCTTGTTTTCTGAAGCTGTTAAGGTGGTTACCAAGTAAAAACATCTGTAAAAATCGGGTTTAGGCAAAGGGTCGCTAAAATACTCTGTAAATCCCGCTCGTGCCCAAACGTGCGTTAGATCTTGTGTATTCTGTAGTCCTTCAAATTCTCTTGAAAAGAACTGGTACTTGGCCCATGTGCGAAGATCAAATGCCAAATTGGCCTCAAATATGAAATCAGCGTCTCCTAATGGTCCTGCTAGGCCTTGAAACCAGTGAGAATTACAATGAATCTTCTCAGTATATCCTCTAGGAGGATCATCGATTGGCATGGGTCCTGGAAAACCTTGAAACTCTGGTGGTTGCATCGTAGGATAAGATTCTGCGAGTAATTCTCCAATATTGGCCATTGGTGTGCTTGGGCCAGCTTCTGATGGTCCTGCTTCGGTTTGCATGATGACTGATGAGCTAATGGAAAAGATCTGCTACAAAAGATTAACACATTAGCATGGAAATTAATTATGATCCCAATAAGGTGAGACCGCAATCCCTTTCCATAACCGATGTGTAACCCGTGTAGCCAAGTGTCGTGAAGTGATTGATGCAATGATCTTTTTGCAGAGCTAATGCAGGTCTCTAGACACCTACATGGTTCAGATTATGCCTACAATTCTTGATGAGCTTTTATTATGCATGATGTGGGGTTTGGGTGTATGAATTTATACAAGGTTTGGTTGAGGGTGAATTATTACAAGGGTGGAGTTTAAATGGGGTGGGAAAATTGTTAGATAATGGGGTACAAGAAGACGTTTGGATACGTTTCGGTATCCATTTCCTAAGAGTCTTGGAGTGGGTGGTATGTTTCTGCTGAGGGACAAAAAGTGGTATCGGGTTTGGTGGTATTAAAGGATGAAAAGATTTCGGATGGGTATATATTACATGGCTAGAGGGTTGGGCTATAATACATTGTTTGGGTACCCAAATCTGCATGGGTGTGGGTCTATGGATAAGGTATTTCTTGGCGATCCAAATCTGTCGAGTATTTGTACTTGGGAAAGAAGATCGAGGGGACTTTGGATGCTGACTCTGCTTCTGTTGAAACTTTGTCCTGCTCTCGTCTGCAGTGTTGCCAATAGCCTGTGGTTGCTGTCCTTTTGGCACCCATATTTGTCTCGTGCCACTTGTTCTGTGATGTTGATACTGCTGCTTTCCTTGCCTTGTTTGGTGGTGTCGTCGGTGTGGGTTCCTCTGTTGTGGTTGACTCCTTTGAGGTTGGGTTTGAGAGGTCCAAGGGACGCTCTGCTTTGGAAAAGAAGGGAGATCCAACACTTGCGTGACCTACCCATTAGGAAGTGATTCGTTCTTTATCTTTAATCTAGGCCAGTCCGCAGCAAGTTTGGAAGGATGAGCACTGCAGGGTGTTGTGCTCATTTGGCCGCTGATGCAACCCACCTGACCGCTGATTGTGTCCATCTGCCCTAGCGGTTGGGTAGCTGCCCCTTCTAGTTTGTAGGAAGCCCCAGGGAAGATCTCTTGTCGTCCTTCTGATTGATAACTGTCCATAGCCAAGCCCGAGTGGGTTGGTGTAGACGTAACGTGATTGGTCTGACCCAAGATCTGCCGGTCTTCCGTCGCATGCGTTTCATAGGGTCTAGGGTTACAAACATCAATCGGAATGCAATTAGGGAAGTCAAGCGATATCACTCGCTTCTGTTCTAAGGTTCCAATCTGTAAGGAGCCTTGTCTAAGATTTAGGTCCACTGAGTGATCGTATAGCCAACCTTGGCCAAGGATTAGGGGTTCTATCAGGTCGTCATCATGGCACACTAGTAGCTTCGCTGTCATGGTCACATCCTTAACGAGGATAGGAAGGTCCACCTCACCCATGCAAGGGGTTTCCATGCCTCCTAGGCCTATGAGGTATGCCTCAATTGGCCGCATTTCTATTCCTGAATCCTTATAGTGGGACCATCTAATAGCACTAGTCGCAGCACCTGAGTCAATTAAAGCTCTGAGCTCTTGGCACGGGTTGTCGTGCTCTAGCCTGACTGTAATGAATGGTCTCCTGTCCACTATACTAGGATGAGTGGTTGACTTTACTTGACACATGGCCATGGGGTATCTGGGTGTAGTTTCCAGATGGTTATAATGTTCTCTCCCTAGTCCTTGTCTTCTTAACTTCATGCGTTTAATGCGTTCTATTGCTTCTGCCTGAGCCTCCGCTCGTATTCTATTTTCTTCCTCCTTACGCTTCTTTGCCAACGTGAGTCGTCTAAGCATATCCTCAGTAAGAGGTTCCTGATATAGCTTGACTCTACAGCCACTAATATAATTAGGCATTATATCTCCTTCTAAAGTGGTTAATTGTACTGCTCCACTTGTTGAGAGTCTGTTAATGATCATAGGTCCATAACCTCGCTTTTCTAACTTACGTGCATGTTGCTTCAGCATATATACTAGAACTAAATCTCCTTCTTTTAAGCCTTTATCTTTCACATGTGCATCAAAATATGCTTTCTGTCTCTTCTTCGCTGCATATATTCCTGCTGCTGCCTTTAGCCTGGTTTCTCCTAATCGTTCCAAGTCCATTATTCTCGCTGATAATTCATGGCCGGTCCACTGATGTTCTTGTGCAACCTTAAGGGTCGGTATCAAGAAGTCCAAAGGAAGCACAGCATTCTGACCAAAAACCATCTGAAAGGGAGTTGCATTGAGTACGGTCTTGTAGGCCACTCGATATGCCCAAACAGCGTGATGTAACTGTTTGTCCCAATCTGAATGTTTGGTGTTCACGAGTTTCGTCAGTACGTTACAAAGGATCTTATTAGTGCTTTCAGCCTGACCATTGGCCTGAGGATGATATGGTGCGGATTTCTTGTGAATCACCATAAAATCCTGTAACAAATATTCAATGACTTGGTCTAGAAAGTGAGTGCCTCGATCGCTCACTAACTCTATAGGCAGTCCATATCTTGTAAAGACATTCTCAAATAAGAATTTTGCAGTTGTGTGTGCATCATTCTTTTTCGTGGCTTTTGCCTCTACCCATTTCGTAAGATAATTTGTGGCAACAATAATGTATTCAGCATGTGTACCTTTTGCAGGGGGGTTAATGGGTCCTACAAAGTCTATACCCCACTTTGAAAATGCACGTCCGCCCATCATGGGTTTCAATGGCATTTCATCTCTGCGAGTAGGAAACTGAGTTCTTTGGCACACATCACATCTCTTTACATAGGTATGAGCATCCATGTGAAGAGTGGGCCACCATAATCCTGCAAAGAGGATGGCTTTGATTATCCTATCGGGTCCAAAATGACCTCCTGCAACACCTTGGTGTGCAGTCTCTAGTATGCTCAGATAATCGCTCTCATGAACACATTGTCTTAGATATCCATCTCGTCCTCTTTTGTATAGGTTATCGCCAACAAGTGAATATTCTTGAGCTTCCTGCTCTAGACTGCGTAGTCGAGCTAAGGTCATTCCTTGAGGGAATGTGTTCGTCCTCAAGTATGTCACTAATTGTTCACTCCAGTCTGGTGTGAGAGACACGTGATACAATGTAGCATGCTCTACTGGTGGTCTTTCACAACAAACATTGCATTCCTTACACAACCTGTAGACATCTGCTTCCATCGAAGGCCAATATACTCCTAATCTATGCAGAGTCTGTAATGTTCGATATTTTGAATGATGTCGCTTTAATGCACCTATGTGTGCTAATTGCAACCAATTCGCATGTTCTGATTCATCTACACAACAAGCAAGAATCTTTTGATTATCCTGTTTATATATGCTTCTTGCCATTATTTGGTATCTCTGAGACTTGGTAATCTCTCCTTCTTTGATCTTTATCTTAGGATTCTTGGGTCCGTATGTCAGAATAGGGACTATAGGTTTAGCCCATTCTGGTGCTATCTCAAGATTAAACAAATAAGCATCTGGTAATTCATCCGCTATTCCTTGAGGAGCTTCTCCTAAGGTTAATCTCGAAAGGTGGTCAGCTCTAAGATGTGTCTTTCCTTTCCTGACTACGACTTCAAAATCATACTCCATGAGTAATAGAAACCAACGTATCAATCGTCCTGTGTTACATGGTTTGTTGACTAGGTACAATAGGGCTTGATGATCTGTAAAGAACTTGAACTTATGCCAACAAGTAGTGCCTAAACTTCTTTACTGCGTAGATCATCCCTAATCCTTCTCGTTCCGTCGTGGTGTAATTTCTTTCTGCTGCGTTCAATTGTCTACTCGCGTAAGCTATGGGGAGATCTATATTACCTTCATTCGTGGGTTGTGCTAACACGCATCCTATGGCGTAATTGGATGCATCCACATGTACATGGAATGGCTTACTCCAATCTGGGGTAGTCAATATAGGTGCCGAGCACAAGCGTCGTTTAAGTTCATTGAATGAACTTTCACATTCATTTGTCCATTCGAAATTGGTTAAAAGAGAGTACAAAGGCTTGGCTATGATTGCATACATGTGTATGAATCTCCTATAATAACCGCAATGGCCCATAAATGCTTGTACCTCTTTCACATTAGTTGGTCTAGGTAATTCTGCAATTACCTTCACCTTTTCTTCATCCGTAGAGATTCCATTTTTTGACACAATGTGTCCTAGAATTTTGCCTTGTCTGACCATGAAAACGCATTTTTCTGGGTTCAAACAAACCTGATATTCTCGACATTTGTCAAATATTTGTCTTAACTTTGGGATATGCGTCTGCCTAATATTAGAATGAGCACATATGTCATCGACATATACTTCCAAACTCTTGCGTAGGAATTCCTTAAAAACATGACACATGAGTCGCTGGAAAGTGGCGGGTGCATTTGTTAAGCCAAATGGCATAACACGAAATGCAAATATGCCCCATTCAGTGGCAAATGCCGTCTTGTGTTGATCTTCTGGAGCAATGGCTACTTGATTATAGCCTGAAAATCCATCAAGAAAGCTGTAAACTTCCTTGCCCGCAACTCTTTCCAATAAGTGTTCCGTGATAGGAAGAGGATAACTGTCTCTAATCGTGGCGGCATTAACTTTTTTAAGGTTAATACACCCACGCAATTTTCCATTCTTCTTGGGTACAACCACAATGGGGGATACCCATTCAGTGTGCTCAATTTCGTAAATGAATCCTGCTTCTATCAGCCGATCTATCTCCTCTTTAATCTTCGCAACGTAGTTATCATTGTACGTGTACGGTTTCTGTTTTGTCGGTTTTGCATCTGGAGTCATAGGGATTCTATGAGAACATATATCTGGATCTACTCCTTTCAAATCTTTGTAACTCCAAGCAAAAACATCTCTATATTCGCGTAATAGGGCAACTAATTCTTCTTCTTCTTCCTTTGTCAAATCATGCCCTATGTATGTACATTTTTCTTCTTCTCCTTCTATGGCTACGATTATTTTCTTGGTTTTCTCTCGGTTATCATATACTTGTCCGTCATTCGCCTTTCTATTAGGCATTCGTACCATGATTCTTCTATCTTCGATTTCATATTTCTTGAAATTCTCGGGTACTTCAAATAAAGATTCTTCTTTTTCTGACATGGTTTCTTTCTTCTTTCTTTTCTTGCCTTCATTTTTAGTAGTCACTTGAGTAGCTATTCTCACATCATTCGTAATTGCCTCGTGTCTCTGAGTGTGAGTTTCTACTTCGTAAAAATATTCTTCTTCTGATGCAAAAGGTGGGTCCATGATAATTGATTCTAAATCGAAATCACTCACATCCTCAAATGCATCTGTGTTAGGTTCACATTCTTCTAAAATTGCATCGCACATGATTGGCTCTATCGTGAAAACTGAGATATCATAGCCATCCTCGTCACAGTGGGGTGTCCATTGTTCTTCATTGATGGCTACATCCATGGTTGCTAGGATTTCTGCCCAACCATGGGGTTCAAACTCTTCGTCTGGGAATACTACAGGTGCGTAGGCTGGGTCTTGAAGGGTTCGTGGATGTTGTTCTGCACCTAAGGTCCTGGCTTCTAACTTTTCTTCCTCTTGTTTGGCTACTTTACACATCCATAAATGAGTATCCTCATGCAACCAAGAAGGATCTGATTCTAATGAGTGCACGGATTCCGTCTCTACTGGTGTCTTATGGATGGTATTCCATTGTATTGGGGGTACATCTCGATGTGAATAGTCTTTAAGATTGACTTTGGTAGTCACCCCTAAATGTTGCAAGTACAAAGAATTAGTTCCCCAATCTTGTACAATTTGCAACTGACGCATGAATGGTCGTCCCAATATCATCTCATAAGCATGGTTTTTTGCAAAGTCACAAATGGCGAAAGTATGCTCAAATTCTACACCACAAGTGGTGAGAGATATGCCTTCTAGTAAGCCTAATGGTTTTTCTATGTGTCCATCAGCCATTTGTAGCTTCATCTTGGTGGGTCTCAATGCTGGCTTACCCCAACGTTTCCATAAGGTGGTGGTAGCTATGGCTACTCCGGCTCTTGAATCTAAGATGGCTTTCGTGGTGTAGCCCTGATGGGTTATCAGAAGATAAGTGTTACCTTCCTCTCCTTCACTTACATCTCCAATCTTTTCTACGGGTATCTCTGGTACCTTCTTATGTGATCCTATTTGTGAGGGAGTAGTAGCAAGCTCGGGGAATTGATTTGCTACATGTTTCCACAATTCTGGTTTTACCTTTAACAACTCCTCTAGAGTGAGATTACATTGTACTTTAGTGTTCTTGATCACTTCCGTGTTTCTAGGGATTAATGATTCTTCATTCCTCACTATTATCGTGGGTGCTCTCATACTAATAGACTTTGCTTCCCAAGGTCGTGTGAACTGAGGTAATTCTTGTAAAGAATTAGATCCAAATCTTGTGTTTTCACTCAGTTGTTCTTCCTCTACACCATCGTAAATAGAGGGAATGTCTTTGGGATTTTGTTCCTGCAAGTCATCTATTTCTTGAATAGGAGGATGGGTTCCTTGTTCCTTTCTCCATTTCTCTTCTTGGATCTCTCTCAAACATTCATGTGAGTACCTATGTATGGAAGATAGGTTGTCTTGACTTTCTGTATTGGGTACTTGAGACAGGGATGGTGCATTCCTTTCCTGTGTCTCTGGGACAATAGGGTTCCTATGCTGATTTTTTTTCTCTTTGCTCTCTATCAAGTATTCTAGCCTCTCCATTAGTCCTTGAAAGTGTAATTCCGGTTTTGCCATGTTATTCCAATTAAGATATCTAGAGGCTTCGAACAAAGCTTGTGCTAGTTCTACCATCTTCATGCAAAGTTTAGTTCTCTCAATTTCTAGATCAGCTCGAGGGTAGTTTTTGCTCATTTCAGCTACCTGAGGTCCCTCTTTTAATCTAGCCTGATATGCACGAAACATCATGTCTAGATTTTCTGGTATGGGTTCCGCTAAAACTGATCCTGATTTCTGAGCTGGATTCTCTTGATTCAATTCCTGTGAAGTTAATTCTTGGATTTTAGCTCTAGATTCCTTCAAACTTCCTTCCAACTCAGTTATCTTTTTACTCCATTTTCTCTTAATTCTTTCTCTAGAATCTTTCCAAGATTTTGTCTTTTTACTGCTAGATTCTGCAACTTCACTGGTTCCGGCTACTTTCTCTTGATTAAGCTGTTGGTTCTGTAAGAGCGCCTGGGCTCTTGTTATAGCTTGGATAGGCACGTATGTAGGGTTGGATCCATCTGCGTTATTTACAATACCTATCACATTGATCGGTGTCACATTTGAAGCGTTAACTGGATTTTTAGGACAATCTTTGATTATATGCTCTTTGCCACAATCGGCACAAAAGCCTTGTATGTTATAGTACTGTGATTGTCCTGCTATCGGAGGATGTGGACAATCCTTTATGAAATGATCTCCTTGGCACCTAAAGCATGGTCCTCTAGGGCCCTGTGGTCTTTGTTGTCTCAATTGGGGCCGTGGATTTGGGTTTGTGTACATCACATTAGCATAGTCGGGCTCCCAACTAGGTTCCACTGGTGGACTATCATAATGATATGTTTCTACGTGTTCTGGTGACTCTGTGTAATATGCGGGTGGACTATCTACATGAGTGGAGTCAAAACTGTTCGAATTCGGGTCACCCTCTGTGATCAAAGGTGAAGAAGGCACTAAGGCCCTACTTAGATTCTCTTCTGCAGCAGCGTATTTGACTGAGATGACATTCGCTGGTGGGGGTGGCTGCTGAGCTAAGATAGGTTGAGGTCTCTGTTGAGCCTGGTATGGGTAGTTCTGAGGAGGCCTATATTAATAAGGCTGAGCATTGTATTGGCCTTGATACCTACCTGGCTGCGGGTATGCTTGCGGGTAGTTCTGTCTCACGGTTTGTTTGTTGTATGGGCAGTCCTGAGCCGTATGATTCGTGTATCTTCTCTCAATTGTACAATATTGGCCACTAGGGTTGGCTTGAGGTTGTGGTGCATTGGGACACACATTTGCCATATGGTCACCACCACAGGTGTAACAACGCTTGTTCATTAGCACCCTAGGTTTACTAGAAACTCCTAGTTTCTAGGCCACTTTTTCTGCAAGGTCTTCTATTGAGCTAGACAATTTTGTGGATGCTAGAGATGAACAGTCTGAGTCCTTATAGACCTTTGAGAGTTCCAACTCGTCTCCTAAGTTGTCCTCAATGTCTATACAAATTCTTACACATTGCTCTAGCGTTCTGGGTTCTTTTAGGTACACGTAGGAGCGTAGTTTAGAGCTCAACAAGCCATCTAAAAACAATGACACTTGCTTGGCTTGTGAGGGTAGCTCTTGCATTGGACATCGTTCAACATATTGTCTAAACCTACGTCCTGCCAGTCTTACTGTTTCTTGAGGGGTCTGTTTAAAGCTATGAATCAACGAAGACGTGTCATGTGTAATCCCACTTTTAGAGAATTCGGTGATGAATGACTCTAAAAAGTGATGGATGTCTCTAAATTGCCTTTGTTGCAGAGGTTGGAACCAAGTTAAAGCGGTATTCTTTAACGTTAGTCCAAATGCGTTGTATTGCGTGAACATGTCTTCAACTTGTTCGGCTCTTAGTACTTGCTTGAATTCTGCGACGTGGTCATAGGGATCTCCTGTCCCATCAAAGTAATTCTTCATTGATTTTACTAACTGTGTGGGTCTCAATATTCTTGCGTGTTCGCGTGGTCTAGGTAGAGGAAAATCATCTCTACCACCTAGTACTCCATGATCTCTTTGTCTATCCGCTCTATTAGTGTTCGTGGTTGTTCTATCTCTCCCTATGGGATGAGTGAAGCTTACTTCGGGTCTTTCTTTATTTTTCTCTCTTTGATTTCCATGGGCTGATGATGTTCCTGCCCCTTGTTGACTTGTATTCATGTTTGTTCTAGATGGAGGGAATACCAATTCACCTCTCCATGTGTATGTGGTTTTAGCGTGGTCAGGTACCACAAAGACTCTTTCTGAAGTCTCATCCAGGTATACAACCTTTCCAGGTGTATCCGGGTCCTTGAACTCGTATATAGTGATGATACCTACCTCACTAAGTAGTTCTGTCTTGGATCTCCAAAAGGCTTCATCAGTTTCTTTATTTACAAACAACTCTATGCTTCTGTTGTCTTGAGGGATCCATTCTGGGATTAGTACTCGTCTCAGTACAGATTTCCCTCTAGGTGCTCTAGGTTCTTCTAATGGTTCTTTTCCTTGAGATTTAGTTTCCGTCTCTTGCTGAATCACGCCAAACTCGTTGGTATTGTTTGGCTGCGTACTTAATATGTACATTGTTCCTTCCTTGTCTATGTACGCGTCTCTCTCAAATTTCACCACTGGACGTTCCAATCCAATGGGTTGATCGGGGTTGTGCATTTGCACCACTTGCCTTCGCAAACCATCCTCATAGATGCGAGCACCTAAGCGGTTGGTTCGGAGAAACTCTAGTTGCGTTCTATAGGGTCCTTCTGGTTTTTCTAAATAGGCTACATTCGACCCTCCTTCTGGTCTTTCTGTGCTAAATGCCATTTCTGATTCGCTAGTATCTGAGCTCTCGTAGGGATAACTAGTGTTCAATTGTTGAGCCCACGATCGTGCAGTAGTTCTTACACTTGCCTCTGATGATCTAAGGCTTCGTCGGTCTGACTTACCTATATGTTTGCCCGATCTAAGGTTCATTAATTTTGTTCCTTGCACACTCAGTACATGCTCAGATCGTCACAGATTCTTTGTTATTACTTTCTTGATTCTTTTTAAATTTCTTTAGATTCTTGTCTTAATGTATGCATCAGGAATTCGACTTTCCGTGGTACTTTGAGTTCTCGTTCCGTCAGACTTATGTTCTTTCCTTTAGGTTTTCGTGTCACACACCTTTACTTTAGTCTTGAACTTGATAAATTTAACTCTCTTGAACTTGAGGCGTTCCTATTGTCTTAATCCACAATGCTAACGTTTATCCTAAGCTAAGAATTGACGGAGGGGGTTGAGTAATCTTCCAACCTCGAGTCAGCTTTTCTGGTTGCTCTGATGCCCAAGAAGCCGCGCTTCCTAAGCTTTATGCCCTTCACTACCTTGCCTTGGTTGCCTTCGATTGCCCTTGCTAGACCTGGAAAAATCCAATATTAGACCAATTCACAGTTGGATGATCAAGCACTTGAGTATATACACCTTTTAAGTCCTTTCCCTTTTGCCAAACTTTTTAATGCTTGCCCCCTGGCTTTCTAGTCCCAAACTAGGTCAACCTCAAAAAACCGACTTCGGATGAAAAAGTTATGACCGTTCAGGCCCCTGGGGGGTAAAAACTGACAAACAGGTTTTTCTCCAAATATGAGCTAAGGGGTCTCCTATGAGTCTAATCACCCAAAAATTTCCCAAAAATAGCCCCAAAATTGGCCAAAAAATGAAACCCTAAAATTTGCGATGGGGGTGCACAATCGCGATGGTGTGAGACAATCGCGATGGTCTGGGACCGTCGCGATGGCGTGAGGGTGAACCGTCGCGATGGCGTGAAAGTGGACAATCGCGATGGCTCAATCAGGCGGACAATCGCGATGGCATGAAAGTGGACAATCGCGATGGCGTCAGTCAACAGTCAACGTGAACAATCACGATGGTCCAAAGTGAACCGTCGCGATGGTCACAGATGCGATGGCTTGAGCCAATCGCGATGGTCTGGGTGCGATGGCGTGAGCCAATCGCGATGGTCCAAAATTTCGGGTTGTCGCGATGGTGTGAGGTGCGAGCCATCGCGATGGTCCAACTTGCCACGTGGCACCGTCGGCGCGATGGCGTGAGCCAATCGCGATGGTGTGGTGTAGCTCAGTGATGAGTAGCACCTCCTTTAATGTCAATCCGGGAAGACGTGAGGATGGTATGAAGACCTCGAGCAAGTGGCGGCACAAGTGCGTGAGTGAGAAGCACACTAGCATGCACACACATACACACACACGCGCACACACAGTAAGACAAAGAGTGAGAATCAATGGAGCTTTTAGATTACTTTCAAAATGCTCTTACAAGTTCGTTTCAATTACAATCCACCCTCAAAAATGAGCTCTCTAGCTCTTTTTATAGTTTTTGACTAGCTTTTGGCCCTGTCCAGACCTAGTGTCCGGCCTAGTTAAAAATTAGGTTCCAGGGCTTATTTGGGGGCTCAAACGAGATCTAAAAAATACGAAAATTGGTACGCAACTACTTCTAAGGCTCCTCAAGCTCAAGGACTCCTTGGCTTGCACAAAATGGAGCTACAAAAATGTGAAATGATATTTACAATGATGGTTAGTGATAAAAATCACTGTTGTTGTAGGGATTTCTTCTAGTGATCTGTCATACATATCTTCGAGCTCCCTACTTGCTCTTCCTCCCTGCATGTCCATCTCTTTGTCTTGAAAAAATATTGGCCTACTTGCCAGATCTTCTTTGACTGCCCTGTTTGCTTGTGCTGTCCCTTCGCTCTGACTCCCTTCTTTGACTTTCATGTCTTGTACGTCCTGGTGTACCAAGGCTACTGCCAACACCCCCCCCACTCTCGCGTCTGTCGCCCCTGACAGACCCTTGTCTGGCTGCTTTTTGGACGTAGTATTGTACAACATCGGCGGCGAGGTGGTGTTCTTCTAACCTGAGTCCCCTTGCTAGATCTGTCAGCAATGCATCCCAATTGACTGGCCCTGGGACATCTGGATGTGGCACCCGTAACTGCTCTGAGTGAATGGTTCGCTCCACAGCAAATAAATGGAGGAGATGTGAGGGTCTGGGTACAAATATTTCTGAGTGGTATTCCCAGAACCCTGTTATGAACATCTCTTCGAATGTTTGTTTGAAGCAGGCCGGGAGGTATTTTATTCTGGCGTGCCAAGCGTATATCACCTCTATGGAAGGAGTGGTGCTCATGTCATAAACTAAATCTTGGTTTCCTGTGAGGAATCCGACGCCTGAGAAGTGTGGGTCCTTGATATTCTTGAATGTCCTGAATGTAATAAGCATTAACTCAAAAATTTTCATGCACATCTGGGCCATTACATCAGGGGTATTCTTTAATCGGATGCTCCAGTGCCGTATAGTGGAAATCATGTAATTGACGGTGGGAGGCCCTTGAGGGGGTGCTAGATAGACGTAGTTTAACCATTTGGCGCATCCCTTGATATTCTTGACTGCAATGGTAAACTCTGGCCATGTGCGTCTGCGGAGTACAGGAACATAACAAGGGTTATATTTAATAAAAAGAGGCATATTCGTCCAGGTGCGAACCATCTCCGGATAGGTTTCGAGGAGTCGGATCCTCCAAGTGGGTTGATGAATGGATCCTTTTTTAGCGCTCTCTGGGATGTCATCTGGCCCAAATTGTGTAGCAAACGTTGGAGGTTTGCCACATCTGTGTTGGATTTCTGCATTGTAGTCCGCCAGGAGTATACAATATGGAACGTATTGATCATCATTGGTTCCTATCCATCTATGGTGGGACATGCTGCGGAAGTATTCTGATTTAATAATAGTGTCCTCTATCTTTGCCATAGATTGGATTTGAACTGCCACTCGATCTTCATGAGTGGATGCCGTTTTCTCTAGTGTTTGGAGCCACTCAGGTACTTCAATTTCTAACGTATCCATTCCTTCTGCGGTTTGCTCACCACCTGGCATTGGCATAGGAACGTAAGGTTCCTCATACGTCTCATCTACCTCGATGGGTACCAAATCCTCGGGTTCTGGTTCGACAACTGGAGAGGGTTGCTTTTCATGTGTGAGTAATCGTGCCTGTAATTCGGCCACCTGCTCTTTCAATGCCTTGACTTCCTCTGAAGTCGTGGTCGTTTCTGTGACTTTGGGTGCTGTCTGTTGCTCTTGGAGTTGATTGCGCAGCGCATCACGTTCCCTTTCCAAGTCATCATGAGCTTCTAATAGATCTGCATAGCTGTCCAAGATGGTCTTCATTGTCTCTGAGGGCACCGCTTTAAACTGCTCTGGATCAATTTCATGTGGAGAGCCTTCCATTGCTGCTTCTAGATTTGCTTCATTTTGCTGCTGCAGCCTCTTGTTTTCTTCTAGGGCGGCCGCCATGTGTTTTCTGAGAAGTGCCAGGTTACGCCGGACTTTGAGATTATCGGCTTGGTATACCTCGAGCAAAGCTTCTAGTTGTTTGGCACCTGATTCTGTCGATGGTTGGGGTGCCGCCAATAATGTTTGGTGAGCCTGCTCAAGCGTCGTGTAGCGTTGATTCAGTTCTGCATTTTCTGTTTGTAGAATGAGAAATTGTCTTTGTAAGTTTTGATGGTGCGTTTCCAGATTCTGATACCGGTTGTCCAGAGCTTTGTATTCATGCTGGAGCTGGTATACACATTGGTTTAATGCTAAGAATATGTTATTTACATTAAATAATGCTGGGAAGGGTGAAGATGCAGGGGGAATGGGGGCGGGAATGGGAGAGGTGAATGATGTGGATGTACGTGGAGATGTGGGTGGAGGGGGTATGGGTGATGAAGGTGGCATAGGGGGAGGGAGCGGTGCTGTGGCAGGTGATGTTTCCATCGTGTCAACTGTTTGAGTGACGGTGTAGATGGGAATCGTTGGTGGAGTGGATGTGACATCGGTGAACAGGGTGGTGAAGGTGGGCATGGTGACTCCCCCGTATTGGATTCCCGGAGAGAGTGGGATGCCCATGACCACGGTAGTGGTAGTGGATGTGGTAGTGTTAGTGTCCTGTGGTGGAGTGAATTGTGTAGTGTGAGGTGGGGATGGGGGTGACAACGGTGCTTCCTGATATTCTTCTGTTTGCGCTGCCTCGCCTGGTGCTGATGTATTGATGTGAATTTGCTTCCCGGACCTCCTAGGACGAACGGGAACTCTTTTTTCAAACCTGTGGATGTAGGCCATTGCCTCATGAATGGCCTCGTCCAGTCCTACAGCGTCGGCATGAAGGTTCATGGACTCAATGAACAACTCGTCCACACCTTCCTCAGCTAGCAAGTCGTTCATGAGTCTTTTGCCCTGTTCTAGAGACATCTGATGCTGTTCCTGAACCAGTCGCATGGTTCGATATAGTCTCTTGATTTGTGCCGAATATGCTGGGGCACTTGCTAACTCGGAGAGTTCGTCATATTCTTGATGTTGTTCTTCGTCGGCCTCTTCTTCATCTCCTCCTGCCTCTTGTTCATCTACATCGACTTCTACAGTTTGTGGTTGGGTGGGGGCCGATGTTGTTTGGGGTCGCGGTTCCTGAGCTCGCGCTGCTTCGGCTTCGAGGTTAGAGTCATAGATTAATCTGGCAATTTCTTCATCCGTGAGGTCCTCAAGAGTAAATCCCTGCGGAAATTCCAAATCGGATGGAATGGGTGGAAACACCAGATTAGGCCCCTCTGTGCTTGGTCTTGGTAACCGGATTGTGAATGGCCTAACTCGTCGTGTCTGGGGAGGAGTGATTTCTGGTGTAGCGGTAGCTCCCCTTGGTTGAGCACAGGGTAGTTGGACTCTCCCCCTCATCTTCTTTGATGGGGGACCTGCTGCTGATAGTCTTCTCTGGAATTCTTGGACTCGGGACCATACAAGTGCCCGCTGAACAGGCACGTCATAAGCCAAGCATCTATAGATTATTCTGGTCAAAGCACAACACCCGTGGAGCACATTCTTCTGTTTTTTGTTCCACCTTTGATGCGCTAGGTGGATCTGATCTATGATCCAGTGTGGTACATTGATGGGCAGGCTTTCGGTTTCTGCTAGATATAAACTGAACCATATTTTTTTCGGGGGCATTGTGAAGCGTTCTTGGGCGGGAAAAGCAAAATGTTGCATGATGGTTCGCAGGTGAAGCGCAATGGTAGGTGTCATCGCAACCATGTCCTTCAGCTTATTAAGATCTTTGTGCTTCATTCGACCTGGAACCATGGTTTCCTTTTCTGTTGGGATGTGCATGCCATACATACCCAATGCTTCTCTTACCAGATTGAGGGTCAACTTGAATCTTTTAAGCTCATTACTCGGCAGCAGTGATGGCAGCACAAAGGTGCTGTCGCCGCCCTTGGCTCTGCTTGGTGTGATGGTACTGATCAGATAAGAACATCGTAAAAAATCCGGCTTTGGTAAGTGAGTCCTGAAATAACTTTCCACACCTGCTTTGACCCAAACTGATCTCATGACTTCGGCATCTTGGTAGCTTTCAAACTCGCGTGCGAAAAAGTGGTATCGACCCCATTTGCCATTGAACTCCAATTCTGCTTCCCAGAAATAGGTCCCATCGCCTAGTGGTCCAGCAACATCACTGAACCAATGCGCATGCTTACCTACTTGAGAAGTGTGCCCTTGAGGAGGATCCTGAATGGGGATCACATGCACTGCTTGAAGCTCTTGCGGTCTTGCTGTGAGACGTGGCTCAAGGAGAAGTGTTTCTATGTCCACAATCTGGGCACCAGATCCGGCTTGAGAACTAGTACCTGCTTCTGCCATGGCCCTGTTCGCTGGTTGGTTCTGTGAGAATATAGAACCAAGTGTTAACATCGTAATGGACAGACTAAATCCGTTGTTGTCCCCGTTACAACATTAACATGAGGTGGGTGATGAGTTAGTGGTTAGTAAGTACATGAAGACAGTGTGTGTATTTAGTGCTTGTGTTGTCCTAGGAGACTACTGCAGTTAGTAAGTAGGTATGGATTTACAAATTGGGGTCGGGGGGTTTATTACAGGCCCTAGGCTGCCAAATGCAGTGAGTGGGCTTTGCCTTCGGTTTCGGAGAGTCTCTACAGAGCCTTCTCGGTGTCGTGGTTTGAAGATGAGGCCTTTTCGGGGCCCATTTACAATTGATTAGATGTACGCTCTTGGGTTTTGGTGTGTACATGAGTGTCGAGAACGAGTGAAATCTGGTAGTATGCGTCGCTGCGTTATGCTGTTTAAGTTGTGGCCTCAGCGTAGCTACTTGTGCCATCAAGCAAGCCTTAGGCACCCAAATTTGTCTTGATTGTGGGCTTGCCTTCATCGACTTCTTGGGCACCCAAATAGATTTTACTTTAGCAGAAGAATTTCTTAAAGACTTCTTATTAGCGTTGCGTTGTTGGTCACTAATAAGAGGCTTTGCCCCTGTAGTTGACGGTGGTGCAACCGGTCGTTCGCCTTTCCGCACCCATACCTGGTCTATTTTCTGGGCTGTTCTGCTGCGCAGGTACTTTTGATCTCTGACATAGGTAGTACCCTGCTTCTTCTGCCTTTGATCCACCTTGGGTTGCTGCCTCCTTCTAGCCTTTGGAAAAGAAGGGAGTTCCGTTGCATTCCTGACTCCTTTTTTGCAAATATCATTCCTCTGCAACACATAGTTTTGGACAAGAACAGCATGGTCATCTTCATGTGTACCCCTGGAAGGACCAGGAGTCTGTGCCTTTCCTAGTTCCTTGAGTGCTTCATTGTCTAATTCTACTGTAACTCGACTATGATTGACCCAAACCTGGAGAAGTCCACTTCTTAGGTTTAGATTGACTGCTTGGTCATAGATCCAATCCTGACCCAAGACGAGAGGTTCAGTGAGATCCTCATCTTGACACACTAGTACTTTAACGGTCATTGCCTCCTCGTGAATGTAGAGGGGAAGTTCCACCTCACCCATGCAAGGGGTTTCCACGCCTCCCAATCCTATGAGGTATGCTTCCACAGGATGGACAGTTAACTGTAACTCTTGACAGTAAGACAACTTAACAGCGCTAGTGGCAGCACCTGAGTCAATCAAGGCTCTTACGGTCCTTGTACTCTTTCCTTGTCCTATGTCTATGGTTATGAAAGGACGTCTATCAATTATTCTATTCGAGCTTGTTCCTGCAACTTCACACATGGCTATGGGAAATCCTTGGTCCGCAGAGTCATTCGCTCCAGGCTGATCTCTACCTTGCCTTCGTAATTTCATCCTTCTGATGCGTTCTAAAGCCTCTGCTTGAGCTTCTTCTCTAATTCTCTTTTCTTCCTCTTTGCGTTTCTTAGCAGTGTTGAGTCGGCTAAGCATTTCCTCCGTGAGGGGTTCCTGATACAACTTGACTCTGCAACCGCTAATATAATTTGGGAGAACATCACCCTCTAATGTGGCCAATTGCACTGCTCCACTTGTAGAGATCCTATTGATGATCATAGGTCTGTAGCCTCTCTTTTCTAACTTCCTCGCGTGTTGTTTTAGTGTATAGACTAAGACTAGATCTCCTGCTTTCAAACCCTTATCCTTTACGTGGGCATCAAAGTATGCCTTCTGTCTCTTCTTGGCAGCATATATGCCTGCAGCAGCTCGCAGTCTTGTTTCTCCTAATCGTTCAAGGTCAAAAATTCTAGAGGATAGCTCATGACCTGTCCATTCGTGCTCTTGTGCTACTCTCAATGTAGGGATCAGGAAGTCCAAGGGTAGCACAGCGTTTTGGCCGAATACCATCTGAAAGGGGGTGGCTTGGAGTACCGTTTTGTAGGCAACTCGGTATGCCCAAACAGCATGGTGTAGCTGTTTGTCCCAGTCAGAGCGTTTAGTGTTCACTAATTTTGTCAGCACATTGCACAAAATCTTATTAGTGCTCTCAGCTTGACCATTAGCTTGAGGGTGATAAGGGGCAGACTTCTTGTGTATTACCAAGAATTCTTGGAGTAGATTTTCAATCACTTCGTTCAAGAAATGAGTGCCTCTATCACTTACAAGCTCTATGGGTAGTCCATATCTCGTGAATACATTCTCAAACAAGAATTTGGCAGTTGTTTGAGCATCGTTCTTGGTTGTAGCTTTTACCTCTACCCACTTGGTGAGATAATCTGTTGCCACAATGATGTATTCCACATGAGAACCTTTCGCTGGGGGATTAATAGGGCCTACGAAGTCTATTCCCCACTTAGAGAATGCACGTCCACCCATCATAGGTTTCAGTGGCATCTCATCTTTGCGTATAGGATACTGAGTCCTTTGACAGATATCACACCGTTTCACATAGGTATGTGCATCCATGTGAAGTGTAGGCCACCAAAAGCCCGCAAATAGTATTGCCTTGATTACCCGATCTGGTCCAAAATGTCCTCCTGCTACACCTTGGTGAGCAGTTTCTAAGATCTTAAGATACTCACTTTCATGGACACACAGTCTCAGGTAACCATCTTTACCGCGCTTATATAGATTATCACCTATGAGTGAATAATCCAGGGCTTCTTGTTCTAAACTCCTTTTCCTAGCTAGAGTCATATCTGGGGGGAATGTGTTTGTCCGCAAGAATGATACTAGAGGTTCACTCCAATCTGGCACAATGGATACTTGATAGAGAGTGGCATGTTCCACAGGTGGTTTAGTGCAACAGATTGGGCATTCTTTGCACAACTTTTGGACATCCGCTTCCATAGTTGGCCAGTGCACTCCGAATCTCTTTAGAGTTTGCAACGTTCGTTGCTTCGAATGGTGTTGCTCTAACGCACCTACATGTGCTAATTGCAACCATTTAGCGTACTCATCCTCTTCTACGCAACAAGCCAAGATCCCTTGATCTGTGTGCTTGTACATGCTGCCTGCCATGATATGGTACTTTTGGGCTTTTACGATCTCTCTATTCCGTGTGTTCACCACTGGATGATTAGGCCCGTATGTCAATACTGGTACTATTGGCTTGGCCCACTGCGGCACCACTTCCAAATTAAACAAGTAAGCGTCAGGAAGGTCATCTGGCACTCCTTGTGGGGCTTCTCCCGATGTGAGCCTAGAGAGATGATCTGCTCTCAAATGAGTCCTTCCTTTTCTTACCACAACCTCGAAGTCGTATTCCATTAGCAAGAGAAACCATCTCACTAATCTTCCTGTATTGCATGGCTTGTTTACTAAGTACAACAATGCCTGATGGTCCGTAAAAAATTTAAACTTATTTGCAAGCAAATAGTGCCTAAATTTCTTGACTGCATATACCATGCCTAATCCTTCGCGCTCTGTTGTGGTGTAATTCCGTTCAGCCGCATTCAATTGTCTGCTGGCGTAGGCAATTGGAAGATCCATATTACCTTCACCAGTAGGTTGTGCAAGTACACATCCAATAGCGTAATTGGATGCATCAACATGAACATGGAATGGCTTATTCCAATCTGGTGTGGTCAAGATTGGTGCTGAACATAATCTTCGTTTAAGTTCTTGGAAGGAATTCTCACATTCATCCGTCCACTCAAAGTTTGTCAATAGTCCGTACATGGGCTTTGCAATGACAGCATACATGTGTATAAATCGTCGATAATAACCGCAATGCCCCATGAAAGCTTGTACTTCCTTGACATTCTTTGGCCTAGGTAGCTCCGCTATGGCTCTCACTTTTTCTTCGTCAGTAGATATGCCATTCTTTGACACGATATGTCCTAGGATCTTGCCTTGCCTGACCATAAAAACGCACTTTTCTGGGTTCAGGCAGACTTGATATTCTCTACATTTGTCAAAGATTTGTCTGAGTTCAGGAATATGGGTTTGTCTAACATTGGAATGAGCACAGAGATCATCAACATAGACTTCTAAACTCTTCCTCAGAAACTCCTTAAACACGTGGCACATCAGCCTTTGGAAGGTAGCTGGTGCATTGGTAAGCCCAAATGGCATTACTCTAAAAGCAAAAATGCCCCATTCTGTGGCAAAGGCTGTCTTATGCTGATCCTCTGGAGCTATGGCTACTTGATTGTAGCCCGAAAATCCATCAAGGAAGCTGTACACTTCCTTGCCTGCCACTCTTTCTAAGAGATGTTCTGTGATGGGAAGCGGATAGTTATCTCGAATCGTGGCGGCATTAACCTTTTTCAAGTTAATGCACACACGCAACTTGCCATTCTTCTTGGGCACCACAACGATGGGGGATACCCACTCGGTGTGCTCAATTTCATAGATAAATCCAGCTTCTACCAGTCTATCTATCTCTTCCTTGATCTTAGCAGCATAATTATCGTTATATGTATAAGGCTTTTGCTTAGAGGGTTTAGCATCTGAGGTCATGGGGATAGTATGTGAGCATATGTCCGGGTCAACACCTTTCAAATCCTTGTAACTCCAAGCGAATACATCTCTGTATTCTCTTAGCAAGGCAATCAATTCGTGCTCTTCTTCCGCTGTTAGGTCATGACCTATGTACGTACATCTCTCCTCTCCTTCTTCTAGGGCCACTACTATTTTCTTGGTGGTTTCTTTGTTATCATAGGCCTCTCCTGATTGTGCTTCTCGTTTAGGCATTCTTATCATGACTCTCCTATCATCTATCTCATACTTCTTAAAATTTTCTGGGACCTCAAACAAAGACTCTTCCTCCTCTGGTGAGACTTCTTTCTTCTTTCGTTTCTTTCCTTCTTCCTTAGAGGTCATATGCGTTGTTAATCTTACATTAGTTGTAACCTCTCCATGCCTCTGGGGTTGAAATTCTACTTCATGGAAGTATTCTTCATCTGATGCAAATGGTGGGTCCATAATGATTGACTCTAGATCGGAGTCACTTGCATCCTCAAATGCATCAGGGCTAGGTTCGCATTCTTCTAGAACTGCCTCTCCCATAATTGGCTCTATGGAGAAGACTGAAATATCATAACCATCCTCATCACAGTGAGGTGTCCATTGTTCTTCGTTGATGGCTACGTCCATTGTTGCTAAGATTTCTGCCCAACCGTGAGGTTCAAATTCTTCGTCTGGAAAAACTACAGGTGCATAGGCTGGGTCTTGGATTGATCTATGGGTTTCTTTCGCACCTACCTCTCTGGCTTTCTCTCTCTTCTCTTCTTCAACTGCTACCTTGCACATCCATAAGTGAGTATCTTCATGCATCCATGAGGATCCAGATCCTATGGAATGCACCGATTCTGTGTCATCTTTGGCTCTATGGATGGGATTCCATTGGATAGGAGGGACATCTCTATGAGAATAATCCTTGAGATTGACTTTGGTTGTAACACCTAAGTGCTGCAGGTACAAAGAATTGGTCCCCCAATCCTGTACCACTTGCAACTGTCGCATGAATGGTCTTCCTAAAATCATCTCATAGGCATGATTTTTGCTGAAGTCACATATGGCAAAGGTATGTTCAAACTCGACACCACAAGTGGTGAGAGTTATTCCTTCTAGCAATCCTAGGGGTCTCTCTATGTGACCATCGGCCATTTGCAATTTCATTCTCGTCGGCCTGAGTGCCGGCTTGCCCCAACGTTTCCATAAGGAGGTGGTGGCAATTGCAACTCCTGCACCTGAGTCCAAAATTGCTTTGGTGGTGTACTCCTGGTAGGTGATGGGAAGATAGGTGTTCCCTTCTTCACCTTCACACATATCTCCTATCTTATCCAAGGGAATTTCTGGCACTGTCCTATGGGATCCTACCTGGGAACGAGGTTTTGCTATCTCTGGTACTTGTTTGGCTACATGTTTCCATAATTCAGGTCTAACCTTGAGTAGCTCTTCTAACTTGAGATTACACTGCACGTTAGTGTTCTTCACTACCTCTGTGTTCCTAGGTATGACTGAGTCGTCGTTCCTTACCATGACTGTGGGTGCTCTCATACATGTGGACTTTGCTTCCCATGGGCCTGTGAAGTGGGGTAGCTCTTGTATGGAATTAGACTCAAAGTCTAATCTCTCGTGAGACTGAACACTCTCATGCTCCCCGTAAATGGATGGGATGTCTTGTGGGAATTGGTCGTGTGCATCGTCCACAAGTTCAAAAGGAGGGGCGACCTCGCTTTCGTTATCCCATTTGTCTTCTTGAATCTCTCGTAGGAAGTCTGGTGCAAACCGATTCATAGAAGAAGAAGTGTCCGGCTCCGTAGAATTGGGCACATAAGCAACCTGGGAAGGAGGACTTATTCTTCCGTTGGCTCTCTCCTTGCTCTCATAAATGGCTTGAGCACAAGCTTCTTGGGGAGGATTGCTTATTCTATTACTCTTCCGAGCAGGCTCATACACTCTCTGGGAAGGAATGTGGGTTACCTGTGGAGGTACGTAAGCTTTCGAGGGAGGCTCCTGTGACTTTTGGGGGGGGAGATAAGCTTCTTGAGGAGGCTTGCTTATCTGTTCTCTCGCCCTTTCCTTTCTTTGAGGGACAGGTTCCTTTTCTGATTGTGCAATTAGCCTTTCTATTCTTTCTAAGGAGGGGAAGTTGTCTGGTTTAGTGGAATTGGCTGCATAAACTTCCGATGGGGAATGGCTCAGGTTTTTGCTTGCTTTTCCTTTCTCCTGATTTTTTTCTTCCTTGTCAGATCTTGCAATTATCCTCTCTAACTTTTCTAGGAATCCATCCAAGTGTAATTGCGTCTTGGCTGAGCCCGAGTAATTGAAAAGGCGACTGGCTTCAAACATAGTCTGAGCCAATGCGACCATTTTCGCGCACAGTTTGGTTCTTTCTATCTCTAGGTCAGCTCTAGGATAGCACTTGTCATGATCCGTGACGTTTGGCCCTTCTTGGATTCTGGCCTGATATGCTTTAAGCATCATGTTTAGGTCTTCAGGAGTGGGATCTACTAGGACTGATCCTACTCTAGGGGGTGGTGGGATTTGATGAGGCGGTGGGGAAGGTGGTGAGTCGGATGGAGATGGGAGTGGTGGAGGCGGGGTGATGTGAGAGGGAGTTTGAGCTGTGAGTTCAGTTATCCTCGCTTTGGTTTCTCTTATGCTTTCCTCAAGCTCACTCATCTTTTTGGCCCATTGTCGTTTCATTCTTTCTCGACTATCTTTCCATGCTCTAGTCCTTTTCTTTGTTACGCTCTCGGTTTCACTAGCCTCTGGGCCCTTTTCCTTGCTTGTCTCTTGGTTTTGCTGCAATGCCTGAGCTCTAGTGACTACCTGCACTGGTGCAGTGGAAGTGACGCTTCCTGAGGGATCTACAACCAAACCGATCACATTGATAGGGGTGATTTTTGGCATATTATTGGGGTTCTTAGGGCAATCTCGTAAGAGATGTTCTTTTCCACAATCTTGGCAAAAATTTTGGATAGTCACTGACTGGGGTTGTGTAGGTGGGGGCAAGGGACAATCACGAATGAGATGATCTCCCTGGCATCTGTAGCACGGTCCTCTTGGGAATGGAGGTCTTACTTGCCTAGGTTGAGGCCTGGGGTTGGGGTTTGCATACATGACGTTCGTGTAATCTGACTCCCAACTAGGTTCACTTGGTTCTTCACTATAGTAAGACTCACCATGTTCTGGGGACTGCATGTAGTAAGCCTGGGGACTATCGACATGTGTAGAATCAAAGCTATGGTCACTTGGGTCACTTTCCGAGATCAATGGGGTTACTGGTACTATGGCCCTATTCAGGTTTTCTTCTGCAACAGCATACTTTACTGGAATCACGTTAGCGGGGTTTGGGGGCTGTTGAGCTAGTACCGGTTGGGGTCTCTGTTGGGCCTGATATTGTGGTTGGTAGGTTTGTTGGGGTCTAGCATATTGTGGTGGTGGATTTTGGTTTTGGTATCTGCCTTGTTGGTAGGGCTGCGGGTAGGGTTGTCTAACTGCCTGCTTGTTGTATGGGCAATCTTGTGCGGTGTGATTGGTGTATCTCCGTTCTATGGTGCAGTACTGGCTACTAGGGTTTACTTGGGGTTGAGCCATAATAGGGCAGACATTCGCCATATGGTCACCACCGCATGTATAGCATCTTTTCACAGGGGCAAACCTTGGGATTTGTTTGCTAGTTACACCTAATTTCTGAGCTACTTTTTCGGCAAGTTCCTCAATTGATGTGGACTGTGTGGAAGAGTGACTAGATGCACTATCTGAATCTTTGTAGATTTTGGAAAGCTCTAGTTCTTCCCCTAGGTTATCTTCAATGTCAATGCACATGCGTACACACTCTTCTATAGTCCTAGGGTCCTTCAGATACACATAGGATCTCAATTTCGTACTCAGCAATCCATCAAGGAATAAGGCTACTTGTTTAGCAGATGTGGGTAGCTCCGAAATAGGGCACCTTTCCAGATATTGTCTGAATCTTCTTCCTGCAAGTCTCACGGTCTCTTGAGGGGTTTGCTTGAAGCTGTGAATCAATGATGAGGTATTGTGTCTTATGCCACTCTTAGAGAACTCTACAATGAAAGCCTCTAGGAGTTGGTCTATGCTCCTGAACTGACGCTCATCTAATGGCTGAAACCATGTAAGTGCCGTGTTCCTAAGGGTTAGACCGAAGGCATTGTACTGCGTGAACAGATCTTCCACTTGTTCAGCTCTCAAGACTTGCTTGAACTCTGCCACATGATCATAGGGATCTCCTGTGCCGTCAAAGTAATTCTTCATGGACTTAACTAGCTAGGTGGGTCTCAAAGTTCTTGTGTGCTCTCTAGGCCTCGGCAGAGGGAATCCCTCTACATTTCTTTGGTTCCTGTGGGCTCTATGCATCTCAGGTTCTACCCTATTCGTCTCTGTTCTCGTTCTTTCTCTGCCCACTGGGTTGGCAAAACTTACTTCTGGTCTATCTCTACTTCTGTCTCTTTGCGTACCGTGAGCTTGGGAAGTTCCAGCCCCAGGGTGACCATAGGATACATTGGATCTTGGTTGAGGGAAAATAAATTCACCCTTCCAAGTGTAAGCATGCCTATCATTTTCTGTCACCACAAAGATCCGTTCTGAAGCATGATCTAAATAGGTCACTCTGCCTGGGCTATCCGGATCCTTAAGCTCGTAGATCATGATATTTCCTATGTCTGTCGGCTGATTAGACTTATACCTCCAAAAGGCTTCATCAGTTTCTCGATTGAGGAGCAACTCTATGCTCTTGTTGTCTTGGGGGACCCATTCAGGCGTGATAATCCTAGTGAGAACTGATTTACCTCGAGGGGTTCTAGGTTCCGCATCCATGTTCCCTTGTTCTAGGTCACCATAGTCCGCTTCTGAGATTACATTCCCGAAGTCATCTGTCCTATCAGGGTGACTAGTGACAACATATATAGTTCCTTCTTTGTCCAGGTATGCACCATTTTCAAACTTGACAGCTGGGTGTTCTAGTCCAATGGATTGATCAGGGTTTTTAATCTGGACCACAGATCTTCCTAAACCGTCCTCATAGATGCTAGCACCTAGTCGGTTGGTCCTAAGATATTCCAGCTGTGTTTTGTAAGGGCCTTCTACCCTGTACAAATAAGGCACTCCTGAACTTCCCGTAGGTCTGTCCATGCCTTGAGACATTTCTGACTCACTGGTCTCAGAGCTAGGGTAGTATGAGTGGTGGCTCAACTGCTGGGCCCAAGACCTTGCAGTGTGATTGACACTAGCCTCTGAAGACCTAAGGCTTTGTCTCTCCCTTGCTAGGTGTCGTCCTGATCGAAGGTTCATATGCCTAACTGATTATCCCAATTTTTTTTCTCCAGAGTACAACCTCGTTGCCAATCAATTGGTACCAGTCACTTGATTCTTTTTTAGTTAGTTATTGTGTTTATGGTCTTGTCTGATATCACGTCGTCAGGAACACTTGAATGGTTTCCGTACTTTAGGTTGATCGTTCCACGTTAGGTTCTTTTCCCTTATGTTATCGACAGTACAGAGGTTAAGTTTTTAGCTTGAACTTGAGTTTTTTAGGTACTCTTCAACTTGATATCTGCCTATCGTCGTCCTGACTTACTCCTACCTCTACTCGTTCTTAGCTTGAGCTAGGAAATGACAGAGGGAGTTGAGAATATTCCAACCTTACTTGTTGATCCCTTGCTTTATGGTGCTCAAGAACCCGGTTCTCAAGCTTGCAAAGAAACCTTGCTTTGTACGCTCTCAGCTGCTCTCAATGGACCTATAAAAGTCCCACGGTTAGCTCAATGCTTATATTCAAAGGACAAAACCAACCACTTTCATTCATGTGACACAAACACACATTTGCATTGTGACTTTTAGGAGAATAATTCTAAAGACCCCTGACTTTGATCCCCCTGGGTATGTTCAACTTCAAAATACTCTCTCTGAAAATCAACGCACTATCTTTATAAAAAACAGTTGAGGTCGTGTAGTGTATGCCACGAGCTTTCCAACAAGCCCAAGAGCTCAAAAATTGGATTTCGTATGAAAAAGTTAGGACTGTTCAGGGTTTAGGGAGTTAAATCAGAATTCAATTCAAGCTAACAGTCAAACAGGAATGCTCGAGTAGCTTGTGGCACGGCCTCGCGATGCGATTCTACACCCTAGTGTTTGTCCCGCACTTAATCACAATTTAGACCAATCACTTTGCCTTGAAAATTTGACCTAATTTGCCCTTCTAACGCGTCCGCAAAGTCTGTCGGTCGCGATTGACAGGTCAGTCGCGATCGACGTGTCGATCGCGATTGACAGGTCCGTCGTGGCTGTCAGTCGCGATTGACTGGTCAGTCGCGATTGACTGGTCAGTCGCGATTGACACGTGGCCGAAAAGTCAATCAATCGTGGTCAAAGCGTCGTTGACTCTGTCGGTCGCGATTGATGAGTCGATCGCGATTGACAGGTCGGTCGCGAGGGTCTGTCGATCGTGGTCAAACAGTCGTTGACCGTGTCGGTCGCGATTGACAGAGCCGTCATGGGCTGTCGGTCGTGGTCAAACAGTCGTTGACTGTGTCGGTCGCGATTGATGAGTCGATCGCGATTGATGGCTCGATCGCGATTGACACGTGTCACGCGTATGGTCAGTCGGTCGTGGTCAATCGGTCGTTGACTCTGTCGGTCGCGATTGACAGAGCCGTCGTGGGCTGTCGGTCGCGATTGACGTGTCGATCGCGATTGACAGGTCTGTCCGTCGTGGTTTGTCGATCGCGATTGACAGAGCGATCGCGATTGACAGAATTCTGTGGAATTTCAAAAAACTAAACACATTTTTGGGAAGCCCTTGGCCTGTAGGTCATGGATATGCACTTTGTTTAGCAATTAGAGCAATTTTTCTGTCGGTCGCGATTGACAGAGCTCGGCGACACACAGACAGTTACTCAGAATTCCGTACCTGCGCAGAGTGCTGGGGATGATGATGCGGCCTGTACCTGCAGAATGCTCACAAAACATGCAAAAAACAGCACATGCAAATTCGCTCTCTCGCTCTCTCTCACAAGTGAAATGAGGGAAATGAGGTGGAGATGGGGATATAGTCAAAAAACTGAAATTTCCGCGATAATGGAGATGGACGTGGGAGATGGTGATGATGATGATGATGATGAAGATGGTGAAGAAAGTAAAAGAAAATCGATGAGAGTGAAGAAAATACCTACAACTCCAACGCGTCAACTCTACGTCTTACTATCACACGCTCGTCCTCAAAGCTCGATCCCCGGCAACGGCGCCAAAATTTGGTGTAGCTCAGTGATGAGTAGCACCTCCTTTAATGTCAATCCGGGAAGACGTGAGGATGGTATGAAGACTTCGAGCAAGTGGCGGCACAAGTGCGTGAGTGAGAAGCACACTAGCATGCACACACATACACACACACGCGCACACACAGTAAGACAAAGAGTGAGAATCAATGGAGCTTTTAGATTACTTTCAAAATGCTCTTACAAGTTCGTTTCAATTACAATCCACCCTCAAAAATGAGCTCTCTAGCTCTTTTTATAGTTTTTGACTAGCTTTTGGCCCTGTCCAGACCTAGTGTCCGGCCTAGTTAAAAATTAGGTTCCAGGGCTTATTTGGGGGCTCAAACGAGATCTAAAAAATACGAAAATTGGTACGCAACTACTTCTAAGGCTCCTCAAGCTCAAGGACTCCTTGGCTTGCACAAAATGGAGCTACAAAAATGTGAAATGATATTTACAATGATGGTTAGTGATAAAAATCACTGTTGTTGTAGGGATTTCTTCTAGTGATCTGTCATACATATCTTCGAGCTCCCTACTTGCTCTTCCTCCCTGCATGTCCATCTCTTTGTCTTGAAAAAATATTGGCCTACTTGCCAGATCTTCTTTGACTGCCCTGTTTGCTTGTGCTGTCCCTTCGCTCTGACTCCCTTCTTTGACTTTCATGTCTTGTACGTCCTGGTGTACCAAGGCTACTGCCAACATGTGGGGTCAACCGAACAATCGCGATGGTCCGCGAACAATCGCAATGGTCCAAATGAACCGTCGCGATGGCGTGATACCGTCGCGATGGTCCGGCCGAGGTGTCGCGATGGTGTGAGCCTATCGCGATGGTGTGACACAATCGCGATGGTCTGAGACCGTCGCGATGGTCCACCAAACTGATGATTTTGCAAATGCAAGTGTGGATCCCTAGAGATGCTGGTGTCGCCTACACGTCTATGAAGTCGCTTACCTCAAATTCCGAAGTTTGCAGACCATCGCGATGGTCTGACACACTCAGAAATTTCTGACAGAAGGTGATTTTCTTACCTTTTTGCAACCTTCCTAATGCACTGGAGTACTATACCTGCAAGAAAACTCAAGAAAGCAAAAGCACACACAAGCACAAAAGCTCTCTCTCACTCTCTCGCATGCACAAATGAGGGGAAATGAGGAGAATGGGTGGATATGGTGAATTTTCTGATTTTTTTGGAGATGAAGATGATGATGCGGTGATGAAGATGGAGTGTGGGGGAGGTGAAAAACACTAAAAACTAAGTAAAAACAACAACAAAAACTGAAATTTTTACCTTCCAATGCCACTTCTTGCTATACTCTTACCATCACACCACGTCCTAGACTCGATCCCCGGCAACGGCGCCAAATTTGGTGTTGCTCTAGCACAATGGTGAGAACCACGTTAAGAAGCTTCACCTCCTTAATTGTCAATCCGCGGAAGAGATAGGAGTGATATGAAGATCGTGAATGTGAGATGATGTGAGAGTGACGGTGAGAAGCACCAAGATGCACACACACATACACACACACAATGAAGAGACAAGCAAGACACAATGGAAGGTGGGAAATTAGCTCTATTACTCAAGAACACTATTACAAGCTCAAAAGAACTCCAACCTCAAACAAGCTACCCTCAAAAATGAGCTCTCTAGCTCTTTTTATAGTTTCTAGACTAGTTTTGACCGGTTTCACATCTAGTGACCGGCATAGTTAAAAATTAGGTCCTAGATGCTATTTGGAAGGGTAAACGATGTCTAAAAATAACGAAAATTGATACGCTTGTTCTACCTAAGCTCCTCAAGCTCAAGGACTCCTCGGCTTGCACAAAATGGAGCTATGGATTACAAAATGGGGTTTTCTATGTTACATATGTTACAATAGTGATAAAAATCACTGTTGGAGGTTTTTGAAAAGTATTTTTAGAACATGACTCTTTGAAAAAAGATTTGACTGGCTCCCTGCTCCGTTGTTACATGCTTTCGCGTCTTCTATGCCTCTGGCTGCTTCCAACAAACCTGCTCTGATACCACTGATGGAGAGTGTTAATCTCCAAAAGAACAAGCTATTCTTGATGTTAGACCACCTCTATATCAAGAAAACTTTAAACTCCAAGCAATTTTGGAAGACAAGTACCAAATTATCAAGAAATCAGCTAACTGTGAAGAAACTCATTTCTCAAAAAAGTCTGCTGAACATTAATCAATCATTGACTAATCATTTGTGTAAAGTTTCTGATGAAACGTTGTAGAATGTGTTGCCTAAAGCTTGTGCACCTTCTCCAAGTTAAAATATTTCAAATGCACAAGTAGATTGTGAAAAATGACTCAAACAGTTTACCTATGTCTGAAACTGTCTCTCTGTAATGTCGTTTTGACACCTGCAACTTCTAAGACATGGTTCTCCTAAACTAGAACCCGTTTAATCAAATGCTTTTAGCCATAGATGGCTTACCTCTAAACTTAAATTTTGAATCCTCATTTGTGTAAAACTTTACACTATACACTGAGCACTGTCCATTTCTTTGATCATCGAATCTGCACCTATTTCAGAAGACACTCAGAACTTTCTTACATATGAATGTTCCTATTCAAAATTCTCTCAGCCTGTTTGCAATTGAACTCTCAAACTTTAACCATAGATAGATTAACTATGGATTTAGACATGTACAAAAGGATTTCTCAAAAGATTAAACACAGAAGGAGAATTAGAGAAAAGATCGACGCGCAATTCTCTGAAAACTTTTTCTTCTCATAAATCTTCATACATCTGATGGATGACATACATAATGTTCATCTCATTCTCTCCTATTCGTCTATTCTTCACATATATTGTCTTCTCTATCTCTTCTATATCTCTCTTCAATTATGAGCATGTATCTCTATATATATATACGAGTCTAACTCGTCATTTTTCCAAATACATTGAAATATTTACAATACTAATGTACAAAAGAACTTTGTTTCTGAATCTCCTCTTTTCCTTGAAACTGATCTTCAATCTTTCATTCATCTTTCCACTTCTAGATTTTACGTAATCACTAATTGTTGATTGTTCTGCTCCAACATGTCATATGGTTGCTGCAACCTGATTCTATGAACCATTTTTGGTCATCACTTCTCGAGTTGTTGTAGTCATGCTTCATGGCAAGCATGGTTTGCTTGTCTCCTTCACTTGATGTACTTGCATAGTTATTTTGGCTCCTTTGGTTGCCTCCATTCAGCCTTCCATTCTTTTGCCAACAATCATTTGCATAATGTCCTAGTTTAACACAATGATAACATGTTATACCTTTATGAGGATTGTATGAACCTCGACCTCTTCCTCGACCTCTTCCATGTGTGTTGTCATTTGAGTTGTCCTTGTTGTCCTCCGAGTTGTGTTGGCTGAAATTTGTGTTGTTGTAGCTTCTTCCTCTTCCTCTCGAGCCTCCTCTTGAGTTCCTTCCTCTACCTCTTCTTGCATATAACATTTGACTATGGTTGTCCTTACCTTTGTTACCTTCTCCTTGTTGAGCTACCTCTTCAGCCACAAGATTTGGTATAATCTCGTCGAATGTTGGTAGAGGATCTCTATAAAGAATGTTTGTGATGAGGGGCTTCCACTTTTCGTCACTCCTCAAGCCATTGAGGGCTGTTTGGACGATGTCTTCCTCTTCGATCTTGCATCCAACTGATGTTAGCTGACCTCAAAGCTCCTTGATCCTCAATGTATACTCACTAATGCTTTGGTTTGAGCTTTTCTTCATGTTGTTAAGCTCGTTCTTGAGTTGCATCCTCCGAGACCTTGTTGAGGTAGCATACACCTTCTCCAATGCTTCCCAAACTTCCTTGGCTATTTCTAAGCTTTGCACATGACCAATCATAGTGTTAGAAATAACTTGTGAGATGAGGAACATCACCCTTCGATTCCTCTCTTCCCAATCAGCAAATTGTCTCCTTTGTGCCGGAGTAATGTTGGGATCTTCAAGGTCCACCGATTGTGGATTGTCTCCACTAACTAGACTCCATAAACCTTTACCTTTAAGGTAATTTATCATTCTATACCTCCAAGACTGAAAATTATCTTTGTCTAGCTTCTCAACTTGTTGTCCTAAATCAGCCATTGAAAACTTCCAAAATTGAAGTTTACCTCAAGTATGTTGTGGCACTTTCTCTTGAATTCACGAAGCTCCCCCTTGATTTGTAGCTTCTCCTTTGCTTCAGTTCAATTCCAATGCTTTGAATCTTCAAATTCCAATGCTCTGATACCAATTGTTGGAGAATTCCTCTCCTAATCGCAGCGGAAAGTGTAGAAGACCTTCTCACGATCAAGACTCTTGCCAACAGCTGAACCTTCAAGTGAAAACTGGTACCAACTGAAAAATGCAATGAACTTGAAACTTTGGTCACTCAAACTAGACACTTAGAGCTTTCAAATGAGCTATTAAACACTCAATTTGGAGTAGATTTGGGTTGGCAACGCTTTGATTCAATACAGACTACCTGTCCACTCAGTTAGGTTGAAAACTAGACTTCACTAAAACCTGAATAACTCACAGAGCATAAGAAATTTCACAAAAAAGGAAGTACTTGAGATAAGCTTTCCAACGAATGCTTAAACACTAAAATTGGATACATATGTTGAGAGATATGACTCTGACAAGTAGACTACCCAAAAATGGGTTTGCGGCTGGACATACTCTATGAGAGTGAACTAAACGAAATGACTCAAAACAAATGAACTACTTACAAGGGGAGTTCCACGCCTTCTTCCTCTCCTTGAGTGCCTCCCTTGCCTCTTTTATAGCCAAATGACCAAAAAACTCTCATGATGAGTTTGAGAGCTCTTCTCCATCATTTCTCCACTACTTTGGACAGCCACTCCTCTTACAGTTCAGTTTTTGGATTTGATTCTCTTTTGAATGATTCTCTTTTGGCCTCCACTACTTGCTGAAGTAAATGCTTCTATTTTTCATTTTTGTATTTTCCTTCTACTTGAAGAAAATCCTTTTTGCAAAAATATATATGAGCTTACTTCTTTATTTTTAACAAAATTTATACGTACTTCCACTGCAAGTGGACAAGGTGCAGGTAAGAGTCGCATAATGCTTGCATTCTTCTCTTGATCTCCAATCCGTTCCCTATATACACTATATTGCCCTATAGGTCTATATCACACTCTAGCCCTAAAGTGCCTATGCATGTCCTCATAGGCAGCTCTACTCTGCTGTGATGATCTGGAGGTGGTATAGGTGTCCTCAAAATAGATAGATAAAAATAAATAAAAATATTTGTTATAATATCGTTAAAGAAATTTTGTGAAAAAAAAACCATACCTATGAGCAGATAGTTGTCTTCCTACATGTGGAGTCGTAGAAGAGCCCACCTCTGATCGCTAGGTAAGCATCTGGATCGAAAAATCCAGCTCATCATCAGGCATCTCTGAGTACTCATGCATGATGATCCCTAAAGTATCAGGCGAAACTCTTGTTCTCATAAGACTTTTTATGAGAGTGAGTTTCGTCTTTCTGTCTCCACTAGGATCCATAATCCTTGTACTCATGCATGATGATCCCTAAAGTATCAGGCGAAACTCTTGTTCTCATAAGACTTTTTATGAGAGTGAGTTTCGTCTTTCTGTCTCTACTAGGATCCATAATCCTTGTACATATAATACAAAATGGGTTAGAAATCAATATATGTACGTGTACATGTGTATGTGTGTATATGTGTATGTAGGTGTATATGTGAGTGTGTGTATGCATGTAAGCATGTATGTATGCATATGCATGTGCATTATGTATGCAAATGTATGCATATGTGTGTGTATGTGTGTCTGTATGTGTGTGTATGCATGTAAGTATGTATGTATTCATATGTGTATGCATTATGTATGCATGTATGTGTGTGTATGCATATATGTGTGTGTATGTCACTATGTGTGTGTCTATGCATATATGTGTGTGTATGTTTCCATGTGTGTGTATGTGTGTGTGTGTGTCTATAACCATGTGTATGTGTGTGTGTGTGTGTAAATGTGTGTGGATGTGTGTATGTGTGTGTAAGTGTGTATGTGCCTATGTGTGTATGTGTGTGTGTATCTGTGTATGTGTGTAAGTGTGTATATGTCTGTGTATGTGTCTATGTGTGTGTGTCTATGTGTGTAAGTGTGTGTGTGTCTATGTGTGTATGTCTGTGTGTATGCATGTGTAAGTGTGACTGTGTATGTGTGTGTCTATGTGGGTGTGTCTATGTGTGTAAGTGTGTGTGTCTATGTGTGTATGTGTGTATGTGTGTATGTGTGTATGTGTGTATGTCCGTGTGTATGCATGTGTATGTGTGTGTGTGTGTGTGTAAATTTGTGTGTATATTTGTGTGTATGTGTGTCTATGTGTCTATGTGTCTATGTGTCTATGTGTCTATGTGTCTATGTGTCTATGTGTCTATGTGTGTGTATGTGTCTATGTGTGTGTATGTGTCTATGTGTGTATCTGCATGCATGTATCTATGCATATTCATGTGCATTATGTATGCATGTGTGTGTATGTGTGTGTATGCACATAAGTATGTATGTAGCATATGCATATGCATTATGTATGCATATGTATGCATGTATGTGTACATGTGTGTATGTCTCTCTACGTGTGTGTGTATGCATATATATGTGTGTATGTGTGTGTGTGTGTGTCTATGTGTGTGTGTCTATGTGTGTGTCTATCTATGTGTGTAGGTGTGTGTGTCTGTGAATGTGTGTGTATGCATGTAAGCATGTATGTATGCATGTGTCTGTGTATGTGTGTGTATGTGTGTGTATGCATGTATGTATGTATGCATATGCATATGCATTATGTATGCATATGTATGCATGTATGTGTATGTGTGTATATATCTCTCTACATGTGTGTGTGTGTATGCATATGCATGCATGTATGTGTATGCATATGCATGCATGTATGTGTATGTGTGTGTATGTCTCTCTACGTATGTGTGTGTATGCATATATGTGTGTGTATGTGTCTAAGTGTGTGTGCTATGTGTGTATGTGTGTGTATATGTGTGTATGTGTGTGTGCCTATGTGTGTATGTGTGTGTCTATGTGTGTATAATGTGTGTGTGTGTGTATATATATATATATATATATATATATATATATATATATATATATATATATATATATATATATATATATATATATATATATATATATATATATATATATATATATATATATATATATATATATATATGTATATATATATATATGTGTGTGTGTGTGTGTGTGCATGTATATGTGTGTGTGTAAATGTGTCTCGATGTGTGTGTGTGTAAGTGTAAGTGTGTATGTGTCTATGTGTGTGTATGTGTCTATGTGTGCATGTGTATACATGTATGTATGCATATGTATGTGCATTATGTATGCATATGTGTGTGTATGCGTATGTATGCATGTAAGTATGTATGTATGCATATGCATATGCATTATGTGTGTATGTGTCTATGTGTGTGTATATGTTTGTGTGTGTGTCTATGTGTGTATGTGTGTATGTGTGTGTATGCATGTGTATGTCTGTATAAATCTGTGTATATGTGTGTGTATGTGTCTATGGGTGTGTATGTGTCTATGTGTGTGTATGTGTCTATGTGTGTGTATGTGTGTATGTGTATATGTGTATGCATGTATATATTCATATTCATGTGCATTATGTATGCATATGTGTGTGTATGCATATAAGTATGTATGTATACATATGCATATGCATTATGTATTCATATGTATGCATGCATGTGTGTGTATGTCTCTCTATGTGTGTGTATGTGTGTGTCTATGTGTGTATGTGTATGTGTATGTGTATGTGTATGTGTATGTGTATGTGTATGTGTATGTGTATGTGTATGTGTATGTGTATGTGTATGTGTATGTGTATGTGTATGTGTATGTGTATGTGTATGTGTGTGTAGGTGTGTGTATGTGTGTGTATGTGTGTGTATGCATGTAAGCATGTATGTATGCATATGCATGTGCATTATGTATGCATATGTATGCATATGTATGCATATGTATGCATGTGTGTGTATCTGTGTGTACGCATGTAAGTATGTATGTATGCATATGCATATGCATTATGTATGCATATGTATGTATGCATGTGTATGTGTGTGTATGTCTCTCTACGTGTGTGTGTGTGTGTATGCATATATGTGTGTCTGTGCCATGTGTGTATGTGTGTGTGTGTGTCTATGTGTGTCTATGTTTGTATATACATATGTATCTATATATATGTGTCTGTATGCATGTGTATGTGTGTGTAAATGTGTGTGGATGTGTGTGTGTGTAAGTGTGGTGTCTATGTGTGTGTGTATGTGTGTATGTTTATGTGTATGTGTGTCTGTGTGTCTATGTGTGTGTGCGTCTATGTCTGTATGCATGTGTCTATGTGTGTATATATGTTTGTGTGCGTATGCATGTGTATGTGTGTGTGTAAATTAGTGTGTATATGTGTGTGTGTAAATCTGTGTATATGTGTGTGTATGTGTCTATGCATGTATGCGTGTGTATCTATGTGTGTATGTGTGTATGTGTGTCTGTGTGCATATTCATGTGTATGTGTATATATATGTGTGTATGCATGTGTATGTGTGTGGATGTGTGGATGTGTGTTTGTGTGTGTGTGTAAGTGTTTATGTATCTATGTATGTATGTGTGTCTTTATGTGTGTATGTGTGTGTCTCTATGTGTGTATCTGTGTGTGTATATGTGTGTGTCTATGTGTATGTGTGTGTCTATGTGTGTCTATGTGTGTCTATGTGTGTATATGTGTGTGTATATGCATGTGTACATGTGTGTGTAAATCTATGTGTGTATGTGTGTGTGTGTGTGTACCTTGCTTCCTTTGAGGTGTGTGTGCTAAACTGGTAGGGTCAATCTCTCTCTCTCTCTCTCTCTCTCTCTCTAGCTCTCTCTCTCTCTCTTCCGCGCATCCTAATCTCGGCACAAATGTGTCGGGAGAAATCGATTTTTCTTTTTAACATTCGAAAGTGTCGCTTATGCGACACTCTAAAATATCAGGACGTCGAGTAAGCATCGTAGGCAGTTTGCCAATGTCACTAAAAGTGTTGCTAATAAGTGACACTCCTTGCGATGCACATTTGTAACCTCGCATAAGTGACACTTTGCATCACTTATGTGACAAATGATGTTAAAAAAAGAAATAAGTGACACTAGCCTCGCATAAGCGACAGACCCACTTTTTTTTATTGGGGGCGGCTATGCCCCCTATGTCGAGTAGTGTATCCATCTATCTATCCATCTATCTATCCATCAATCTATCCATCTATCTATGCATTTATCTATCCATCTATCTATCCATCTATCGTTCCATTTATCGTTCCATCTATCTATCAATCAATCAATCAATCTATCTATCTATCTATCTATCTATCTATCTATCTATCTATCTATCTATCTATCTATCTATCTATCTATCTATCTATTTATCTATCTATCCATCTATCCATCTATGTATCTATCTATCTATCTATTTATCTATCTATCTATCTATCAATCTATCTATCTATCATTCTATCTATGTATCTATCTATCTATCTATCTATCTATCTATCTTTCTATCAGTCAAAGAAGAAAGAGGTTGGAGTGGTTGTTACAGAGGCCTCTACACCAAAAACAGAGTGTGCTAATCTTGTGCAGGATGAAGAATGGATGTTTACTACTGTTTGCAATTTTTAACCATCTTCTCATGAGCAATGCATGTCTGTAGTAGACTCAGATGTTTGGTACTTTGATAGTGGGGTGACCAAACATATTATCTCGCAATGCAGTTTCTTCTCTTCACTTGAGCCTTCCCCAATAGGGAATACTGTTACATGCGCAAACAACTTCTCTTATCCTGTTATGGGAGTTGGTAAGATCATTCTGACTACTACTAATGGTAGTTCTTTCACTTTGTTAGATGCTTTATTTATGCCAGGGATCAAGAAGAATCTCTTATCACTTTCGCCTTTAGCCAAGATTGGCTTGGTTGTGAAATTTGTTGACGACAGGTGTATAGTTCATGATCTGTCAAATGGCGATGTGATTATTGCTTCTGGCATTTTATCTCGTGGGCTATATAAGCTCATAGATTATGAAAAATCTATGAATGATTCAGCATGTGCAGTACATGATGCTCAAGCTATGTCAGATGCAAAGCTTTGGCATGCATGCTTTGGTCATCTGAATTTTGCTAGTTTGCTATGCTTGCAAAAAGCTGATCCTCTTTGCCCAAACTTGAGGCACCCGGAAAACATGTCTGTGAAGGCTGTATTTTGGGCAAAATGCAATGTTCCTACTTTCCAAAAGATGGTTTAGTTTTGGCTACTCAGATATTGAAGCTTGTACATAGTGATGTCTATGGTCCTACGCAAACACCTTCTTTTGGAAACTATCTTTACTTTGTGACTTTTATTGAAGATTTTTCTAGGGATGCATGGGTGTTGGTGCAAGTCAATCACCAATTCATGTTTTAGATAAAGAATTGAAGATAAAGAATGAACAAAAGATTGGTTTATGAAGCTTGAAGATAGTGCATGTTCAGAAGATGATGTCTTGTATACATATGTACATTAATTTAGAATTAGCTCACTTATACTTTTTGTATGGTTATGAGCTTGTACATATTTGCCTTTATATACAAGAAAAATGTTGGGGCAAGTAAGAGAGAGAGCAAGAGATTAGAAGAATTAGAAGACATTAGACACTTAGAAGTGTTGTAGATTTCTCTCATCACTCAGATGTAAAACTTTGAGGAAATGAAGAAATGTTGCGCCCGATATTTCGAAGTATTCTCCTTCTATGCTTGATCATTTCAAGAATCCTTTTTTACATGTGTAATTCCATAGTTAATGAGTCTATGATTAAAGTTTTAGAGCCTAATTGTAAACAGTCTGAGAGAATTGTAAGTAGGAACATTTGTATATGAAGAACTGTTAAGTGTCTTCTGAAACAGGTGCAATCTCGATGGTCAAAGAAGTGATCAGCTCTCAGTGCACAATGTAAACTTTTGCACAAATGAGGAGTCAAAATCTAAGTTGGAAGGTAAGCGATCTATGGCTAAAAGCATTTGTTTAAACGGGTTCTAGTTTGGGAGAACTATGTGCTAGAAGTTACAGGTGTCTAAATCGACTATTCACGAGAACAATTTCAGACATAGGTGAACTTTTTGATTCATTTCTCAAGATATACTTAATCTTTTGGAATGATTTAACTTGGATAAGGTGCGCAATCTATAGTCAACACCTTATGCAAAATTTTATAAAAAACTTTACACATTTGATTAGTGAATGACTAAGATATGTGCAGTAGACTTTCTGAGTATCAACTCACTTCATAGTTTGTTCAAGATTTTGGTAATTGAGCATTGATCCTCCAAATTGGTAAAGGTTTTGAGTTGTTCTTGATATAGAGGTGCTCTAACATCAAGGATAATTTTTTCTTTTGGAGATGAACTCTCTCCATCAGTGGTATCATAGCAAGAATCATTAAAATAGAAGAAAGGAGGACCCCGACTGCTGCAGTCGTAAAGAATTCAACACTTGAAGGTTCAAAAGGTGAAATCCTTGAAGAGAAAGCTTGAGAAGGAGATCAGAAGTTATCAATAAGATCAAAAGGAACTTCATTTGAAGTAAAGGTAACCTTATTCCTCATAAAGGTTGAAGAATTTAATACACAGGTGAAGAAAGGATGGGAGATTCTCTTCAGATAGAGAAATTGGATAGAGAAAACTATCCAGCTTGGTCAATGAGGATGGAAGCTCATCTCATGAGAAAAGATTTGATAGGTTACATTATAGGTGAAGGTGAAAAGCCACAATTCAAAGATCGTGGTGTTCCAACTAGGGATGAGTTATGAGATTTGAAGACCTGGATGAAGAAGGATGCTCAAGCAAGGAGCATTATCTACATGGGAGTCAATGACTACTTGGTACCTCACATTAGAGGTCTTGAAAGTGCAATTGATAAATGGAATGCTTTGGAGGAGCATTTCCAAAACACTACAAAGTCAAGGAAGGCATGTTTATGGATAGAGTTTACCACATTCAAGAAGAAGGCCTCTCAATCCATTTTTGATTATGTGACAAGGATGAAGGATATTGTAGATGCATTAGGAGCATTTGATGAAGATATTGAGGAGGATAAATTGGTAAGGCAAATCCTCACAGGTTTGAGAGGTGATCAGAAATGGAAGCCATTCATTTTGTCTACTGAATACCTACTACAATTATGCTTCAGATTAGAAGGAAGATTCAACCTTGATTATGAATGCAACTTGTGAAAGGCAACATGAAGACCAAAGAGTTTTCTATATTGACTCAGGGTGTAGTAATCACCTGAGTGGCAACATAGCCTTGATGACTGATTTGGAGAATGAGGCAACTAATCATGTAGTTCAAACAGGTGACAATACAAAGCACAATGTGAAGTCAATTGGATCAGTGAAGGCCAAGGATGGAAGTACTCTTCTAAGTAAGGTCTTGTATGTTCCTACAATTCCAAACAATCTGATAAGTGTAGGGCAAATTGTTGAAAAAGGTTATGAAGTAAGGTTCACTAATGATGGAGTTTTTGTGGAAGACCCCAACAATGGGTATAAACAAATTGTTTCAGGGAAGAAAGAAGGGAGACTCTTCACATTGAAGATTTAAGGTAATGTTGGTCATGCCTTCTTCACTTATGGAGGACATAAGATCTCTGAGTTAGATCTTTGGCATAAAAGACTTGGACATTTTAATGAAAGAGGTATTAAAGATATGGTTAACAATGGTTCAGTGCTTGGATTGCCTAATGTTGCAAGTCAATAGATGACATACAGATGTGAGGCATGTTAACTAGGTAAGGCTCATAAGCAATCATATTCCAAGCATGGTTTTATGTATTCAGAGAAGCTTGAATTGGTACATACAGATGTATGGGGACCTTCAAAGGATTTCAGTATAAATGGTTCAAGATATTATGTGATTTATGTTGATGATGCTACCAGATGGATCACTATCTATGTGATCAAAGATAAATCAGAGGTATTCAATACATTCAAACATTATCATGTGTATGCAGTAAGAATCACATGTAAAAAGTTGAAGAGACTAAGGTCAGATGGAGGGGGAGAGTATTTATCTAATGAGTTCAGTGATTACTTATGGAATGCAGGTATAAAAAGAGAAGTTACTTGCAGGTACTCTCCTCAACAAAATGGCGTAGCAGAAAGGAGAAATAGAACTCTTGTTGAGTTTGCAAGATCCATGATGAAAGAGAAAAATTGTCCAAATTATTTGTGGGCTGAGGCTGTAAATACAGCTACATATTTGGTCAATAGGTTACCATGTAAAGATTTGCAGGGTATGAAACCATATGAGGCATAATGGGGCAAGAGACCTACCTTAGATCATTGCAAAGTGTTTGGATGTTTGGCATATGCATATGTGCCATCTCAATTGAGGCACAAGTTGGAACCTAAAGCTGAAAAGTATGTATTTATTGGATATGATGATAAGCAAATGGGTTATAGGTTGTGGAGTCCATCCACAAAACAATTCTTTGTATCAAAGGATGTTACATTTGATGAGCAAGGTACTTGGTATGCAGGTACAATCAATATTCATGCAGGTGGTGAAGAAGTTGAGAATCAGAAGAAAGGTAAACCAAAGGTTCAAATATTTGGTGAAGAAGAGGACAATGAATTCAGGTTGAAGTTGAAGAAGTGCCAAGGTTTGATCCAGAATGCGATGAACCAGAAACCTCAAAAAGTGGAGAACTCAGAAGGTCATCAAGACACAAGTGGCAACCTACAAGGTATAGCAATGAAACTTCTTTTTTTACTACTAAAGATTATGCTTACATGGTGAAAGAAGATGAAGACCCTTCTACATATGAAGAGGCAAAAGGTAAGGAAAATTGGGAGAAAGCTATGCACGAAGAGTATGATGCATTGATGGAGAATGAGACATGGGATTTGGTTCCTAAACCAAATAGTCAGAAGATCATCGGATGCAAATGGTTCTACAAGACAAAGAGGTAAGCAGATGGAAGTGTGTCTAGGTATAAATCTGGACTTGTTGTGAAAGGTTTTGCAGATGGAAGTGTGTCTAGGTATAAATCTGGACTTGTTGATCAGACCTATAGTCCTGTGGCAAAGATGACAACCATCAGGACACTCATAGCCATTGCTGCATGTAAAGGTTGGAAATTATGTCAATTGGTGTGAAGAATGCTTTTTTAAATGGTTATATTTCAGATGATGTTTTCATGGAGCAACCACAAGGGTTCAGAGATGAGAGGTATCCAGATCATGTCTGTAAGCTCAAGAGAGATTTGTATGGTTTGAAGCAGGCCCCAAGGGCACGAAATTATAGACTTGTGAAGTTCTTGAAGGAACTTGGTTTTCAAGTATCTAAAGCAGATAGTAGCTTGCTTGTGAAAGCAAGTGATGATGGTTTATTTACATGTGCATATATGTTGATGATATCATTCTTATAGGTACAGATGAGAAGGGCATACAAAACCTCAAGAAACAAATGGAGAAAGAGTTCAAAATTAGTGACTTGGGAGACTTGTCATATTTCTTGGGCATGGAGATCTCATATACTCAACAGGGAGTATATGTAACTCAAGAAAGGTATTTGAAGAACTTGTTGATCAAGTTTAAAATGGATGATTGCAGGGTGGCACCTACTCCAATGGAGGTGAATCACAAATTGAGCATATATGGAGGAGAAGAATTCAAGGATATGAAGCTATATCAAAGTCTACTTGGTAGTCTTATATATGCTACATTAATTAGGCTTGATTTGTCATATGTAGTTGGAGTGTTGTCTCAATTCATGCATTGTCCTAGGAAAGAACATTGGATTGCAGGACAAAGGGTGTTGAGGTACATTAAGGGTACACTCAAAGAAGGTTTGTATTATGGGTTTACATCAGATACAAACATCAAGATATATAGTGATACAGATTGGGCAGGTAATCTTGATGATAGGAGATCAACATATGGATGCTCTTGCTATGTGGGAGATAAGTTAATTTCTTGGTGTTCTAAGAAGCAACACACAGTTGCTTTACCATCCATAGAGGCAGAGTATAAAGGACTAAACACATCGAGATTTAGTATCACTTTCTAAGAGAGAAGGTGATTGATAAGGAGATTGAAGTCATACATACTTCAACAAAAGATCAGATTGCAGATATGCTAACCAAAATCTTGGATGGACTAAAGCTACAGAGACTCAAAGATATGATAGGTATAAAGAAGATAGAGAAAACCTCAATTGATGATTGAGGGGGAGCTGTTGGTGCAAGTCAATCACCAATTGATGTTTTGGATAAAGAATTGAAGACAAAGAATGAACAAAAGATTGGTTTATGAAGCTTGAAGATAATGCATGTTCAGAAGATGATGTCTTGTATACATATGTACATTAATTTAAAATTAGCTCACTTATACTTTTTGTATGGTTATGAGCTTGTACATATTTTCCTATATATACAAGAAAAATGCCGGTGCAAGTAAGAGAGAGAGCAAGAGATTAGAAGAATTAGAAGTCATTAGACACTTAGAAGTGTTGTAGATTTCTCTCATCACTCAGATGTAAAACTTTCAAGAAATGAAGAAATGTTGCACCTGATATTTTTGAGTATTCTCCTTCTGTGCTTGATCATTTCAAGAATCCTTTTGTACATGTCTAATTCCATAGTTAATGAATCTATGGTTAAAGTTTTAGAGCCTAATTGTAAACAGTCTGAGAGAATTGTAAGTAGGAACATTTGTATGTGAAGAACTGTTAAGTGTCTTCTGAAACAGGTGCAATCTCGATGGTCAAAGAAGTGATCAGTTCTCAGTGCAGAGTGTAAAGTTTTGCACAAATCAAGAGTCAAAATCTATGTTGGAAGGTAAGCCATCTATCGCTAAAAGCATTTGTTTAAATGGGTTCTAGTTTGGGAGAACTATGTGCTAGAAGTTACAGGTGTCTGAATCGACTATTCAGGAGAACAGTTTCAGAAATAGGTGAACTGTTTGATTCATTTCTCAAGATATACTTAATGTTTTGGAATGATTTCACTTGGAGAAGGTGCACAATCTATAGACAACACCTTGTGCAAACTTTTACAAAACATTTTACACATTTGATTTGTCAATGACTAAGATATGTGCAGTAGACTTTTTGAGTATCAACTCACTTCACAGTTTGTTCAAGATTTTGGTAATTGAGCATTGATCCTCCAAATTGGTAAAGGTTTTGAGTTGTTCTTGATATAGAGGTGCTCTAACATCAAGGATAATTTGTTCATTTGGAGATTTACACTCTCCATCAATGGGTATATCCACGCAAAGAAAAGTCCGAAGTCTTTATGTGCTTCAAAAATGTTTTGGCTTTGGCTGAGAATATGTTAGCATGTAAAATGGGCACCCTTCGTTCTGATCGAGGGGGGGTATATATGTCTTCTGACTTTAATGCATATCTGGTTGAACGTGGGATAAAACATCAGTGTATAGTTCCATATACACCTCAACAGAATGGAGTTGCTCAATAGAAGAACAGATCACTCATGGAGATGGCAAGGTGTATGATCAAGAGTCAGGCTTTACCACATAGTTTCTGTCTTGAGGTTGTCATGTGTGTAGCATATGTACTTAATAGGTGTCCCACTAAAGCGCTACAGTCTATCACTCCATATGAGGCTTGGCTATAGTTTTCACTACAGTTCGAGTAGGTATGAAACGAGCCATTTTGGTCAATCGATCAACTATGACCCAAACGGCATCATGGCCTTTAAGGGTACATGGCAAGCCTATAATGAAATCCATGGAAATACTCTCCCATTTTCCACTTGGAATTTCTAAGGGATGCAACAAAGCCCCTATCTTAAGCTTTTCGGATTTGTTTACTTGGCACTTGGTGCATCTAAGTACATAATTATGTACATCTTTATGTATACTAGGCCAGTAGAATTGCCTTTTTATTAATTCATAAGTTTTGTTGATTCTAGGATGTCGAGCACTTGGCCGCATCATGACATTAAAAGAAAACGTTTTTTCTAAGTTCGAAATCACAAGGGACACAAATCTTTCCTTTGTATAACAGATATTCATCTTGAATACTGTAGTGTTTAAACTTATCTTCACTTGATAAGTTTGTGTTTTGAGTTGAAACCTTTTTCCAGGCTTCGTTAAAGCTGGCATCCTCTTGATACTTGCCCTTCATGAGTGTTACTAAATCATTAGAAATTTGTATGAAACTTAGAGAATTTAACATGGGCATCTTGCTTAGTGCATCTACCACATTATTAAGTTTTCCCTTTCTATATCTGAGCTCATAGTCAAATTCTTGGAGTAAATCGGCCCATCTAGCTTTTCTACCTAATAATTTAGATTGGTTTGCAAACCATTTAATACTTGCTTGATCAAAAACTATAGTTACTTTGGCACCAAACAAGTAATGTCTCCATTTTTTTAGAGCATGCACAATTGCATAAAGCTCTTTTTCATAGGTAGAATAATTTCTTTGAGCTAGGTTTAACTTTTGGCTTTCAAAAGCAATTGGTCGACCATTTTGATTCAAAACAACTCCTATTGCAAGATCACTAGCATTAGTTTCAACTACAAAGGGTTCATTTGGATCTACTATCTGTAGAACTCAGGCCGAAACTAAGGCTTTCTTAAGTCTTTCCATACTTTTTGCTTGTTCCTTCTCCCAATTAAGGCTGTTATGTTTATCCTTTAATTTTTCAAATAAAGGGATTGAGAGTTTTGCAAAGTTAGGTACAAATTTTCTATAGTATACTAACCCTAAAAACATTTGAAGTTATGTAATAGTTTTAGGGTGAGGCCAGTTAAGAATAACTTGGACCTTGTCAGGATCTACTTGAATCCCTTTTTCAGATATAATGTGTCCGAGATATCTGATTTCTATTGAAAACAATTCACATTTATCTTCTTTTTCGAATAATTTATTTTCTCTTAGAACTTGGAAAAAATTTCGCAAATGTTCTAGGTGAGAGACTGCATCTTGACTATAGACAAGAATATCTTGAAAGAAATCAACTACAAACTTTCCTAAATAAGGGCTTAGTATAGTGTTCATTAGTGTCATGAACGTGGTTGGTGCATTTGTGAGTCCAAAAGGCATGACTAAAAATTCAAAATGTCCATATTTAGTTTTGAAAGCTGTTTTAGGAACATCTTCATATTTAATTCTAATTTGATGATATCCTTGATGGAGATCAAGTTTTGAAAATATCTTAGCTCCATTTAATTGATCTAATAAATCATCAATTTGGGGCATTGGATATTTATTCTTGATCGTAACTTTATTCAAAGCTCAATAGTCAATGCATAGTCTCATTGATCCATCTTTTTTCTTGACTAAAAGAATGGGTGCTTCCCAGGGTGAAAGACTAGGTTGAATGAATCCTTTAACTAGGTATTCATTTAACTGTTTCTCTACTTTAGCTTGCTAGGAAAAAGGGAGTCTATAAGGGGGTTTACATATAGGCTTAGTGCTTGGGAGCAAGTCTATAGCATGGTCGACTTGCCCACGAGAAGAAGGTACCCCATGGGAAAGTTCTTTTGGAAAAACATCCCGATAATTATTTATTAAACACTTAAATTTAAACTTTTCATGTTCACATAAAGGAGACAAGATATAAGAAAATGGATTCATATTATATACATTGTTTACATCGGTTGGAAGTATCATAAAAACTTCTCCTTTTTGGGTATTTACAAGTTTTTTCAATTCCATGCTAGAAATCAAAGGAGTACTCGACACATCATGCTCTCCTTGAATTAGATAATGGATTCCATTTCTCTCAAATACCAAAGTATTTAGCTGATAGCTTCTTTTAAGTGTTTTTCCTAAGCCCCAGAGCCACTCCCTACCCAAAACCACATCAATTCTTTCCATGTGCATGATCTGGAAGTCTAATTTATCTTTATAACCTTGAAACTCTATTTCCGAGTTGCAAATCATAGTATCCTAGAACTTCTGGTCTTGACCCTACATCATGGATACAACATACTGATGAGGTGACTTTTGCTGGGGTAACTTCAATCTCTTCACTTGTGAGTAGTTTAAGAAATTATGGGTGGTCGAGTCGTCTATCATGACTCTAGACTTTTCCCCACTTATACAAGCATGAAGTTTGACCACTTCATGAGGTCCAAACTAGTTTTAGACCCACATTGAGTCAGACAAACAACACTGATGCGTGTAGTCTTCATGAAGGACTTCCACTTTTTTCCAAACTTTACTATTTTTGAGATTTAATGTTTGGACTAAGTGTATTCCTGTCTTTTCTTTCCTGTTTATCTCACGGGTGGCTTTCTCTTGTCCCCTAGCAATGCAATTCTTACTAAGATGTCCTGGGTTAAGGCACTCAAAGCAAAGGTTTTCATTTTTTGCTTTTTCCCAAACCTCAGGGTCAAGTCTAGGTTGTGAAGGTCTAGGAGTTTTAAAGTCATCTTTTTTGAAAGTGCCTAGCTTTCTTTTACCTAGTTTAATTTTTTTATTTTCGTCGACAAGATGAAGTGGTTGTGTTCCAGTTTTAGCATGATCTTCATAAATCTGTGCTAACTTAATAGCATCTTCTAAACTTTTTGGAGCACTTCTCTTCACTTCATGTTTAATCTGCTTGCCAAGACCACGGATAAAACCTCTTACCTTATAGAAATCATCTAGGTTTTGAAGTTTAAGTACTATTTCTCGATAATGAGAAATATATAAAGAGAGGGGGCATCCTCTCTGAAGGACTTTATCCCATTCTTCTCAGTTAGGCTCATCCTCATTTTCTGGTAAGAATTCTTTTTTCAAGAATTCTTCGAATTGATTCCAAGTTTCAGTGATTCTTGAGCCTCTTTTAAGCTCATCCACCATTTATAAGCCTTTGGTCCAAGTGATAAACTTGTTTCTAAGACTTGATAAGCTTCACGGGTATTTTTTAACCGATGCAAGTCTTGCCATTTTTCCAAAAAGGTCAGAACTGCATCTTTGTTTCGGTCTTTATCTTCCCCTAAAAATTGAGGTGGTTTTAAGTCTTTTGCAAATGAAAGGCTTCTAGAATTAATGGAAGTATGAGGAGGATTTACTTCATCATTCTTATAAAGATAAGTTGCTATGTATTGGTAAAGGGGCATCTATTCCTTTACTAGATGATGGGTTCCTTGGTCGAATGGACAAGGAACCCATTTGGGCAGGTAAGAGGGTAAAGATGGACAAAGCTTATTAAGAATTTGTTCCATCTTCCCTTTAACTTCATCAATTGAAGTACGAAGGGTACCCATCCCATTTTGAATTTCCTTAACGATGAACATATCCACTTGGATATTGTTCATATTTTCATCCAATTCATTCAACTCTTTATAAATATTTACTTCCTGCCTTTCCTGTTGGCCTATCTCCGGAAGACCCGGAGTGTAATCTAACTATCTACCCCCTTCCTATGGTGCATAATCCTCTTCCTGCCTAGGTATGTCTTTAATAACATGTTACTAGCATAAGAATCCCCCATAACTCAGTGAGTACTTTGGAATCAACTAGAAATAAGTAAATGCCATTTCTAATACTAAAGGAATATAGATGAAAATTAAATCCAGTACTTCCCCAATTATTTCTTCGATATTTGATTCTATTTGTAGGTTGGCTTGGGCCGTCTTGGACGATTCACTACTTCACCACCTTGAATGAGCTTCCTCTTCCTCTTCAAACTTCAAATCTCTTTCGTATTTTATGCTTTGAATTGGTCTTGGAAAAGCTTTAATATGTCCTTCTCCTTAATTAGAGCTCGTCGGTGTCGTGGGCATGTGACCTTCTTTGGAGATTTAATCGGTAGAGTGTGTGGCTTTCTTTGGGGCTCCAAGAATGTTCTAGGAGGGAATTGAGCTTACTGGCACTAATAGTTCTCTGTCAATCAGCAGTTGGGCTTCATTGGGGGTCTTTTTATCCCATATGTGCAGAAAAATAGGCGCTAGACTTTCTTTATATGGAGGAAAGCCTTTCCATTTCGACTATCACTTCAAGAGGACCTTCTTCTGTGCACTATCCACCATCCGTTGGCTGGAGAGAGAAGCCTTTGGTCATTCGTCGGTCTGGAGATTCCTCCTTTGGTCGCCCGTCGGTTCGGGGGTCCTCCTCTCATTGTCGGTCGGTTGGGGGGTCTCTCTAGCCGCTAGTTGGTTGGGGGGTCCTCCTCTGGTTGTCGGTCGGCTGGGGGGGTATCTCTAGCCGCCGATTGGCTGGGGGTTCCTCCTTCTCCAATTAACGCTCACCTATCAAAGTGATAGGTACAATCATACTACGGTTGTAGATAGTCAATGCACAGATAGGTTCTACAGTTGGCCTCTTTTAGATATTCCCTCCTGAAACAAAATCTCCACGTGACCGTGCTTCCCAAGAAGGGTAAACAAGGTAGCGTGAAAATCAAAATGACATAGAGATTCCAAAGAACTCAGAAATTTACCATAGCTTCAAAAAGAGGACCTGCACAGGAATCAAGAAGTACTACAAGTCCTTGCAAATGAAAAAGAACTTGGCTCTGATTGCCACTGTTGTGAAATAAGCTTCTTCCTAGAGTATAGCATCCACCAGAGAGTGAGTGAGTATGTGTCCACCAATAGCAATGTTCCCGTGGGTAACCAACCACTTAAAGAATACAACCCAATGAGACTGTTGAGCACCCTAGATCTGATGCCAAAAGGAAATGAGAAACTCCTCCCTGAGCCCACCCGAGTGCCAGAACTTTGCCGCACTAGGACTGATCGACTAGTGTGACTAGATGATTCTCCACCTCAACCTAACAGAGTATTGAAAGAAAGGAATAGTGTGGGCCTCTGTCAAAAAGAGAGGATTGAGCCACGACTACTCCCTTGTGTCCCAAAGGAGGTGAGATAATAATCAAGCCTCGCACACCCAGAGATGCCAATCGGGAAGGGTCCGAACATCCGTCGAGTCAGGATCAACATGCCACTTTTGACCATGCCCAACCACCCAAAACCATTGAAAGGTGCAATCCACAATGATCTGTGGCAAGCTAATCATCCGTCCCTCATCACGAATCTTGAAGAAGAGAGATCCATCCTAATAGATGCCCTGGGTAGCAATCAAAACCTCAGTCCGAGTAAAGGCCCCAAGCCAAGCCGCCTCAGGTTGGGGATCAACTTGGGTCCCCCAATCCCTTGAAATCATGGCCTCAACATCCCTAATCATCTGCGATGCACCACGCATCCCAATACATATGTCCTGCAATTGAGCCTCGAGGAGAATTTGAAAACTGAAGCACCTAGCCACACTGTGCTCAGGGCCTCTTGCAAACTCTCCCTAGGAAACATGCGGGTGGGAACCAACCATGAAGCCTCTCTCTGAGCGGATGAGGGGGTTCTAAGTAGTAGGCTACCAGAGTGTTGGAGCAAGTCTATGACAAGCCTAAGTATTGGCTTGAGTCTCACAAAGTCTTAGAAGAAGCTTTAAAAAGAAGACTATGTAAAGTTCACTTGTGAACTACCTCTTGTAAGTTTTGAAGAGTTTACTTAATGTAAAAGTAAGAGAATCTTAAGTGGTTGAGTCCACTTGATCAAGAATGGAAAGAGGAGCCACGAATTCGTGATTTGTGGTAGGTAGAGAATCAAATCAATCATTGATTGATTGGAGAGTGATTGAGGGAGGTTAGCCTCCCAAACTCAACTATAAATAGATGGCAGTTTTAGTCGTGGTTAGAGAGACCTATGTGAAGACCTCCAAGAGCTGAGCTTTATGCCATATCAAGGTGTGATTACAAGGTACACATATGTATCAGTAAGTCATTGTATTGTACAAGAAATATACTTTCATTTTCATGATTATTTGGTTTCATCTTTCCATGTTCTTGTGAAGTGTACTACTCACTACCATTACTCTCAGTTTTCTCAGTCAGCTTGCAGAGATGTTTTCTCTGAGCTTGGTGCATCATTTTCAGTGATTTAACTTGGTAAAGTTAGATCTATAAGTCTACTATATGCTCATAAATTTTCATGTCATTTGGATGTTGCAATCTTCAGTTATGTTCATTTGAAGTCAATAGGGTCTGTTCATCTTCACCTCTCTGTCAGGTACCCGACTTTTTCACTCATCTTGTCAGAGGTGTTTCGCAGTGGTTACTTATCCAAATTCAGTGATTTAAAGCTTGTTGGATTCAGATTAAGGTCTAGTATAACCATACAAATTTTCATAATCATTGGATTTCTACATTTTGAGTTATGATGATTTTTCTGCTCACTGGTCTATTTCTGTAGCAGCCCATGAAAATCGGGATGATGTCATCACTTGTTAAAACTCATTCTCAGTGTGTGCTTTGTTATTTTTGATGAGATTACTCTTGAAAGTTAGCTCTTTAAGCTAAATAGACTTCCCCTAGAGGAATTAAGCTAATTGCTGCTGTGCTCAGAGAATTATGTAAAACACTGGACAGGTGTATGAACCAAGAATAGCAAGTTTTCACCTCTGAGCTAACTCCAACTTATCTGTTTTGATCTATCTTTTTGAGAGTGATCTTCCAAGGTACATAGGGTTTCTAATACATCCATTGGCAAGCTAAAAGGGCCCACCATCTACTCCTGGAGTTCATTTGGCTGGTGTAGATCAAGGATTTTGCAACACCTCTTCATCTTCAAACACATACTTATCCATCTCTTCACACAGAGTCGCTCCTCAATACAAGAGGGGGCAAGCTGCACAATAGTAGGATGTAACTGCTCCCAAGACCTCAAGATATTGCAAGCAAACCGCTCCTCATTGTGCCATGAGATCTCAATGAAGATCCATATGATCTCACGCTGCCAAGGCCCACCAGTGGCAAGAGCAAAGTGGCCCAACCTCTGATGAAGAAAATCCTTCTAGGGCTCAGGACCAAGAGGAAGACCATGCACAATAAACTTGCCTAGAAAGGCTCTGCTATGACAAATAGGGTCAATGATCCCTAGACCACCATGCTCCAAAGGAAGTGTGAGGATGTGCCAAGTAACCTTAGCCCGAGTGAGGGTTCCATCCCAGGTAGAGCATAAAAAATTCCTTATTAGCTACTGAATATGGCTAATATAGGAGCTCAAGAAGATCAAAAATGCGGTGACATACCACATTGTAGCCAAGAGAACCTCGTTAGCCACCACAACCCACCTAGCCAGAGATAGAATAGTAGAGCCCCAATGCAATAGCTTCCTCTTGATGGTCAGAAGGGGGGGAGAGATTTGCTGCTCAAGTGCGAGATCCAGACCAATATGGCACCCAAGGTACCTAACTGTCGTGCTAGGGGGGGATCCATTGAAACCACCCACAAAGTAGCCACCTAGGCAGATCATCCGAGCCACTCTAGAAGCCACAAGACGTGCTGGTTAATCTTGGCACCCAAAAAACAAAAAAAAAAATTATGTTTCTTCAATATAGCTATTAAAGGCTTTCTTGTGAAAGGAAAACAAACAAAAGAGAAAAAAAAAAACAAAAACCAAGGGCCGTAGGGTAAGGCCTCTATTTGGCAAGCCTGTCATGAATCTTAAAGTTTGTATTATGACATTATCATCATTTCAAAAATTTACCGACAAGCAGCCTCTGTTGACACGTGGCTGCTGAGCATTTGTCAGATGGGTCTTAGTTGTGTGTGTGTGTGTGTGTGTGAGAGTGTGAGAGAGAGAGAGAGAGAACCGGCCCATATGTCATAGATCTTGAAAATGGTTTCCTTGCTATGCTTCATGATCCAAAAGAAATGCATAGATTTATACACAGTTTACAGCACTATTAACCAATGTTGTGATAAATATTTACCAAGTCCTTAGAAGGTCTAACCTATCATAGATCTCATTGTGCATTACAAGGTTGATCTCATTGTGCATTAAGGTTTTAACCTGTTTTGGAGCATTTTGTGGAAGGCATTGTGTCATTGACCACTTTATAGTGCGCAAATGTTATTTCTATCTATACATGGATGAAGACAAGATGTTTACTTTTATAACATACAGAGAAGTATCAAAGGCCTATTTCCATTGTGATCCACATAGTCAAGCCATTTTCATCTTGCAAGATGTATTATGTAATGAGAAGTCTAATTTCAAGGCTACTCCAAATTCAGTTTTTTGTTTCCCATGCTTTTTTTCTTTAGATGGGGATCACTTTGTATTTATTTGTTCGAGATAGTGAATTATCCCAGTTCAACATCTCAAAGATCATTGCAATATATTGAAAAAACCAAACATCAAAAGATTCACATTTTGTACAATCTACTCTATTTTCACATTGGATCGAGTAAAGAAAAGTATACTTTATTCCTAAGAGGTCTAAACTTTGGGCATTGCCACCCACCTCAACTTTGGGTTTTTATCCAACAGGTGTGGTTTAGCGGATGTGCCTTGTACTCCTAGGCAGATGGCCAGGGTTCAAGTGCCGCCTAGGGTTGGATGCCTGAGAGTTCCCCAAGATGGGTGCCTCGACCTTACGAGGTCGGGTGTGTGTGTCTTTCCAATTCATTGTACTCTCAAAAAAAACTTTGGGTTTTTAAACTTTTCAGCCATTCATCTGCCTTGTACATTGTACTCTCTTAAGTGACTCATTCACAAAGCTAAATGTGGATATGTGCCCTTCATTTTTGGAGGTTGTATCATCATTATTAGCTTCATACTTTGTTAGTCCATATGTACATCATATAGCTTTAGGCTCCCAAGTTTTCTTTAGGCTTCCACTATGGTTTCGAAGTCGATGTCATAACTTTACTTATCCACATTATGAAACACTTGTAGCATCAAATATCATGTTCCATGGATATTGAACTCATGCTTTATGTTTCATCTATGCAATGCTTATGATACACATTGATAACACATGGAGTTATGATACCACTTTGATAACACATGGAGTTATGATACCACTTTGATATGGTACACATGGATAACACATGGAGTTATGATACCACTTTGATAACACATGGAGTTATGATACCACTTTGATATGGTACACATGGATAACACATGGAGTTATGATACCACTTTCATAACACATGGACTTATGATACCACTTTGATATGGTACACATGGATAACACATGGAGTTATGATACCACTTTGCTAACACATGGAGTTATGATACCACTTTGATATACACATGGATAACACATGGAGTTATGATACCACTTTCATAACACATAGACTTATGATACCACTTTGATATGGTACACATGGAGTTATGATACCACTTTGATAACACATGGAGTTATGATACCACTTTGATATGGTACACATGGATAACACATGGAGTTATGATACGACTTTGATAACACATGGAGTTATGATACCACTTTGATAAGGTACACATGGATAACACATGGAGTTATGATACCACTTATATAACACATGGAGTTATGATGCCACTTTGATATGGTACACATGGATAACACATGGAGTTATGATACCACTTTGGTAACACATGGAGTTATGATACCACTTTGATATGGTACACATGGATAACACATGGAGTTATGATACCACTTTCATAACACATGGACTTATGATACCACTTTGATATGGTTAAAATCTAATTCATTAAGATCCTTCTTCATGATTTATCATAGTCTTGAGTGGAATATCTCTAGAGCACATAGAACACCCATTTGGTGAACATTCTTTAGAGTTCTTCAAGGATTGGGACGGTGGACATATCTTTGAGCTTATGGAGATCATTTTCGTGGACTTGGATTTTTATATTCCTTTTGATACCCCACATGAATAAGTTTCTCCTTTGAAGTTCTTTCTTTATCTACTTTATTGCTTGAAGCACCTCTACAACATACGATTACTAGGTGCTGAAGAAATATTTTTTCACTTCTACATTTTTAGTTCATCTCTAATTCATTTAAATGAGTGTTTTTTTCAACTCTTCTACATGCGGGAAACCTTATTTAGGTCCATGTTTCCACACGTCTATTCTGTACATCCCCTACTTCTATATACATCTAAAGCATTGCCGATGTAATCACTTTTGTAAATTGACCTCAATAATTTTGTTCCAACTAGTGCTTCCAAACTTCCTCTTCCTGAGCTTTACGTTCACTATTTTCTTTCCTCAAAGCTCCAACAATTTTAATCAATGGAATTAACTTATTTTACGGTGCATTATTGGAAACCATACACTCTTCACTTAATACTTGATTAGAAGCTTGATGGCCTACTCTAGGCCCTTGCCAATTCCACTTTGATTCATATATGATTTTTCTCATTTCATAGTCGGGTCACTCTTATATTCTCATTGTCTTTTCTTTTACGTACATTTTGCACTTTTTCTTCCATGTGTGTGTTCTCTACACCGCCTGCTTTTACATATATGTAGAGCCCTAACTTCATAAATTATATTTAAATAATTTTATTCTATTTAGTGATCCTAGGGTTGCTCTTCGAGAGGGTTACTTTTAGCATTATCCTTCTCCAGCATCTTGGACAGTTATGTATTAACTTCAGGATTTGATTGAGACACCTGTTGTACCGAAGCCTTATCCACCATAGCTTTTAGCACAGGTTCCAACTTGCATTTTTTGGAGAGTTTAAAGCTTCTACCCACCATCTTGGGTTGCTCTATGTCTTTCGATACATTAATTGGTGTTTCATGAAAACTTACTCCTTTAAAAGTTTTACCCTTCAACTTCTGTACCACCGAATCAACTTCCTCTACCTTGTATCCAGCCTTCAATAAATCATTGTACGTTTCATCTAGTTGCTCTTCCTCTCTAACACTATCTTGATCCTTCTTCTTAATCATTGGAGAACCAATCTGTTGTTCTTGTACAATGGGCCAGGCAACCTCGTTTCTTTCAACCTTCTATACAAATGGAAATATCGTTGCAAGATAAGCTGCTAATCTACTATTGGCTTGTGTCTTGCATTTATCTGAAGAGAATAGTTGACTGTACATTCTATCAAATACCTAGTGAGCCCAACTTACACCTCCGCTTTTTCTACCCAACATAATGGTGCAAAATTGTCCTTGGACATACAATCGTATTTTACTATAAAGCACAACCTCTCGGGATACCATTTAAGTTGATCTTTACATGCATAAGATGCATTCTTCAACATGTAATGTTGGTGACCTCCTTCCCGAGGGCCAAATTCCTTCTTCAATGCCTCCTCAGAACATTTAGGCACAATGAGGTCCTTGAGAATGGGTAATTTAAAAACCTCTGCAATTAATTCTAGAGAAAACTTTACCTATGGAGATAATTTCCCTCTAGTCTTTCTGATGATGTCCACTTGACTCTTTGCATAGTAGTTGAGTCTCCAACTTGCCCAAGGTAGCGATGCAAACTCAAGCAAAGAAAACGTTGTCACTAGATAACATTCAATGGTGCACTCACGTCAATCTCTACTTTAAAATCTGTGATGGGCTCCATAAGCAACTCTGTTAAATTGCTTGCTGATGTCAGAGTCTAAGTGTCCCTCTCATGCATGGAAGATTCCTCTTTACGGGCCATCACTTCTCTCTTGCATTCCCTACCCCTCATTGTTGGCATATCATTGCTCAAAATTATAGAAGCAAGACTAATCGTTTTTCTTTTGCTCATGTACAAGCACGCTTGAAACACAGGACTCAACTATGACAGCACGAATCCAAATCAAATAATCGTACAACACTACTATTTACACACATGACACCACCTTTGCATGATTCATAACATCGATCAAAAATTTTGCACAATGATTTGAATTCTACCCACAAATCGATGCAATGATTTTTTTTCTTCCCTTTTCCATTGATAAATTTCCGATGATAAATAATTCGATATAGAACCATCCACTCAAAGAAACACCAATCCGAAATTTTCCAAATGAAAAAAGTCCGATTGAGAAAAATCCAAACCAGTAGGACCCGACTAAATAGCTTCCGACATACCAAGATCCTCTAATTCTTATCAAGTAAATCCGATTGAGAAAGATCCGATGTAGCAAATTCTAAATGGTATCACCCTAAACTTCAAATTAGCATGTGAAGACCAAATTTGTAGTCTTAAGAAGGTAATTGATGTAATTTTTTACCAATACTTTCCTAGAAAACATGTCAGCACTGAACAAAATGTACACAAATAGGCCTTCTTACTTCTGTGATCACTAATGTTGCCAATCTTATTATCCGAATTAAGCATCCCTGCACCAAATTAGATGACAACCAATCCATATGCGGGGGCTTCCCTTGAAATTTATTCAAACAAAATCCGTTAATCATCTTTTTCATTCTCGTGCCAAACACATCAGCTACCAGAAAAATCCCTTGACCTAAATCTTGCACAATCTGATATGGACTCTTATACCTCAGGGTGAGATTTCCTGGATGTGGCCCTAATTTAGAGTTGTACACCATCACCCACTCTCAGTACTAGAAATAGGGGGGCATAGCAATGCCCCCCAATGAAAACAAGGCAAGTTTTGTTCCGTATGTGATGATAGTGTCGCATAAGCGATGAAACTTTTTTTTATTTAAAAAAAAAACATGATTCGTCGCACAAGCGATGCAAAGCGTCGCTTATGTGACACTCAAAATGTTCGTCGCAAAGAGCATCGCTATCTAGCGATGCTCCTACCGACATTGGCAAATTACCTGCGACGCTGGAGCATCACATAAGCGATGTCTTCATATTTCAGAGCGTCGCATAAGCGATGCTCTCTAAGGTTAAAAAAAGTTTGATTTCTCCCGTCATATTTGTGTCGGGATTGAGATGAGATAAAGATAGAGAGAGAGAGAGAGAGAGAGAGAAAGATTGAGCTAGCTACACGTGCACACAACCTCAAGGAAGCACAAAGGTATGCTCACACATACACACACAGATTTACACACACATGTACACATGCATACACACACATATACACACACACATATACACATAGACACACACACATACACACATAGACACACACACATACACACACATACATACATAAACACATGCACACTTACACACACACACACACAAACACACATCCACACACATTTCCACTCACACATACACATGCATACACACATATATATACACATACACACATATACGCACACATAGTCACACACATACACACATAGATACACACACATAGACACATACACACACACACACATTTACACACACACATATACACACATTTACACACACACATACACATGCATATACACACACATATATACACACATAGACACATGCATACACACATAGACACACACACATATACACATAGACACACACACATACACACACATATACACACACGTAGACACATACACACTTACACACACACATCCACACACATTTACGCACACACATACACATGCATACAAACACATATATATAGACACACACGTATAAACACACATAGACACACACATACACTCATGGACACACACACACATAGACACATACACACACATATATATGCATACACACACACATGTCCCTGAGTAGTCATAACTATCGAGATATAGGTCAACTGCTGGAGGAATTCATTGTAGAATTTTCCAAGAGTGGTATCAGGCACAATATATCATCCTTGATCCACAGCTTCAAGCAGACACTACAAGAAACAGTGCGACTTGCAAGAAGACGGTTTAGATAGTACTTAGAAAGATGCCCTATTCTAGAGTTACCCACACCATCCAAACAAGTGGCCTTGTTTTTAGATGGCTTACTAAGCACAAAGTTGAGATCATAGTCTTAAAAGAGCCTAGATCCATAGAAAAGTGTGTGTGAATGTGCATAGATATAGAAGAAAATTTGGGTGAGGAGTTAGGACTATTCAAACTCTACAAGGATTCAGATAGTTCAACTCGTCATACCTCTAGAGCCTCCACGGAGATAGATGAGATAACTGAGCAGGTTGCCAAGAAGCTAAGAGTCCAAAATAGACAAACACCAAGAGTCACCTCATTGAACCGGTGTTATACTTGCAGAGGGGACCACATGGCTAACATATGCCCAATGCAAAACCTGAACATTGTTGGAGTTAGACATCTGTGGAAGCACGTGAATAGCACAAGGAAGAAGAAGAAGCTTGGAGCACAAACACACAATACTGAATGTATTACTAGAGAATGTACAAAGATAAGTAGCCCATTAGGGCAATAGGCATATATACAAGCCGGGGAAAAAAACCTCCTAAATAGGGAAAAAAGTGCCCCGGCGGTCCTAGTGTGTTCACACACATCATTACCTAAATATATCAACAAATCCCCCCTGGGAGTGATGCAGTGAACAAGGAGCTGGCACTCATGTATAACGAAGTGCCAAGCTATGTGGAGATCACTCCACAAAAGGAAGTAAGCCCAAAGCTTTGCGGAAAGCTTCAAACTTCTCCCTAGGAAGAGCCTTCGTGAAAAGGTCTGCAATGTTCTCCTCCATGGGCACATATGCCAAGTTGATCTCCCCAGCAGAGAACCTCTCCCTGACATAGTGATAATGCACCTCAATGTGCTTAGTGCGAGCATGGAACATAGGGTTCCTCGTAACTGCCAATGCGCTCTGAGTGTTAGTGAAGATGGTGGTGGTAGAAGACTGACCAACACCCAAATCAGCCATAAGGCGTCTGAGCCACACACACTCAACAGTCGCTCTGAAAGCTGCCCTATACTCAACCTCACAACTGGAAGTGGCCACAGTAGGCTGCTTCTTGCTCAACCAAGATATAGATGAGCTACCAAGCATGAATCAAAAGCCACTAGTGGACACACGAGTGTCATAGCAACCAGCCCAATCAGAGTCAGAAAAAGCATGCAAATCTAGCGGTAGTGATTCCCCCTTAGGATAAAACAACCCAAGTAGCCGAGTACCACTCAAGTAGCGAAAGATGCGCTTAACCATCTGCCAATGCTTCACTCCTGGGCAATGCATAAACCTGCTCATCTATGAGACAGCAAACTGAATATCTGGCCGAGTAATGCATAAGTAAATCAAGCATCCAACAGCCTGCTGATAGAGAACAGCATCAAATGCATCTCCACCATCATGAAGACTCAATCGTAAACCTTTCTCCATAGGAGTGGCAATAGGCTTACAGTCTTCAAGGCCAAAATGCTGCAATAATGTGTCAATATATTTCGTTTGACACAAAGCCATTCCACCATCAACTTGCATAAACGGAATGACCAAATAGTGATACAAATGCCCCAAATCAGACATCTCAAATGAGGCATGCAAATCAGCCTTGAAATCAGCAATATGCTTCTCAATAGGACTAGTGAGCACCATGTCGTCAACATAGACAACAATGATCAGAAGCACATCATTAGCACGCTTAACATATAAGATGCTTTCAGTTGGACTGTTCTCAAAACCATGTGCAACTAGATAGGCATGTATCTTCTCATACCAAGCACGTGGTGCTTGCTTTAAACCATATAATGCCTTTTTTAACCTGCACACCTGGTTTTCATGCCCTTTCTGCACAAAGCCATGGGGCTGAAAAACATACACTTCTTCATGCAAGTCACCATTCAAAAATGTTGTTTTAATGTCCAACTGATGTACATTCCAACCATGATGGGCTGCAAGTGCACAAATACTCCGAACAGTAGTCATACGGCATGTAGGTGCAAAGGTCTCATCAAAATCAATGCCTCTTTCCTACGCATAACCCTTTGCAACAAGCCTAGCCTTATACGTGTCAACTGTACCATCATGTTTACGCTTCAACTTGTATACCCACTTAGTGACAATGGCCTTCTTGCCAGGAGGCAAGTCACATAAAGACCATGTACCATTCTTCATTATAACATCATATTCAGATTGCATAGCAGCCATCCAATTTTTTGAATTGTGTGCTTCATCAAAAGAAACAGGCTCATTCTCATCACAGAGAGTAGATGCAGCCATAGCATAGCAATCTGATGCAAAGGAGGCACTATGAGAGCCTGAATGAGTATGGTATGAAAGAGGTGCATCTAATTTGCTATCACGCAAAGTCTCCACTAGTTATTTTGGCATAGTTTTTGCCTGCTCAATATCAACTCTCTCATCAACAAGTGCATCATGTAAATCTGCATTAGAAATGGAATGATCTGCATCATCATATGAAACCTGCAAAGGCTGAGAAGTTGCCTCACTACGACCACCACTAGACTGTCCACCTATAAAAAGAGGCATCAAAGTATCATACATGTCTTTGGAGCTAACAGATGTCTCCTTAGTACAAGAAAGCAATGGCTGAATAACATCTTCCACAAATACAACATCACGGCTAACCAGAATGCGTTTAGTCTGTGGATGATGCAGACGATAGCCTTTACTTTCAGAACTGTACCCAACAAAAATACATTTTACTACCTTATCATCCAGTTTTATGCGATGTTGTTCAGGCACTAGTGCATATGCCAAACAACCAAAAACACGCAGATGAGCAACAGATGGCTTGCGGTCATGCCAAGCCTCATATGGAGTGATAGACTACAGCGCTTTAGTGGGACACCTGTTCAGTACATATGCTGCACACATGATAGCCTCAAGCCAGAAACTATGAGGTAAAGCCTGACTCTTGACCATACACCTCTCCATCTCCATGAGTGATATGTTCTTCCGTTCAGCAACTCCATTCTATTGAGGTGTATACGGAACTGTACACTGGTGTTTTATCCCATGTTCAGCCAGAAATGCATTAAAATCAGAAGACATATATTCCCCCCTCGATCAAAACGGAGGGTGCCCATTTTACATGCTGATAGATTTTCAACCAAAACCAAAAACTGTTTGAAGCTTATGAACACTTCGGACTTTGCTTTGAGTGGATATACACATGCATGCCTGGAAAAATCATCAATGAAAGTCAAGAAGTAAAGGTAATTTCCAAAAGAGGGTGTCTGCATAGGACCACAGACATCACTATGTACAAGCTGTAATTTCTTTGTAGCCCGAACTAAACCATCTTTTGGATAGGAGGAACGCTGCATTTTGCCCAAAATACAGCCTTCACAAACATGTTTTCCAGGTGCCTCAAGTTTGGGCAAAGAGGACACCATTTCAGATTTCTGTAGGCGTAGCAAACTAGCAAAATTCAGATGACCAAAGCATGCATGCCAGAGCTTTGCATCTGACATAGCCTGAGAATCATTTACTGCACATGCCAAATCATTTTCAGATCTTTCATAGTCTATGAGCTTATACAGCCCACGACATAAAATACCAGAAGCAATAATCACATCGCCATTTGACAGATCATGAACTATACACCTGTCATCAATAAATTTCACAACCAAGCCAATCTTGGCTAATGCAAAAACTGATAACAGGTTCTTTTTGATCCCTGGCACAAATAAAGCATCTGACAAAGTGAAAGAACTACCATCAGCAGTAGTCAAAATGATCTTACCAACTCCCATAATAGGATAAGAGGAGTTGTTGGCGCATGTAACAGTATTCCCTGTAGGGGCAGGCTCAAGTGAAGAGAAGAAACTACATTGCGAGGTAATATGTTTGGTTGTCCCACTGTCAAAATACCAAACATCTGAGTCTACTGCAGACACGTAGTGCTCATGAGAAGATGGGTCAAAACTGCAGATAGTAGTAAACGCCCATTCTTCTTCCTGCACAAGATTTGCAGACTTTGTTTTTGGTGTAGAGACCTCTGCAACAACCATTCCAGCCTCTTTCTTCTTTGCCTCTTTAGCATCCAGTTTTGGACAGTTCTTTATGATATGATCATTCCCTTTACAGTACTTACAAAACAATTTCTGCTTTTCTGATTTCTTCTCATCTTTATCTTCCTTCTTTGAATATGCAGAATTAGCAGATTTCTGCTTACTAGTTGAAGAGCTCCATTTTCCTTTGCCCTTCTGACTAGCCAGGAAAGCTTGATCTGCAACTCGCATAATGGAACTGTTCTGCCTGGACTGATCTTCCTGCAACAGAATAGAGACTAACTCCTCAAATGATAAGGCATTCGGATTGCCTTTCATCATCAACCAAAGAGTAGAAGCAAAACTCTGATATGAATCAGGAAGACCATTCGGAACGGTCTGCACAAGTGAGCTATCTAGTATAACCTCATCAGCAAAAATCAACTGTTCCTTCAAGTCTTTGATCTTCATTAGGAAACTGTCCATAGAATCAACTTCATTCATGTGATCACTCTCCAACTGTTTTCGGAGGTAAGCAACACAAGCCTCATTCCTAGCTTGGTACAATGTGGTAAGTGTATCCCAAGCATCCTTAGCTGTTCCGCAAGAGCGAATGTGAGGAATAATGGCACGTTTGACAGACAAAGCTATGAATGTGCCTGGGCATCTCTACCATCCCAACGAATCTGCTCTGCAGTAGGTGCAGCAGAAACAGTAGCACGAACAGGAATCTGCGGAATATCATCTTTGACACCATCTTCATCAGCTCCAGCACTTGTATTTGCAGTACCTGTAGTCAGAGGTGTAACAGGACATCTTTCAACACCCTGCACAATGTTCCACAATCCTTTTGCAACCAATACATGTCGCATCATATAAGCCCACAATGGGTAGTTGGTACAATCCAACTTATCCTCAACAGCCAACATACGGAATACATCACTGCTTTCAGCCATGGCCGGTGACTAAAATACCTTGATGCAAAAAATTGACTGTATCTCAAAAAGTTGAACAGAACTGCCCAGACAAGTTTTGCTAGACCTGTAGAAGACTTCGAGACGCTTAAACTGGTGAACAAAAACTAGTATATACCTTTGGCACAAAATGATGAAATAGCCTGCACAAGCGCTGTGATAGTGCCTTTGGAGGCCGAAACGAGCTCAGATCGTGATTTCGGCACCACAGAGCGAAGCCATTTTGATCTCTGAAACAGCCTGAGCATGCTCACCAAATTTCGTGTGGATCTGAGACTGCAAACGGAGGAGTGTCGATGGCACCCTAGATGAAGCGACGACCTGCTCTGATACCAATTGTTGGAGTTAGACGTCTGCGGAAGCACGCGAACAGCACAAGGAAGAAGAAGAAGCTTGGAGCACAAACACACAATACTGAATGTATTACTAGAGAATGTACAAAGATAAGTAGCCCATTAGGGCAATAGGTGTATATACAAGCCGAGGAAAAAAACCTCCTAAAGGGGGAAAAAAGTGCCCCGGCGGTCCTACTGTGTTCACACACATCACTACCTAGATATATCAACAAACATAAGAGAAAGGAATGCTCTGTATTGCACTATTGGGAGAAAGTACACAAACCACACGGCTCAAGATTATCCCTACAATAGGCAAGCTATTAGATAAACTTATCAGCAACCTTACCAACAGGGTAGGTATCAGAACCAATACCAAGAGCGATATCATAGACTACAACAGCAATATCAGGCACAATATAGGCCACAACCAGTCCTCGGAAACAAACCACCAACTCATGCCAATGTGATTCCAGTCAAGTATGCAGTGGCAGAGGAGAACCTTAATCGAGCATTGGTGCCACTCACTCCTTTGGTCTCAGAGAATGAATATCATGCTCAGAGTTCTGACTACCTCTATGAAGATAGTCCACAAGCTTATTACACAGAATCACCTGAGCATAGTGAGACTTATCCATATCACTACGAGGTGCCACATTTGGAACAAAATTGGGAGCCCGAATACTCCAATGTTATGTATACAAATCCTAACCCTAGGCCCCAATTGAGACAAATGAGACCACAAGCCCCTAGAGGACCATGTTTCAGATGTTAGGGCGACCATTTCATTCATGAATGTCCCCATCCACCATCTCCGGGACAAGGACAAAACATCATAATACAAGCTTTTTGTCCTGAGTGTGGCAAAGACCATCTCCCCAGAGATTGTCCAAGAAACCCCTCTACTGCACCCAAGGTTACACCCATTAATGTGGTAGGCTTAGTGGTGGATTCAAGCGCCAATAGTAGTAATTTGGCTCTTATACAAGCAGTCACTAGAGCACAAGCCTTAAAACAGGATAAACCAGCAGAACAATCAGAGTCAAGTGAATCAGGAGAAGTATCAGAACTCGAAGAAAGATTGAGAGATGCAAAAAGCAAAATAGAAGACATTGCATCTCAAAACCCGTCGCATGTCAAAACTCCATCCACTCCACTGCATCCCACCCCACCACCCATTCTAAATAAACCACAACTAGGGTCTATTCTTACAGATCCAACTCCAAAAGGTTTGGACATGATGTTCAAGGCCTATCAAGCTCGTCTTCAAGAAAGGCCAACAATTGCAAACCTAGACAAGAGTTACCCTAGAGTAGATTTAGAGATTGAATGGATGAAAATGTGCATGAAAATGGTAGAACTAGCTCAAGCTATGCTTGAGACTAGTCAAAAGTTCAATCAGACAAACTCTATCAAACCGGATTTGCATTTCTAGGGCTTACTAGAAAGATTAGAGCAGTTGATAAACAAAACACAAGTTTCTTTACCTCCACAGGCTGAACCAGTTGTTGAGAGAGAAATCTCTCCACCAATGAAAGCTTATGTTCCTAATTCCATGAATGTTGGAACACCTCTTTCAATTCAAGAGTACTCTCAAGAGTTCTTCCGAGAAATAGAAGAAGAGAAATGGGCCAAGGAGAAGGGTAATCCCCCTCCTATTCTTGAGATTGATGATCTTCATGATCAATTTCCCCAAGACATTTTGTCTATCTATGGAGACCAAATAGAGCAACAAGAAGATAAAAGATTAGATTTTGAATCTAATTCTTTACAAGAGTTGCCACAATTCACAGGCCTATGGGAGTCTAAATGTCTCCAGATCAGAGCTCCCACAATACTGGTAAGAAACAAAGACTCAATGGTTCCAAGGAACACCGATGTCGTGAAGAACACTAAGGTTCAGTGTCATCTCACCGTAGAAGAGCTGCTCAAAGTAAAACCTGAGCTATGGAATCATGTGAAAAATCAAGTTCCAAAAGTTGATTCCAAAATGCCAAAAGCAAGCTCTAAACAAAAATTTCTAGAGATACCTCTCGATAAAATAAGAGACATGAGCAAAGGTGAAGAAGGTAATACTTATCTTCTGATCACCTACCAGGGTTACACAACCAAAGCAATCATAGATTTAGGTGCTGGTGTTGCTATTGCAACCACCTCCTTGTGGAAGCGATGGGGCAAACTCTTGGTGCAAAGTTCAAGCCCACACATTTGGCTTGAAATTCATGAACATATGAAACTCCATGGAAACCATTGGTAGGAAGATATTTCATCTTTACCATTTGTGAAAGTCATGCTTGACTTGTTAGATAGAAAAGTAACTACTTCATTGAGGGAATATTTCCTATATTGAAGAATTACCTTTAGAGAGAATGTAACACTTATATAAAGTGACTTAAAAACATTGCATATAGAACTCTTAATTCTCAAGCTCTCCATTGCCATTTTGTAAGAGTGTGAGGTCTACATTGTAGCCTACAATACCCACCATCATTAGGCTATGATCTTGTACAACATAGTTCATTAATACAATAGATCTACATTGCTCATCAATGATCTCTCTGTCATAGTCATTCATAACTGTCAACTTGTACTGCTCATATCTCAGTCATTTATCCATCATTTTCAATGCTCTATAGCTTGTTGGAATTAGCTTCAAGTTATATACATGCTCACAAATTTTTAAGGAATTCGATTCAGCCAATTTGGAGAAAGTGCATCGAAGCACTCACTAGTCAAACTCTGCAGAGGTCCTAAAAAATCACGGGTAATGATTCAATTGATAAATTGATTGCTCTATGCATCATGCATCATTTTAAGTGATTCCACTTGGAATCATTAGCTTGCTAAGCTAATTTGATACCTCTAAAAGGAAGTTTTCTAATTCCTACTGTACTAGTAGCACTGAGCATAACAAGCAGCAGGTGTGTGATAAAAAATAGAAGGTTTTCATTGAACCTTCAACCTTGAAGTAGTCTGTTTTGATTCAATCTTTTCTTACATCACTTCCAAAGTACATAGGCACTTGTATAGTGTCTTTGGAAAGCTAAGAGGGCCCACAACGCAACTCTCAAGCTACAAATGGCTGGTACTGAGCAAGATTTGGCAGTACCTACTCATTTCTTGGAGTGTCCATCCATCTTTCCCAACAGTGGTACCAGAGCAAAGCTAAGGTAAAATGGGAGATGGTTTTCCTTCTTTCATTGATAAATTGGATAGGAACAACTACCAAGAATGGTCCTTGAGGATGAAGACATACTTACAAGGAAGGAGCCTCTATGGATACATCTCAGGAGATGAGGAGATGCCCATATTCGGAAGCAGAGGACAACCAACAAGAGAGGAGCATGAAAGACTCGACACATGGTGCGCCAAGGATGCATTAGCAAGGTCCTACTTACTTAACTCAATCTCTGATTTTCTTCTTCCTTATATTAGGAACTGTAAGACATCCCAAGAGACTTGGGAAACATTGTCTTCTTATTTCTCTTCAAACACAAGGGCTAAGAAGAACCAATTGTGGATTGAGTTTACCACTCAAGGAAAGCAACCTAAGCAAGGTATCTCAGAGTATGTGACCAAAGTCAAAGATGTAGCAGATCAATTTGCAAGCATGGGAGAAGAAATTGAAGAAGAGCAGATTGTAAGACAAGTAATCAATGGTATTAAAGCTGATGACAAATGGGAGAGTTTCACAACTGCCATGGACTTGTACATGGACATGCAGATTCCATACCTTACCACACTCATGGGGAAACTACTTACCCATGAAGCCAAGCTCAACAAGAATGGAGATTCATCAAGAGGTAATAGCTCTTCTGCCCTATACACTGATAAAAGTGAGTCCAAAGAAAAAGGGAAAAAACAAAAAGGTTGAAGATGAAGGAACTACTTCCCAAGCCAACTATGCAGGGAGAGATAGAACCTCAATAGGAAGGGGCAGAGGAGGTAAGCCAGGTAGGGGGAGACCTTATAACTCCTCACCATGCAATATTTGTGGATTGTCAAATCATACTACAGATGAGTGTTACAGGAACTTCAAGAATCGGAGAGGTAGAGGATACCAAAGAGGTGGATACACACAATCAAGAGGAAGATTCAATCACCATCAAGGATGCAATAACAACTACAACAACAACTACAATAGCAACTACCAAGGAGGCTACAAATCAAGGAAGGATTACAACAACTACACAGAGGAGCAATAAGACTCTCTTCTGATTATGAACATGACTTCAAAACTAGGTATAAATGATGACCATCTCTTCTACATTGACTCAGGATGCTCAAATCATGTGGCAGGAAATGTAGTTCTTCTCTCTGACCTTGAGGAACCCAAGGGTAAGCATCAGGTACAAACAGGTGATGATACCAAGCACTCAGTGATTAAAGTAGAGAATGTTAAGACCTCTGATGGAAACAAGAATCTGTTGAGTAGGGTTCTATATGTACCTACAATCACCAAGAATTTGATGAGTTAAGGCGACTAGGCCTAGATGTCAACCCAAAAGCCCCAAAATATCACATGGACATGTGCCAAAAATCAGGCATAATTACTTCTCGAATAATCGATCGACGTCCCTTTGTGACCTTAGCGGTAGGACACGGAGAGAATTTAAGGACTCTGAGAGCATTGATTGACTTAGGTGCAGCAACTAGTGCAGTTGGAATTTCCTACTGCCAAGACTTTCAGTTGAACATCAATCCCATAGAAGCCTATCTCATAGGATTGGGAGGTGTGGAAACCCCTTGTTTGGGCAAGGTGGAGCTTCCCATCTATCTTCAAGATGTTCCAATGAGAGTCAAAATGCTAGTGTGCTAGGATGAGGACCTTACTAAACCACTGGTCTTGGGTCAAGATTGGATATACGACCATGCAGTCAACTTGAACCTAAGAAGTCAAATTCTTCAAGTTTGGGTACAAGAACAATGCATTACATTAGAATTAGAGAATTGCATGCTCACAAATCCAGGTGTCACACATTCTCTTAGTTCTTCTAAGACTAATCATATAGAAGAAGATGTTGTATGCGTCAAAAGCTCTATGATGCAGAAGAAGTCAATCATGGAAGAACAGGTTCAAAGGCGAGTGGATCTCTCTTCTTCTTCAAAGACTCATGTAACCACAGTAGTTCCCCCACAAAGGCAAACGCAACCATTCAAGACAACTGCTATATCAGATAGAAAGACACCATTCGACAAGAAAGCAGTTCCGAGCATGAAGCAGATCTGGGTATGAAAAGGAGGACAACCACTGGCCTTGCCTCCACAATTCCCATCCAGGCCATCAAACCAAGCCAGAAGACAAACAAAGAATCTAGGACAAACTCAACCACAAGATATCCGAAAAGTTTGGGTGCCTCAGAAATTAGCTACAACTCAACAAGGACAATTGAAAATATGGGTACACAATAACCTATGCTCTCCCACTTGAGAAAAGTCACAACAAAGAAGCCAAGGCGGGGCAAAGGCCAGAACCAAACACCAAGACAAAGTAGACCAACTCACCTCTTCGACAAGAGTCAGAAGACTAGCAACAATGGTATGGGTATGGAAGCCAAAAGCATTAGTAGCCCCCGTAGAACCAAAGAACCAACCACATGGGATACAAAATGTAAGAAACCAGCCAAGGATGAACAGGCCAAGGGTAATCACCACACACTCAAAGACCATTCTCAAATGGATCCCTGCAAGGAGGAATGATCAGTTGTCATCTTGAGATCCAATCGATATCTCCAAGAAAGATGGCATCAACATCTGCAAGTAAAACATCAAAAGCCTCAACGAGTGACAACCATGTGCTCATTGCACAACCCTGTCTTATGCACCATTCAAGCATGCATTTCCAAAGTATGCATTAATATAGGGCCACATTACATGGCCATGCATAGACACATTAGAGAGTTCCATGCACAAGAGCACATTAATATATGTCAACTATTGTTACTGATACTAACATCTGCCTTCTAGTTTTGTGACATCGCTCCAAAAAAAAAAAGAAAAAGAGATGAGAGCTTGTTCCCAGGTTTGGCTCATGGAACATGAATGAGTCATGCCTAGTTGAAGGTGGAACCGTTGATGAGTGGGCATATATCAGTTTTGATAGAAGCGTGTCTTGGCTAGTAGATGATATTATTGTTGCTTTATTTGGTAGATGTCAAGAACTTGGCAGGAACATGGCATCCACAACTATTGTTTCCCCTTACCATGGTAGGAGGGAAGATCTCAAAGGTCCGCAACTTGCGAGATGCTTAACTACTGTATGTCCAAAAGCATCCATGGTGGTATCTGCAAGGGGTAGTTTTGGTACCCTGCAAATCCTTGTATGTATACTAAATGAGAAGACTCCTGCTTATGGTGAGCTAAAGAGAATATGTGAAACTAAGCTTGGTGTAGTTACCCAATGGTGTTTGTCAGGGAATATAAAGAAATTCAATTCTCAGCATTTGACAAATGTTGCTTTGAAGAGAGGAGACAGGACGAGGCACTCAAAGAATTTCATCAATGAACCATCAACACGGACATTCATCGACAATGAAAGACTAGCTGATGGTCACAATGCCAAGTGTACAACACGAAGAGATCAAAATCGATTGATCATTCACCATGGTATGAATCCTTACTTTGGCAACACCATAACCATGATAGTTAGGAAACCTCTTCATTAGCATACCCTTGAGCACTTAGATCAAGACCTCCAATTCTTGCACCATATTTCTTCCAATGCATTTTCCAAGTATGCATGCATAGGTCCACCTTACAAGGTCGTGCACAAGGCACCTACTTTCTTCAACCCATGCACTAACACACTTACCCATCACTCATTATGGGTTACGAGTACTTGGCATGAGCTACATATGAACATCATCTTTGGAAGATCTGGAGCACATCAATGGAGGCCCACAATGACACATTCATGCTGGAATCCAACGAAGAAGCACATACCAAGGGACTACAACTTGCACAAGCTGGCAATGACAAATGAGGAACCAGACAACATAACCTACTACAATTGGAAGATAGATGGCTCTTAGGATGGACACTACCTCTCAAAGCACTACAGGGAACAACCATTACGACAAGGGCCTGTCAGGGACGACAAACTCGAGAGGGGGGGAGTGTTGAAGCTGAAGGTCAAGGAAAAAGGACACGAGCACATCAAAAAGGTGGACACACAAGAAGAAGGAGCAAGTAGGGAGCTCCAAGAAGTGTATGTCAAATTTTCAGAAGAAATCCCTAAAAATAGTGATTTTCATCACTAAAAGCCATTGTAAATACCATTTCATATTTTTATAACTCCATTTTGTTCAAGCAAAGGAGTCCTCGAGCTTGAGGAGTATTAGAAGTATCATCCTAACAATTTTCATAATTTTTGACTCCGTTTGAGACCTCAAATAAGCCCTAGAACCTAATTTTTAACTAGGCCAAAGACTAGGTCTGGACAGGCCCAAAACTAGTAAAAAAACTATAAAAAGAGCTAGAGAGCTCATTTTTTAGGTTAGCTTGTTAGAGAATAGAGCTTTTGTAAGAGATTTCTTGTACAATAGAAGCTTTCCATTGTTCCTCTCTTTGATCTTACCTTGCGCGTGTGTGTGTGTGTATGTGTGTGCATGCTTGTGTGCTTTCACTCACGCACTTGTGCCTTCACTTGCTCATGGTCTTCATACCGGTCCTCACGTCTCTGCGGATTGACAAGTAAAGAAGGTGGTGCTTACGCTTGAGCTACACATACACTGTATACACATACACATACACACATAGACACACACACATACACACACACATATAGACACGTACACACTTACACACACACACAAATACACACACACAAATACACACACACATATACACACGCACATACACACATAAAGACATGCACACACGCACACACACAAATACACACACACACATAGACACATACACACTTACAAACACACATACACACATCCACACACATTTACACACACACATACACATGCATATAGACACATATATATAGATACACAGTATATACACACATAGACACACACATACACACATAGACACACACACACACATACACACACATGGACACATACACACACATATATGCATAGACACACACATAGATACATACACACAGATATATGCATACACACACATAGAGACACATACACACACATATACATACATGCATACAGATGCATACATAATGCATATGCATACATAATGCATATCCATACATAATGCATATGCATACATATTGCATATGCATATGCATACATAATGTATATGCATATGCATATGCATACATAATGCATATGCATATGCATACATACATACATGCATACGCACACATACACACACATGCATACATTTTCATACATAATGCACATGCATATGCATACATACATGCTTGCATGCATACACACATACACACGCTCACATATACACCTACATACACATATACATGCATACATATGTATATGTACATATATTGATTTCTAACCCATTTTGTTTTATATGTACATGTATTATGGATCATAGTAGAGAGAGAAAGGCAAAACTCACTCTCATAAAAAATCTTATTAGAGCAATAGTTTCACCTGATACTTTAGGGATCATCATGCATGAGTACTTAGAGATGCCTGATGATGAGCTGGATTTTACAATCTGGATGCTTACCCACCGAATAGAGGAAGGCTCTTCTACGGCTCCACATGTAGGAAGACAACTATCTACTCATAGGTATGTTTTTTTTCACAATTTCTTTTTAATAATATTATAACACATATTTTTATTTATTTTTATCTATCTATTTTCAAGAAACCTATACCACCTCCAGATCATGAGAGCAGAGCACAGGTGCCTATGAGTACATGCATAGGCACCTTAGGGCTGAAGTGCAATATAGAGCTAGAGGGGAATATAGTGTATATAGGGAATGGATTGGATTTGAAGAGAAGAATGCAAACATTATGAGACTCTTACCTGCGCCTTGTCCACTTGCAATGGAAGTAAGTATAAATTTTACATATAAATTGAAATAAATATCTTATGTTTTATTTACATGATGTTTTCTTTTTGTAGAGAGCATGATGAGAGGGATAAAAAATACGTACTTAGTTCACTTGAGACAAAGTTCGGGACAGGATGGTCACATAAGTGGTGTCTAAAGGACATGCGAACACTTATGGCTCATCGTCGTGATAATGCATGGTACACATTGCTTTTATGTATATATATGCGGATATGAGTATGTGTGTTTATGTATGTATGTATGTATATGAGAGAGAGAGAGAGAGAAAAGTGTGTGACTAGAGGTACAAATACATGCATACACACACATATACATCATACATGCACATTTATACACATATACACATACATGCACATTTATAAATACACACAAATACATGCACATTTACACACACACATACACATGCATGCAGTCACACACATATGATGAATACACACATAGACACATACACATAGTCACATACACATACACATACTCATATACACATACTCATATACACATACTCATATACACATACTCATATACGCATACACATGCATAATCATATGTACACACACATAGACTCACATAATCATATTTACATACATATACACACATACACATGCATACACACACACATATAAATACACATACATACACACACATGCATATGCACATATAGATACACATACATACACACACATGCATATATATATATATATATATATATATATATATATATATATATATATATATATATATATATATATATATATATATATATATATATATATATATATATATATATATATATTCAAAAAACATAGGTTAAATATTCTAATTTAGAAATCCTATTTCAAAAATCCTAATTTAGAAACACTTTTTGATATTAGGGTTTTAAAAACCCTAATTTAGAAACTCTAATTTAGCCTTTTAGCCATATGATTGAAGTATATGTACACATTGCATCTATTCCTCCGACCACCTACTAGAGAGATGTCTCTCCTCCTAACCTTATGCCTCTATATATAGCTGCTCGAATCAACAAGGATCATAATATATATAAAGATACATACACATCATGTAGATACACATACATAAATATAGAATGGAGTAGATACATTATGCATCACACATACATGCCTATATGCACACATGCATATATATACATGCATACATATTTACATGTACACATTTACACATAGACACATACACATATATACATGTACACATCACATATACATGCCTACATGCACACATGTATACTTATACATGCATATAGAATTATAAACACACGCATATATTACACAAATGCATTTGCATATATACATGTGTGCATACTAACACATGTATATATATGTCACACACATGCACACACATACATATACATGAAGCACATATATTTCCATACTAACACATGTATACATATAATACACATGAATACACACACATATGCATACAGACATGACAAAAATTTGCTCCTCGAAGATAAATCTATATATAAAATAATTAGGCATATCCCCGAGCTTCATGTTCTAACTTAAAAGAACATGATTTCATCTCTCTAGTAGGATTCATGGATATTCTAGTTGAATAAAGAAGAATCTATTATCTTATATCCATTCAAATGATACAAATTATTGATCGATAACTAGAGTAGGATTTACTATCTAATCTTCTCATATGTTTTCATTATTGCCATCATTTTGGTAAGACATCAAAATAGTCTCATCTTCATTAGCCTTATTGATTTCATTTATTTCTTCTATTGTTAAATATGTGTTCTCATGAATGACATCATCTATTGATGGATTAATATCAGTTTTTGGTAATTCCTCTTCATCATCAGTAGAATCAGCATGTAGAGTATTATCCTCTTCATCCAAGAGATTAGTATCATTATCATGTATAATGATTCTAATTTCTCTTTCAGATGTTGATGTATCAGTATCTAATGGTGAATCATCAAGAGGACTTTCTTCGATCTCTCTAACATTAAACTGCTCAAACAATGACCGACCTCTAGGTTGAACATGAATGAATTGCCACCTAGGATGAGCATCTGAGTTTTTATAAAAAAATGCTTGTTCAATATGCCTAGGAAGAATATATGGTTCTCTAGTAGATCGCATTACCTTGGAAGAATCAATTGCCCAAAACCCAGATAATTCTTTTATCAATGTGGAACTACTACCTTTATACTTGGCTCGAAACTAGTCAACCTTCAAAATGATCTATCAAAATATATAAAAACAAAAAAACTATTATTAGGTGCTTTAAAAGATAATAAACTCTATCATAAAGAATATAAACTTTTTTCTACCTGTTTGAATGTACGAAATGATATTTTGTAGATACCAACAACAGTTCCCATGTATCTAAAGGAAGTGGTCCTCTATTCCATCCTCCATATCTTCTTCTATCATATGTTTGTACTAGAGAACAATCACGAGTTGCCAATGGATAATCTCCAGTATACTAATGTTATGAGTATGAGAATTATTATCATCATCATCATCGAGCAAGTATTCCTGTATATCAACAGTAATTTGATTTTGTATATGGTTTTTAAATAAAATAATGACATTAATTTATAGACAAAATACATACCCAAGCATTATCACCTTGACCAGGTGGTGGTGTATGCTCAAAAGTACCATACTCTACCTCATGTTCAATACATTCCAATTGTGGTCTTCGATATCTGCCATAGCAAGAGTTACACCAACATATAATATGCTCTTGATAGTAAAATTCATCATACTTCCTATCGGAGGACACATGTGAAGTCGTTGCATGGGTAGGAGGTGATGGAGTGCCCTCTGATTGATCAGAATCTGATTATAACAAGGAAAAAAAATTTATCAGTTATGTATCTATCAAATATATTTAAAATTAAAATTTTGATACACTTACAGTATATAGTCCTTGCATGATTAGGAGATGTGGAGTTCCATCTGATTGATCAGAATCTACAAATAATGGTATTTGAAATTTAAAAACTGATTATTTACATACGTAAACATTCACATATACATATTTACACATACACACATATTCACATATACACACTTACACATACACACATATTCACATATACACAAATACACATTATTGTGGGATAAATGCATGTATTTTGTATGAATGAGTGTATATGCATGTGTATGTGTGTATGTATATATGTGGATATGTATATGTGTGTTTATGCTATATGTATGTATATGTGTATATGTATGTATATGTGTATATGTATGCATATATGTATGTGTATATGTTTGCATGTATATGTGTATGTGTATGTGTATGTATATATGTGTATGTATTCTGATTCTTTTTTTCTGTTTGAGATTAAAATAACAGGAGATATTGTATGGTGGGAAAAAATAAGAGGCGACCTAACATACCACCTGAGACATGGCAGTTTTTCCGTAGACAACTACATCTTCAAGAGTCATTTCCTCAGTAGAAGCTATACAAATTAATAGTTTATATTTATAATTCTCATATGATTTATTAGTTTTTTACATTTAATTTATGTATTGCTTTTTTTTTAAATAAACAGGCTGCTTCAAAGAAGAGACTTGAGTCGGGCCACACATCACACTTGGGCTAAATGGGCCATCATGGTTTTGTAGCTACATTTGTAAGTATATGTGTTATTGTAAGTATATTTTTTATTTTAGTTAAAATTCAAGATACTAATCTTTTTTATTTGTTTCAATAAAGTGAAAGGATGATGGTCGATATCCTATGAAACATGAGATCGAGTAAGCTATACATTTTGGATATCAATGTTTGAGCGAGTATATGCGAGATCATCTGGATGCATTTATGAGTATTATTAAATTTTATATAATTATTTTATTTTTATGGATGTTTTAATTGTTCACTTATTTCTGTTTGTTATATGTAATATAGGAGTATTATGGAGAGGCAGATATGGATGAGGTGGAGAGATAGACACAGGAGGGACAATCTCAATCATCACAGCGTGCTCACATAGATACATCAAATCATGCAGATGATCATGATGATGATGATGATGATGATGATGTTGGCAACTACTTGAATGATGTGTGTGTGACTCTCCTCCCATCCATATATACCCTCTTATACTCTAAAAATAGCATTGACTCACTCTAAAAATAGAAATGATCTGGAATAGTCTAGTGTGAATATGTGGCCATCATGCAACACTTATTCCCATTACTACCAAAGTAGTTCCCATTACTACCAAAGTAGTTCCGATTACTACCAAAGTACCTTAGGGTATCCCCTAAGCTTGGGACCTTGGCTAGTTGGCCCTTGTCTCTCACACACATGAACTAATCTCTGTGGATCATATGGACTGATCCCGGTGGATCAATGATCCCTGTGGATCACATGCACTGATCCGTGTGGATCAATGTCTGACATAGGGATCAGAGACATCAGTCCAGTTGATCCACACGGATTAGAGTGTCAGCCATTGATCCACAAGGATCAATCCACTTGATTCACAGGGATCATTGATCCATAGGGATCAGTCCATTTGATCGAGAGGGATCAGTCCATTTGATCGAGAGGGATCAGTCCATTTGATCCATAGGTAGCCGAGTTGTTTATCCAGCATGTCTTCAGATTGCATGGGTTGCCAACATCCTTAATTTCAGATAGGGATGTCAGATTCACAGGATCGAGAAGATCAAATAATTTTTTACAGGACATGTTGAGGGCATATGTGTTTGAGAGACAAACAGATTGGGGTAGTTATTTGCCACTAGTTGATTTTTTTTTGAGATGAACTATGGCATGAATCTCAATGCTTCTAGTATCATACATATGGCAAAGAACTGTCCTAGTGCTTTGGAGTTCTTAGCGAACGCCCAAGAAAATTTAGAACTAGCTAAAGCGAAGATGTAGGAAGCATTGATAGGGCTATAGAGTACGCTGATAGGAAGAGATCACTTAGAGTTAAAAAGCTAAGTGAAGTTGCATACCAATTAGAGATTCCTTCAACTTGCAAAGTTCACCTAGTATTTCATGTTAGTAAAGTTTGGAAGTGTATTTCCAGGAAGGATAATCTAATAGAAGGTATTGTTTCTTTGCAAGAAATTAATAACATGGATCATTCTCCATACAGGATACTAGATCGGAGACAGAAATGATTGAGGAATCGTGTCATCCAGGAGTATCTAGTAGCCTAGAGAGGATTACCACTTACTGACTCTACTTGGGAATAAAAAGCTCTAGTTCACAAGTACTTTCCCTCATTGATCATTGAGGACAATGACCTTTAGAAGGGGGAGAGAGTGTCAGACATTGATGGGATCAGTGCATGTGATCCACAAGGATCATTGATCCACTGGGATCAGTCCATATGATCCACAAGGATTAGTTCATGTGTGTGAGGGACAAGGGCCAGCTAGCCAAGCTCCGAAACTCGGGGGATACCCTAAGGTACTTTGGTAGTAATGGGAATTACTTTGGTAGTAATGGGAATAAGTGTTGCATGATGGCCACATGTTCACACTAGACTATTCCATATCATTGCTATGTTTAGAGTAACTCATTGCTATTTTTAGAGTACAAGAGGGTATATATGTATGGGAGGAGAGTCACACACACATCATTCAAGTAGTTTCCAACAGATGATGATGATGATGATTAGGATTCTTGATTATGACATTGGATATGTATATATATATATATATATATATATATATATATATATATATATATATATATATATATATATATATATATATATATATATATATATGACATTGGATATGTATATATATATATATATATATATATATATATATATATATATATATATATATATATATATATATATATATATATATATATATATATATATTGTTCATTTCAGTTATGTTTTGAATTGTGTGTATGGTATTAAGTAATAAAAAGTCTTGTTCTATTGATTTTTATTATTGTTTATATTAAGCATGTGTTTTATTACTTTAATTATATAATTCATTCATATTTGTGTGTGCTTTTGTGTATATAAAATGTATATATGCACATGTAGGTATATATCTATATGTGTAAGTGTGTCTATATGCATGTATATGTATGTATCTATGTATATATGTGCATATGTGTGTGCATATGTATGTGTATATGCATGTATCTGCATGTGCATGTGTAAGTGTATATGTGTATGTATGTGTATGTGCATGTGCATGTGCATGTGCATGTGCATGTGCATGTGTGTATATGTGTGTATATGTATGTATGTATGTGCATGTATATATGTGTAATATGTGTGTGTATGTATGTGCATGTATATGTGTGTAATATGTGTGTGTATATGAATGTATGTACATATGTATATGTGTATATGCATGTATGTGCATGTGCATGTGTAAGTTTATATGTGTATGTGCATGTGCATGTGTATGTATGTGTATATGTATGTATGTGTATATGTATGTATGTGCATGTGCATGTGTAAGTTTAAATCTGTATATATGTGTATGTGCATGTGCATGTGCATGTGTATGTGTGTGTATATGTATGTGCATGTATATGTGTATGTGTATATGTGTGTATATGCATGTATATGTGTATATGTATGTATGTGCATGTGTGTGTGTATGTGCATATATGTGTGTTTACATATGTGCATATATATATGTGTATGTGTGTGTTTATATACATATGTGTATATGTATGTGTATGTGTATGTGTATGTGTATGTGTATGTGTATGTGTATGTGTATGTGTATGTGTATGTGTATGTGTATGTGTATGTGTATGTGTATGTGTATGTGTATGTGTATGTGTATGTGTATGTGTATGTGTATGTGTATGTGTATGTGTATGTGTATGTGTATGTGTATGTGTATGTGTATGTGTATGTGTATGTGTATGTGTATGTGTATGTGTATGTGTATGTGTATGTGTATGTGTATGTGTATGTGTATGTGTATGTGTATGTGTATGTGTATGTGTATGTGTATGTGTATGTGTATGTGTATGTGTATGTGTATGTGTATGTGTATGTGTATGTGTATGTGTATGTGTATGTGTATGTGTATGTGTATGTGTATGTGTATGTGTATGTGTATGTGTATGTGTATGTGTATGTGTATGTGTATGTGTATGTGTATGTGTATGTGTATGTGTATGTGTATGTGTATGTGTATGTGTATAAACATGTACAAGTATGTATATGCATGTGTATATGTATGAAACATGCATGTGCAGGTGGATGCATTTCCATTTGCATCCATCTGCATGCATGTGAATGTGCATGCATGTGGATGTGCATATACATGTATTTAAGTATATGTTAATGTGCATGTGTGTATGTATATATGCAATAATGCATGCATGCCAGTCTTTTTATGTGGTTGTAGAAATGTTTGTGCATATGCATGTGTATGTGTGTGTATGTTTAAGTGTATGTGCACATGTATGTGTGTGTATATATGTGTGTATGCACATGTGTATATGTGTATATGTGTGAACGTGCATCTTTATCACGTATAAGTATATATGTGCATATCAATAAGTGTGAGTATGCTAAGTAATGAAAATAACACAATTCAAATTATATACAAAGAATGGAAATTGTGCTTACAATAGTTAGCCATATTTTTTTCTTGGTTAGCTTCTTGAATAACCTGCAATAAAGAGAGAGAGAGAGAGAGAATTCAAAGAGAGAAAGAGGTAGAAAGAGAGAAACAAAGACAGAGAGAGACAGTTAGATAGAGATTAGATAAAACAACAATTCTACAAGCGATTGTTTCAGCTCGTAAGCACAGCCCAATTGCGAATGTTGGAGGGCTCTTCGATGAGATGTGTGTAGATGCCGATCAAAGAGCCTTCAACGTTTTAATTTTTTTTGTCAAAAACCCATCGTCTAAGCAACTAAAGCATCCTTAATGCCCGTGCAATTAGCATCACACAAGCGACGATTAAAAGCATCGCTCATGTGACCCAAATTAGCATCGCTTATGTGATCAAATTAGCATCGCTTATGTGACTCTTTTTTTAATCATTGCTTTAGTGACACTCAATGTGAGCATCACATATCCCATTGCCACACATAAAAATGTCAAATTTGTCATCGTTTAACCGACGTTCCATGCTCAATGCTTGTTGTGATGCGTTATGCAATTTTATAGCGACGAAATTATGTCACGTTTAACCATCGCTATGTGCCAACCTGAAATATCTTAAATTTTACATTCATGTTGACCCAAGCTTGCCTTCTTCTTTGAATTACCTTCGTTATGTATGCAGTAACTAAATGGTCCTCCTCCAATTGAAGAAGATACTTACTCTGATGTCGATTGATACTTCAGGAGATATCTTTTCTATTGTTACTCTCAAACTTGGGACCACAAACTCCATTGGGACTACTACTTCTAATTCATATACCAATCTAAATGGTTTTGTTCCTGTAGTTACCTTAAAAGTTGTTTTGAATGACCACGATGCTAAATCTAGCAACAAATCCCAATTTTTCTGATTGTCATGCACTAACTTTTTAAGAATACGTAGAAAATCCATATTAGTGCTTTTCGCTTGACCATTTGCCAGTGGATGATAGGCTCTAGACTTTTTGTGCATAATCAAATGTGATGTTGTTAGCTCTGAAATGACTTCATTAAGAAAATGAGCTTCTCTATCGCTTACCAACTCTACTGGGCAACCAAACATGGTCATAATATTATGGTAGAGGAACTTTGCAACACTCATTGCCTTATGCTCCTTAAGTGCTACTTCTTCCACCCACTTTGTGCAATAATCTGTTGTCACTAAAAAATATATATTCCTGCGCTGAGTAATAGGCTTGATAGGCCCAACAAAATCCATTCCCCATTTTTGAAATGGATCTAATGGCAAAATTGGATGATCAGACATTCGATCTGAATTACTTGGTTGGCCTGTTTTCTGACAAATGACACATCTTTTGGCAAATTCAAGAGCATATTTTAATAGTGTAGGCCACCATAATCCTACTTGCAAAATCCTTTTACCTATAATATCCCTTAATAGATGTCCTCCTGCTGCCCCTGAATGTGCTTCCTACAAAATAGCTGGTTGCTCAAAATCTGGTACACACCTTCTAATGACCTGATCCAATCCTTTTTTGTACAATGCACCTGCTATTACCAAGAAAGGTCTACTTTTCAAAGCAAACTTCTTCCTCTGATCATGTGTAAACTATTGAGGCAATACTCCATCTTTTAAAAATGCTAACAATTGGTCATACTGAGAATCAGAGACAACAATCTGAGCATTAAATAAATCCGCATTTGGAAACTCATCATTTATTCCTATTGGTGCTCCCCTTGACTCTAATCTACCAAAATAATCTGCAATTGCATGCTCTTTGTTGGGGTATGAACAATAACCAAATCAAATTCCTGTAATAAAAGCATCCATCTTGCCAATCTTCTTATTAATAGAGGCTTCGTGGCCAGATATACCAAACCCTGGTGGTCTACATGAAAAACCACTTTATTACCCAACAAATAATGTCTCAATTTATTAAGAGCATATACCATTGCCAATGCTTCACGTTCAATCATCGGATAATTCCTTTCAGCTGATCAAAACACCCTACTAGCATAATACACTGGTCTATACAATCCTTTTTATTTCTGCTGCATCAACACTGCTCCAACTACTACATCTGATGCATCTACAAATATGTGAAATGGTAAAGACCAATCTGGCAGCTGCAAAATTGGTGCGACTAAAACTAGCTTCTTTAATAGCTGAAAAGCCTTCTCTTGAGCCTCAGCGCATACAAAGGAAACGTCTTTCTTTGTTAAATGTGTCAAAGGTAATGAGATATTAGCCAAGTACCTCAAATACCTAGCATGCCACTTGATATGTCCAACAAACCTCATTACCTCCTTTACATTTTTTGGAGCTTTCGCTATCCTAATGGCTTTAGTTTTCTTGACATCAATAGCCATTCCTTCTTGTGAAATAACATGACCCAATAAGATACCACTTTTCACTGGAATGACGCTCTTGAATGGATTTAGCACCATCTTGAAATGTTTGCATCTGTCAAAACAAGATTTCAGATGCAGCAGGTGTTGTATCTTCTTTCCGAATACTGAAAAGTCATCCACAAAGACTTGCATAAAATCGTGCAAGCAAGGCTCAAATACTTTATGTGCCACATAATTGAACAAAGATGTTCCATTCTTCAATCCAAAGCTCATGATTGTAAACACATATGCTCCAAGTTCTGTGATAATTGCAGTCTTGTGTTGATCCTCCTCAACAATGCGAATCTGATTATAGCTAGAAAATCCATCTAGAAAACTATACATTTCATGTCCAGCTACTGCATCCAACACTGCATCACAAAATGGCATTGGGAAAGGATCTGTAATTGTTGTTGTATTTAATTTTCTATAATCAACACAAATCCTCAACTTCCCATTCTTCTTTGGAACCACAATAATAGGAGATAACCATGTGACTTGATTAACTGGCTTGATAAATCCAGCTGCTAATAACTTATCAATTTCTTCCTTAACCTATTTTGCAAAATTAGGATTCATTCAGTACCTTTGTTGCACAACTGGAACTGCATCCTTCTTTAAATTAATTTGATATTGATGTAAATCTGGGTCTATGCCTTTCACCTATGCTTAATCCCAAGCAAAGACATCAACATACGCCTTCAACAAACAAATCAGATCTTCCAACAACTTGCCTTCTAATTCTTTGCTTACTCTTGCCATCTTTGGTTCAACATGAATTCCCAAATTAACTTCTTGAAATTCATCTTCCTTTACTCTGCTTGAGCTTGCATATTTTGTATCACATATTTTCGGTCAGATTAATTACCTCCTTTTCTTGCTGCTCCAACTTCTGCTGAGTCGAAATTTCTAGATTTTGCTCAAACATCTGTCTCAGCTGTGTGCCTTCCAATGTGTCACTAGAGTTGGTTCCCTTTTATTCTCCAATAGATCCTCGTCTTTTGATAATATTCCTTCCACGTCAACCTCCAATACTGGTACCATTGTTGGATTTGCCTTTAGAAATTCCTCCTCCTCATCATCTTCTATCTCGTTTGCTAGACTAATGGTATGAGCGATCAGTGGTTTCTCTCTTAGCAAAATGTTTCTTCTTCCTTTCATTGGTATTGTGACCTGATTTTTACCTTTGGTGATCACAACCACATTTAATCCCTAGTCTTGCTTCACTTTAGCCAACTTGAACCAAGGTCTACCTAACAACATTTCATACGGATAAGTAGATTCAGACATTCTAGCAAAATTAACCATGAATGACATCTCTGCAATTATTATCTGTTGCTACTTCAGAATGCCCAAAGGTTGGAATCTCGTTTGATATGCCATTTTTACTTGAAAAGGTGTTTGAGCCAAAGCCCCATTCCCCATTTCTTTAGATATATGTTCAAGTAATATGTTCACTCCTGAGCCACCATCCAATAAGACCTCCTCAAATCTTCTTTGATTATATTGTGTCGGAATTGCTGGAACTACAAAATCCACATCTGCTGGATCAATATTATTAACTGATGTTGAAGGTACTTGCTTATTTGTTGGCTCTAACTATTGCCCAATCAGCTTTTTCAACATTTTTTATCTGAAAGCTAGTACTAATGATAACAAATGATCCAAGGATAATTACAAAGGAGAATTAATTATTACCTCAAACCAGTCATTGTTCAGCTCTTGCTTGATTTTCATTTTATCATCCTTCTTTATTCTATGTATAGATGTTCCATCATCATCTTCTAGGAATAAAATCTGAAATTATACTTGCTTCTGCTAATCGTGCTGGATCTGTTTCTACACTTGATCCCAAATCTATCTTTGCTCTTGGCAATCAATAGGACTTTTATTCTTTGACCTTGTAACTGCCAAAACATCCATATCCTTGACCAAAGCACATTGCTTACAATCACAATTCCATTGATTTTCATGATCTTGATTTCGAAATCCTGATGTACTTGCACCTGGATCATTACAAAATTCCTGATCTGATAAATCTATTACTATGACATTCACCTATGAAGCCTGCTAATCCTGTTGTTGCTACTGCCCTTGTTGGTTATTCTGATTATAATGAACAATGAGTATACAACTTTCTTCTCTGTGCTTAACCCATAAAGGAAAATTAGGCCCAATTCAATGGTCTGGTGTCGAGAAATATCCCCATGGCATCACTCTAGCTGATCTCCCCTACTGATTTCCTTGTTGATTACCTTGATAATTTCCTTGTTGGTTCCCTTGATCTCTCCATGGAGGTCTTCCTTGCTGCTGCCTCTAAAAACCACCACGTCCTTGAACTAGAATGGACTGATTTGCTGCAACTTCACTATTATTCCTATTGTCCTATCTTGAATTTTTTCCTCGATGCTTTGGGTTATACCAGCACTAACTTGTGGTGTGTCCTTCTTTATCACAAATTTCATAAAACTTTTTCTCTTTTGGAGCAATTCTAGAGTATCCATGTTTCTTTAGTCTACTAATTAAAGCTTCCTCTTTACTTTGCTTGAATCACTCGTCTCTTTTTCTTACTCTGATTTTGAATTGGATTCAACATCTGAACTAGAGTCACTATGCTTCTTCTTAGATATGCCAAATCTTCTTTCAACTCTTGCAGCTGCTAACACTAATACATCAAATCCATTAGCTATGTCAACACTAGCTACTGCATGCTAATGCTACTCCTTAATCCTTTTAGGAAGTAACCTACCAACATCTCCTCAGTCGGTCTCTCATTGCCTTGTAATCTTTACATTAAACCTCTAAATTTCTCAGCATAGTCTTCTACTAACATGTTCTTTGTCTAAATCCTCTCAACTTCCTCAAAACATTAGAGGGAGTTTTTTCTTTCCTAAATCTTGGTAAAAATGTTGTTTTTAATGCATCATATGTATCAAAATGAGCAATACCATATTGGCTGAAGCAGCTCATTGCTCTTCCTTCCAATGTAGTCGAAAATTGTTGGAGTTTTGCGACATCATCATATATTGTGTCATATCCATTTGCTATCCACTTTATTTCAAATTGAGCAACATGGCAATCTTCATCTTGCTTTAAACCTCCTCTAAAATGCACTACTTTCACTTTGGGATTTGGAGGTGGTTGCACCATGGGCACTGGCTGAGGTGTATGCCTAGTTCTTTGATTGGCCGCCCCTCCAAGTGGGTCGAAGTGGAGTCGTCTTTTAACTCCTATAGCTACTTGTGTTAGGAACAATGCTCCTTGTATTCCGCCCACCCACCTTACCTCTACTGCACCTGTTCCTCCTTCCTCCTCTTCAAATTCAAGATTAGAATCCTCTTGTGCTTCGCACCAATCGTAAAATTCAGAAGATGACTCCATGTTATCCACTTGTGCTTGCGCTCTTGTGTAGTAGACTTTACTAAATCTTCCTCTTCTTCCCTTCATGCATTTCTTACTTCTTTAGCAAACGTAGTAGGATCACCAAATGTGTTGGGGTTCAACAACACAAATCTACTGACTCAGACGATTTCACTCTCCTCAACACTTCCTAGCACATAGATATTCTCAGGAACAGCACAGTTACTCAGATAGCGAATTTTTGATTTACCATACTCAGATGAATGCAATGCAAGAATAGAACATTTAGGATAGAGATAGGAACAATACAAGCATTGCATAAATGAACAAGAAAATATTACTTCATGATTGTCTTCAGAATACAAATATTTGGCATGACTGAAGTACAATTTCGGCCTCTGCCTCATAGAATACGTCAGGTCTGAATACTTTCAACCTACACAAATACATGAAGAGGGTCTTTTCCACTTCTTTGGGCTTTTTGTCTTCCTCAGATGCTTCCTCTATCCTTACTTATCTTCGCGAACAAAATTACAACGATCTTCTCACACGACATACCTTAACTAACTTATAACTGTTTCTTTTTAAAATATCCAATTGACCAAAATATGGACTCAGCAACTTCCAATTCTGCAACATTCCGATTCAGCAAGCTTCATAATCGGACTCACTACTTATTCCTGCACTTTCTCCCCCCTCAATAGTGTTCATATTTTCTCCCTCCATGTTTTTGTCTTCTTAACACATCATAGGAATGCGTGGATGAGATTTTGTACATTAAAACATTTAATTGAAGTATACAACACATCTTTCAGTAGGATAATAATATCCTCTTTTTCACTTGAATATGTTTTAAGACCCTTATAAATGCCATTATATGGTCTCATGAGAGTGAATATGTTTTCATAAGAGTCTTTTGCTATTGTATGTAGTTAGTTTTAAGCCAATTTATTGAAAGTTCTGAATTATTGCCAAACAATCACAAAAGAGGGAAAAAAATTTGATAAAACCAATACAAAAAACTACCTCAAATCTGATAGGATTGAGGTAATTGAGGTATTAGGATTGAGGCGCAATTGAGGTGACAGGATTGATGTAAGAAAAAGGCGCAATTGAGGTGATAGGATTGAGGTAAGAAAACTACCTCGAAGCTGCAATACAGAAAATTAGCCCAAAGCTGCAAGGTGGAGGCAATTGAGGTAAGAAAAAGGCGCAATTCACTAGCTCTTCCAAGGGGAGTGTACCACATTTTTCTTCAGTATAAACTAAGATGAGTCACTGTAAAATTGACCGTGCAATCCCTTGTGTCATTTTTTCTTCCGACACTGAAGCGACACACTAATACAAAGAAGCGAAAAAACATCTTCTCCCTACGAAGCTTGAATGAATCGGAGAACGATAGTTGAAAGGTAATTTTGTGAACGTCTTTGACCTCATGTAGCTAGAGAGAGAGAAGAAGAAGAAGAAAATTACGTGAGACTCTCACGGAGACAGAAAATTCTCTCGATGTATTCTATAGGAGTAAGATGTCAAATGAAGGAGTAAGATGGTGTGTCGTGCCTGCTAGTAATTGAGTGGTGGCAAAACTACTCGACCATATGCAAAAATAAAAGTCATAAATAAAAGTCACAAAGTATAGGTAATTGCAAAAGGATGGAAAACAGGATCATAAACATCAATGTTGACAAGTTGCAATTTATGTTTAGCTCTTATTGCACCATTTTTAGGACAGGAAGGAGATTGTATCTCCACCAGAATGCAACTATGACACACATGTTTGCAGATTCAATCATAGTAGAAAATGTTGGAGCTCAAGGTGTACAGACGCACAAACAACTCACAAAAGAAGAAGAATCTTGGAGAACAACCTTATACTAAATGTATTACCAAGTGAGTTGACAAAGATAAGTGACATGTTAGGGTTAAAGGCATATATACAATTCAGGGGAAAAAAACCTCCATAAGAGGGAAAAATGTTGCTTGGTGGTTCTATGTGTGCTCACATACATCACTACCAAATTATATCAACCAATCCTCCTTAGGAGCAATGCCGTGAACAAGGAGATGGTGCTCATGTATAAGGAAATTCCAAGCAATTTGGAAAGAAATCAATCTATGAAACAAAGTAAGGCCAAAGCTTTGCAAAAAGCTACAAACTTCTCCCTAGGTAGAGCCTTTGTGAAAAGATATACAACTGAAGGGCTTTGGTGTGCAAAACAGGAGGAGCAAGGCGGAGATGGAGGGTGAGAGAGGAGAGAAGAGATGCACACACATGTGTAGGAGCCCTGAAACCCACATAATGATCTCTCTTGAGGCAATGCACTATATATGATGTATATATATGAATATAGGGGTAAGGTCACATGACCCTTACATCCCCAACAATCTCCCACTTAAGGGTCAATGTGAACATAAGTGGTAACATATACAAAGAATGATGTAGGACTATATAATAATGTACAGGAAGAGTGCGGATCTCAACCCATATTGATCAGCCCACACCAACTACCTCGAACAAGGTGTATCCATGCACCTCAAACTACTCTAGACTCATTTCGATAAGAGTCGACCTCACATTTTGATTGATGCAAGAACTGATGAAGTTCCTGCAAAGCTCCCACTCACTCTATGCCTATGTCAATCATCGAGCGACGAACAACTCCAAGCACAAATTCTCCAATAGCAACTGCAACATCTGGTATTGAGCATAACAACTCATACATCAAACTCTCGAATGCTGATGAAATGTGCACTATTCTGGCTAACCTAAGCATGTCATCAATGCGTATATCCACGGCATCCAAATCACCATCCTCAAGACGATGTCCTGACATATCTGTGTCAACATCTGGCATGAGTGAATCCAAGAATGACTGCATGATTGTTGACTCACCAACATCTAAATCAATCATCCTCTCAACCAAGGATGTGTCTAACTATGCACCCTGAGAGCTAGTATGCTCTGGCATACACTGTGTATCATAAGAGATATACTCCTCTGCCACACCAAGTGTATCATCATGCTCCACATGTGCTAACTACACAACATCAACACCAAGATCAAATTGATGATCAAACTCTAATTGAGTATCATCACAATGCTCTACATGAGCATCCACATCATGTTTTAAAGCATCCAAACGATCATCCAAAGTATGCTCCATATGAGCACCTATATGATCAACAAAATCATGCTCTACATAAGCATCATGAGCATCCAAAACGTGCTCTACATGTGCATCCATCTGAGCATCTGAGTCCTTCCATACATGTGCATCATGAATGTCAATAGATCTATGTGTAGGTAGACAAAATGAAACATGACGAGTCTCACATCACACATAAGGCTGAACTCCGATTGAGACGAGATTATCTCTCACATGGAGTACTTGTAGTGGATACCGGTACCCAATCTTGGCACCTCTGACAAGCATAAGTTGTCCCAACTAGAACTGGAAATGATGCTCACTAAGGAATGCATAACATCTGCTCTCCTCTAACTGGCTAACTAAAATCAATCTCATAGGGAATGAATGCACATAACATACATGTCTGAGTATAAGCCAAAAGACTAGAAATGTAACAAGAGACTAAAAATAATACTCTATCCTCAATAGGATCACATCTGCATATCCATATGCATAACTCACATCACATATGTCTCACTGGAGAAGAAGAACCATGTGAACCACTTGTCACATAACCATGCATCTAGCATGCACATAAAACCATGAGCATTAGCCTGCTCACCAAGTCTCCAAAGTGACTAAGTAGATGTGAAAGAATCCTAGGAAAATTTGATAGAGTATCCCTTGTAAATTGAGCAATGAAACAAGATAACCAATAATGAAAGAATAATGATGAAAGCACATTGAGAACGGTACCAGTACCAGTCATTGGACTATCACCCAATTGTATCGGACTCGGTTCCGGTATGCTTTGCAACCCAAAACTAAAGAAATGTTGTGGTGTTACTCCACTGGTTTGTGATACACCTTCCCCTTCATATGAATTCCCTTCAATATTACTGCGTGGTGGTGTCCCTAACGTCCTATTTACTCGCTAGGGATGTTTATCGTTCTGGTATTTAGGATAGGTTTCACCTGAACATGTTACATGCATTTAAAACAAGGTCTCCACTCAAAAGCATATCCTACACTTCTATCACAAACTATATTCCAAGCCCCATGGCTGACGCCAGTATTAACTCTCTATCCGAACCGACTTTATCAAGTATGATTAAAGTAACAGAGTGCCTTACAGGGTCCTTGGGATGGATACTCCACAAGTTTAATCTTCTACTACAATGGATTACTTGAAGGACTATTATCAATCATGTTTTAGTGCCTAGACTTTGCTAATTATGTTCACTATTTTAATTATTGATCAGTACACAGTGTTGAACGTTACTTATTGAGAAATATTTATCACCATACTTACTGTCACGTGAATAATCTACTACCAAATTCACTTATTCTAATCTTTATATAATAGTCACCATCTACTTTGATTATCAACGAGATTACAGACTTGAGCACTTTCACTTTCAATTAGAACGGCTTAATGTTTAATCACCACAACAAAATGAATCACTTATATGTCACTTAATGACACCGTACTACACTTTATAGAAAAATTCATATGGATAAACAGAGTCTGCACCCCAGCGTTTTGCCACGCACAGTCCAGCGGACTCGCCATGCATCTCTGCCACACCGCAAAACGACATGATTACATCCCTTTTGTATTAATGTAGGAAATGGTTACAATGTTTAGGCCATTATGTCGCTTCATCAAAAATATTTGCAGATTTACAAAATAATAATTCGATGGCCTAATAGGTCCAAGTGCCCATGCAAGGTGTGGACCAGCTCTAGCCAAAATTCCCAAATAGTCTCAGTCTGAGGAATCATGTGCTACTCGAAGATGGACTGGGATCTCACCCACAAAACAAACCACATGGTGAGGTTATTGATCAGCTCCCAAAAATGGTAGCCCGCATCGCTCCAAGGAGAGATGTGCAAATCGTGACTAATGTCAATCTACCCATATCGGATAAGAATAATCATACTATAAACCTCTCCTCGTAACTGAGGGCTTGGCCAGAAAGAAAGCCCCAACTAACCACACCCCAATTTATTGTCTAGGGCACCTTCTGCCAAATAAGAAGTCTGAAAATGCTTCACCAAATCTTACTATGCTAACGAACGGTCCCAGAGACAATGCCTCTATGACTTCAATCAATAACCACAACCCATACAATCATGATGGTGACCCCCATAGCTCAGACAGGTACCAACAACAATGTTCCTATGGCCAACCAACCACTAAAAGAATAAAACCCAGTGAGACTGTTGAGCACCCTAGATCCGATGCCAAATGGAAAACAAAAACTCCTCCCTTAGCCCACCCCACCACCAGAACTTTGTCACACTAGGACTGATCGACTAGCATGACTTGATGATCCTCCACCCCAACCTAGCAGAGTATTGAAAGAAGGGAATAATGCGGGCCTCTATGAAAGAGAGAGGATTGAGCCTCAACCACTCTCTTGTGTCCCAAAGGAGGCGAGATAACGATCAAGCCTCCCACACCCAGAGATGCCAATCGGGAAGGATCTGAATGTCCGTCGAGTCACGATTGACATGCCACTCCTAACCATGCATGCCAACCACTCGAAACCATTGAAAGGTACAATCCACGATGATCTCAGGCTCTAGCAGTGAGCTAATCATCTGTCCCTCATCACCAATCTTGTAGAAGAGAGATACATCCTAATAGATGCCCGGGGTAGCAAGCAAAACCTCAGTCCAAGTAAAGGCCCCAAGCCAAGCTGCCTCAGGTTGGGATCAACTTGGGTCCCTCAATCCCTTGAAATCATGGCCTCAACATCCCTAATCATCTGAGATGCACCATGCATCCCCAAACATCTGTCCTGCTATTGAGCCTCAAGGAGACTCTAAAAACTGAAGCAGTCAGCCACACTATGCTCGGGGCCTCTGCAAACTCTCCGAAGGAAACATGTAGGTGGGAACGAACCATGAACCCTCTCTCTGAACGGATGAGGGGGTTCCAAGTAATAGGCTACCAGAGTTGCTCCTCAATACAAGAGGGAGCGAGCTGCACAATAGTAGGATCTAACTGCTCCCAAGGCCTCAATATATTGGAGGCAAACTAGTCCTCATTTCACCATGAGATCTCAGTGAAGATCCATCTGATCTCAGGCTTCCAAGGCCAATTAGCGGCAAGAGCAAAGAGGCCCAGCCTCTGATGAAGAAAATCCTTCTAGGGCTCAGGGCCAAGAAGAAGCCATGCACTGCTATGACAGACAGGGTCAATGATCCCTAGACTACCGTGCTCCAAAGGAAGTGTGAGGACTTGCCAAGCAACCTTAGCCCAAGCGAGGCTTCCATCCCAAGAAGACCATGAAAAATTCCTTATTAGCTACTCAATCTAGCTAATATTGAGAAGATCCAAAAGGAGGTGACATACCACATTGTAGCCAAGAGAACCTGGTTAGCCACCACAACCCACCTAGCCAGAGATAGAAGAGCAAAGCTCCAATGCAATAGCTTCAGAAGGGGGGAGAGATTTGCTGCTCAGGTGCAAGATATAGACCAATATGGTACCCAAGATTCCTAAGTGCACTGTCAGGGGGGATCCACTGAAACTACCCACAAAGTAGCCACCTTGGCAGATCATCCGGGCCAATCTAGAAGCCATAAGAATTGTACCAGTTAATCATGGCACCCGAAAAACTAAAAAATTATGTTTCTTCAATATAGCTATTAAAGGCTTTCTTGTGAAAGGAAAACAAACCCAAAAAAAAAACCAAGGGCCATAGGATAAGGCCTCTATTTGGCAACTCTATCGTGAATCTTAAAATTTGAGAAATTGAGAGTATGAAAGCGCACGTTGTTGGGTCCAGTGCTCACAAAAACCGCCCTTATAATGTAATTGTACCAGTTGAAATTGGTGAAAACTGGCTTTTCCAATTTGATTCCTTTATTTTGCACCGCCTAAAATTTTACCATGGTTCTTTATTTTACTGATTCTTTCACGTGAACACCCTTTTTTTAAGGCTATGTGTAAAAAAAACCTTAAAATAAAGGTTCATTTGAAAACTTGTAGGTAAGTATATATAAAAATTTCAGGTGTATTTAATATTATGCCATATGGTGCTAGCCTCTAGGCGCATGGCGTAGTTGATTCCATATTGATTTTTAAATTAGTTAGGTTAAGATTTAAAATCCCACTGCCTACATTTAATGTATGGTTAACTGTTATAAGTGAATTCTTATATTAGATCGCGACTCCTGACTCTCAAGAATGGAATTTTGTAGCATCATGTATGTACATTCTACATAGTACTACCATAGGGCGGCAGGGTTGACTCCTGATAGGGGTAGCACATGGATATGTTTTTGGGTGACCAGAGATCACTTTTTGGGTCACCCGAAAAGTCTTCCAAGAGCACATAGATGTCCGGTGGTCAGATTTTGGGTGGCTAGAGGTGGACTTTGTGTGACCGGATTTAGGTGCACATGAATGTCCGATAGTCGGATTTCAGGTAGCCAAAAAAATAGGCTTTCGTTACTTTTGCACATTTTGAATTCTGATTGGTTAATTTTTTTTTGCTTCAACATGACTCACAAAATGATCTTCTAGTTTTGAATCCATGTTTGTAATTGTTTAAGCATCTTGTTAATATTTATTTCATATTCATGTAATAAATTTGAAGATCCTAAATACCTACAACAATAAAAAAAAACATTATATTGAATAAAAACCATAATATAATCACTAAAAAAATAATATGACACCTTCATAAGTATTTCGTAAAAAGAAATTCAATGGTTTTAACTTCGTGATCCACGATGTTTTAACTTCAATTGATGAAAGGCAAGAAACATATGAAAAAAAAAAAGTCCTATGAAAGACTTTTGGGTTCGAGAACTGGCTGCGTTCGAAGTTGCTTACCGTGCTGGCTTTGGGGAGAAAACCTGGATTAATGTAAACTACGCAGCTGACAATGAAAACGAAGAGGATTGATACAAGTCGAGTTGCTCCGGATCTAAGTCGAGGTTAGTGAGGCAGGTTTAACGCATACAAGTCTTAACTCATCCGAGGAGCTGCGCTGCATGAGGAAACGTTGCCATCTCCTGCATGAGGGAACGTTGCCATCTCCTGTTTCGTGCCAAAGTGTATCCATCTGAGCGGAGCTTGGCGGAAACGACGACAGCAAGATGTTGTCCAACGTAGCTTTTCGTGACCAACTTGGCATCATCAATCCTAGTTAATCGTGCACTTGGTTCTTCCTAATCTGTTGACCGTCATCATCGCGACGGTGTGTTTCCTTTCATCATCGCGACGGTGTGGCTTTTGGCCCATCGCGACGCTGTGGCTCATGCCCATCGTTTGACCTTGTGCTGCGCTTTGGGGAAGCGTGCGCTCTTGAGGGGCACGTTTCCCAAGGGTGCGTCTCTGGTGGTGTCATCGTGACAGTGCACTGGTGGTGTCATCGCGACGATGTGCTTCTACGAGGGTGGTCCTTTTTTTTCGCATCATAGGGTGGGGCACATTCGCGACTGCGCTGTAGGAGCGCTTGTCTTTCCTGATGCAAGTTCCGGGAACCGTTCTGCCTCGTGAAGGTACTCCACTGGTGCCCCCTCGTGAAGAGTTATCAGCATCTGTAAAATTAAAAAAAAAAGTTTAAAGCTAACTCCAAGGTGCCATGGGCTTGCCTTCGCGACGGCTGAGACCCTCCTCCCATCACGTTGACTCATCCCCCAGTGTTGATTTTTGACGGCCGTATTGCCCGTTTTGGCCATTTTGGACCGTAAAACAAGGTCACAAATTTATTTAGGCCTTCAAAAATTACACTAAAAATCTGAAAAACAGCTTGTTGTTTTCGAGGAGATAAATACAGTGATGTCTAAATGGTGGAGATCTCTTATCTCGGGAGATTCTTTTACCTAGGAGAAACAAGGATTTCTCGATCGAGGGTGAGGGTCCCACATGAGGGTGATGATAAATTTATCCGCCTCATTTGTAATGCCCTCTAGCTTGCCTTACTCCTCCCCTCCATTGTGGGATTTAGGGGGTCCCATGGGCACTAGTCCCATTCACTTGTAACTTTTTTTTTCTTGATTTTAATTAAAGTCAAGGAGACTAGGCTAAGGCCGAACTTCCTTTTATTAAAAAAAAATTTAAAAATAATCTGAAAAAAAAACAGGTATTAACTATGGATAACCTTCAAAATTGAAGGGTATGGTCGACCGTCAAAATACAACACTGCATCCCCCGTCGCAGTTTCTCTCTGTTTCTCTCTCTTCGCGTAATTTAAGAGAGATAGCGCCTTCACTGCAGAGCGTTCATTGCAACTCTTGTGGTTTAATTTAAGTGGTCGTTCCTATTTCAAGTGATTCTTAAAAAAGTCTTCGCATTGGTTCTCCTACGGCGAATATGAGGCATTGGTTAATCTGGTTGCTTCGCGATGGCTCCATCGTGAGGTGACGTGGCCCCTCTTGCCTTTTGCTTCGTTCGTTAGTCCTCAATTCTCCCTTGTGGCAATCGTGTGCTATCTGCTAAGGATATAGAATCAACAAATGCACTTGTAATTTGGGTTAAAAGGAAAGTATTTAAAGTTTAGTGTTAAAGTGGGCGTCGCTTCAGTGCAAGGAAACGATTGGTCTCCCTCATTGGCTCGTACAAAAAAAAAGAGATAGCAAGCTCGTATTCCCTGCGAAAATCTTCACTTCGTGAGTCCTGCTTTGGAAAAGGATTGATGAATTCCTATTGCTTTTGGTGAGTCTCGCTTCCATGTCTACCGTCGTTCCTTCTTTGGTCTCAAGCAATGTGGCTCCCCCCAGTCCCAGTGCCCCCCTGAGGTGGACTTCGTCCCCCCGGACGTTGCACCTCCGGTGGTCTCTTTGTGCAAGGAATCGGTGGCGGCTAAGCAAGAAGTATTGATGAAAACTTGCCTCATCGGACAAGTTTTTGGCCCTAGGCCCCCTCTAGAAAATGTAAGAACTTGGTTGCGTAAGGAGTGGTTCCCGCATGGTATAATTGTGTGCAAATGTCAATTCTTGCCAGCGAATCACCTACTTCTAGTGTTTGAGAATGAAGAGATGGCCTTCCAGGCCCTGCAAGCCGGCTCTTGGCTGGTGGGCCGGTCAACCTTATGCCTTTTTAAGTGGACCCCAGACTTTGTTCCGAACAAGTCAAAGCCTCTTCGTTACCCGCTCTGGGTGGAGCTTCCCAATCTACCCTATTTCCTGTATGGATTTCTTCGAGAAATCGTTTCACCCATCGGTCGTCCGATGGCCTCAAGAGAGGATGTTGGGGGGCTAATCTACGAGGGTACTCAATACTCTTTCAACGCACGCTGGCACCCACAAATTTGCGTTGAAATGGACTTGAACCAGGTCCTCCCATCAAAGATCTCCATAAACTGTGGCGATGGTACGATGTGGGTTCAGGAGATTACCTACAAGAATTTGCCCAATGCTTGCTTCCATTGAGGGCTCCAAGGTCACAGGATCAAAGATTGCCCCTCCAAGCAAAATACCAAGAAAAATAAGCCTAAACCAGGTGGGACCCCGAATCCTTTCCCTCAAGTTGGCACTAGGGGCCATCCCTCTCCGATGGAGGAAGAAGCGGGCACTCGTGTGGCAGAGACAGAGTCAGACGGGTTCACCAAAGTAAGACATAGGAGGAAAGTTAGCCCTCGAAGAGCACGAGCAAGGAACGTTTCGACCATTGCCCCTTCAAATAACATGTACTGCAACCTAGAAAAGGAGATTAATGAGTTCGACCTCCCAGGGGACAACCTTTATGAAGAAGACCCTGCTGACAATTCCCTTGGATGCTCTACCAGTAAAGAAGACAACCAAGAAGGTCACACCACCAGTAAAGAGGATGGCTTCACCACCAGCAACGAAGACAATCAAGACAATGAAAGCTCCTTCCTCGGACCTACTCCTCCAGTATGCTTGCCAACCTTACCACAACAAAAGTCAAAGCTTAAAGGGAAACAACCGTCAGGCATGCCTTGGAAGAGCCCCCTCAAGAGTAGGATCCTAAGTAAAGAAGTTGGGAGTAAAAAAGAAGTTCAAAAGAAAAAAAAAAGATCGGATCCCTCCCCTCAAAGAGGGCAACCATCAATAATGAAAATGACCTCGCTTAATGTTAGGGGGTTGCCGGACCCCTCAAGAGCGGCGATTCTGGGCCAATGGTTCAAAGACAGGTGCCTCAACCCTAACTTTATCTGCTTACAAGAGATTAAAATCGACGCAGAGGATCTCCAGAAACGACTTAAACGCATTTCTCCGAACCACCTTTGGCTCTCCACTTCGCACCCTAGGGGGGCGGGTGGCGCTACAATTGGTATTAGTCACTTCTGGTCCAGCAAGTTGACCTTGACTTGTGAAGATCGAAATCATCGTTGGATTGCTGCCTCTTTCGGGTTCCCTAACCAGTTCACCGTGGTCTCACTTTATGCCCCTAATGGTGAGAGGGATAGAATCGATACTTGGAATTCCCTCGACTCCCTCTCACACAATGTTTTGCTCTGTGGGAACTTCAACATGGTTGAATTTCCTAAGGACCATTGGAACAACAAGGGGAAAATTATTGACGGTCAGGAGAAAGAGATATGGGATAAAATCAAGCTCCATCTCCACTTGGTCGAGGTAAAAGATATGAAGAGGTTCTCCTAGTCTAACCTCCAACTGGGGGACTCTCTGAGGAAAGCAAGACTTGATAGATGTTACATCAACCAAAACACCATCCTCCAGTGGGGTATTCCTTCGATTTCCCAACACATGGACCTGACTATCTCGGACCACTACCCGATTACTCTGTCTTTCAAACCGATTCCCACGCTCCGGAAAAGCTCCTTGGTTTCACGCTTGTCAGACGTCATTTTCCCTCCCCTCTGTCCACCAAGAAATTTCCACAGTTTGGGCGGAGGCCTTTGCCTTCTGTAATGAACCGGCTAAGTGCTGGAGAAGCGCAGTGGAAAGGACTCGGCAAATTCTGATCAGGACTCATAAGGCCATAAGATATATCCGAAAAAAAAGAAGAGAAATGGTATACTGGAGACTCTCACGACTTGAAGAAGAAGTGAACAAAGGTAACTTGCAATGCCAGCAAGGTCTTCTGAAAATCAGGGGAACACTAAGACTCGAGGAGGAGGTTCAATGGAAAAATCTTCAGATATTCTTCAAATACTGGTGGGCGGGGAAGGCTGACAAACCATCGAAAGAGATGTGTAACATCGTCAAAAAGAAACAAGTTAGGGAATCCATCCCCTTCTTGGTTGATAACAACGGGATCGAATGTAGCACGGAAGTTGAGAACAGATCTATCATCGTCGAGCACTTTACCCATCTCCTCGGGGTCTCGACTCCTCTTTCCCCACACAGGCATGACTGCATGGCTACCATCTCAAGGGTAACTCATTGTAGAATCCCTCAGAACATGAGGGCTCTTCTAGAAGCTAACATTTCGGAGAACGAACTTATCGAGGTTATTGATGCTCTTCCCAGTGGAAAAAGTCCAGGTCCTGACGGCCTCACCAATGAGTTTTTGAAGTCCTTCAAGCATGTGTTGGCCACCCCACTACGTCTGGTGTGGCCTGAGGCTCTCTCCTTTGGTGCCCTTCCCGAGTGCCTTAATAATGGAGTCATCAAGTTAATTCACAAAAGGGGAGATAAGAACAAAATTAAAAATTGGTGGCCGATTACCATGCTCCAAACTAGATACAAGATAATTGCCAAAGTTATCGCCAACAGAATCTCTTGTCATTTAAAGTCATGGCTTTGTGAGGACCAGAAAGGTTTTGTCAAAGGTAGATCTATACTTGAAGCAATTGTCGACATTTGGGAAGGCCTTACATTTGCTGAGGAGTCTGCACAAGATCTGGTATTCATTAAGATCGACTTCGACAAAGCATACGACAGATTGGAATGGGACTTTATTCTCCAATAACTGAAAGACCTAAGATGCAGCCAAAAGTTCACGAAAATGGTTTCTACTCTTCTCGGAAACGCTTCAACTAGAATAAATATCAATGGTAAGCTCTCTAAGCCCATACGTTTAAAAAGATCTATCAGGCAAGGCTGCCCTCTGGCTCCTCTACTCTTCGCTATTGCATCGAATGGCCTCAGTCGCCTATTAAAGCATCACATCGACTCTGGCAACCTCATAGGTCTCTCCCTACCTCTAACTCATGGCCAAATGATTGCTAGACTCTTTGCCGATGATATGAATGCCTTTGTGCATAATGATATGAACAGCATCGAGGTGTTCTGGAGTTGCTGTTGGCAGTCAAGGAACTGAAGGACTCACAAGGCAAGGAAGCTTACGAAGGGAGTCAGAGCGAAGAGAAGGCACAAGCAGACAGAGTAGTCAACGACGATCTGGCAAATAGGCCATTATTTTTTCAAGACACTAAAGCATATCAAAGAGGTGGACACACACAAGGAGAAGGAGCAAGTAGGGAGCTCGAAGAGGTGTATGTCAAATCGTTAGAAGAAATCCCTACAACAATAGTGATTTTCATCACTAAAAGCCAGTGTAGATACCATTCCATATTTTTGTAGCTCCATTTTGTGTAAGACAAGGAGTCCTTGAGCTTGAGGAGCATTCGAAGTAGCTACCTACCAATTTTCATAATTTTTAGACTTCGTTTGAGTCTTCAAATAGACCCTAGAACCTAATTTTTAACTAGGCCGGACACTAGGTCTGGACACGACCAAAACCTAGTCAAAAACTATAAATAGAGCTAGAGAGCTCATTTTTTAGGTTAGCTTGTAATTGATTTGGACTTGTATGAGCTTTTTGGAAGTAATCTAAAGAACTCCATTGCTTCTCACTCTTTGTCTTACCTTGTGTGCGCGTGTGTGTGTATGTGTGTGCATGTTAGTGTGCTTCTCACTCACGCACTTGTGCCTTCACTTGCTCGAGGTCTTCATACCATCCTCACGTCCTCCTGGATTGACATTAAAGGAGGTGCTACTCATCACTGAGCTACACCAAATTTTGGCGCCGTTGTCGGGGATCGAGCTTTGAGGATGAGCGTGTGATGGTAAAACGTAGAATTGAGACGTTGGCATCATAGGTAATTTCTTTACTTTTCTTATTTTTCTCTTTCTTACCTCACCACCATCATCACCATCATCATCCTCACCATATCCGACCTCCATCTCCATCATTGCGAAAAATTTCACCTCCACCTCATTTCCCTCATTCCACTTGTGAGAGAGAGCGAGAGAGCGAGAGAGCGATATTGTGTGCGTTGTTTTTTTGCATGTTCTTGAGCATTCTTGCAGGTTCTTGCTGCATCATCATCTCCAGCACTCCGCGCAGGTACGAAAAATCACGAAACTGTCTCTGTGTCGCCGACGTTTGTCGATCGCGATCGACAGAAAAATTGGCCATTTGGTAAAACAAAGCACACCATAAGGATACACATAAGGAGCACACTCTAAATCACCTAAAATAGTAAAAAAATTCTGTGTTTCTCTGTCAATCACGACCGACACCATCAATCGCGATCGACAACATCTGTCAATCGTGACTGACAGACCCTGTCAATCGCGACCGACAGACCTGTCGATCGCGACCGACAGAGACAACCGACTGACCCTATCAATCGTGATTGACACCATCGATCGCGATCGCGATCGACAGCCACGACCGACACCTCTGTCAATCGCGATTGACACTGTTGATTGCGACCGACTGAATTTTGATGATTGACTGAATTTCTTGCATTGCCACGTGTCCATCGCAACGGACACAACCCCGACCGATTGAATTTACGGCGAAAATCCCAGAAAACGTGTCAATCGCGATTGACAAGACCCACGATCAACTCTGTCAATCGTGATTGACACTGTCGATCACGATTGACGTGTCGATCGCGACCGACATGCCCCGACGGACACCTCTGTCAATCGCGATTGACAGACCTGTCGATCGCGATTGACAGGCTTTTCGGCCAAAAAAATTAGGGTTTTATTCCAAGTTTTGGGGATAGTTTTTAGGCATATTGGTCTAGCAATTAGTGATTTGTGAGGTCCCTACAAGTGTGTCTTGAGAAAAATCCTGTGTATCAAATAGCAGACCTAGGGGGAACAAAACCAAGGGATCTCTAGAATTGTTTGTAATAAAGACAGGGGACATAATTGATGTCCAAATTACATGCATGAACGTGATTTGTCTATCATTTGAATTTAAGTCTTGAGTTAATTTTGGGACTTTCACAGGTCCATTGAGAGCAATTGAGAGCATCCAAAGCAATGGTTTCTTTGCAAGCTTGAGAACCGGGTTCTTGAGCGTCATAAAGCAAGGGATCAACAAGTAAGATCGAAATATTCTCAACTCCCTTTGTCAATTCCTAGCTTAGGCTAAGTTCGAGTAGTGCTAGAAGTAAGTCATGTTACCGTTAGTGTCCATGTGAAAGGCCAAATGGCCACCGGACACTTCTTTGTATATGTTCTTTAATAAAAACATATAGTGGCCTAGTCAGTCACAGACTGTTAGTTCGACCGCATTTGTAAGACCTAAGAAGTCTATCTTCGTGCTCCCTGTGTACTTCGTTTTCTGCGTATTCTACAACATCTGTGCGGAGTACTGTGTGTGGCATAAGGAGCCCGTTTTCTACTCCGAGCATATCGTCATGGAGCTCTCGAGAAGGAGAGTGTAGTGTGGTGCACGCCATCGAAATACTTCACTGGTATCAGAGCAGTTCGAGGGACCTTGGCATACCTTGTCATCTGAGTCACCGAAGTCACCGTTGGCGCCGCTGGCTGCGCGCGAGGGAGGACCTCAACGATCAAGGAATATAGAGGTTCCCGGTACTTTCCGGGAGGTCACCCATCCCAGTACTGTTCCCCCCAGAGCTCGCTTAACCGTGGCAATCTCTTGCCACTAAGCTACACTCTTGTGGTGTTTGAAGAAGGGGAAAGACTAAGGTTGACATTACCTTGAACAAGTTTTGGTCCCTCAAAGCTTCATTTTTGCTTTTAAAACCTCTGAAGCAATTTTGGGGTGTTTTTTGGAGCCATTTTGGAGTACTTTCGCACGTAGTTCTCTTCACACAGGTCCAAGAACATCAAGAAGAGTGTTCCTTGTACTTCTCAGACAATAAATATCAACCTTTGGGGCTGTATTTTCAGCCACACTCGTAAGACTACAGGTTTCTCGAGGGGTTTTCAGTTTTGGTGGGAGCAGTCGCTACAAATTTATGCAGGTTTTTAAAGCCTAAAACATCACAGTTGACAGACACTTGCAGGTGTTATTGGCTAGTTTTTTGGGCTGTGTATTCAGCCTTTCAGTGTCATTTTATTGCATATATTGAGCACATACACACCATGTACGCTTCTATGGATACCGCTTATGTACGTCCATGTGGGCATTGATATAGCGGTTACGTTCTTTGCATAAAGCCTTTTACGTTTGATAAAGAGGGTCGTGGTGAGGTTTTCTTAACTGGGAGACACCCAGATGTCAGGGTCTCTTCGGTGATGCAGGTGGAAGACTTACCCAGCCTCGCCATAGGAGATGTATGATAGTTGTTCATTGGTGCTCGATAAGCCTAGTTGGCTTCTATTGGGTAACTGATTATATGCAGTGGAGTCAGTGATTCACTATGCAGGTAGACATGTTAGTACTTGCAGTTTTATGATACTTTGACACTGGTCATATGCTAATTTTGCAGAGGATACTCTGGCAAAATTTTTCCAGATTTCTGGTTTAGTCAACTATATAGTGGTCGATTTACTCCTTGATACACTTATTTGTTGGTGTTTGGACTATTCTAGCTCCATTATCATTCTATTCAGTTCTCTACGATCATGGCATCAGACGTCTCAGGCACATCCGATGGATCAGGGTCTAGTGCTAGCGTTCCGAGGAGGAGCTATAACTTGCAGGGCAAAGACCATTTTGAGATCCGAAAATTTGATGGCACAAACTTTGCTCTATGGAAGAATCAGATTAAAGATGTGCTAATTCAAAGAAGGCAATGGAAGCCAGTAAATGGGATTTCAAAGAAGCCTGCTGACATGGATCAAGATGATTGGGATGAGTTAGATGAAATGGCCAGGTCTACCATTCGCTTGCACCTAGCAGATAATGTTTACTTTACAGTATTAGACTGTGAAAGTGCAGAGGAGCTTTGGAAGAAGTTATGCAATACATATGAAAAAGAGACGGCATCAAATAAAGTATATCTGATGAGAAAATTATACGACCTACGTATGAAGGACACAGATAGTGTTGCTGCTCATCTAAATGAGTTTGATGCCATATTCTCCCAGTTATAGGCTCAGAAAATGGATATGGACAATGAAATGAAAGCAGTATTGTTGTTATGCACCCTGCCATCATCATGGGATACATTTTGCACAGCTATTAGCAATAGTGCACCAGGTGGTAAACTCGTCTATGATGACATATGTGGAGCACTCTTGAGTGAGGAGATTCGTAGAAAATCTATGGTTGGCACTCAGAGTGGAGATGCATATAATGTTCGTGATTCTTACCAAGGAAAGAATCAACAACGTGGCAGGAGCAAGAACAAGGAAAAGAATGGTCAACGGAATAAGAGCAGAAGTAAATCAAGGAAGAGGGATATTGAATGCCATTATTGTCATAAGAAAGGACACATGAAGAAAGACTGTTATGCATTAAAGAATGCTAAAGGTAAAGGACAGAATGTTGATGGGCATGTTAAACAGTTACTTGCACCATCTACTTCGACTGTGAACATTGAAGAAATTAATGCTATTTCTGATGATGCTGATGTGTTGACACTTGATAGTACTGTGCCATCTGAGGCACTTATGGCTGATTCTCTTTCCCACACCTGGCTGCTAGATTCTGGTGCTTCTTTCCATGTGACACCACATAGAGAATGGTTCTCTAATTATGCAGCAAAGTCTCTTGGTACCATGAGACTTGGTGACTCTTACCAGTGTGATGTTGTGGGGATTGGAGATGTGGTTGTGCAGTTCATTGACGGTTCAAAATTTACTATGCATAATGTACGCCATGTACCTCAGTTATCACGCAGTTTGATGTCAGTTGGTCAACTTGATGATCTTGGTTACAAGGTGGTCTTCTATGCTCAGTCCTTTCGTATATCAAAGGGCAATATGGTTATTGCAAAAGGAAGGAAAGTTGGCTCACTTTACCCTTTATTTGTATCACAGAAAGAACACTTGTTAGCTGTTATTGAACAGCCTATGGCTTGTATTTGGCATGTTCGTTTGGGCCATATATCTCGTAGTGGAATGGAAAATCTTTCTCGTTCTGGCTACTTACCTGTGTTATCTTTCTCTGATTTTTCATTTTGTGAGCATTGTCAATATGGAAAGCAAACCAGAAATGTGCATAAAACGCACATTGACTCTTCAATTCAGCCTTTAGATCTTGTTCATACAGATGTGTGTGGTCCTATGCCCACTAGGTCCTTAGGTGGTTCTCTTTACTTTGTCACTTTCATAGATGATGCTACTAGAAAAGTCTGGGTATATCCTATCAAATCGAAGGATGATGTATTCCCTACTTTTAGAAAATGGCTTGCTTCAGTTGAGACTGAAAAAGGAACTAAGCTTAAGGCTTTACGTTCAGATAATGGGGGTGAGTATACCTCACATGAATTCAGCCTTTTCTGTCAGTGTAGAGGGATTCGTAGAGAGTTTACAGCTCCTTATACCCCAGTACAGAATGGTGTAGCTGAGAGGATGAATAGAACTATTCAAGATAGAGTAGTCTCTATGTTGCATCATGCAAACCTCTCACAAGGTTTTTGGGCAGAAGCAGTATTGACTGCAGTTCATGTGATTAACCTTTCACCTAGTACTGCCAAAGGTCTGAAAGTGGCACAAGAGTTATGGACAGGGAAACCACCATATTATGATCATCTTCGAGTTTTTGGGTGTGAAGCATATGTTCATATACCCAAGAATCTTAGACAGAAGTTGGACCATAAGTCAAAGAAATGCATTTTTCTTGGATATGGTCGAGAAGGACAATTTGGATATCGCTTATGGGATCCTGAAACACGGTCAGTGATCAGAAGTAGTGATGTCATTTTTAATGAGTCTAAGATGCATAAACAACCGATTAAGGAGGTTGAAGTGAGAAGAGTGGTGTTTGAGGATACTAGTTCTCCGGTTAGCATGCATAAAAATGCTGCACATAGGGATGTTCAAGAGAATGTCCATTCAGATCAGTCTGCACATGTTCCTGTTCAGCAACCATTGAGACGTTCTGCACGTGTCTCATATCCACCTGATAGATATGTTCCAGGTTTAGATTTTGTTATGCTAACAGATGCCGGTGAGCCCTCTTGCTACAAAGAGGCTATGCAGACAGAGGATCATGTCAAGTGGGAGCGTGCCATGAAGAGTGAGTTGGATTCTATTCACAAGAATGGTACTTGGGACTTAGTACCTTTGCCAAAGGGTAGGAAAGATTTACCATGTAAATGGGTATATAAGCTGAAATTCACATCAGATAGTGCTTCTCCAAAATATAAAGCACGACTTGTTGCAAAGGGTTTTAAGCAACAACATGGTGTTGATTTTGAGGAAATCTTCTCTCCAGTGGTCAAGATGACTACTTTGCGCATGTTGCTTGGATTCGTTGCAATGGAGGACTTAGAGCTAGTCCAAATGGATGTGAAAACAGCTTTCTTGCATGGAGATCTTACACATGAGATCTATATGGAACAACGAGAGGGTTATGTAGTTCCTGGCAAGGAAAGTCTAGTTTGTAAGCTCAAGAAGAGCTTGTATGGACTTAAACAGTCTCCTAGACAATGGTACCAAAAGTTTGATGCTTTTATGAAGTCCCAAGGCTATTCTCGGAGCAATGAGGATCATTGTCTCTACACAAAGAGATGTTCTGATGGCAGCTTGATATGCTTGATACTTTACGTCGATGATATGTTGATTGCTGGGAAGTCCTCTTATGATTTGTCAATTCTCAAAAAGAAGTTGAGTCAGACATTTGATATGAAGGATTTGGGGGATGCCAAACATATTCTTGGCATGCGCATTACTCGTGATAGGAGTAAAAGATGCATATACGTGTCTCAAAGTGAGTACATATCCAAAGTAATTCATCCATTCAATATGCAGGGTGGAAAGGCATTGAGTACACCTTTACCCACATATGTGAAATTGAGCAAGGATGATTGCCCCAAATTAGATGAGGAAAAGGAATTCATGACCAAAATTCCCTATCAGTCTGCTGTTGGTAGTCTCATGTATGCTATGGTAGCTACGAGACCAGACATTGCATTTGCAGTGGGAGTTGTGAGCAGATATATGTCTAATCCTGGCAAGAAACATTGGGAAGCGGTCAAAATGATTTTGAGATATCTGAGTGGCACTAAGGACAAGTGTCTATGCTTAGGTAGAGGGAAAGCATCCATTATTGGTTACACAGATTCTGACTATGCTGGTTGTGTAGACAATCGTAAGTCTACATCAGGGTACATTTTTCATTTTGCTGGAAGTGCTATCTCTTGGAGATCTCGTCTTCAAGAATATACAGCTGTTTCCACCACAGAAGCAGAGTATGTTGCAGCAAGTGAGGCATGTAAGGAAGCATTGTGGCTTTCTCGTCTTGCTTGTGATATGGGTTTGCCTCAGCATGTACCTCACTTGCTCAGTGATAGTCAGAGTGCCATTGCTTTGGCTAAGAATCCGGTCTATCATGCAAAGACCAAGCACATTGAGGTGAGGTATCACTTCATTAGAGATTGCTTAGCCACTGAGAGCATTATTCTTGAGAAGGTTCACACTCGAGATAATGCTGCAGATGCTTTGACTAAAGCTCTACCACAGGATAGCTTTCGACACTGTTGTCACTTGATGGGGGTTACTTGATTCTTAATCTTACGCAGTCACTTGTATACTGTGTAACATGCCCATCAGGTGGGAGGTATAGTTTGTATACTTACACTCAGGTACTCTTTATCATTCTTTCTTTTTTCTCCCATAGTTACTCTGGCCATATTGGCCTTTAGTGGGAGATTGTTACCGTTAGTGTCCATGTGAAAGGCCAAATGGCCACCGGACACTTCTTTGTATATGTTCTTTAATAAAAACATATAGTGGCCTGGTCAGTCACAGACTGTAAGTTCGACTGCATTTGTAAGACCTAAGAAGTCTGTCTTTGTGCTCCCTGTGTACTTCGTTTTCTGCGTATTCTACAACATCTGTGCGGAGTACTGTGTGTGGCATAAGGAGCCCGTTTTCTACTCCGAGCATATCATCGTGGAGCTCTCGAGAAGGAGAGTGCAGTGTGGTGCACGCCATCGAAATACTTCAAGTCAGGGCAACGATAGGCACGAAGCAAGTCAAAGACTATCTAAGAAATCAAGTTCAAGAGATAATATGTGTGTGACCGAGAACTTTGAAGGAAAAGAACTTAACGTGGGACAATCAACTCGAGTGCGGGAAATCAAATCAAATATTCCTGACGACGCGATATCAAACAAGATCATAAACACGATAATCAACTAAAAAGAACCAAGTGATTGATACAAATTGATCGGCGGCGAGGTTGTACTTTGGGCAAACATTGGGGCTACTTACATAGGCATATGAACCTTAGATCAGGACGACATCTAGTAAGAGATAGACAAAGTCTTAGGTCTTCGGAGGCCAGCGTTAATCATACTGCTAGGTCTTGGGCCCAGCAGTTGAGCCACCACTCGCATTACCCTAGCTCTGAGACTAGTGAATCAGAGATGTCTCAAGGTATGGAGAGACCTGCGGGGAGTTCAGGTGTGCCATATTTGTATAGGGTGGAAGGCCCCTACAAGACGCAGCTGGAATACCTTAGGACCAACCGATTAGGTGCTAGCATCTATGAGGACGGCCTAGGAAGATCCGTGGTCCAGATTAAAAATCCGGACCAATCCATTGGACTAGAACACCCAGCTGTCAAGTTTGAAAACGGAGCATACTTGGACAAAGAAGGAACCATATATGTGGTCACTAGTCACCCAGACAGGACAAATGAATTCGGGAATGTGATCCTTGAGACGGACATAGATGACCTAGAACAAGGGAACGTAGGAGGAGAGCCTAGGACCCCTCGAGGGAAATCTGTTCTTACGAGAATCCTCAATCCCGAGTGGGTTCCCTAGGACAATAAGAGTATAGATCTGCTCGTAAACCAAGAGACCGATGAAGCCTTTTGGAGGTATAAATCAAATAGGCCAAACGATGTAGGGTCAATCCTGATCTATGAGTTCAAAGATCCTGATAGCCCAGGCAGAGTGACCTACTTAGATCACGCTTCAGAGAGGATCTTTGTGGTTACAGAACATGACAGGCATGCTTATACTTGGAAGGGTGAATTTGTTTTTCCCCAACCAAGATCGAACGTGTCCTATGGTCACCCGGGAGCTGGAGCATCCCAAGCTCATGGAGCTCAAAGAGACAGAAGTAGAGATAGGCCAGAAGTAAGCTTTGCCAACCCAGGGGGCAGAGAAAGAACGAGAACGGAAACAAATAGAGTGGAACCTGAGGTACTTAGAGCTCCAAGGAATCAAAGAAATGCGGATGAGTTCCCACTACCAAGACCTAGAGAGCACACAAGGACTTTGAGACCGACTCAGCTAGTTAAGTCCATGAAGAACTACTTCGATGGCACTGGAGATCCATACGATCATGTGGCTGAGTTTAGGCAAGTCTTGAGAGCTGAACAAGTGGAAGATCTGTTCACGTAATACAATGCCTTTGGTCTAACCCTTAGGAACACCGCCCTGACATGGTTTCAGCCACTAAACGAGAGGCAGTTCAGGAGCATAGACCAACTTCTAGAGGCATTCATTATCGAATTCTCTAAAAGTGGCATAAGACATAACACTTACTCGCTGATTCACAGCTTCAAGCAAACCCCTCAAGAAACCGTGAGACTTGCCGGAAGAAGATTTAGGCAATACCTAGAGAGATGCCCTGTCCCTGAGTTACCCACACCAGCTAAGCAAGTGGCTTTATTCTTGGATGGATTGCTAAGTACCAAATTGAGATCATATGTGTACTTGAAGGACCCTAGGACCATAGAAGAGTGTGTACGCATGTGCATTGACATCGAGGATAACCTAGGGGAGGAATTAGAGCTTTCAAAAATCTATAAAGATACTGATAGTTCTTCTAGCCTCTCTTCCACACAATCCACATCTATTGAGGAATTAGGAGAGAAAGTAGCTCAGAAATTAGGTGTCACTAGCAAACAGATCCCAAGATTTGCCCCTGTGAAAAGATGCTATACTTGTGGAGGTGACCATATGGCGAATGTATGTCCCATTATGGCCCACCCAAGTAAATCCTAGTAGCCAGTACTGCATCATAGAACGAAGATACACAAATCACACAGCACAAGACTGCCCATACAATAAGCAAGCGGTTAGGCAAACCTACCCTCAGCCATACCCTCAACAAGGCAGATACTAGAGTCAATACCCACCCAACAGTATACTAGGCCTCAGCAAAATTACCAACCGCAATATCAGGCCCAACTGAGACCCCAGCCAATGCTAGCACAACAACCACCTGCTCCTACTAATGTGATTCCAATAAAGTATGCTGCTGCAGAAGAAAACCTGAATAGAGCTATAGTCCCAGTAACACCATTAATTTCAGAAAGTAATCCCAGTGACCATAGCTTTGATTCTACACATGTTGATAGTCCCCAGGCTTACTACATGCAGTCTCCTGAACATGGTGAGTCCTACTACAATGAGGAACCAAGTGAACCTAATTGGGAGCCAGAGTATGCTAATGTCATATACGCAAACCCCAACTCTAGACCTCAACCTAGGCAAGTAAGACCCCCATTCCCTAGAGGACCATGCTACAGATGTCAGGGAGATCATCTCATTCGTGATTGTCCCTTACCTCCACCTACACAACCCCAGTCAGTGACAATCCAGGGCTATTGCCAGGAGTGTGGAAAGGAGCATCTTTTACGAGACTGCCCAAAGAATCCTAATAATATGCCAAAAATCACTCCTATCAATGTCATAGGGTTAGTTGTAGACTCCACAGGAAGTGTGACGTCCACTACACCAGTGCAAGTGATCACTAGAGCCCAAGCCTTGCAACAGAACCAAAGCATAGGCCAAGAAAAGAGCCCAGATGTTAGTGAAACGGAGAGCATGACAAAGAAAAGGACTAGAGCTTGGAGAGATAGTCGTGAAAGAATGAAAAGACAATGGGCAAAGAAAATGAGTGAACTTGAGGAAAGTCTAAGAGAAATGAGAGCAAGGATAACCGAACTCACATCTCAAACTCCCTCTCACACTACCCCTCCTCCACCATTCCCAACTCCATCCGACCCGCCACCTTCCAACCCGCCTCACCTAATTCCACCACCCCCTAGAGTAGGATCAGTCCTAGCAGATCCCACTCCCGAGGACCTAAACATGATGCTTAAAGCATATCAGGCCAGAATCCAAGATGGGCCAAACATAACTGATCATGGAAAGTGCTACCCTAGAGCAGAATTAGAGCTTGAACGAACTAGAATTTGTGCTAAGATGGTGGAGTTGGCTCAAACCATGTTTGAAGCCAGCCGCCTTTTTAACATATCTAGCTCAGCCAAGACGCAGCTGCAGTTTGAAGGACTGTTAGAAAGAATAGAGAGGTTAATTGCACAATCAGAAAAGGAACCCGCCTCTCAACACAAGGACAAGGCAAGTGAAAGAGTAGGTCTTCCTACCCAGGAAGCCTATGTGCCTAACTCTACGGAGCCAGACACATCATCTTCTATGAATCGGTTCACACCCGAATTCCTACGAGAGATTCAAGAAGACAAATGGGCTAAAGAAAGTGAAGTACCTCCTCCCATTGAACTTGTGGATGATGCACACGACCAATTCCCACAAGACATCCCATCCATTTATGAGGAGCAGGAGAGCACCCAATCTCAGGAAAGATTGGACTTTGAGTCTAACTCTCTACAAGAATTACCCCACTTCACAGGCCCATGGGAAGCTAAGTCTACTTGTATGAGAGCACCCACGGTCATGGTACGAAATGAGGACTCAGTCATACCTAGGAACACAGAGGTAGTGAAAAACACTAGAGTACAGTGCAACCTCACCTTAGAAGAACTACTCAAGGTGAGGCCAGAGCTATGGAAACATGTAGCCAAACAAGTACCAGAGATAGCAAAACCTTGTTCCCAGGTAGGATCCCAGAGAACAGTGCCAGAAATACCATTGGACAAGATAGGAGACATGATTGAGGGCGAAGAGGGAAACACATATCTTCCTATCACCCATCAAGGATACACCACCAAGGCCATTTTAGACTCAGGCGCAGGAGTTGCAATTGCTACCACTTCCCTATGGAAGCGTTGGGGCAAGCCAGCACTCAGGCCCACAAGGATGAAATTGCAAATGGCCGATGGTCACATAGAGAGGCCCTTAGGGCTGTTGGAAGGAATAACTCTCACCACATGTGGTGTTGAGTTCGTGCATACATTTGCTATATGTGATTTTAGCAAAAATCATGCCTATGAAATGATCTTGGGATGACCCTTTATGCGACAGTTGCAAGTGGTACAGGACTGGGGAACCAATTCCTTGTACCTGCAACACTTAGGTGTTACGACCAAAGTGAATCTCAAAGATTACTCTCATAGAGATGTCCCTCCTATCCAATGGAATCCCCTCCATAGAGCCAAAGATGATACGGAATCGGTGCATTCCATAGGATCAGGATCCTCATGGATGCATGAAGACACCCACTTATGGATGTGCAAAGTAGCAGTAGAAGGAGATAAGAAAGAAGAAGCCAGAGAGATAGGTGCAAAAGGAACACATAGATCAATTCAAGACCCAGCCTATGCCCCTGTAGTCTTTCCTGACGAAGAATTTGAACCCCACGGCTGGGCAGAAATCCTAGCAACAATGGATGTAGCCATCAATGAAGAACAATGGACACCTCACTGTGATGAAGATGGCTATGACATTTCAGTCTTCTCCATAGAGCCAATCATGGGAGAGGCAGTGTTAGAAGAGTGTGAACCTAGCCCTGATGCATTTGAAGATGCAAGTGACTCCGATCTAGAGTCAATCATTATGGACCCACCTTTTGCATCAGATGAAGAATACTTCTATGAAGTAGAATTTTAACCCCAGAGGCACGGAGAGCTTACAAATGATGTAAGGCTAGCCACACATGTGACCCCGAAGGAAGAAGGAAAGAAAAGAAAGAAGAGAGAAGTCACACCAGAAGAGGAAGAATCTTTGTTTGAGGTCCCGGAAAATTTTAAGAAGTATGAGATAGATGACAGGAGAGTCATGATCAGAATGCCTAAATGAGAGGCACAATCAGGGGAGGCCTATGATAACAAAGAAACCACCAAGAAAATAGTGGTAGCCATGGAAGAAGGAGAAGAGAGATGCACGTACATAGGCCATGACCTGACGGAAGACAAAGAGCACGAATTGATAGCCTTGCTAAGAGAATACAGAGACGTATTCGCTTGGAGTTACAAGGGTTTGAAAGGCGTGGACCCTGACATATGCTCACACACTATCCCCATGACCTCAGATGCCAAACCTTCTAAGCAAAAGCCAAACACATATAATGATAATTATGCTGCTAAGATCAAAGAGGAGATAGATAGACTGGTTGAAGCTGGATTCATCTATGAAATTGAGCACACTGAGTGGGTATCCCCCATCGTAGTGGTGCCCAAGAAAAATGGAAAGCTGCGTGTATGCATTAACTTGAAGAAGTTCAATGCAGCCACAATTCGAGATAACTATCCACTTCCTATCACAGAGCATCTCTTAGAAAGAGTAGCAGGCAAGGAAGTGTACAGCTTCCTTGATGGATTTTCGGGCTACAATCAAGTAGCCATAGCTCCAGAAGATCAGCATAAGACGGCTTTTGCCACTGAATGGGGCATATTTGCCTTTAGAGTAATGCCATACCAATGCACCCGCTACCTTCCAGAGGCTGATGTGCCATGTATTTAAAGAGTTCCTGAGGAAGAACTTAGAAGTATATGTTGATGATCTTTGTGCTCATTCCAACATTAGACAAACCCATATTCCTGAACTGAGACAAATCTTTGACAAATGTAGAGAATATCAAGTCTACCTGAACCTAGAAAAGTGCGTTTTTATGGTCAGGCAAGGCAAGATTCTAGGACACATAGTGTCAAAGAATGGCATATCCACTGATGAAGAGAAAGTGAGAGCCATAGTGGAGCTACCTAGGCCAAAGAATGTCAAGGAAGTACAAGCTTTCATGGGGCATTGTGGTTATTACCGACGGTTTATACACATGTATGCCATCATAGCAAAGCCTCTGTATGGACTTTTGACTAACTTCGAGTGGACTGACGAATGTGAAAACTCCTTCAATGAGCTTAAAAGAAGATTGTATTCAGCACCAATCTTGACCACACCGGATTGGAATAAGCCCTTCCATGTTCATGTGGATGCATCCAATTATGCTATTGGATGTGTACTTGCACAACCTACAGGTGAAGGTAATATGGATCTTCCAATTGCCTATGCTAGTAGACAATTGAATGAAGCTGAACGAAATTATACCACTATTGAGAGAGAAGGACTAGGCATGGTATATGCAGTTAAAAAGTTTAGACATTACTTGCTTGCAAATAAGTTTAAATTTTTTACTGACCATCAGGCACTGCTATATCTCGTGAACAAGCCATGCAATACAGGAAGATTAGTAAGACGGTTTCTCTTGCTAATGGAATATGATTTCGAGGTTGTGGTAAGGAAAGGGAAGACTCACTTGAGAGCAGACCATCTCTCTAGGCTCACATCTGGAGAAGCCCCACAAGGAGTGTCAGATGACCTTCCTGATGCTTACTTGTTTAATTTGGAAGTGGTGCCGTAGTGGACTAAGCCATTAGTGCCAGTATTGACGTACGAGCCTAACCACCCAGTAATAAACACATAGGATAGAGAGGTAGTAAAAGCCCAAAAGTATCACATCATGGAAGGAAGTATGTACAAGCACACAGATCAAGGGATCTTGGCTTGTTGTGTGGAAGAGGATGAGTACGCTAAATGGTTGCAATTAGCACATGTAGGTGCATTAGAGCAACACTACTCAAAGCAACGAACCCTACAGACACTAAGGAGACTCGGAGTGCATTGGCTGACAATGGAAGCTCATGTCCAAAAGTTGTGCAAGAAATGCCCAATCTGCTGCACTAAACCACATGTGGAACATGCCACTCTTTATCAAGTGTCCTTAGTGCCAGATTGGAGTGAACCAATAGTATCCTTCCTGAGGACGAAAACGTTCCCTCCAGACATGACTCTGGCTAGGAAAAGGATTTTAGAACAAGAAGCCCTGGACTACTCACTCATTGGTGATAATCTATACAAACGTGGTAAAGATGGTTACCTTAGACTATGCGCCCATGAGAGTGAATATCTCAAGATCTTGGAAACTGCTCATCAAGGTGTAGCAGGAGGACATTTTGGACCAGACCGAGTGATTAAAGCGATCCTATTTGCCGGCTTGTGGTGGCCTACCCTTCACATGGATGCACATACCTATGTGAAATGGTGTGAGGTTTGCCAGAGAACTCAGTACCCTATACGTAAGGATGAGATGCCATTGAAACCTATGATGGGTGGACGTGCATTCTCTAAGTGGGGAATAGACTTCGTAGGTCCTATTAATCCCCCAGCTAAGGGTTCACATGCTGAATACATCATTGTTGCCACAGACTATCTAACAAAGTGGGTAGAAGTAAAAGCTACCACAAAGAACGATGCTCAGACGACTGCTAAGTTCTTATTTGAGAATGTGTTCACTAGATACGCGCTACCCATAGATCTAGTCAGTGATAGAGGCACACACTTCTTGAATGAAGTTATTGAAAATCTTCTCCAAGAGTTCTTGGTCGTGCACAAGAAGTCTGCCCCCTATCACCCCCAAGCTAATGGCCAGGCTGAGAGCACCAATAAGATCTTATGCAATGTACTGACAAAATTAGTGAACAATAAACGCTCTGATTAGGACAAACAGGTACACCATGCTGTTTGGGCATACCGAGTCGCCTACAAAACGGTACTCCAAGCCACCCCCTTTCAGATGGTATTTGGCCAAAATGAAGTGCTACCCTTGGACTTCTTAATACCTACATTGAAAGTAGCACAAGAGCATGAATGGACGGGTCATGAACTCTCCTCCAAATTTTTGACCTTGAACGATTAGGAGAAACAAGACTGAGGGCGGCTGCAGGGATATATGCAGCTAAGAAACGACAGAAGGCATACTTTGACGCCCACGTTAAGGATAAAGGTTTGAAGGCAGGCGACCTTGTACTAGTCTACACTTTGAAACAACATGCGAGGAAACTAGAGAAGAGAGGCTACGGACCCATGATCATTAATAGAATCTCAACAAGTGGAGCAGTGCAACTCGCCACATTAGAAGGTGATATTCTCCCGAGCTACATAAGCGGATGCAGAGTCAAGTTATATCAGGAACCTCTGACGGAAGAGATGCTAAGTCGACTCAACACTGCTAAGAAACGCAAAGAAGAAGAAAGACGAATTCGAGAAGAAGCTCAAGCAGAAGCATTGGAACGCATCCGTAGAATGAAGTTGAGAAGACAGGGTAAAGATCAACCTAGGACAGATGCATATGCAGATCAAGGATATCATGTGGCTATGTGTGAAGTTTCAGGTATCAACTCTCATAGGATAATTGATCGAAGTCCTTTTATAACCTTAGAGATAGGACAAGGAAAGGGTGCAAGGACTGTAAGAGCCTTGATTGACTCAGGTGCAGCCACTAGTGCTGTTAAATTTTCGTACTGTTAAAAGTTGAAATTAACTGTCAATCCTATAGAAGCATATCTCATAGGATTGGGAGGTGTGGAAACCCCTTGCATGGGCGAGGTGGAACTTCCCCTCTACATTCAAGACGAAGTAATGACAGTCAAAGTACTAGTGTGTCAAGATGAGGACCTCACTGAGCCTCTTGTCTTGGGTCAGGACTGGATCTATGATCATGCAGTCAACCTAAACCTAAGGAGTGGACTTCTTCAGGTATGGGTAAATCATAGTCGAATTACAGTTGAATTGGAAAATGAGGCACTCAAGGAATTAGGTAACGCACATGAAGTTGACAATGCTATTCTTGTCCAAAACTGTATGATGCAGAAAGAGGATTGTCTCAACAACGGAGTCAAGGATAAGATGGAACTCCCTTCTTTTCCAAAGGCAGGAGGGATGCGGCAACCAAAGGCAGATCAACTACAGAAGGAGCAGAGTACTACCTATACTGGAGGCAAAAAAAATGTGCGAAGAAGAATGTCTCAGCCGTTGAAACAAGAGTGGGTGCGGAAAGGCGAACACCCTGTTGCGACCACGCCAACCCCACGGCCAAAACCCCTTATTAGTAATCAACAACACGACACTAATAAGAAGTCTTTCATAAATTCTTCTACGAAAGGAAAGTCTATTTGGGTACCCAAGAAGTCGATGAAGGCCAGCCCACAATCACGACAAATTTGGGTGCCTAAGGCTTGCTTGCGGGCTCAAATAGCTACACCGAGGCCACACTCGGTACAACATGTTTCACTCACTCGAACACCTGATGCCCATTCTTATACATCACGCACGGACACATATTCTTCCATGAGCACAAGTAGAATCACTTGTAAATGGGTCCCTAAAAAGCCTTATTTTCAAGCAGATACTCCTATCAAACCCTCCAGAGTCTCCACAAAATCAAGATCAAAACCCATCCACTGTGTTTGGCAGCCTAAAACTTGTAATAAACCCCCGGACCCCAGTTGTAAATCCATGCCCACCTACTAACTACGTCACTCTCACACTACATCATTCCACTTAGCTCTTAGGTCTACCCAATTCCTAACTACACACACAAGCACCGAGCACTTAATAACCTACTAATCTCTCCCGAACCTCATGTTAATGTTGTAATGGGGACAAAAATGGTTCTATCTTGTCCTTTACAATGTTAACACCTATTTCTATATTCTCACAGAGTCAAGAGGCAAGAAGTAACATGGTAGATACGGCAGGAACTAGCTCCCAGGCAGGCACCAGCCCCCAAGTCGTGGACATTGAAAGTCTTCCCATTGAGGAGGAATTGAAGGAACGTCCAGTGGCATTGAGGGCATTACACGCCATACTGATTCAGAATCCTCCACAGGGGCACACAATACCGGTCAACAAAAACTCACATTGGTTCAGTGATGTGGCAGGATCTCTGGGTGAAGGCACTTACATGTGGGAGGCCGAGATAGAATTCAATGGGCGCTGGGGCAGGTATCACTTCTTCACCAGGGAATTTGAGAAACTGCAAAATAATGAAGGGCTGAAACCTATATGGAAGAAGGCGGGACTCTACGATTACTTCAAATTCCAATTGCCAAAGCCCGACTTTCTAAGATGCTCGTATTTGATTAGCACCCTCACTCCGAGCAAAGACAAAAAGGGATATAGCACCTTTGTCCTCCCATCTCTCACAAGGGGCAATGAGCTGAAGCGCTTCAGGCTGACTATCAATTTGGTAAGGGAAGCTCTAGACATCAAAGGAATGCACATTCCCACTGAGAAGGAGTCCATGGTCCCCGACAATATGAAGAACAGGAATCTGACAAAATTAAAGGACATGGTAGCAATGACACCAACGATTGCCATTCATTTGCGAATGGTCATGCAGCATTTTGCATTCCCCGCTCAGGAGAGGTTCACCATGCCACCCAAAAAGATATGGTTTAGTCTATACTTGGCTGACGCCTTCGATTTGACAATCAACATGCCCCACTGGATTATCGACCAAATCCACTTGGCTCATCAAAGGTGGTATAAGAAACAAAAGTTTGTACTGTATGGATGTTGTGCCCTCACCAGGACTGTGTATAGATGTTTGGCTTATGATGTGCCAGTTCAGAGGGCATTAATTTGGACCAGGGTACAGGAATTTCAATGTAGACTATCAACCGCAGGACCGCCATCAAAGAAAATGGGAGGCGCAATTCAGATGCCCTGTGCACAAGCCCGCGGTGCAACACTGACACCTGAGACAACTCCACGACTTCTGAGGCAGGTACAACCCTTCACTATGAGATTACCAAGACAGAACACTGATGGACCGAATCTGGTGTTTCCACCTGTACCAACCGACCTAGAGTTTCCTCACGGATTCACATTAGAAGACCTAACTGATGAGGAGGTAGCCAGAATAATCGAGGCGGTTAATGCGGAAGTCGAGGCAGAGCAAGCTAGTGGACAACAAACTGCTACAGACCAACCCCATCCCAGATAACCAGAGGTCGTCAAAGTGGAGGGTGAAGAAGAAGAAGAACAAGAGGAGGAACGTGGTGAACAATCCGAGGAAGAAGAGCAGGAATATGATCAGGAAGCTCTGCAAGTACTTGAGGGTGCCCCGGCTTATACAAAGGAATTGAAAAAGCTCTATGATACCATCAACAGAGTTCAAGAGCAACATAGATTGTCCCTAGCAGCAAGAAAAGCCCTCATGAACTAAATCCTTGAGGAGGAAGGCGTAGACGAGCAATACCGCGCCACACTTGACAGGATATCTGATGCTTTAGGAGTACCTGAGACGGTGCATACCGCCCTTGCACAATCACGAAGAACGGAGCGAAGATATGGTAGACGCCCCCCTCGATCAAGAAAACAGATGAATGTATTAGTATCAGAACCATAAGGAACATCCACAACCACTGGCATTGCACACACCGTTCATGATACTGAGGAAACCCATACATCAAGTGCACCTCTGTCACCCCCTTTGCCACCCCTACCTCCAACTCCACCACATTCACCTCCCACTACCAGTGTAACCACTACTGTCACCGCCTCCGAGTCCACTACCTATACCGAAGCACAGACCGTCAGTCAACCCACACAACCCACACACCCTATCTCCATCTCTCTTTTCTATACGGCCACTAACACAGTAATTCTAACCGCAGCCACGGAAAACCTCATTCCCCCGATCACACTTCCTGGCAGTTCGTATTCACAATTGCACACACCACTGTACACTTTCACCACTATCACCGCACCCACAATTCCAATGTTCACAATCACTCCCACTACTGCATCCAGTTTTGATTCTATGGACATATCACCCACCTCCGCACCTCTCCCTCCCCCCATACACCCACCATCTCCCATTCCCCCACCACCCACCTCACCATTTTCCAGCACCGCATCCACACTCCCCTTCCCCTTCCCCTTCCCTTCTGCATTCAACACCCTTCCCACATCCACCTATTAATAATGTATTTAATAATATGTATCAGTGTATGTCTCAACTACAACAGCACTACCAGCATCTTGATAACCAACATACGTGACTCTTCCGAAGCCATGAAGAACTTCAAGTACGATTCATTGATCTAGAAAGGGAAAAGCGGCTACTACAAGAACAGTATGTTACTTTACAGGAACAACATGAGCAGTTAGTAGCCAATCCACCCCAGTCAGATGCAGAAGAAAAACAACAAATGGATGATCTCCTACACTCCCAGATAACAGAGAATCTCAAGCTTCGATGCAACCTGGCCCTCTTACGCAAACACATGTCTACAGCACTCGAGGAGAATAAACGACTATAGAAACAGAACAAAGAAAACTTGGAAGCAGCAATGGAGGGTTCCCCACAGGAAATCGACCCAGATAGATTCAAGGCCATCCCCTCAGCGAATATGCAAATCGTGTTGGAAACCCATGCCGACCTCCTGGAAGCCCATGCAGCATTAGAAAGAGAAAGAGATGACATGTTAAAGCAGCTGGCAACCCAGCAGGAGTCACCAAGCAAAGTCACAACCGCAGTTGACACGTCTGAAGAAGTCAAAAAACTCAGAGCGGAACTAGACGAATTATGAAATAAAGTCATGCAATACGAGCGTCAACCCTCCCCCCTTGTAGAACCCGAACCTGAAGACTTAGTGCCAATTGAAGTAGAGGAAACCTTTGAAGACCCATACGTTCCCATGCCTGCACCAAGGGGCAAGCAAACAGAAGAGGGCATGGACACCATCGAGATCGAGGCTCCTGAATGGATGCAGAGGTTAGAGAAAGTGGCCACAACCCATGATGATAGAGTGGCAGTTCAGATAGCATCTATGTCACGTTTGGAAGAGGTAGTCATAAAATCGGATTACTTTAGAAACCTCTCCCATCATAGGTGGATCGGCACATCCGACGATTTGTATGTTCCTTTCTGTGTCTTAATGGCGGATTACAATGCTGAAATCAAGCACCACACCTCAAAAGAACCAACCTCGGCAACACAGTTTGCACCGGACGACATCCCAGCAAGTGCCAAGCAGGGGAATATACATCAACCTATGTGGAGGATTCGTCTGCTTGAAACCTACCCTGAGATGGTCAGGACATGGAATAACATGCCTTTGTATATCAAATACAACCCATGCTACTGCCCTGTCTTTCGAAGGAGGTCATGGCTGGAATACACAAAAACTGTGCCGACAACCAAAGGATGTGAGAAATGGCTCAATTATGTCTACTTAGCACCACCTAAAGGCCAACCTACCATCGGCTATATGATTTCGACGATTCGGCATTGGGGGTTCCGGTTCAAAAATGTACCAGATGTCATGGCCCAAATGTGCCTTAAAATTTTTGAGCTCATGTTGGTCACCTTCAGGACCTTCAAGAATGTCAAGGAACCTCATCTGTCAGCTCTTGGATTTAATGAAGGGAATCAGGACCTTGTCTACGACATGAGCACCACACCGTCTATTAATGTCGTATATGCATGGCATGCACGTATAAAGTATCTACCAGCCTGCTTCAAACAGACGTTTGAAGAAATGTTTGTCACGGGGTTCTGGGAATATCATTCATAGATATTCATTCCAAGACCATCACATTCATTGCAGTTGTTTGCAGTGGAACAAGCTCTCCATTCAGAAAAGTTATGTATACCACATACAGAGGTTCCAGGGCCGGTAGATTGGGATGCCCTACTCACTGACTTGGCCAAAGGATTGAGAATTGTGGAACATCACTTAGCACAAGACGTTGTGGAGTACTACATCCAACGACCCACCCAACAAGGGTCTGTCAGGGACGATAGACGCGAGAGAGGGGGGGGTGTTGGCAGTCAAGGAACTAAAGGACTCACAAGGCAAGGAAGCTTACGAAGGGAGTCAGAGCGAAGAGAAGGCACAAGCAGACAGAGTAGTCAACGACGATCTGGCAAATAGGCCATTATTTTTTCAGGACACTAAAGCATATCAAAGAGGTGGACACACACAAGGAGAAGGAGCAAGTAGGGAGCTCGAAGAGGTGTATGTCAAATCGTTAGAAGAAATCCCTACAACAATAGTGATTTTCATCACTAAAAGCCAGTGTAGATACCATTCCATATTTTTGTAGCTCCATTTTGTGCAAGCCAAGGAGTCCTTGAGCTTGAGGAGCATTCGAAGTAGCTACCTACCAATTTTCATAATTTTTAGACTTCGTTTGAGTCTTCAAATAGGCCCTAGAACCTAATTTTTAACTATGCCGGACACTAGGTCTGGACACAGCCAAAACCTAGTCAAAAACTATAAATAGAGCTAGAGAGCTCATTTTTGAGGTTAGGTTGTAATTGATTTGGACTTGTATGAGCTTTTTGGAAGTAATCTAAAGAACTCCATTGCTTCTCACTCTTTGTTTACCTTGTGTGCGTGTGTGTGTGTGTGTGTATGTGTGTGCATGTTAGTGTGCTTCTCACTCACGCACTTGTGCCTTCACTTGCTCGAGGTCTTCATACCATCCTCACGTCTTCCCAGATTGACATTAAAGGAGGTGCTACTCATCACTGAGCTACATTTGCCTTGACACCTTTTGTGTGGCGTCAGGCTCAAAAATCAACCATGCTAAAACTGCTTTTAGAGCAATCCGCGGACCCCCACCCCAATTGTTGTTAGATCAGGGGTGTCAAGTTATCCCCAAAGGTCAAGTCTTCCGTCTCCTTGGCATCCCGATGGGCTTCGACATCACAATGGACCAACGATGGAACTGGGTGATGGCCAAGCTGGATAGCAAACTAAATCATTGGAAAGGTACGCAAGTCAACTTGGCAGGGCATGCTATGGTTGTTAACACATTTATGCTTTCAACGACTATTTACTTTATCTCGTGTTGGAGACCGAAGGAGAAAGAGTTGGCCAAAGTGGAAAGAATCTATAGAAACTTCCTCTGCACTGGGGACCCCAACAGGAGGGGGATCCCCAAAATCAATTGGGAAACTTGCACTAGCTCGAAAGACTCAAGGGGCTTGGGTATTTTGGATATCGCGGGGTTGGCTGACAAGCTGGCGGTTAAGTGGCTTATCAAGGCCTGGAGCAATAGTGAGTCCTCTTGGGCTAAATTGATATTCAAAAACTTGAAAGACCTTACCTTTGTTGGCCATCCTGGCTGGAAGGACTTAGGGATTCTCACGCTTTTGTTCTCCCCGCTCCCGGTGTCCCCTAAAGGCTCTAGCCTCGTGTGTTCTTTATGGAAGAGTTGGAACAAGGCCAAACAATTCATCAGAATCAGTGATGAGTGGAAGTGGGCGGCTGGGATAAGACAAAATGATTCTATCTGGTTCCCGATCAGTGGCATTAAAGGACTGGAGCCTTGGAACCTCCAAACTACAAAGCGATTATGGAACAAGGGGTTCAAACAGTGGAAACAGCTCTGGAAACAAGAAACCAACCAGTGGATTAGGTTTGAAGACTTAGACCCGAGACATAGAGTTACCCTCGAGGAATGGACTCTTCTTCAAGGCAGATGTTTGGCGTGGGACGGCTCAACTTCTCGCCTTCTCTCCGGACAGGATCTTCCTTGCCTTGAGGGCCTCAAATGGAGCAATGGTAAGAGAATATCGAGAATACCCAACTTCAAAGAGAACTTAGATGTTCATCACACCCTCAACAAAAGGTGGTGCCTTCCTTGGACCAAACTTCGATGGGAACTCAAGTTCATGTCTATTTGGCACCCCCTAATTGAGATCAAAAAGTCTGTTCTCATGTGGTAGATCTTGCATAAGGGAATCTGGTCCAATGCAAGGGCTAATAAAATATGTGGTGTGCCGCCATGGTGCAAGCGGTGCCATCGATGCATCGAAGATTTAGCTCACCTATTCTTCGATTGCCCCAGGTCCCGTATTGTCTGGCATCACGTGACACGGGTTTTGAGACTCACACACCAAATCAATTGGCAACAGGTGTTGTTGGGTGAGGCGGTCGGCTGTTCCTCGAGGCTGTGGAATGCCATCAGGGGTGAGACTCTTTGGAAGATTTGGAGGGAGTGATGTGTTGTCAATTTTGACCAAACTCCTAAGGAATGGTCGATCGAGAAATCATTGTTTCTTCTAGGTAAAAGAATCTCTCGAGATAAGAGATCTCCACCGTTTAGACATCACTATATCTATCTCCTCGAAAACAACAAGTTGAAACCCAAATGGGTCCCACATGAGGGTGATGATAGATTTATCCGCCTCATTTCTAATGCCCTCTAGCTTACCACACTCCTCCCTTGCTTTGTGGGATTTGGGGGGTCCCATGGGCACTAGTCCCATTCTATTGTAACTTTTCTTCTTTGCTTTAATTAAAGTCCGGGAGAATAGGCTAAGGCCGAACTTCCTTTTATAAAAAAAAAACATATGAAAAAATAAAAGTGACATATCATCTATGTTCAAGCCACGTCTGCGCCACCTCTGAAAAGAGCAGGATAAAACTAATATACTAGTAATGGCTGGACTTCAGGTCACCAACTGGTGGTGACGGGCACCAGTCCGTTGGGATTTTCACTTTTGGGTGACCCAAAAAGATGAAAATATCCCCAAGCCCAGCGAAAAAACCTCATGTGCGAGGGGTATGAGCAGTGAGCACTCGTGACTGAGTTGCGAGCCCTCTATCATCTATGTAGTTTCAGACTTCAACCTTCAACCTCACTAGGGCTGTGGGCATACACATTCTACGGAAGCACATAGTGCACCCTGGGCAGTGTTCAAACTTCAAAGTTCAAAGTTTGTTTTGAGTCTTGACTTAGGACTCTCCATCATCCGGAGTTGTATTGTAGTGCTTACTAGTACGTGGCAAAACCATTTCAGAAACTGTGTGAGGACCAGAAAGGATTTATCAAAGGTAGATCTATACTGGAAGCAATTGTCGACATTTGGGAAGGCCTTGCTTTTGTGGAGGAGTCTGTTCAAGATCTCGTATTCATTAAGATCGACTTCGACAAAGCGTATGATAGATTGGAATGGGACTTTATTCTTCAATCATTGAAAGACCTTGGATGCAGCCAAAAGTTCACGAAGATGGTTTCCACTCTTCTTGGAAATGCTTCAACTAGAATAAATATCAACGGTAAGCTCTCTGAGCCCATTCGTTTAAAAAGATCAATTAGGCAAGGATGCCCTTTGGCTCCTTTACTATTCGCTATCGCCTTGAATGGACTCAGTTGCCTATTAAAGTATCACATGGACGCTGGCAATCTCAAGGGTCTTTCCTTACCTCTAAATCACGGCCAATTGATTGCGAGACTTTTTGCTGATGACATGAATGCCTTCGTGCATAACGATACAAACAGCATTGAGGTGTTTTGGTGGTGCCTCGACACCTTTTGTGTGGCGTCAGGCTCAAAAATCAACCATGCTAAAACTGCATTTAGAGCAATCAGCAGACCTACTCCCCAATTGTTGGTGGTTCAGGGGTGTCAAGTTATCCCTAACGGTCAAGTCTTCCGGCTCCTTGGCATTCCGATGGGATTCGACATCTCAATGGACCAACGTTGGAACTGGGTGTTATCCAAGCTAGATAGCAAGCTGAATCATTGGAAAGGTATGCAAGTCAACTTGGCAGGGTGTGCTATGGTTGTCAACACTTTTATGTTGTCTACAGTTATTTACTTTATCTCATGTTGGAGACCTAAGGAGAAAGACTTGGCCAAAGTGGAAAGAATGTGCAGAAACTTCCTTTGGACTGGGGACCCCAACAGGAGGGGGATTCCCAAAATCAAATGGGAAACTTGCATTAGCCATAAAGACTCAGGGGGCTTGGGAATTTTGGATATTGTTGGGTTGGCTGAGCAGCTGGCGGCAAAGTGGCTTATCAAGGCTTGGAGCAACAGGGAGTCCTCTTGGGCTAAATTGATCTTCAGAAACACGGAAGACCTTACCTTAGTTGGCCATCCTGGTTGGAAGGACATAGGGATTTTCACGCTTTTGTTCTCCCCCCACCCAGTGTCCCCTAAAGGCTCTAGCCTTGTGTGTTCATTATGGAAGAATTGGAACAAGGCCAAATAGTTCATCAAAATCAGTGATGAGTGAAAGTGGGCGGCTGGGGTAAGACAAAATGACTCTATTTGATTCCCGATCTGCGGCATTCGGGGGGTGGAGTCTTGGAACCTCCAAACTGCAAAGCGGTTATGGAACAAGGGGTTCAAACAGTGGAAACAACTCTGGAAACAAGAGAACAACCAGTGGATTAGGTTCGAAGAATTGGATCCTAGACTTAGAGTTACCTTTGAGGAATGGACACTTCTTCAAAGCAGGTGTTTAGCATGGGACTGCTCAACTACCCGCCTTCTCTGCGGTCAGGATCCTCCTTGCCTGGAGGGCCTCAAATGGAGCAATGGTATGAAGCTATCCAGAACCCCCAGCTTCAAAGAGGACTTAGATGTGCACCACACTCTTAACAAGAGATGGTGCCTTTCTTGGACTAAACTTCGATGGGAACTTAAATTCATGTCTATTTGGCACCCCCTTATTGAGGTCAAAAAGTCCGTTCTCATGTGGCAGATCTTGCATAAGGTATCTGGTCCAATGCAAGGGCTAACAAAATCTGTGGTGTGCCGCCATGGTGCAAGCGTTGCCATCGGTGCATCAAAGATTTAGCTCACCTGTTCTTCGACTGCCCCAAGTCTCGTGTTATTTGGCATCACGTGACCCGAGTATTGAGACTCACGAACCAAATCAACTGGCAACAGGTGATGTTGGGTGAGGCGGTCGGCTGCTCATCAAGGCTGTGGAATGCCATCAGAGGGGAGACTCTCTGGAAGATTTGGAGGGAGCGATGCGCTATCAATTTTGGCCAAACTGTTTCTCCTAGGTAAAAGAATCTCCCGAGATAAGAGATCTCCACCGTTTAGACATCACTGTATTTATCTCCTCGAAAACAACAAGTTGAAACCCAAATGGGTCCCACATGAGGGTGATGATAAATTTATCCGCCTCATTTGTAATGCCCTCTAGCTTGCCATACTCCTCCCCTGCATGGTGGGATTTGGGGGGTCCCATGGGCACTTGTCCCATTCACTTGTAACTTTTTCTCTTTATTTTAATTAAAGTCCGGGAGATTAAGCTAAGGCCGAACTTCCTTTTATTTAAAAAAAAAAATTACAGACAAGCTGCCTCTGTTCACACGTGGCTAATGGACGGTTCGGACAGAGGGGTCTTAGTTATGTGTGTGTACAGTGTGAATGTCACAGAGTGTGTGTGTGAACAGTGAGAGAGAGAGAGATTATAGATAGCGAGAGAGAGAGATAGTTATTGAAAAGCGGCCTCTTTCGACACATGTGGCTGCTTGGACAGAGAATTCTTAAATTCTTAATTATGTGTGTGCATTGTGTGTGAGAGAGAGATTAGAAGTTAGAACGTGATACATACGTCGTTTACGAAATTACGAGAAAGACACTCCGGAGACCCGGACTCATGTGTGCCTCGTGGGGAGCTTGGATTGTTGTATCCTTGAGACAGAAAAAAACAGATTTTGTTGTTTTCAATAAAGCACACATTCGAGTGTGTCAGAGGAGATGTATATTGAGAACAACATGAAAAAGAATTTGTAGGAAATGCAACGTATGCAAGGTTACAGACAAAAGAATGAAGTATGAACTCATACACAAATTCATCATGGGATGTATCTCGTGTATGCCCATCTGTCATAGATCTTTTTTTTAAATAAAGGAAGTTCGGCCTTAGCCTACTCTTCTTGACTTGTATTAATTAAAAGAAAAGTACAAGTGAAGGGGACTAGTGCCCATGGAATCTCTCGAATCACACAGAGCAAGGGTAGATTGTACAGAGTTTAGATGGCATTACAAAGAAGGTTAATCACCCTCTCATCACCCTCATGTTGGGGCCACTTCGGTTTAAGCTTGTTGTTGATCAGAAGGAAAACTTGATGATGCCTGAAGGGGGGGGGGGGTTCTTACAGTTAGCAATTCTTTTGCCAAGGAGGAACAACGATTTCTCAATCGACCACTCTTCGGGGGAGTCGCCAAAGTTATAGGCACATCTTTCCCGCCAAATCTTCCACAGGGCCTCCCCTCTGATGGCGTTCCAGAGAGTCGTGGAGCATTCGATCACTTCTCCCAGCAGAGCTTGTTTCCAACTGATATATTTTTGAAGTCTAATTTTCTTTTCGACAATCTTCCAGATCCTGTTGGAGTTGGGACAAGTAAAGAAGATGTGAGAAACATCTTCAATGGACCTCAGCGCTTGCACCAGGCAGGCACCCCACATATTTTGCTAGCCTTTAGGTTGGTCGAGATTCCTCGATGAAGAATTTGCCATAAGAGTACAGACTTTTTGATTTCTATGAGACGATGTCAGATAGCCATGAACTTCATGTCCCACTGAAGCCACATCCGCGACAGGCACCACTTCTTGTTGAGGTTGAGCTGATAATCAATGATTTCTTTGATGTTCGGGATTTTTGTTAGGTAATTTCCATTGTTCCATCTGATACCAAGCGGGCATGTTGGGTCGTGCCCCATGAGAAGAAGAACTTTAGAGCGGTCCCAAGCCAGACATCTAGTTTGTAAAGTATTCCATTCTTCATAGGTAATGTTGACGCTAGGGTCAATATCTTCAAAGTTGATCCACTGGTTGGTGTCTTGTTTCTAGAGATGTTTCCATTTTTTCAAGCCTTTGTTCCATAGCATCTTGGCATTTTGAATGTTCCAAGATTCCACATTCCGGATGCCTTGGATCGGAAACTAGATAGAGTCATTCTGTCTGATACCAGCTACCCACTTCCAATCTTCACTTATTCTTATGAAGCTTTTGACTTTATTCCAACTCTTCCATAGGGAGCACACATGATTCGAGCCTTTTGGGAAAACGGGGATCGGAGAAAACAAAAGGGTCAGAATGTCAAGATTCTTCCAATTCGGGAATCCCACGAAAGTCAACGCATTCTTGTTTCTGAAGATCAACTTCGCCCACGAGGCCTCCTCGTTGCACCATGCCTTAATCATCCATTTTGTCGCAAGTTTGTTGGCTATGCACCCCTATGTCCAGAATGCCAAGGCCTCCACTATCCCTTTGGCTAATGCAGATGGACCACTTGATTTTAGGCACCCCCCTCCTGTTATGGTCGCCCGTCCAAAGGAAGTTTCTGCAAATACTTTCCAGTTTGGACAACTCTTGCTCTTTTGGTCTCCAACAAGAGAGGAAGTAAATGGTCGACGAAATGAGGAACTTGTTGATAATCATTGCGCGCCCAACAAGATTGATTTGCATACCTCTCCAATAGTTTAATTTGCTTTCGAGTCTGGCCAGGACCCAATTCCACCGCTGCTCCAATGAGATACCAAAGCCTATGTCATAGATCTTGAAAATGGTTTCCGTCCTATCATCTTCATAATCCAAAAGAGTGCATAGATTTATACACAGTTTACAGAACGTAAAATCAAAATGTCCTTCACAAGTTTGGCTACTATCTTCGTATAATAGATTTATGTGTGTGTTCATATTTTCTCCCTCCCTGTTTTTGTGTTCTTAGCACATCGTAGGAATGCGTGGATGAGATTTAGTACATTAAAACAGTTTAATTGAAGTATAGAACACATCTTTCATTCAGTAGGCTAATAATATCCTCTTTTTCACTTGAATATGTGTTAAGACCCTTATAAGTGCCATTATATGGTCTCATGAGAGTGAATATGTTTTCATAACAGTCTTTTGCTATTGTATGTAGCTAATTTTAAGCCAATGTTTTCAAGGTTCGGATTTACTGCCAAACAGCCACAAAAAAGAAAGAAAATTTGATAAATCCAATGCAGAAAACTACCTCAAAGCTGCAAGGTGTAGGGATAGAGGTAAGAAAAAGGCGCAATTGAGGTGTGATAGGATTGAGGTAAGAAACTGCCCCAAAGCTGCAATACAGAAAACTACCTCAAAGCTCTTCCCATTGAGGCAAGAAAAAGGCAAAAGGCGCAATTCAGCAGCTCTTCCAAGGGGAGTGTAAACAATGATGAGTCACTGTAAAGTTGGCCGTGCAATCCCTTGTGTCATTTTTTCTTCCCTACGAAGCTTCAATGAATCGGAGAACGATAGTTGAAAGGTAATTCTGTGAACGATAATCGGCGAAAGATAATTGAAAGGTAGAGAGAGAGAGAAGGAGAAGAAGAAGAAGAAGATGAGACTCTCAGGGACCATATGCACCAAGAAAGACTTTACTCCTCGATTGCATCATTGCTTTTATCGGAAAATGCTTTGAAATAATTGAAACTCTCACTTTATTGAAATTAGTTGCCATTATATATGATGTCATGCTTAACTTTTGAACAAACATCTTGACATTTCCATGAGAGAACTCAGTTAATTCTCACCAACACCACTCTACTATGGTGTACATTGCATTATACATTGGTGGTTTATCCCACACTCAACCAATAGTGCATTGAACTCAAAAGACATATACTCCTCCTCTCGATCAGAATGGAGGGTTCCCATTTTACATTTGATAGGAACTCTTTAAAGCACATAAACTGATTGGACTTTGGATATAGTGGCTAGATTCATACATGTCTATATGATTCATAAATTAAAGCCACAAAGTATAGGTAATTGCAAAAGGATGGAAAATAGGACCATAAACATCAATGTTAAGAAGTTGCAAATTATGTTTAGCTCTTACTGCACCATTTTTAGGAAAGGAAGGACATTGTATCTCAACCAAAATGTAGCTCTGACACACATGTTTGCAGACTCAATCATAGTAGAAAATGTCAGAGTTCAAGGTTTACGAAAGCACATGAACAACTCACAAAAGAAGAAGAATATTGGAGAACAACACTATACTAAATGTATTACCAAGTGACTTCACAAAGATAAGTGACATGTTAGGGTTAAAGGCATATATACAATCTGGGGGGGGGGGGGGGGGGACTTCCAGAAGAGGTTCCTAAGTGTGCTCGCACACATCACTACCAAAATATATAAACAAATCCTCCTCAAGAGCGATGCGGTGAACAAGGAGGCAGATCTCATGTATAAGGAAGTTCCAAGCAATGTGGAAAGAAATCAATCCATGAAATGAAGTAAGGCCAAAGCTTTGCAAAAAGCTTCGAACTTCTCCCTAGGCAGAGCCTTTGTGAAAGGTATGCAACATTATCTTCTGTTGGCACATAAGCCAAATTGATATCTCCACTAGAGATTCTTGCCTTGACATAATGATAATACACCTCAATGTGCTTTGTACAAGCATGGAACACATGGTTTCTCACAACTACCAATTCACTTTGAACCTCGACAAAGATGGTGGTGGCAAAAGACTCACCAAGATCGAAATTAACCAAAGGGCATATGAGCCACACACTCTCAATAGTCACCATGAAAGCTACCTTGTACTCAATCTCACAATTAGAAGTGCCACGATAGGCTGCTTCTTGCTCAACCAAGATATACATGAGCTACCAAGCATGAAGCAAAAACCACTAGCAGACACACTAGCGTCATAGCCACCAAACTAATTTGATTTTAAAACATGTAAATCTAGTGGTGATGGTCCCCCCTTGGGATAAAACAATTGTTGGAATTTGAGGTCTGTGGAAGCATGCGAACAACACAAGGAAGAAGAAGAAGCTTGGAGCACAACACACAATACTGAATGTATTACCGAGAGAATGTACAAAAATAAGTAACTCGTTAGGGCTATAGGCATATATACAAGCCGGGGGGAAAAAACCTCCTAAAGAGGGAAAAAAGTGCCCCGGCAGTCCTAGTGTGTTCACACACATCACTACCTAAATATATGAACAAATAGATAGATAGATAGATAGATAGATAGATAGATAGATAGATAGATAGATAGATAGATAGATAGATAGATAGATAGATAGATAGATAGATAGATAGATAGGTAGATGGATAGATAGATAGATAGATAGATAGATAGATGGATTGATAGATAGTGTGTGTATGCATGTGTATGTATATGTATATGTGGTTTTATGTGTGTGTGCGTGTGTATATCTGTATGTGTGTGTATGTATATGTGTGTGTATATGTTTGTATGTATGGATGCATATTCTTGTGTATGCATGTGACCATATGTGTGTGTAAATGTGTATGTGTGTTTCTATGTGTGTGTATGTGTATGTGTGTGTGTCTATGTGTGTGTGTGTGTGTACATGTGTATGTGTGTGTATGTGTATGTGTTGGTATATGTGTGTGTATGTGTGTGTATGTATGTGTATGCATATGTGTGTATCTTATTGTATGTGTGTGTATATATGTGTATGTGTATCTGTGTATGCATATGCATGTGTATGTGTATATGTGTGTACATATATATGCATATGCATGTGTATACATGTGTTTTGTATGCATATGAGTGAATGTGTATGTATATGCATATGTGTGTGTCTATGTGCATATATGCATGTGTATGCATGTGTATGTATGTGTGTATGTGAGTATATGTATGTGTATTTGTGTGTTTGTTATGTGTGCGTATGCATATGTGTGTATGTATGCATGTCTGTATGTATGTATGCAAATGCATGTATGTATGTACCTTTTAATGTGTGTGTATTTGTGCATCCTCTCGTATGGGTGCTCTCTCTCTCTCATCAAATCCTAGCACAAATGTGCCGAGAGAACTTAGATTTTTTTTTGTATGTGCAAGATGTTGCTTATGCGATGGTTTTGCATCACAAGTAGCTTGCCAACATCACACATAGCATCAAAACCCTATGATGCTACTAGCAACGTTCATTAATACCATCGCATAAGTGACGGTAATCATCGCTTATGGGATTGGGCCACCTTTTTTTTCTTTGGCATTGCTTATGTGATGCTCATTGGCCAGAGGATTTCATAAGTGATGCTACATGTTTTTTTAATTGAGGGTGTGGTTGGGCCCCCTTATTCCTTCTAGTGAAATGTGAATTTGACACCTATTTCAAATGCAGATATTGTATAGAACAAAGGGCAACAAATAAAAGGGTTGTTGTGGTAGTTAAGTTCAATGAAAGGATATTCTCTCACATTTGTAGATGAAGAAAGAGAGATATAATAATGGATAGGATTTAACTTGGAAGATAGAAAAAAATCCATGCTCTACATTTAGAGCTCTTATCTATGTATATGTGTGTATGTATATGTGTGTGTATGTGTATGTGTGTATGTGTGTGTATATCTGTGTGTATGTGTGTCTATGCATTTGTATTTATATGTATGTGTATGTATATATATGTGTATGTGTGTGTATGTATGTGTATGTATGCATATGTGTGTATATATGTGTGTATGTATGTGTGTATATGTGTGTATGTATATGTGTGTGTATGTGTATGTGTGTGTATGCATGTATATGTGTGTATGTGGGTGTATGTGTGTGTGTGTATATATGTATGTGTGTATGCATGCATGTGAGTCTATGTGTATGTCTATGTGTGTGTATGTATATATGTGTGTTTATGAATATGTGTGTGTATGTGGATGTGTATGTGTGTGTATGCATGTGTATGTATGTGTGTATGTGAGTGTATGTGTGTGTATATGTGTGTGTGTGTGTGTCTTATGTGTGTATGTATGCAAGTGAGTGCATATGTGTGTATACATGTATGTGTGTATACATGTATGTGTGTATACATGTATGTGTTGTATATATGTATGTATGTGTATGTGTGTGTATGTGTGTGTATGCATGTGTATGTATGTGTTTATGTGAGTGTGTGTATGTGCATATGTGTATCTGTGTGTCTTTTATGTGTGTGTATGCATATGTGTGTATGTTTATGTGTGTATGTATGTATGTATGTATGTATGCGAATGCATGTATGTATGTATGCGAATGCATGTATGTATGTATACGAATGCATGTATGTATGTACCTTTGTATGTGTGTCTATGTGTGCATCCTCTCCTATGGTCTCTCTCTCTCTCTCTCTCTCTCTCTCTCTCTCTTTCACATGTTGAATCTCAACACAAATGTGTCGAGAGAATTTTGAATTTTTTATGTATGTGCACGACATTGCTGATCTGATGCTTTTGTGTTGCAAGCAATTTACCAACATCGCACGTAGCATCACTACCTTGCGAGGGTACTAGCAACATTCATTAATACCATCACATAAGTGACAGTAATCATCACTTATGCAACTGAGCCCCCTTTTTTCTTTGGCATCGTTTATGTGATGCTCACTGGCCACATCATCGCATAAGCAATGCTATGTGTTTTGTTTTAATTGGGAATGTCACTATGTCCCCTTATTCCTTTTAATGATACTTGAAATTCAACACTCATTTTAAATGCAGATATTGTATAAAACAGAGGGCGAGAAATAAAAGGGTTGCTGGTGGTAGTTAAGTTCAATGTAAGGAGATTCTCCATTTGTAGATGAAGAAAGAGAGATTAAGTAATGGATAGGATTTTACTTGAAAGATATAAAAAAATCCATGCTCTACATTTAGAGCTCTTGACTAGTTATTTTCGAGAATGGATTTTATTATAAAGCTCTCCCACGGTATGGTAAGTGATAATGAACTCTCCTTTGAACCAACTATTATATAGATTTTTGAATTGAGGATGTTCTTTAAGTCAAATCAAGCTTGCATGTGCATTCTTAACCAAACGTGTGTATCTGTAACCACAATTGGACCACAACTAGAGAAGTTTTCTAGTCTAGTAGATCCTGCACATGTTAGGTATCATAGTTTTCTAGAGTAAGTCTACCATGTGTTTCAGTAGCCTTTCTTTTTCTGATTTGACTAGTTTTCTTGTTTGAAAGAAAAAATTTAAACTAAAATGAGCGGGAAAGTGTACATGGCATAAGTAAATGATAAAATGTACATACACACATTTTCCCTTGTGGATCCTTAATTGAAGTAGGTCCATAGAAAATAAATATTCCTTTGGATGCTCCTATCATCATCCAAAAATGATGGTAAATGTATTTTTAGGGAGTTTCATCTTGCAAATCTACTCTATTTATGGCAAAAAGATCGAAAGAAAACACACACGGGGCCCAAGGACATTGAGGGTTCATATCCATGTTTTTAATGAAGAATCTATACTAGGATGAATTAGGAGAAATATGTATATGTGTGTGTAGAGAAGTTGGAAGCATACGATTTGAATCCACCAAATAATAGTGTCATTGTGTATATTAAGTGATGTGTAAGCTAAGCTGCATAAATCTTCAAACAACAACCACATATTTATTGATAAATAGATTAAAGAGGGATAAGGAACACTTGAGAAAGACATGCTGATAGTGATGATGTATGTGTGTATACCAAAAGTTTCACAGGGGGTATGAGTATGTGGAGAAGAGCTCTAAATGAATAGCATGGATTTTTTTTATCTTACAACTACAAGTTTATCCATTACTACATTTCTCTCTTCCTTCATCAGCAAATGTAAGAGGATCTCCTCACATTGAACTTAACTACCACTACTAAAAACCCTTTATTTTGTTGCTTTTTCTTTCACACAATATCTTAGTTTGGCATGAATATTGAATTTAAAGTTCGACTGGCAGTGAAATGTGTGTAGCTGGCTATCACCAGTACTACTTGTGTGGCAATTCCTCATCAATGTTGATCTTTGTAAATGTTTGTGCTACAACTTGACCTTCAACCAGAGTCTCTATCATTCTCACTTGAGAAAAACCTCCACAGAAACATGGAAGCCATGACATTGGCGTTGATACCATTCGAAGTACTCAAAGAGCTAGTGTGGTTGATGTTGTAGACATAAAGAGGAGATGGAAAATGTTGTAAGTTCTCTTGTGCATTTTTGCACAAAAGAGGAGAGAGAAACTAAAATAGAAAATGCAAAGGAGAGAAATATCCAGAGTGAAAAGTACATTACATGTGGATGTAGAGCCTTGCAACCCCTAAAATGATAAGGCAATGATTATATGTATGTATGTGATTCATGCAAGGACTTCAATCGGATGAACTTACAATCCCCAATAGAGATCTCATAAAGCATCCAAATCCAAGCGACTTGTGCAACCACGTGAAGCTCTTCTGTTTTTATAAGAGGGAAAAAGCAAAATAACGTGCGGATTTGCGACAAAGAGAAGAGAGGATGTTCTAGAAGTTTTGGGGATGGTGGGCTTGGAAGTTAGGGGCTCCACATCCACATCACAGAAAGTTGCTTTTTCAAAAAGCTGAGAAGAAGATCCAGCATGCAGAAAAGCGCTAGGACTGTCTACGAAGTCACGAGAAACACGCCTGTTCTTGAAATGAGAGCCCGCGAATCAGGAATCCCAAGAGGAGGCCACGAATCACGATTCACGAGCACACTGCCAAATTATAAAAATCAAGCTGCTGTCGATTGTATGACTCACGAGTGACTATGGCTTCTTGATACTCCATCTAACAAGCTACAATCGAAGATTGACATGTGCACTTAAATTTAAATTCGGTGACACTAAATCGGTCACCGAATTTTCATGTGCACTTAATTGAGATGACTCAAGGTTCATTTCTTTGGTCACTTGAAATCTGACGAGTGAATCTTCATGTGCATCTAAATTCGATGACTCAAAGTCCATCTTTCGCCACCTGAAATCTGGCCACCAAACGTTCATGTGCTCCTGATACACTTTTTCGATGACCCAAAAAGTGATCTCCAATCACTCGAAAACATGTCTATGTGAGAGTCTTGACTCCTTGAAACTTCGGAGCCTCAGACTCTCAAACTCTCTAGTCCGTAGTCGTCGATATATTATGACGTTTCCTGTGGAAGCTTCGTACCCTTCCAAGTTCCCAATGCCCACTTTCACCAGCTTCTCTAATGTCGAGTCAAGTTGCGAGGTTCACCGTTCAATGTTAAAATCACTACTGTCTTGGGCTCATTTCAGATCATAGAAGTCACAAGGGACACATTTCTTGATTTTGAGTGTGTCTTGAGTCGTCGACATATTACTGACCCCCTATCACTTTTCAGGGTCAAAAGTGCTATTTTTTACTTAATATGTGCATGATTAGAGCTCAAAAAAATGACTTTTTTCAAAATATATTCATTCAGTGTGAATCACGATTTGAGAATGATGTCACGTGGCATCACTTGGTAGACATTAAAAAGAAGAATTCTCTCTCAAGAGACTTGGTAAGAAGTGATGGCTTGACAGTTGGGTGGAAAATGAACACAATATCTCTGTGTGTTTGTGTGTGGAAGGAGTAGAACAGTTTGTGAACACCATGCAAAAGAAGGTTATGTGTTATTGGTATCAGAGATCTCTTGGGAGGAGTTCACCACATGGCATCAAATTGATGCACTTTCCATATGTATGGATAGAAGAGGGGAGAGAAGAGTCTCCCTCCTTAGAGAGTATTATCTCACATACTAGTCTCATGCATGAGCATTTTGGGAGGAGAGCTCGGTGGTTGGGAGGAGAACACAGAGCACAATCTCTGGATGAGAGTTATTACGAGCAGGGATGTAAAAATTGTTATTGCATTTTTATATCGAAATACCATCATATGATGGAAAATCGGTTCCTTGTGACTTCTCAACTACATTCACAAAGGTGACGAGGCATTTGCAAAACATTATAAGTGGTTCCAAGCCATTGTAGAGGATGCAAGGCACCTCCTTGATGAGATCGTGCCACTAATAAAGAAATTAAATAAGAAATGCAGGATGGGTGCAAAATACCTATCTTTCATTCCTGCCACAATCTTCATTGTGAATATTGAAGAACCAGATCAGCTCCTCATGACATCCCTCATCTCCTTACGAGTGATTTTGTTGATGATAAAAAGAAACCACCTGAAGAACCCTTGAATCTCTTATTAGAGAGAGAAGCAATAGGATAAAATTATCCTCGTGGAGTGGATGATAAGCTGGAAGAAGTACCTTGCCATCCACCTCTTCGGAGCCAAAAGGGACTATCCCAGAGGTGGAGATCAAAGCTTTTTTTTTTTATATAAAAGGAGGTTCAGCCATGGCCTAATTTTGGGTGATGATAGTACGACCCCAAAGGCATAGTCATAATTTGTGCACCTACTCTGATTGAACCTCCACAAGGGACAATGTCGATGTAAAGGGATTGTGGATTTTTTTTTTTTCCTGTAGGGTGTTGAAATACATCCTATTAGAGTTACAAATGTCCAAAATGTACTTGATGTAAGTGATGTTGAGGATGTTACATCTTCGATTTCTAGTGCAATTTCTATTTCCAATCGTCCTCCATTTAGTGTGTCAGGTACATCGTCAACATCCCAAACACTAAAGAGCGACTTTGATATGATGAAAAAGATGGAGAAAAACATACCTTGATTGTTTTTTCTATCAAATGTGCCATTATTCCTCATATTTTCTCATTCCAAATAGCTAAGATGCTTGGCATATTCTTTCATGGATATTTTCTCATTCCAAATAGCTAAGATGCTCGGCATATTCTTTCATGGATATTTTGGAGAGTGAAAATATGAATAAACATCTTTGAAGGAGCAATTGTCTCTTGTGGACGAACTTTTGTTGTGTATGAACCTTTGCTATGTATGAACTTTTGTTGTGTATGAACTTTTGCTACAAAGCTCATTTATAGAGGTTTCTCTCAATGGGCTTTTCTATTAACCAACAAGAAAGTTAACCAAAATAGTTAAATAAAAGGAACGGGATCACAATGCCTTATATATATATATATATATATATATATATATATATATATATATATATATATATATATATATATATATATATATATATATGTGTGTGTGTGTGTGTGTGTGTGTGTGTGTTTGATAGGCCCATGGAAAGACCAATGCTTTTAAATGTATAATCCATTGGCTATATCTCCACTCAAAAAAAAAAATCGGTTGTTCTGCATAGCACAAAATGATCATAACACACTACTTCGAAGAATCATGAAGGTTTTATATACCTTCTCACCCATAATTAAGGTGTAAAATCTCAAAACTTGTTTGTATCTAGCAAGCATATCGAGATCTAGTCAAGAATAGAGGAAATTAATCTCTCTCTTGAACTTTAGAGGAACCTAGCGCCAATTGAATTCTCTGAGATCTCTAGCACCACCATTTTGACCCTCATTTTGGCTCAATTAAGTTTGTGTTTCACTCAAATTGTAGTAGATTTGTCACTTAGCTTCAACCCTTAGTATCCAAATCTCATTTTTGTGATCGTCTTGACCTATTCCATTTTAAGGAAATCATAATGTGAGAAGTGATTGGGAAGCTTAATGTCGATTTGTACTTGGATTCAATTGTATAATTGGAGTGCATAGCAATTTAGTGGTGGAATTTCTAATTGCATTTTTATTCGAGGATCTTTTACCTATCCCTAAGACTGATTCGACATTTGTTCATTTGCACAAAATCCTAGAAAAACCTATAAGAAGTTATGAAATTATTTGACACATTTTTATGCATTGAATTCAATGCCTAGATTCATCTAGTAGTGAATCAAAGATTGAGTTGAAAATGTACCTGTATTTGAAGATCTACATGGCATGCCATTAAATTCTGAACACATTTTCCCTTCTCTCTCATTTTATTAAACAATCTTACATTTCAAAATCACAACTCCCTAGAGATCTATCTACTAGGATAGCCTAAATCAACAAGTTCTTAGGCTTTGAAATCATAACTACTTCTCCATTTCCAACTTGCAATATAGTAAAATACTATGCATTTGACATCTCTTTTACATACAAAAGTGCATGAATCAAAAGTTTTAGATGAAGAATGAGAGGTCCCCATCATCAAAGTGAGCAATCATATATGAATACTAAAATATCCTATTCTCCAACATACCCCTTTAGAATGTGGATAAAGCTCCAAACAGTCATTGAGAGTGCGTGAGCCTGAGAGAGAAAAATGGGAACCAAATCCCCAATCTTTGGTTGGTGTTGCGTAAGGTAGCTGGGTTGTTCCATTCCACAAAAACCTAGGTAAATAAGTTGAAAACCCAAACCCTAGAGGACAAATTCCACCCAAGAATGCTATTGGAAACCTTTCATTCAACCTAGTTGATGAAGGAATATCTAGATTTTAGCTCTTCCTTGAATGAGGATAAGAACAATTGTTTGGGTAATTGAGCAAGCCACATCTATGATCAATCTAGATCAACACTAGCAGGACCTTGGAAGAAACACTCAACCCTCTCGAACGAAAAAGGGCATTAAAATTATAAGGATATATTACAAATCCCTATGATCATGTATTAGAGTTCAAGCAAGACTTGAGAGCCAAGCAACTCTCTAACTATTTGACTTAGATAGAGGCATTTGGCTTGACCTTAGTTGGAATTTCCCTTGCATGGCTCCAATTCTATTGGTTGCATCTTTTGGAAATCTACGCATGCTCATGGATGCATTTATAAGTGAATTCTCCAAGCATAGAGTAAGCACAATTCCTCTTCACTAATTTATAGCTCCAAACAGTTCCTCCAAGCATAGAGTAAGCACAATTCCTCTTCACTAATTTATAGCCAAGAATATATGAGAGTTGCCCCTAGGAGTTACAATTAGTACATAGGACATTGTCCTATCCTTGGGAGGCATGTAGCAACCTGTGCTTCTACAGGTGTAATAATAACCATTCTTGTCATCGCATTTTGCCTATCTTTTTTCCATTTATCATATTCCTATGCATATTTACAATGCCATCTAATGCTACTTCATTGGACTCTTGTATGATTGCATTGACTACCAAGTGAGTTTGGGTTTTAAGATTATATGGATAGGTTTCGATAGAGTGATTTTTGGTTTTTGCAAATAGCACAGTATAGTTGATTCAGTACAAAATTAGTGACAACATGACTTGGGTTTTTACATTTAATGCAAACAACATGTTTAAGAAGATCCTCTAATTTATTCTTCTTGATTTTTAGCCAATCTAAGTCTTCAGCAAAACCATTGGTTTTGTGCTTCAGTTGTAAGTCCATTTCTATGATTGTATCCAAAGTCATACCACTAATACAATAATCTGTTGTAATTGCAGATCGAGTCCATTAATAAACAACTGCGTGATAACATCTATAGGAACATTTGGATTTGCTATGAGGTGGGTCTGGAATATTGTTGCATATTCTTGCACTCCATTTGGATTTTGCACGTTATTGTGTAAGAAGTCAAAAAATTGTGTTGGACTTTTCTTTAACCTGAATCTTTGTAGGGAGGCATCTTTGACAGCATCATATTGTTGAAAATGATTTAAGTCAAATTCTTTCAGCCACCTTGCTTCATTCACCAAGGTTGATTGAAAAACTTGAGACTTGTATGCATCATCATGTGGATTATATAGCACACTGTAGTTAATTTCAAAAGCACGAACATGTGTATTTGGGTCATCACCAAGAAATACACCGAATTTAGCATAGGTCATTCCAAATGGATACTATCTTCTCGCCACTCCTAGTACATCTACCATGGGTCGTCGACTGAATTCCTCTAGTGCATCTACTAGTTCTTCAAAGTCAGAACTAGTGGGTGATGCCTAGTTTGTGGGTTATACTGTCTTTCTTGGAAGTTGGGAATTCAACTATTGTATAGATTCTGGTTCATAGGACAAAGGTGCCTTTCTACTACTCCAGAATCTTGGAGAAGATGAAGTGATTCAGGGCTCAATTAGTGTTCTCCACCCTTCCTTGATACTGAGTGGTTTGGAAAGTGACTCATTTGTAATTTTTGGAGATATCCAAAATTATTTTTGGTGGAATTTTTGTCTGCATAGATTGGGTGTTCTATGTCATGTCACTATCAACTATTGTCTCCACATTAGCTGGAGTTGTATAGGATGTTGAAGGTTCACCAGACAGTACCAAAGAGGCTTTCGGTGTGCCTCTTTGTGTACCTAAGTCAAGAAGACTCAAGGACTTGTGCCAAAGAGACTAAACCTCATTTGCAACACAAGTGCGTATAGTGGGAAATTGACACACGCTTATATGTCAATCCGATCAAACGACCTAACCAAGTGTATGAAGACATGTGCACACATAATGGAAAATGAAGTGGTTCAGCTGATATGCATGAGAAAAGACTAATCCACCTCTCAAACTCACTGAAAGACTGAAAGTGTCTGTCGCGATACCTCTTACAGCAGTTTTCAGTAAATCAAGGACTTCTCCCAGCTCCAAACTCCGAATATAGTCAATAGGGTACTCGTTTCGAAGCTCTCGATGAGCCGCATCTATTCAAGTGGTTTCACTCGATTCTGACAAAGCTGCTTCAACTTATGACCAAAATAATGAATGGCAGGAAGTACCCACACTCACGCCACAACTTCTACAAGCTCACACACACTACAGTAGCTCAAAAATAGTGGGGAGGGGTAGACAATAGTCCTACACACACATTTCAAGCATTAAACACACATACAAGATCAAAGAGAAGATAGAAATCTGGAGGAAAGAGGCAAAATCGAGATTCAAGAGCTCTCCTTGTTCACCATAGCAAAAAAAGTACTTACAAAGAGTCACAAAGTGACTTATATACATGTGCCCTAAGTTTGGTCCTTTTACACAAGAGATCGGCACTTTATTACTAAAAAGTGAAGTTCCTACTAATTTACAAGAGATATTTTACAACAAGTTGGGATTATGCAACTAAAGGACTCCTCTGGTGCATTTACATGGCTTGAGGGAATTCTCTAAATGTTTTGAAGAAGAAAAATTATGCCCATTAATTTGAAAATTTTGGGGCTCTTCTCTTGTGCTTCTTTGCTCTGCAACACTCTCCCCCTCTTTGTCTCTGTCGTCCCTTGACAGGCTTTAGCTTCTTGTCAGTTGCTTGCTTAAGTCTTCTGAATACACGCACCCAGTGGTCAAAGTGACAACAAGGACTGTCAGACAATTAGTTATCTTATCCGAGGTATGTCCTTTGCTTCTGTTTGCCCCTTGGTATTCCTTATATCACATATCTGGGTTGCTGTATTCAGTTGGTCTGCCACGCATGCCACCAGTGACTAGGAATGTGTTGTTGTTAGTCACCTCTTTCTAGCTTTTGGTCTTCTGATTTGTCATGGTTGCACACATCTGACCCTGTTGTATTGTTCTGAGCCTGTTTACTTTGTTGACAACGCGCGCTATCAGTGGAAGGATTAGTACCTGCCAATTATTGTCTTGCACTTCTGCATGTATAGTTCCTGGCCCTGGTCCGTCCTTCCCATGAAATGTCCTGGTTCTGATTGATCTTTAATTCCAATCCTCAGGACGTGGATGATTCACGTTGTTGCCTGATGCGTGCCCCTGCGGGGCTTTGGGCAGAGGGTGGTTCTTTCATTTTATGATCTTTATTCTTTATTGTGCAGTTTTTTACTTTGATCTTCTTCTTCTTCTTCTTCTTGCTTGATTCCCCTTCCACACGTCCCTCCTCCTGAACTCTGTTGTCCCCGACAGGCTTTTTGTGGCGATGTGAATAGGTTTGAATGGCCGCTTGCTCTCTTTGATTCAGCAAATTGGCGTGACATATCATAAATTCTTTCCACTGGCTTGACTTTACTCCATCCTCTAGTGCTTGTCGGTGATCCGCAAAAATGCTGGTTTCATAAGCCACCAGGCATGCATTAAGATTTGAAGTCATTTTGACGAAAATTTCCGATATCTATTTCGAAGAAGCCAGTGAGAAATGCTTCTTCGAAAGTCTGCATATATGTTGACGGCAAAAACATAAGTCGAGAATAATACGCCATAAGTGTTAAGCGACTCGGGATCGTAGATAGGTCAAAAACAAGCGCTTCAGAGCCCTGTGTAATGCCGATGAAATTCAAAAAAGTGTATTTGGCATGCTGGAAGACTTTGATTACAGTTAATAGCATGCTTAATATCTTATTGGTCATTTTCACCGCTAAGTCCGGGACAGTCACATATCTTGCAATCCAAAATTCCATTGTTTTTACCATATATTCTTCCGTTGGTAGGTAGTTATGTGGTGGACTAGGTAACAATGGGTAATTCAGCCATTGAGTATTTATGCTTCCCTGGTGCTGACCTTCCCAAAATTGCATCTAGGAGCATCTGCAGGGTACGGGGCAAAATGATGGATTGACTTGAAGCACATATGGTGAAGCTTCCCATTGTACCCGCAATGTAGGGTTCTTTTCCAAGAGTTTCTGCCTCCATATGGGATCAGACTTTTCGAATTCCTCTTGAGTATACTTGAATGTATCTTGGTTGAACTGGAGTTTCGTGTCCGGATCTTTATGTGTAGTATGCTTTATATATTGTCGCGTTTGTTCTTTAAGGAGACCATATGGTACATTGAAGGGCTTCACAATTTGATCCAAATTTTTGCTTTTGATTTGGGCCTCCTTCATGATTTGGATAATCTGATCTTCGAATTCAGCAATAAGCTGGGACACCAGTAGTGCCCTTTCCGTTCGGCTCAGTCCTGCAATGTCCCGAGTATTATGTTCAATGTGGACCTCCTGTTCCTCCCTTATCGGTGAATGATGTGAGGAGGGAGAGAGAGGACGTACCTCAGTCTCTTCAGTAGCCGCGGCGGGTTGTGGAACTACTGGTGTCCCCTCAATGTCCTTTTGTGCTAGTTGATCATGTAGTTGTTTTATCATCTCCTTCTTTTGCTTAATTTCTTCCTGTGCCTGCAAAATTGTTTCCTTATTCTTTTGGATTTCCTCGGCCACTATTGCGAGTTGATCTGTATCTTCTTTACAATGCGGTAGGTATCTATTTTCCGCTTTCTTCCATTTGGTTCTAAGAGCGGCCGTGTCTTCCATGTACCTCTTTTCCCATTCGGCAATGGTGGCCTGCTCCTTTTTGAGCTGATCTTCATACTTAGCTAGCTTTTCTTCCAAGTCTTTGATATCCTTGGCCGGGCTTCCCTGAATTTCAACGGGCTGATCACTTAGAAGAGCTGTCATGAGCTCCTTGTTTCGGTTCCTTAGGTTTTCTGCCTCTTCCATGGATACCTTTATTTGTGATTCTAGTATTTTACTTCTTGCATTCATCCGCGTTTTCTCGGCCTCGCTAGCTTCAATTTTCTTTGTTAATTCCTATAGTTGTGCTTTCAATCCTTCATTTTCCATGGCTAGAGTTTTGCACTGTTGCTTGAACTCTTGAACTTCATTTTGTTTCTGTTGTACTTGTTCTCTTGCAAATTTTAATTCTGCGGAAAGACTCTTACTCTTTTCTTGAAGCTCATGCTTGTCCTGCATCACTTGATCATAGTCTTCATCAACCTCAAGCATTAGTTGTTGTGTGTCCAGTGCGGTTCTGATCATGTCTTGTACAACAGGTTTGAGTAGAGCGACGTCGACATTCAACCATGTCCTTGGTATGCTTGGATCTTTGCCGATTTGTACATCTTTTCCTTGCTCGACATGAACAGTTTCGTTGTGTGGTTGTCTAATTTGTAATTGTATGTTTCGTACCTTTTCTTGTTCATCCAACTCAATAGCTTTTGTGGCACTCCCTTGAAATGTGACATCCATGGGGGAGGGTTCTGCCACGACCCTTATTGGTGTGAAGGGTTCCTCTTCTTCTACTATCGATGCTTGAGTCTCTTTCTTTGGTCTCTTGATTGACACTTCGCTTATGGGTGTTGCCTCTTTGATAAGGATGGTGGAAGTCTCATTGATTTTGATGACATGTGTCCGTTCTTGGTTTGCCTCCTTGCTTTCGGTGTCTCTAGTGGGGTGGACAGAGTTGTCATTTACCTTTGTTCCTTCATCTGCTTCCGCGTAGTTAACTGCATTCAACTCCTCCCATTGTCCATCATCTTTTGAGTCACTTTGAATGTCCACATTCAATAATGAAGTGTCAGGTTCTTCTTGTGCATCCAAAGATGAGCTTGAATTATCCAACCCGATTTCTCTGTAACGGTGTACTTTTGTGAGTTTCTTTTTCACTTGCATCTCTTGGTGGGCCTGCTGATAATGGTGCCCTTGCACTGATAAATTGACTTGCCCTTTCGTATATTTATGCGTTTCTTCAAGGGCCCTAGTTAAATCTTCCTCTGTAATTGGCATGTGCTCTTCAATCGTTGTCTTGGGAAGTACGTGTGTCCTTTTTGTGGGTGGAACTTCCTCTTCTACTTGCTTGACTTCCCTGAGTCTCTTTGTGCCTCTCATTCTGGGTTGAGAGCTAGTTTCTGCCTCTTCCACAATCTTGACTCCTCTTTTCTTTTTAGGAACAGTGGCGATTTTGGCATACTTTGCCATGGCGATTGATGATGGCATTTTTTGCAGGTGCTCTCTAATACCTAAAGCGTGGTAAATCAATATTGTCAGAGCGACGCTGCCATTGAGGAACTTCTTATTGTTCCATTGCTTCTTTGCCTCGAATAATCTTTCCTGTATGTAAGGAGTCAGATTGACTTGATTTCCCATCTGCTTGATTGCATGTGAGAGCAATTGAACAATAATCTTTTGAGGGGCCGTATAGCGATGCATATTTGGGAAGCAGAAGTGTTGGTGGATGAGTCTGACTTCCTCTTCTATGTCAACTCTGTTAATGTCTGTGAATGTTCTGGTCTTGGCCCCACGACTTTCTTCCTTTATGACAGTGATACCGTCCTTCTCCCATCCGAACGCTTCCTTAATCAAATCATGTGTAAATTGGATGACTACCCATTCACCTACGCCATCCATTACTCTAGCCTCGGGCACCAAAGGATCATGTAGTGCAGGCTGTAGTGTATTCATAACTTGACTGCATCTGTGGAAGTCGGGCTTATAGATTGGCAGTTCAAAATATTTATGTATGTCCGCTTTCTTCATGATATCTATTGTAGACGGGAGTCCATGTAGTACTCTGAAATCCTGGCACATGATTGGAAATTGGTGATCTGTATCCATTATTTTGATAGTTGCCAGGAAGAGGTACTCCCCAGCCGGTTGATCTTCCCTGAACCAATGTCCCTTTGCTTTGGTGATACTTTGTAGGGGAAATTCCAATACTTCCTCTTGTATTGTTGCTTCAGAATCTTCAGAAGCCATCTGCACTTTCAAGGAAAAGCGCATTAGCTTTAATGGAAAGTATAGCAACTGTGTAGTGCATTGCAGTGATTTGTTGTCGTTCTATTACTCCGTTTCCCATGGTTCTCTAAGTGAGATCTCTTACCACATCTTTTTATTTCTTTTCCTGAAAGAAAACATGCATAAGTGTAGCCGAAGCATTTATTTATGTACATAGTAGGTCCATTCCTAAGAAAGTGGAAGCTATGCCCTAATTCTCATTGGCGAATGTGCACCACTAATTTTATCATGTACATCATGTGCCGAATGCTTGGCCTTGTAATGTGGCTCTATTATGCATACTTTAGGTGCATGTGATATGTCATGAGTGCAATTGGAAACTTCGTTGTTCCGATGGTCTACTCCTTGCAGTCGCTTGGGTTTCCAAATCCATTTCGTGGGCCCTTGGATATGTCGTTTTCTCTTTGGTTCCTCTGGCTTCATTTGTTTTCTTTGTTTCCTCTAGTGTCCTAGTAATAGAGGTCCTGCTCTTCATGATTCTCGGACGAGACTGTTTTTGCTTTGTTCCTTGAATTTTTAGATGTAATGTATCCTCCTGATTACGTATTCCTTGCTTGGCTGCTTGCTTAACCTTCTTGGGAATCCATATCTACTGTCGTGCTTTTTGAGCTTCAATCAAAGGCTTAGGGAGCCATACTTGCAAGAGTATTGTTGTTCCAGATTTTTGTGATGCTGACTTGTTATTCTTCTTATTGTCCCTACGATTTGGTGATGACGTTTCCGATTTCTGCACTTGATCTTTGCGTACCCATTTGAATTTGTTCTTCCCTTGATGTGGATGTATGAATGTTGTCCTCCACATTGGTGATCTTCCTGTCATATGAGGGACTTTGTGAGAGTTGGTTTCCTGATTGTTTGGCCGTTCCTCAACTGAGTAGGGTGGTATCACCTTTTCCTTGGATACATTAGGGTTTGAGCTTCCTGCTTCATCTAGACTAGTTTCTGAGGTATTGGGACTGGAATCATGTTCTACTAGCTCTTTTTTGCATCCTTCCACACTCTCGATGGTTGTTGGTTGGAGTAAAGGCTTCTCTCCTAATAAACTAAAAATTTCCTTGTTCCCGATCTTGGCTGAAATATAGCCTTGAGCTAGGTTGATGCTTACTTCATTCTCAATGATCCAATCCTATCCTAGGATCAAATCTTCTATTAAACCCTCATCTCTGCACACTAACACTCGTTGTTCCATGGAAGAATTTCCTAGGTGGAGGGATACGTTAGTGGTTCCCATGCATTCTATGATTTGACCTCCAATTCCTACCATTTGAGCTTTTGTGGGCGTCATCCTCAGTTGAAGGTCTTTTATGACCGTATTACGTATGCAACTAAGTCTTGCTCCTGATTCTATCAATGCATCTATCAATTTGTACTCTGTCTTGCCGATTCCTAGGTTTAAATAAGGTTGTGACGTATAGGAATTTTTCGTATCAGATTTATGGATTTGGTAATTAGCCATAGGTACTGGCTCTTCTCCTTGGAGATACTGTTCATCTCTTTGCCTAATCCATTCTTTCCTTTTCTTGATGCGTTCTAGGGCTTCTTGTCGAGCCTCCTCTCTAATCCGTTCTTCCTCTTTCTTCCTATTTTGAGCACCTACTAAACGTGTTAACATTTGATCTGTCAATGGCTCCATGAACCGTTTCACTCTGCATCCAATTATATAGTTAGGAAGAACGTCTTCATCTAAAGTGGCCAGATTAACTGCTCCACTAGTAGAGATCCTATTGATGATCAGAGGTCCATATCCGCGTTTTTTTAACTTCTTGGCATGTTGCTTTATGGTGTATACCAAGACTAAGTCTCCTTCTTTAAGTTCCTTGTCTTTTATATGTGCATCATAATATGCCTTTTGTCTTCTCTTGGCTGCATAGATTCCTGCTACACCTTGTAACCTAGTTTCATGCAACTTCTTAATTTGGTCTAGTTGTTGGGACAATTCATGTCTGTTCCACTCATATTGTTGGGCTACTCTCAATGTTGGGATTAAAAAATCAATTGGCAAAATTGCATTATGCCCGTACACTAAATTGAATGGGGTAGTTCCAATAGCGGTCTTGTATGCTACTCGGAAGGCCCAAATTGCATGATGCAATTGCTTGTCCCAATCAGACCTCCCATTATTGACAATCTTTGTCAATACTGTACATAATACTTTATTGGAACTTTCCGCTTGACCATTGGCTTGGGGATGGTATGGGGCTGATTTTTTGTGGATCACTAAAAATTCATTCATTAGGGATTCAATTACTTCATTAAGGAAATGCGTTCCTCGATGACTCACAATCTCAATTGGTAATCCGAAACGAGTGAATATATGCTCAAAAAAGAACTTAGCAGTGGTTTGAGCATCGTTCTTTCTAGTAGCCTTTGCTTCTACCCATTTTGTCAAGTAATCAGTGGCTACTATGATGTACTCAGCATGCGATCCTTTGGCCGGTGGATTAATGGGTCCTATGAAGTCAATACCCCACTTAGAGAATGCTCTCGCACAAACCATAGGTCGCAATGGCATGTCATCTCTTCAAATTGGGTATTTAGCTCTCTGGCATGTCTCACAACTTCGTACATATGTTTGAGCATCCATATGTAAAGTTGGCCACCACAAACCCGCGAAGAGAATCATTTTTACAATTCTCTCGGCTGAAAAATGACCTCCTACTGCACCTGCATGCGCCATCTCTAATATGGGTAAATACTCTCCTTCATGAATGCATAATCGTAATTGGTTGTCTTTTCCTCTTCTAAACAGGTTTCTTCCTATGAGAACATAATCCTTGCTCATTTCTTCTAAGGATCGTTTTCTAGCCAAGCTAACTCCTTCCTCATGTTCTCTTGTCTTGAGAAATTTTACTAAGGTATGACTCCAATTGGGTGCTATGGTTGAGAAAGGTATGGACGTATGATCCTCCGGGATTGTTTCCTGGCATTCTGCACAATTACTTACGTAGTCATGGACATCCTTGGGCATGTCGGGCCAGTATACTCCTAGTCTCTTTAATTCCCTGATGGTTCCATGAGTTGCTTGGTGTGTTCTCCATGTGTTCACATGTGCTTGTTCAATTAGTTGCGTTTGTTCGTCCTCCTCGACACATCTTAGCAAAACTCCATTGGGTTCCTTATAGTACACACTTCCCCCGATAATATGCAAGTTCCTTGAATGTAAAATTTCCTTTTTACTTTCCTTATTAATGGAGTGTTGTGGACCATGAGTCAGTATAGGAATTAATTTCTCTGCCCACTTTGGACAAACTTCCAGATTGAACAAATAAGTATCTGGCAGATCATCGGGTACTGCATTTGGTGGTTCTCCGTGCGTTAATCTTGAAAGATGATCCGCCCTCACATGGGTGTTTCCCTTCTTTACTATTACTTCAAAGTCGAACTCCATTAATAGTAGGAACCATCTTACCAATCTTCCCGTGTTACAAGGTTTATTGACTAAGTACAGTAAAGCCTGATGGTCTATGAAGAACTTGAACTTGTTGGCTAAGAGATAGTGTCTAAATTTCTTCACTGCATAGACCATTCCTAATCCTTCTCGCTCGGTAATGGTATAATTCCTTTCAGCTTGATTTAGTTGTCTGCTTGCATAGGCAATTGGATGATCTAATTTTCCTTCATCAGTTGGTTGGGCTAAGATACATCCTATTGCATAGTTAGAAGCATCAACATGAATATGAAAAGGCTTGTTCCAATTCGGCGTTTTCAGAATGGGAGCCGTGCTAAGCCTCTTCTTCAACTCATTGAATGCTTTCTCACATTCCTCTGTCCAAGTGAATTGAGTTAATAGCCCATACAGTGGTTTGGCTATTATGGCATACATGTGGATAAAGCGACGGTAATATCCACAATGTCCCATAAATGCTTGCACCTCTTTTGCGTTCTTTGGTCTAGGAAGCTCTAAGATGACCTTAATCTTGTCCTCATCCGTGGATATTCCATTCCTAGAGACTATGTGTCCTAGGATTTTCCCTTGTCTCACCATGAAGACACACTTCTCCAGGTTTAAACAGACTCTGTACTGTCTACATTTATTAAATATCTTCCTCAATTCAGGAATATGATCGTGTCTTTGATTGGAGTATGTACATAGGTCATCTACATATACTTCCATGCTCTTTTTCATAAATTCCTTGAAAACATGACACATCAATTGTTGGAAAGTAGTTGGTGCATTAGTGAGTCCAAAAGGCATCACTCTAAAAGCATAGACTCCCCATTCAGTCGCGAATGCGGTCTTATGTTGATCCTCAGTAGCAATAGCTACTTGATTGTATCCTGAGAATCCGTCTAAGAAGCTATAGACTTCTTTTCCTGTGACCCTTTCCAATAGATGGTCAGTGATGGGTAGTGGGTAACTGTCATGTATGGTGGTCGCGTTCACTTTCTTTAGGTTAATGCACACTCTCAATTTTCCGTTTTCTTAGGCACAACTACTAATGGCGATACCCACTCGGTGTGTTCTATCTCATATATGAATCCTACCGCTAGTAACTTGTCTATTTCTTCCTTAATTTTAGCAGCATAGATCTCATTATATGTATAAGGGCGTTGCTTTGATGGTTTCGCATCTGTTGTCATTGGTATCCTATGAGAACAGATCGAGGGTTCCACGCCTTTGAGATCCTTATACGTCCATGCGAACACGTCTCGATATTCTTGGATCAATTGTATTAACTCTTCCTCCTCTTCCTTCGACACATCTTTGCCTATGTATGTGCATCGTTCTTCTCCATCTTCCACTGTGACTATAATTTTTTTTGTTTGTTCTTTGTTGTCGTAGGCTTCTCCGTCTCGAGCCTCTTGTTTAGGCATTTGAATGGGTACTTTTCTCTCTTCTACTTTGTATCTTTAAAATGTTCAAGAACTTCAAACAGATCTGGGTCTGGTCCAATTTTACTCATTTCTGCTTCTTGTTCTTGTACTCTGGGAGCGACTTCTATTGCCAGGATCTTGGTTGATTCCTGTTTCTCTTTGTTTCGAATGGTGTCTAGGTAGCTTTCTTTGGAATCGAATTCTGGTTCCATTTCTATACTCTCATACTCCTCTTTCCATTCTTTTTCCAAGACTTCCCCTTCTTCTACTTCTTGAAGGACAACCATGTAAAGATTTACATCACAGCCTTCCTCATCTACGCACTCGTTCATTGTCAAGACTTCCTCATTCACACACACATCTAAGGTTGCTAGGATTTCCATCCATCCATGCGGTTCAAAGGTCTCATCCGGAAAGATTTGAGGCATGTACCTTGGGTCCTCTACATTTTTGTAGTTAGGGTGTCCTATTGGCCATATCTGTCTTTTTTCGTCTTCTTTCTTGGCTTCCTTACACATCCATAACTGAGCGTCCTCGTGTATCCATGATTGATCACTCGATCCAGCACTATGAATGGATAGGTCATCTTCCTCCTTGTGTATGGGATTCCATTGTAGTGGAGGGACATCTCTATAGGAAAAGGTGTGCAAGTTTATTTTAGTGGTATTTCCTTGATGTTTTAGGTACAATGAATCTCTTCCCCAATCTTGTACTACCCGCATTTGTCTCATAAAGGGTCGTCCTAATATCATCTCGTAATTATTAGCCTTTTCGAATTTACAAATGGCTAGTGTGTGTTCAAATTCAACCCCACAGGTAGTCAATTTGACTCTTTCCAGTATTCCTAAAGGTTTCTCCACATGACCGTCTGCTAGTTGGAGCTTCATGCGTGTGGGTCGTAAGGCAGGTTTTCCCCATTTCTCTCAAATCTCTTTGGTGGCGATTCCTACACCAGCTCCTGTGTCTAGTAAAGCCTTGGTCATGTACCCATTGTAAATGACAGGTAGACGTGTGTTAGCTTCATCTCCTTCACTAAATTCTCCCACTTTATCAACTGGAATTTGCATTTTAGTTGAGTTTCATTTTACTTAACTTCTTCCTCTTCCTTTTCTTGCCTTAATTCCATTTGGCTTGCTATTTGCTTCCATAAATGCGGCTTAATTCGAAGTAGTTCTTCCACGGTCAGTTTGCATTGTACTTTTGTCGTCTTTAGTTCCGTTAGATTGTGTGAACTCTTTTCTGAGTTTTCTTTTCCCTTTCCCTGCACCGTGGGTGCTCGTATTATCATAGACTCTTTTTCGTATTCTCCCATGTAATTAGGCAATGTTGAACTGCTCTGGGTTTCTTCTCTATTTCTGTCGAGTCTTGATACTTCCTCGTATACTTCTTCTAGGTTGGGGTTGGGTTGATAGACTTCCACATCCAATTCCTCAAAAGGAGGCTTACTTACTCCATTCTTCTTCCATTGCTCTTCTCGGATTCTATTCCATAACTCCTTTGGCCATTCTGCCTCTAGGTCAGTTATGGTTGACATTGGTTCATCCTGGGTTCTAGTTTGCTCGCGCTTGTCATCCTTTCCTCTAAGTTCTTTATCCAAGGCCCCGACGTGTTCTTTATATTGATTATCTGGTATTCTCGTCTCTGGTAGGGCTGGAATAGTCTTTTCTAGGGTAGCTTGGGCAACCTCTATAAGCTTTCGACATATTGCAAGCCTTTCTTTTTCTAATTCTCCTTGTGGGTAAAGTTTTTCATGATGTTCTACTTTCGGTCCAGTCTTAACTCTAGCTTGGTAAGCTTTCAGCCACATGTATAGGTCTTTTGGGTCAGCTAAAATGGATCCTGGTTTCTCTGCTTCTTGGATAAGTGGTGGAATGGGCACTTCTTTCCGATTTTCCTGTTCTTTTTGTTCTTTCATACTTCTGGTTTGTTTATTATTATCTTGACTTTTGTTTTTCATCCATTTGTCTTTGAGTTTTTCTCTTCTTTCCTTCCATGTCTGTGATTTAATGTTCTGGGTACTCTCACGTGGGTCCTCAGAATCTTCAACCATTCAGTTTTTGAGACTTTCCTTCCTAGTGTCTTCTTGTTCCCGATCTGGTTGGTTTTCTTTTCGTTCTTTCATTTGAGCTCTCGTAATAGCCTTTAAAGGCATGGTGTACCCCTTATCACTTCCCGGTGCTTCTATCACTTCGATTACATTAAGAGTTGTTGTATCCTGGGTTTTATTAGGATTTTTCGGACAATCTCTAAAAAGATGTTCCTTTCCACAATCATTGCAGTACCCCTCCCAAGTCCTAGGGGGTGGTGGATTGTAAGGCCGAGGACATTCTCTAATAAAATGGTCTCCTCCACATCTATGATAGGGTCCTCTTGGCACAGGTGGTAATGGGTGGTCTCATGGTTGGTTGTGCTTTAGGCGCAGTATACATCAAGGTTGCTACCTCAGTTCCATAGCTCTGGTCATGGTTTTCGTATCTATAGTAAGCCGAATCATATGCTGATTCATACTCTAACATGTTGGCTTCATAGGGATAATAATCTCCTGAGGTTAGCTCATATCCAGGGTTTGCTGATTCTACATTGATCGTCGTCGATGCTGGCACTATGGCTCTTTCCAAGTTTTCTTCTAGCTGAGCATACTTCACAGGTACTACTTGTTGAGGTTGTGACAGTTGTGGTCCTAACACTGGTTGTGGTGGTGGATATGGTGCTGGTTCATAAGGTCTCAGTGCTCCTACTAGTGTTGGATAGGGATTGTATCTGGGCATCTCTCTGCCTGGCTCTCTAGGTGGATATCCGTATGGTCGATACTGAGGTGGTTGTAAAGGGTGTGCTTGCCTATTGAATGGACAGTTCTCTGTAGTGTGGTTGGTGTATTTTTATTCTATGTGGCAGTACAAGGCGGTCCCTTGTTGGTGTTGTCTGTTGTATGGATATGTCGGATGTGCACCAGTCCCTCCTCACACACACATGTGGGTGGGGTGATCTCCTCCACATAGGCTACACCTTCGTAACATCAGCACTCTTTGGGCTGGGTGTTGGTAAGTTCTTTCTCCCTGGACTCCTAGTTTTTTTGCTAATAACTCCGCTAATTCTTCCATATTACTGGAGTTGGATGTAATGGTACTCCGAGAGTCTTCTGATTTAGTGGGGCTGGGCGTGCTCTTGAGTTCCTCAGCTAGATTGTCTTCTAGATCAATGCACTCTTGAAGACACTCACTTAGGGTTTGTAGCCTCTTCACGTAAACTAGTGTTCTTAGGGTTCCGTACGTGAGTCCGTCCAAAAATAATGAGATCATTTTTTGCTGAGTGGGCCTCTCGGCAGCTGGGCATCTATCAGCATATTGATTGAATCGCCCGGCAGCTGTTTTCACTGTTTCATTAGGGTTCTATTTAAAACTATGGATTAAAGTTGCAGAATTGTGTTTAATCCCTCTCTTAGTGAATTCCCCAATGAATTCTTGAAAAAATTGCTCCATGTTTCCAAACTGATTAGGATCTAATGGCTGGAACCAAGTCACAGCCGTTCCTGTGAGGGTGAGTCCAAAAGACTCATACTGCACAAAGAAGTCGTCTACTTGTTCTGCCCTTAGGACTTGTTTAAATTCAGCAATGTGATCGTAGGGTTCTCCTAATCCGTCATAATGATTTCTTACACACTTGGCCACTTGGATCGGTCTCAGTCTTCTCATTGGTTCTGGCGGTCTAGGCATTACAGGAAACGTAGGAACTGTTGGTCTAACTGGGGGTATTCCAGATTGCCCTCCTACTGGTGGTCGTGGTCTTACTGGTGGTCGGTACTGATTCCCTACTCCTAGGTGGGTCTGATTGTTGGTTTGCACTCCTTGAGTTGCAAATTGTACATGAGTACGGTTTGGACCACTCCGTTGGCTAGTTTGTCCTGACATGGTGTGTTCTGTCTCTTCTTGATTTCCAAAGGGGTTCTGTGAAGTAGTTGCCTGATCTCTTTGAGGGAATACAGGCAACCCCATGTATTTCAATCGAGCTCTGTCTAAGGCACTAACCAACCAATATCTTCTCTGATTTTTGTCTAGGTATGTGATTCTAGTTTCGTCTTCTGGATCCTTCAGCTCATAAAATGTCATAGGGCTTTCTTCTCTTCCTGGAGCCAGTACGTTTGTTTGTAGCAATACATCTGATCCATGGATCATATAAACTTCCAATAGGTAGTCATCTTGAGGTATCAAGTCTCCTCTCAAGACTCGTGTTGCTTGTGATCTACCTATAGGGGTCGTCACTAGCTCCTCAGGGTTTGTTCTTCCTAGGTTTTCTTGTTCCACTAACTCTCCCCTTTCATCGATCATCTCAAGAAATTCAGTCACTATGTATATGTGACCTATCTTGTCCATGTATGCTCCTCCTTCGTACTTAACAGCAGGTCTAGGCATGATTATGGCATCCATAGAGGTTACCATCCTAGCCACTGATCTGTTTAAGTCATCCAGATAGATGGGGATCTCATGAGCATTAGTAGACACATATTGTAAGGAGGTTCGGTAGTCTCCCTCTACCGCGGTCATGAAGTTTCTACTTGGAGTTGGATGTCTTCTGAGGCCATTGGTGTCTCCTCCTCGGAGTCACTAGAGGTATCTGAATAGACAGAGTGGTGACTGACCTAAACAGCACTCCCTACAGAGGATATGACACTTCTTCGGCTACTTAGCACTCTTCCTGACCTCAAGTTCATTCACCCTCCTGAGGCTCTCTAGGTCTCTAAAACTCTCCTTGAGTGGCTCTTCAAGTGCCTCAAGTTTGTCGTGCAAAATGCTACAAAAGCTCTGGATGATACCACTTCTAAGCGATACTGCACTAGGTGATACTTCTTTGGCCACGATACGATACCACAGTTGGTCACGATACGATACCTAATGCTTGGCCGATATGATACTTGATGCACCCGACGATACGATACTGAGCTAATTCACCGATACGATACCAGAGTTTCCTACGATACGATACCAAGATCCGGGACGATACGATACCAACGGTCCTCGCGATACGATACCTGAGAACCAAGACGATATGATATTGATTCCCTCACACGATACGATACCAAAGCAACTCACGATACGATACCTAAGAGTCAGGCGATTCGATACTATTGCTAATCACGATACGATACTGACTTTCCTGACGATACGATACCTTAGGGGTCCACACAATACGATATTGAATCAGTCAGGCGATACGATACTGCTATATGATCACGATACGATATTGGTATGGTATCGTGATACTAAACTAGGACCTAGCACGATATGATACTTTAGGGGTTGGCGATACGATACCTTAGGTTCGAGGCGATACGATACTGAAAATGGTATCGCGATGCTAAACTAGGAAGTGGGCGATACGATACCTCGGGTGGCACACGATACGATACCACGGGGGTAAAGTGAGATCGCAATACCAACTCGGAGATACGATACCACAGGTGGTATCGCGATACCAAAATTGGTAATCAACGATACGATACTTCGGCGAGTATCGCGATACAAGGGAATTTTTGGTATCGCGATACCAAAAACTCAACCGATCACGATACTCAAGCCAAAATACCTCCAAAATTCAAAATTTTTGCACCCCCTTGCTCTTCTCTCACCCCTCTTCACTCCTAACACATTGTCCCTTTCAAGAATACTCAAAAAAACGAATTGTCCCCCCCTCCCCGCGATACTGAATGCGCACTTAATCACTTGTTTGTGCACTTTTAGTGTGTTTTTGCCAAGGAATTCTTGTTGAATCTTACCTTTGTGGTGCCCTGTTTGCAACTTGAGATCAATACCTAGCCTTGTCAGCCTATAGCGCGTGACACCACCCTCACAATACCGGTTGCTGCTCATCCACGATACTGCCTTTCAGAACAGTAGAGAAATGAACTAATTTTTTTTTGTTTTTATACTTTTGGTGACTGAAACTGAACTACACTAACTTGGCAAATGCTTTGAGATTTTTCTTGGTCTTGACCTACTCCTACTTCACTCCTCTCCTTCTAACCTAACCCTAAATCCTCTTACTCTCCCTTCCTACTAACCCTAAACCTAAAAACTCATTACACACACCTCCGGGATGTGAAGTAACAAGTGCTGAGGTGATTGACTACTTGCCACTGAACGAGTTCACTTCTACAAGTATGATTTCATCACACTCAATCTATAACCATCACGAAGACACCTTGACTGAGTGTTCCCCGGCAACGGCACCAAAAAACGTGTGTACCTAAGTCAAGAAGATCCTTGAGTCCGTGATACCTCTTACAGCAGTTTTCAGTAAATCAAGGATTTCTCCCAGCTCCAAACTCCAAATATAGTCAATAGGGTACTCGTTTCGAAGATCTCAACGAGACGCATCTACTGGAAGTACTTTCATTCAATGCTGACAAACTTACTTCAAGTTATGACCAAAATAATGAATGGCGGGAAGTACCCACACTCATGCCACAACTCCTATAAGCTCGCACACACACTACAGTAGCTCAAAAACAGTGGGGAGGGGTAGACAACAGTCCTACACACACATTCCAAGCATTACACACACATACAAGATCAAAGAGAAGATGGAAATCTGCAGGAAAGAGGCAAATTCGAGATTCAAGAGCTCTCCTTGTTCACCATAGCAAAAAAAGTACTTACAAAGAGTCACAAAGTGACTTATATACATGTGCCCTAAGTTTGGTCCTTTCACACAAGAGACCGGCACTTTATTACTAAAAAGTGAAGTTCCTACTAATTTACAAGAGATATTTTACAACAAGTTGGGATTATGCAACTAAAGGACCCCTCTAGTGCATTTACATGGCTTGAGGGACTTCTCTAAATGTTTTGAAGAAGAAAAATTATGCCCATTAATTAGAAAATTTTGGGGCTCTTCTCTTGTGCTTCTTTGCTTTGCAACACTCTTATATCAGAAACTAGGAGATGCATCAATTTCACTGGACCACATTATCGACATGTACAATACAAAGACCACTCCCTAGTAGGATCACCAATGTTAACCTCTCTTTGTTCTCTATTCCGGTTAGGGAAGATATAGGTCATGGAGGCTTCTTGGGTGGAAGAATTCAAAGTGCTCTAAATTCTTGCATTTTCTCCCATCTCATATAGTTCTAAGACAATCGAACTTGAGCTAATTACCCATTTCAGATTAACCACAATGATATGTAGAACATAACATAATACTAACCCTAACAGAACTTAAGATATAACCCAACATTCTCTGCAGCATTTTGACCTGATAGTCTCACATCTCTGGTAAGTGCCTTCTACCTAGGGCACTGAAGCGACTTCTTTCTCTTATATTGTGAAAAGATACATTCTACAAGTTTGCCTACTCGATCAAAATTGTTCACCAAAAAATACTCTAGAGTTTATAAAAATAATTTCCTCTCCTTGGAAGCTTAGCACCACTTATGGCAATGTGACAATGTTAGCCCCCCTCTTGCATATATATCTTTATATTTATGCATCGAATCATTTTTTCACTATCGTAGGGGGAAACATGCTCCCCATCCATGCATGTATTATATCTATGAGATTATTTTGGATTATATGAGTCATGTGATCCTCCTCCTGCATATATATCTTTATATTTATGCATAAAATCATTTTCTCACCATCGTAGGGGGCACAATGCTCCTTATCCACACATTATTATACTTTTCATTGAAGATCTCTCTCTCTCTCTCTCTCTCTCTCTCTCTCTCTCTCTCTCTATATATATATATATATATATATATATATATATATATATATATATATATATATATATATATATATATATATACATATACATATCTCTATCTCTTTCTCTATCTCTCTCTCTCTCTCCTCTACATTGTCTATTTTGGTTTCTATCTCCTCATATATGCACAAGTTCTTAAAGGAATACACATCATTATTCATCTCCCTTCTACATGCTAGTCCTGTGAGACCTTTAGGTGCTTCATCCCACTCACAATTGTATAAAACTTGATGCCCACATGGTCAACTACTTAAGGACCTTGTTAGCATATGATTTGGTTCGAGAACTTTGCCAAAAGTTGGGGTTCCATAGCAAGGAATATCACCAAATTACTCTAATGGGTGTTATATTTTTTCTTCCTAATTCTTTCCTTCAACTGAAATACAGATATTGATATTTTGCACCTACTCTATCGGCTTTACTGTAGTAGCATTATCATCATCATAATTAATTACTTCATAGAAAATATGGTTAAGTAATCAACAACAAACATATTAAGATTCCGCTTCATTGTAACACTACAGACAATAGAGAGTAATTGTGACAAAAAGTTGATTTCTATTATTGATGAATGACACTGCATGAGGTACACAAGCTCAATCCATCAGTGTCTTCTATCCACACTTTGGGTTAGATAGGCACTACTTCATAGATTTTGCATGTTTATAGAATAAAAAAAGGCTAATTATGTCGTTGAACTAATGATATTAAAGGTGGGGTAAAATCTATAGCACATCCATTTTCTAAAACGTCAAAACTTTCTAAATAATTCTTCAGAATAAATATTTGCTACAATTTACTATAAAGAATGAGGGCCACTTGAATAAATATATATACAAGATAAATTAGAATTGGCATTTGGTCCCTAACACTAGCATGCACAATAGAGTTGAACCCATAGCTCATACCAAAATCTCATCACACAGACTTGTGTGATGGTTGCATGACACACTCCCAGTCAGTAATACATACAAATTTCTTACAGAGCCTAGTGGGCCTCTTCAATCTAGTCCAAGAATGTTTTAATACCCATCATAGTTTCACCATCTAAAATCTTGAAGTTCCAGACTACTTCATTTTCTTTAACCCATAGGATCTCATTTTGCATCTAGCCACAAAACTGTGTAGCTATTCTTCAAGTCAACTAGTTGCTGTCATACGTTTACAACCTCTTTTTGTTCTTCAACCTTCATTGTAGTTTATTGTGTGCACTGCCTTGTTAGCCCAACACTCTCTATCCTATACTTCTAGAGTTCATTATCCCATTTCACCTGTGTTTCTTTTAGCTCCACTTGAGCAACTTCAGAATCTACATACCTTTTCATTGGCTTCCGATAGTTTCTTTTGAGGATCAGTGCTCTTATCTTTTCATCAACCTACTAACCTTACTCTCAAGTCTTGGACCTTGGCCTAGACTTAGAGACTCTCATCCAACACAAACTATGTCGTAGCAAAATTCAACTTGATTTTTTGGTATTTACCATACTATTTATACATCTCCTTCCACACGTCAATAGCCTCTTGAGCTAGGATTTGATTATCCAACTCGGTGTGATCTTTAGCCTCTTTGAACCTCTGTATTTTCCACTCCATCTCCTCCTTACAGTGCTCCCATTTTTGCAATGCTTCATCCTTTTATTGGGCAAATATCTTCTCCTTAGAGTGCTCTCATTTTTGCAATGCTTCATCCTTTTATTGGGAAAAGAGGAACAATGTCCACAACAAGGAGGGCTTCACCATAGTTCGCTTCCAATTCATGCAGATTGTGGGATGAGGTGGCACTTCTAGATGTTTTTCATTTGGCAACAAGGCGGCATGTACCATTGAAGTTGTTGTAATCTGCTGCAACTAGCCACCAACAAACACCTCTGTGTCCATAGTGTCAATGAACACACATACACAGACACACACATACACAGACACACACATACACATAGACACACACATATACAAACACACACACATATAAAAACTTATTTACATACACACATACACATGCATACACACACATATATACACATATAGACACATGCATACACACCTAGACACACACACATACACACATACACACACACATATACATACACACACACATACACACACACATAGACACATACACACTTACACACACACACACATCCACACACATTTACACACACACACATACACATGCATACAGACACATATATATAGATACACATGTATATACACATAGATAGACACATACACACATAGACACACACACACATATAGACATATATACACACATATACGCATAACACACACACATAGAGAGACATACACATACACATACATGCATACATATGCATACATAATGCATATGCATATGCATACATACATACTTACATGCATACACACACATGCATACATAATGCACATGCATATGCATACATACATGCTTAAATTCATACACACACGTGCACATACATACACACATACACATACACACACGTAAAGAGACATACACACACACATACACATACAATTATACATATGCATACATAATGCATATGCATATGCATACATAATGCATATGCATATGCATACATAATGCATATGCATATGCATACATAATGCATATGCATATGCATACATAATGTATATGCATATGCATACATAATGCATATGCATACATAACGCATATGCATACATAATGCATATGCATATGCATACATACATACTTACATGCATACACACACATGCATACATAATGCACATGCATATGCATACATACATGCTTACATGCATACACACACATACACATGCATACACACATACACATACACACATAGACACACACACACACATACACACACATATATGCATACACACACATAGAGAGACATACACACACACACATACATGCATACATATGCATACATAATGCATATGCATATGCATACATAATGCATATGCATATGCATACATAATGCATATGCATATGCATACATAATGCATATGCATATGCATACATACATACTTACATGCATACACACACATATGCATACATAATGCACATGCATATGCATAGATACATGCATACACATACACACACATAGACACATACACACACATACACACATATACACACAGATTTACACACACGTACACATGCATACACACACATAAACACACACATGCATACACACATAGACACATACACACATAGTACATATGCATATGCATACATACATATTTACATGCATACACACACATATGCATACATAATGCACATGCATATGCATACATAATGCACATGCATATGCATTCACACATGCATACACATACACACACATAGACACATACACACACATAAACACATACACACTCATAGACACATACACACTTATGCACACACACACACATACAGACACATTTACACACACACATACAAATGCATACATACACATATATATAGATACACACGTATATACACACATAGACACACACACATACACACATAGAAACACACACACACATACACATACACACACACATATACACACACACATAGACACACACACATACACACACACACATCCACACACATTTATAGACACACATACACATGCATACAGACACATATATATAGATGCACACGTATATACACACATAGACACACACATAGACACACACACACATACACACACACATAGAGAGAGACATACATGTTGAAGATAAATGTACAAGCTCATTTTCATATGAGCCATGCTTGGATAAATTTACCAAATATAAAGATAAAGGAAAAGTAGAGGAAAAAAGGAAAAAATAATAAAAGAAAAAGTCTAGTCAAAACTTCATGATGAGTAAGAGATACAATATCTTGCCTTGTAGTTAGTAGCATGTAGTGGAGAAAGTGGTGAGTTAAGAAGAAGGCACAAACTTCTTTACATGCTCATTGGTTATAAAATTGAAGTGGGAGCACATTCAAAATAAGGAGAGAAAGAGGCAAGAGCTCCCAGTAGTCGGATCTAGCCATTTTGTCATTTTGGTTTTCCCTTAGACTCCTTCTAGCCGCACGTCAGTTTGTACATAGCTCTGTTGCAGAGCTCATATCTCAGTGCTCATATAACCATTTTGTGCATTTAAATGTTCATTGGAAATATTATCTCGTGTACTTTGTTCCTATCAAATATCTTTTTGAAAGCTTATGTAGTTTGTGAGATATCAGTGAAAGAGTGAAGTCTAGTTTTTCAGTATACCTGTGTAGATAGGTAGTCTATTTTGGTCAGTTAAGTCTCCCAACCAAAACATATCCAAATTGCATGATTTTTGTCTTCTTGGAAAGCTCTTGGCATCTACTTTCACTGTCTTGAATATCTTTTTGAGATCATTATATTCTGTGAGATATCTATCAGATAGTAAAGTCCAGTTTTACAATGTACTTATGTGTGCAGGTGGTCTACCTTGGTGAGTTGAGTTTCCTAATGAAAACTCATCCAAATTACTTTGTTTTTATCTTGCTGGAAAGCTATTTGTGTCTAGTTTCTCTATACCAAATATCTTTGTCAAATGATATATATTCAGAGATTTATCAGTCCGAGAGTGAAGCTCAGTTCTTCAGCATACCGGTGTGGACAGGTAGTTCATCTTTGACAGTTGTGTTTCCTAATCAAAACTTGTCCAGATTAAGTAATTTATAGCTTGTTAGAAATCCCTCTTTGTCTACTTTGATTGCCTAAAGTTTCAAGTCCATTTGAGTTTTGTACTGAGAGCAACAAGCTATCTAAAGTGCAGATGTTTGTCCAAGTGCTGGACATACAAGGGTTCACTACACACTTCCGTTGCGCATAGGAGAACTCATTCTCCACAATACACACACATACACATACATGCATACATATGCATACATAATGCATATGCATATGCATACATACATACTTACATGCATACACACACATACACACACATGCATACATAATGCACATGCATATGCATACATACATGCTTAAATTCATACACACACATACACACGCATACACACATACACATACACACATATATATGCATACACACACATGTAAAGAGACATACACACACATACACATACATGCATACATATGCATATATAATGCATATGCATATGCATACATATGCATATATAATGCATATGCATATGCATACATATGCATATATAATGCATATGCATACATACATACTTACATGCATACACACACACATACACACACTTATATGCATACACACACATAGAGACACATACACACATACACATACATGCATAAATATGCATACATAATGCATATGCATATGCATATGCATACATACATACTTACATGCATACACACACATATGCATACATAATGCACATGCATACAAATACACACACATAGACACATACACACACACATATATACACACAGATTTACACACACATAGACACACACACACACATACACACACACATACACACATAATGCATATGCATATGCATACAAACATAATTACATGCATACATATGCATGCATAATGCACATGCATATGCATGCATAATGCACATGCATATGCATGCATAATGCACATGCATATGCATGCATAATGCACATGCATATGCATACATACATGCTTACATGCATACACACACATAGATATACACACATAGACACACACACACATAGAGAGAGACACACACACATACACACATATATATGCATACACATACACATAAAGAGACATACACACACATACACATACATGCATACATATGCATACCTATGCATACATATGCATACATAATGCATATGCATATGCATATATACATACTTACATGCATACACAGACATACACACACATACACACACACACATATGCATACATATGCATACATAATGCACATGCATATGATGGGGGAAGTATCTCAACCCCTAAGCAACGATGAAGCGCGAATGACCTCCACAGGTATCCTTCTTTGACCTCTGCACACCAAAAATGATCTTACTCAGAGCTTATGCAGAGAACTCCAGTGAGCTTTTGTAGACCTGTAGTAGACACCAAGGGCTTTCCAACAAAACAAATTTCACTTGAAATGGATGCTTACACAAAGAGAAACAATGTCTACAACATGAGCTAGTTGAATGCTCACAACTGCTAGTCAAGCAGAGACCTCACTTCACTCCAGCAAACTTTTCTCAGAGATTATACAGAGAATGAATCTCAAACTTGAGTCAACTTTATAGCACTCTAAAAGCTACCCAATGACACCAAAATCATAGCAAATGGATACATAGAGAAGGAGAACCAGCCCTTACAACAGAGAGCAAAATATTTCCAATAGAGCCTACACAAAGAGAGAGATATCAATCACACAACTTCACTAAAATGAATGTTGCTCCCAGTTTACTCAGAGAATGCTCCAGAGAATTGGTAAGCATAAAATAGACTCTTATAGGTATCCAATGAGACAAGAATTACATCAAATGGATACCATATGAGGGAGAACCAATGCTAACAACTCAGGGGTAGAGAGTTGCAACACTGCCTGCGCACACACATAGATATGCCTACTAAAAGAAAACAAACAAGCAAGCAAGGGGGTTGCTTAAACAAGGGGCTTGCTTATCACAACTCCAGCACTTAGTGCTCACTTTACATGAGCTAAAACTCCAAGAAGATGGCCCAAAAGAAGTCGGGATACATGCTCCTTTTATAGTGAGAGGTGTGCCCCTAAAATCTAGGAACTACCTTTCCAAATCAACCTCCTAACTTGGAGGAATTAGTTGAGATGACTTGGGGAGTGGTTGAGTGATTTTTCTTGATGGAATCTCGTGGCTTTTGGCTTCCTTTGATTGCTCCACATGTCCATAAAAGATTCCCCACGAATTTTTAGCTTGAAGCTTGACTTTTAACACTCTCCCTCAAGCTTCAATTCTTCATCCTCATCCAAGCTCCTTCATGTTGATGCATTGCTTGAATTTTGAAATCTTCATCCCATCCAAAGCCTTTGTAAACATGTCCGCAACTTGGTCCTTGGTACCAATATGATGTACTGAAACTTCCTTGGATATCACCTTTTCCCTTATGAAGTGATAGTGCACTTCAATATGCTTGGTTCTAGCATGATAGACAGGGTTCGATGCTAGATGAATGCTACTCATGTTGTCACAAAAAATTGGATATGTGTCAACCTGCAAATTAAGCTCCATAAATAACTTCTTAATCCACATTAGCTCACATGTGACTTGAGCCAAAGCTCTATACTCAGCCTCGGTGGAAGATAATGCCACCGTGGGTTGCTTCTTTGAAATCCATGAGATGATCTTGCTACCTAGCATGACTAGGTAACCACTTGTACTCCTTCTATCTTCCTTCGAACCGGCCCAATCGGCATCGGAATAAGCTTTGACCTGCATATCATCATCAAATGAGTAGAACAATCCTTCATTTATAGTGGCTTTGAGATATCGCAACATTCTTCTTGCAGCTTGCAAGTGTGTAGTCCTTGGACTATGCATAAATTGTGATAACACTCCAACTCCATATGCTATGTCGGGCCTGGTTATTGTGGCATAATTGAAAGAGCCTACAATAGATCGATACAAAGTTACATCCTCTAATGGCTCTCCATCAATGGAGCTTAGCTTTACATTAACTTCCATGGGATTTGAAATAGGCTTGCAATGTAGCATCCCAAACCTCTCAAGTAGGTCTAGAATATACTTCCTTTGTATGAGCATAATACCTTCTTCTTTGTATACAACTTCAATGCCAAGAAAATACCTAAGATCTCCAAGATCAAAGATCCTAAACTCCTTTCCAAGCTTTGCCTTGATCTCCTCAATGCCCTTTGTATCATTACCTGTAATGATAAGATCATCTACATACACACACATGTAGACCACAAGTTCTCCTCTTTGTTTGATGAAGAGAGATGGATCCGCCTTGCATTGATTGTAACCACATTTGATCAAATAGTCCACCAATCTTTGGTTCCAAGCCCTTGGAGCTTGCTTTAGGCCATAAAGTGCCTTCTTCAACCTACAAACATGATGTGGAAACTCTTTATGAACAAAACCTAGTGGTTGCTCCATGTATACCTCTTCTTCCAAGTCTCCATTGAGAAAGGCATTCTTGATATCCAATTGGAAGAGCTTCCATCCTTTGCTAGCAGCCATTGCAATGAGTGTCCTAATGGTGCTCATCTTTGCCACGGGGCTGAATGTCTCTTCAAAGTCCACTCCATAGGTTTGTGCAAAACCCTTGGCCACCAATCTTGCTTTGAACCTAGAAATAGATCCATCTGAATTCCTCTTTACTTTATACACCCACTTATTACCTATTACCTTCATGTTCTCCTTCTTGGGCACTAGAGTCCATGTTTGATTTTCCTCAAGTGCGTCGATCTCTTCTTGCATTGCCTCTTTCCATTCGGTGTACCTGCTTGCATCTTCATAGCAATCGGGCTCATGATCTTCTACTACTTTGTTCATATATGCATAATGTGTTGCCATGTATGAATCATAAGTAAACCTTTGAGTTGGATACTTAACTCTAGAAGACTTCCTTTCTTCACCTTTTGGAGGAATAAACCTCCTTTGCCTTGGGAACTTGATCTCTTTCTTTGACGTGGCTTCTTTCTCCATCATGTGTCCTTCATCATCTTCAACTTCATTACCTTCTTCATCCAACTCCACCAATGTTGCTTTGCCTTTGTTGATTGATTGTGCTTCATAGCTTGATGAAGATCTCCCCCTCCATGGTGAGTTCATGCTTGAACTATCTTCATTGATGGAACACCTTGGGCCGCTTAGCTCTAGGTCGATTTGTTCTTCATCATGTCCATGCTTTTCTTCTTCATAGTCCTGCGTACAATCATACTTCTTATACCAAGGGAGTAGCTCATCAAATGCTACATCCCTTGATATCCTCAAGTCCTTTGTGTTTGGGTTGAAGCACCTGTAACCTTTATGATCATTTGAATATCCTAGAAACACACACTTTTCTGCCTTTGGTTGTAGCTTGTGCCTCAATTCACTTGGCACATGTACATAACAAGTACATCCAAATATCTTCAAGTGGGAAAGATCAGGTTTCTTACCATAATAGGCTTGATATGGTGTCAAGCCATGGATCCCTGAGGTAGGAGCCCTATTCATTAGATACACGGCGGTATTTGCTGCATCACTCCAAAACATGTTAGGTACATTCATCTCATTAAGCATTGCTCTAGCGATCTCGGCAATGTATCTATTCTTTCTCTCTGCTACTCCATTTTGTTGGGGTGTGTACCTGCATGTTACTTGCCTCTTGATGCCTTGATCCATTAAAAAATCAGAAAACTCTTTTGAGAAATATTCTCCCCCTCCATCGGACCTTAGCTTCTTGATATATGTACCTGTTTCCTTCTCTACCATTGCCTTGAATGCTTTGAAACATGTAAACACATCTGATTTGTTTTTGATGAAATAAACCCAAACCATCCTTGTGCAATCATCTATAAAAGTGACAAAGTACTTGTTACCTCCAATGGATTGCTCTTTCGTTGGCCCCCACACATCTGTATGTATCAACTCCAATGGATGTTGGCTTATGTAGCCACTCTTCTTGAATGGAAGTCTCGCTTGCTTCCCTAGTTGACAAGATTCACATAAATGCTTCATACCTTGTCCTTGGAAGTTGGGAAGACCTTCAACCAGCCTCTTGAATTGCATTTCCTTCATTCTTTGTATGTTGATGTGACCTATCCTCTTGTGCCACAAGTCCAACTCCGAAATCCTCTTGTTTCCATATGTGAAGTAGACATGTTGAGTAGAATGAGAATTTACCTCCAAAGTGAAGAGTCTCCCTTGCTTCTTTCCTCTTGCTATGACCTTGTAACCTTGCTTAGGGTTCTCCACAAAGCATCCACCTTTGTTGAACCTTACTTGATAGCCTCTTTCAACCATTTGCCCAACGGACACCAAGTTCTTTGTGATGGTAGGTACATGCAAGACATCCTTGAGACATCTTCCTTCCTCCTTGTCATCCAAAGCTACATCTCCAACATGGGAGATCTCATGGGTTGTATCATCACCTGTTTCTACATGTCCTTTACCTTTGGGAACATGTAGATTAGTAAACCAAGAAGCATTGCAACTCATATGGTTGCTACATCCACTATCAATATACCAAGTGTTATCTACTTTGCTTGAATTCCCATTCATGTGCATCATCAAGAGATTGTCATTTTCTGAACTTGTAGAAGCATAATTACCTTTGCCTTTGTATGAAGAACCTTGATTATAGTTCCTTTGGTTTCTTCCTTGGTAGCAATCTCTAGCATAGTGGCCAAACTTGCCACATATGTAACATCCTTCGCCATCTTGATTCCTGTTTTGTTGATGTCGTCCTCCTCTTCCTCTTGATCTTCCTCTCCCTCTTTGTGATGAGGTGCCTTGGTCATGTCCTTGATTTCTTGAGTGGCCTTGCCTTCCTCCAAACCTTCCTTTGCCCCTTCCTTGTCCTTGTCTTCCTTTGCCCCTTTGATTACCTGCATAGAAAACTTGTGCATCTTTGCTTTTAGTTGAACTTCCACCTATGTTCATTTCTTCGGTGACCATGAGAGCAACCAATTGCTCAAAATCGGGAAGATCATCCCTTACATAAACTGAAGTGGTAAAGGGTTTCCACTTCTCATCATCTCTCAAACCATTGAGAGTATAAGCCACAAGATCGTCATCGTCTACGTGGCTTCCAATGGATCCCAATGCATCTGATAACTCCTTGACCTTAAGTATGTAGTCATTTATGCTACTCCCTGAGCTCTTCCTAAGGTTGTTGAGCTCATTCTTGAGTTGGATCTTCCTTGCTTTGGTGCTTGTTGAATAAAGCCTTTCAAGTGTCTCCCATACCTTCATGCTTGAATCCAGGTCTTGGATATGGCCGATCATGCTATTGCTAATGTGTTGGGAAAGAATAAAGATAACCCTCTTGTCTCTTTCATTCCATTCCCTAAAGGCCCTTCTCTGGTCATTGGTTGGATTCTCATCCAACCTAGGTCTTGGTTCACTTCCCTTAATCAACCCCCAAAGGCCCTTGCCCATAAGATAGTTGGAGACCCTAAATCTCCATGGTTGATAGTTACCTTTGTCTAGCTTTTCAATTTGAGTGTTGAAGTCTCCCATATCTAGTCTTTGATACTTGACCTAGCCCTTGGTTAATGCTCCAATGTGTGTAAAATGAAAATGAGGCTCTGAGGTTACCTCAATCCAAAGCTTTCCTTAGATGGACACCTTGTGCTCTTGCAAATTTGAGTAGAATAGCTCCCCCTTGATGTGAGCTACCTCCAAGAAGCTTTTGTTGATGCAACTCTTCAACCACCAACTCCAAGAGGTCTTCTTGCTTGTATGTGATACCTCCAAGATGCCCAAATGCTCTGATACCACTGATGGGGGAAGTATCTCAACCCCTAAGCAACGATGAAGCGCGAATGACCTCCACAGGTATCCTTCTTTGACCTCTGCACACCAAAAATGCTCTTACTCAGAGCTTATGCAGAGAACTCCAGTGAGCTTTTGTAGACCTGTAGTAGACACCAAGGGCTTTCCAACAAAACAAATTTCACTTGAAATGGATGCTTACACAAAGAGAACCAATGTCTACAACATGAGCTAGTTGAATGCTCACAACTGCTAGTCAAGCAGAGACCTCACTTCACTCCAGCAAACTTTTCTCAAAGATTATACAGAGAATGAATCTCAAACTTGAGTCAACTTTAGAGCACTCTAATAGCTACCCAATGACACCAAAATCATAGCAAATGGATACATAGAGAGGGAGAACCAGCCCTTACAACAGAGAGCAAAATATTTCCAACAGAGCCTACACAAAGAGAGAGATATCAATCACACAACTTCACTAAAATGAATGTTGCTCCCAGCTTACTCAGAGAATGCTCCAGAGAATTGGTAAGCATAAAATAGACTCTTATAGCTATCCAATGAGACAAGAATTACATCAAATGGATACCATATGAGGGAGAACCAATGCTAACAACTCAGGGGTAGAGAGTTGCAACACTGCCTGCGCACACACATAGATATGCCTACTAAAAGAAAACAAACAAGCAAGCAAGGGGGTTGCTTAAGCAAGGGGCTTGCTTATCACAACTCTAGCACTTAGTGCTCACTTTACATGAGCTAAAACTCCAAGAAGATGGCCCAAAAGAAGTCGGGATACATGCTCCTTTTATAGTGAGAGGTGTGCCCCTAAAATCTAGGAACTACCTTTCCAAATCAACCTCCTAACTTGGAGGAATTAGTTGAGATGACTTGGGGAGTGGTTGAGTGATTTTTCTTGATGGAATCTCGTGGCTTTTGGCTTCCTTTGATTGCTCCACATGTCCATAAAAGATTCCCCACGAATTTTTAGCTTGAAGCTTGACTTTTAACAGCATATCCATAGATACATGCTTACATCCATACACATACACACATAGATACATACACACACGTGGACACATACACACATATACACACATACACACACATATACACACAGATTTACACACGCACATAGACACACACACACATACACAGACACACTTACACATGCATACACACATAGACACACACACACACACTTACACACATAGACACACACACACACACACTTACACACATAGACACACACACATAGACACATACAAACTTACACACACACACACATACACACATCCACACACATTTACACACACACATACACATGCATATAGACATATATATACAGATACACATGTATATACACACATAGACACACACATATACACACACATACACACATAGACACATAAACACTTACACACACACACACATCCACACACATTTACACACATACATACACATGCATATAGATACATATATAGAGATACACACGTATATACACACATAGACACACACATAGACACATACATACACACACACACATATATGCATAGATAGACACATAGAGACATACACACATATATATATGCATACACACACAGAGACACATACACACACATACACATGCATGCATACGCATGCATGCATACATATGCATACATAATGCATATGCATATGCATACATACATACTTACATGCATACACACACACATACATACTTACATGCATACACACACACATACACACACATGCATACATTTGCATACATAATGCACATGCATATGCATACATACATGCTTACATGCATACACACACTCATGAGAACAAGAGTTCCACCTGATACTCCAGGGATCATCATGCATGAGTACTCAGAGATGGCTGATGATGAGCTGGATTATACGATCCAAAAGCTTACCCAACGATCAGAGGAGGGCTCTTCTGTGGCTCCACATGCAGCAAGACAGCTATCTGCTCATAGATATGTTTTTTTTTCACAAATTTTTTAATGATATTATAACACATATTTTTATTTATTTTTATCTATCTATTTTTAGGACACCTATACCACCTCCAGATCATAGCAGAGCATAGGTGCCTATGAGTACATGCATAGGCACCTTAGGGCTAGAGTGCGATATAGAGCTAGAGGGGAACATTGTGTACATAGGGAATGGATTGGAGTTAAAGAGAAGAATGCGAGTGTTATGCGACTCTTATGTGCGCCTTGTCCACTTATAGTGGAAGTAAGTATAAATTTTACATATAAATTGAAATAAATATCTTATGTTTTATTTACATGATTTTTTTTACTTTTGTAGTGAGCATGATGAGAGGGATAAAAAATACGTACTTAGTTCACTTGAAACAGAGTTTGGGACAGGATGGTTGCATAAGTGGTGTCTAAAAGAGATGCGAACACTTATGGCTCATCGTCACGATAATGCATGGTATGCATTGCTTTTATGTATATATATGTTGATATGACTATGTGTGTTTATATATGTATGTATGTATATGAGAGAGAGAGAGAGAAGAGCGAGACTAGAGGTACAAATACATGCATACACACATATATACATCATACATGCACATTTACACACATATACACATACATGCATATTTATACATACACACACATACATGCACATTTTTACACACACATACACATGCATGCAGTTACACACATATAATGAATACACACATAGACACATACACATACTCACATACACATACACATACATAATCATATGTACACACACATAGACTCACATAATCATATTTACATGCATATATACATATACACATGCATACACACACACACACAACACATGCATACTCACATATAGATACACATACATACACACATGCATATATATATATATATATATATATATATATATATATATATATATATATATATATATATATATATATATATATATATATATATATATATATATATATATATATATATATATATATATATATATATCCTAATTCAAGAACCCTATTATAAATATTCTAATTCAGAAATCTTATTTCAAAAATCCTAATTTGAAAACACTAATTTTGATATTAGGGTTTTAAAACCCGTAATTTAGAAACTCTAATTCAGCCTTTTAGCCATATGATTGACGTATATGTACACATTTCATCTATTCCTCCGACATCCTACTAGAGAGATGTCTCTCCTCCCAACCTTATGCCTCTATATATAGCTACTTGAATCAATGAGGATCATAATATATATAAAGATGTATACCCATCATGTAGATACACATATATAAATATAAAATGGAGTAGATACATTATGCATCACACATACATGCCTAAATGCACACATAAATATATATACATGCATACATATTTACATGTACACACATGTATACTTATACATGCATCCAAATGCATATGCATATATACACGTATGCATACTAACAAATGTATACATATATCACAAACATGCACACACATACATATACATGAAACACATATATATGCATACTAACACATGCATACATATAATACACATGAATACACACACATATGCATACATACATGAGAAAATTTGCTCCTCGAAGATAAAGCTATATATAAAATAATTAGGCATACCCCCCGAGCTTCATGTTCTAACTTAAAAGAACATGATTTCATCTCTCTAGTAGGATTCATCGATATTCAAGTTGAACAAAGAGTCTATTATCTCATATCCATTTAGAAGTTTCAAATTATTGATCGATAACTAGAGTAGAATTTACTATCTAATCTGCTCATATGTTTTCATTATTGCCATCATTTTGGTAAGACATCAATATAGCCTCATCTTCATTATCCTTATTGATTTCATTTATTTCTTCTAGTGTTAAATGTGTGTTCTCAGGAGTCACATCATCTATTGATGGATTAATATCGATTTCTGGTAATTCCTCTTCATCATGAATAGAACCAGCATGTATTATACTCTTCATAAAAAAGATTAGTATCATTATCACGTATAATGATTCTAATTTCTCTTTCAGATGTTGATGTATCAGTATCTAATGGTGAATCATCAAGAGGGCTTTCTTCGATCTCTCTAACAATAAAATGTTCAAACAATGACTTACCTCTAGTTTGAACATGAATGACTTGCCACCAAGGGTGAGCATTTGGGTTTTACATGCTAGTCCTGTGAGATCTTTGGGTGCTTCATCCCACTCACAATTGTATAAAATTGATGCCCACATGGTCAACTACTTAAGGACCTTGTTAGCATATGATTTGGTTCGAGAACTTTGCCAAAAGTTACGGTTCCATAGCAAGGAATATCACCAAATTACTCTAGTGGGTGTTATATTTTTTCTTCCTAATTCTTTCCTTCAACTGAAATACAGATATTGATATTTTGCACCTACTCTATCGGCTTCACTGTAGTAGCATTATCATCATCATAATTAATTACTTCATAGAAAATATGGTTAAGTAATCAACAACAAACATATTAAGATTCCGGTTCATTGTAACACTACAGACAATAGAGAGTAATTGTGACAAAAAGTTGATTTCTATTATTGATGAATGACACTGCATGAGGTACACAAGCTAAATCCATCTGAGTCTTCTATCCACACTTTGGGTTAGATAGGCACTACTTCATAGCTTTTGCATGTTTATAGAACAAAAAAAGGCTAATTATGTCGTTGAACTAATGATATTAAAGGTGGGGTAAAATCTATAGCACGTCCATTTTCTAAAACGTCAAAACTTTCTAAATAATTCTTCAGAATAAATATTTGCTACAATTCACTATAAAGAATGAGGGCCACTTGGATAAATATATATACAAGATAAATTAGAATTGGCATTTGGTCCCTAACACTAGCATGCACAATAGAGTTGAACCCATAGCTCAAACCAAAATCTCATCACACAGACTTGTGTGATGGTTGCATGACACACTCCCAGTCAGTAATACATACAAATTTCTTACAGAGCCTAGTGGGCCTCTTCAATCTAGTCCAAGAATGTTTTAATACCCATCATATTTTCACCATCTAAAATCTTGAAGTTCCAGACTACTTCATTTTCTTTAACCCATAGGATCTCATTTTGCATCTAGCCACAAAACTCTGTAGCTATTCTTCAACTCAACTAGTTGTTGTCATAAGTTTACAACCTCTTTTTGTTCTTCAACCTTCATTGTAGTTTATTGTGTGCACTGCCTTGTTAGCCCAACACTCTCTATCCTATACTTCTAGAGTTCATTATCCCATTTCACCTGTGTTTCTTTTAGCTCCACTTGAGCAACTTCAGAATCTACTTCATTGGCTTCCGATAGTTAAATTTTAAGGATCAGTGCTCTTATCTTTTCATCAACCTACTAACCTTACTCTCAAGTCTTGGACCTTGGCCTAGACTTAGAGACTCTCATCCAACACAGACTATGTCGTAGCAAAATTCAACTTGATTTTTTGGTATTTACCATACTATTTATACATCTCCTTCCACACGTCAATAGCCTCTTGAGCTAGGATTTGATTATCCAACTCGGTGTGATCTTTAGCCTCTTCGAACCTCTGTATTTTCCACTCCATCTCCTCCTTACAGTGCTCCCATTTTTGCAATGCTTCATCCTTTTATTGGGCAAATATCTTCTCCTTAGAGTGCTCTCATTTTTGCAATGCTTCATCGTTTTATTGGGCAAAGAGGAACAATTTCCACAACAAGGAGGGCTTCACCATAGTTCGCTTCCAATTCATGCAGATTGTGGGATGAGGTGGCACTTCTAGATGTTTTTCATTTGGCAACAAGGCGGCATGTACCATTGAAGTTGTAATCTGCTGCAACTAGCCACCAACAAACACCTCTGTGTCCATAGTGTCAATGAACACACATACACAGACACACACATACACAGACACACACATACACAGACACACACATACACAGACACACACATACACATAGACACACACATATACAAACACACACACATATAAAAACTTATTTACATACACACATACACATGCATACACACACATACATACACACATAGACACATGCATACACACCTAGACACACACACATACACACACACATATACATACACACACACATACACACACACATAGACACATACACACTTACACACACACACACATCCACACACATTTACACACACACACACATACACATGCATACAGACACATATATATAGATACACATGTATATACACATAGACAGACACATACACACATAGACACACACACACACATATACACACACATATAGACACATATACACACATATACGCATAACACACACACATAGAGAGACATACACATACACATACATGCATACATATGCATACATAATGCATATGCATATGCATACATACATACTTACATGCATACACACACACATACACACACACATACACACACACATACACACACACATACACACACATGCATACATAATGCACATGCATATGCATACATAATGCACATGCATATGCATACATACATGCTTAAATTCATACACACACATGAACATACACACATGTAAAGAGACATACACACACACATACACATACAATTATACATATGCATACATAATGCATATGCATATGCATACATAATGCATATGCATATGCATACATAATGCATATGCATATGCATACATAATGTATATGCATATGCATACATAATGCATATGCATACATAACGCATATGCATACATAATGCATATGCATATGCATACATACATACTTACATGCATACACACACATGCATACATAATGCACATGCATATGCATACATACATGCTTACATGCATACACACACATACACATGCATACACACATACACATACACACATAGACACACACACACATACACACACATATATGCATACACACACATAGAGAGACATACACACACACACATACATGCATACATATGCATACATAATGCATATGCATACATAATGCATATGCATATGCATACATACATACTTACATGCATACACACACATATGCATACATATGCATACATAATGCACATGCATATGCATAGATACATGCATACACATACACACACATAGACACATACACACACATAGACACATACACACACATACACACAGATTTACACACACGTACACATGCATACACACAAATAAACACACACATGCATACACACATAGACACACACACACATAATACATATGCATATGCATACATACATATTTACATGCATACTGTTAGCTCAATAAATGGTTGGTTTTGGTGCACTAACATGCTTCCATTTTTGGAGAATATTTGTTTGGACATAGGTGTTTTGCAATGAGAATAGGTGGCCGGTGATGATAAGATTGACTCAAATGTGGACACAAGGATCAAGAACAGTAGGGGTGAAGCTATGCATGGTTTTCAGTGGATGGAGATGAGAGCCAACCAGCTGGTGCACTAAAAAATTGCCTGAAACGGATGGATTTGAAGCAACCCGCAATATAAGGAAGCTAGAAGAAATAGCAAAGGAGTCTGGAAAAATTTGGCATGTCCCAATATTAGCGATGACCGCTGATGTCATTCAAGCCACATATGATGAGTGTGTGCGGTGCAAAATGGATGGTTATGTATCAAAACCATTTGAAGAAGAGCAACTATACACGGCAGTGAGTCAAGTATTATCAAGGACTTAAAAGCCACGACATCGATGATTTCTATTTATAGCATGAGTTTGTCTTGATACTGGGCTGTTCCATTGGGTTGAAAATAGTCGTTATGTATGTATGATTGCTGCGAACATGGCTTGCACTGAGTTCCATTACAATTTTTTGGGTTCAGCATAGGAGTATCAAGGAGCTGCATGAATAGTATTTAACTGTATAGAGCTTCAAATCGCTCTAATGTTTTTTGGGGCAAGATTTATGGATGAAATGAGCACGTGCAGTGTCATCTTGTTCCTTCTCAAGGACATTGAAAATCCTCGTTTCTGGGTCTTTTGAACAGGGTGGTCCCAGGATTCATTTATGGATTTGTGATATATGGTTGTAGACTTGTACAACATTAAAGCAAGCCCCAATTGTGGGTGGATACAGCCCCAATTCTGATTGGATGTACAAAAGCTAAGTGTAATATATTTCTGATAAGATGCAGTCGGATACTCGAGAGTCATCCAAAAGAATGGAGGCCAAGTAGGCATGCATATATGACAACATTCCGTTTTTTTTTGCCAGAAAAGGGGTGTGACAGGCCGTTTTTGTCATATCTGACACCACTAAAAAACTTCGAAAGTGGGGATGCAGGTGTCGAAGGAAAAAATCAAAGGAGGTTTTCTTTGTATTCTTTTCTTGGTGGGGATTGTGCAGGCGGAGAAGACAAAAAAGGGTGTGGCAGAGAAGAGGGCATCGAGGAGCTTTGGCGCCGTTGTACAGATAAGGGGGGAGCTCTCTCTGGCTTTACACGCATATGCTCCTCACTCTACTTTGAGGGTGTGGTCGAATTCTCGCGGCGTACAGACAAGTTCTTAAGACGTTTAGATAGAATGAAACGGGGATGATTGTAGAGTCCACCGTTGGCAGTGTGGGAGACGGTGTCGATCATCAGAGGCTGCTACGGGAAACATTCTATGAAGATTCTTGGTGGTTTTTGGGGGATATGCTTGCTACCCTCTTCTCTCTTCCTCCGCAGTAACTGGTCCTTCATCCCTTCCTCGTCGTGGGCGTCACAATCTGGGAAGGACAGCTTACATGGGCAGCTGTAGAGTTGGCTAAGCAATGGCGTACAGACACTGCCGTTTGGATGAAGTTCCTCTGGACATGACTGCTTCTAAATCGACTGCATTAGCTGAAGGCAAGTTGTACATGGGTTTCTAGGATCTACGCAGAATGGTTGTTGATGCTGGGTTTTCATCCCTCCCATTTTCATCTCTGCCAACATCTCTAGAGTATGCGGTAAGCGGCCTTTCGCTTTGTAAAACTTTGGAGTATGCAGTTTTTCCTTTGCAAAAAGTGTGGTCTTGATAATTTTCGGTGCTATACTTTTCCTGGAGAAAATCTCGGGTTGTAAATTGTAATGACAGTTTTTTTGCCTCTGAAGCACGCGTACTACGTGACTGTGGAAGAACCAGTCCAAATAAGATTCCACAGAGATTAACGTGTGATTTAACGGATAGCTTTACATGTGCAATGTGGAGAGATTTTGTAATTTAATGCTTGCTGCCACTCTCAAACGATCCATCGTCCAGAAAACAGTTGACTAGATTAGTTGGCTTGTTTGTGTGATCAAAGAGATTATGTTGGGTACTGGGTTTCCGTCTTCGACCTAACCTCTCTTCAATTTGAAATTTGAAATCCGAAATGTGGGGGTTTGGCTCTTGTTCGATCCAAGTGATTATTATTTTTTTTTTTTTTGTTTTCTGAAGTTCGGTGGTCAATTCATTCTTCTACTATGCTTGAAATCAGCACGGTCCCTGTACTATCCTCTCTCTATTTTTCAGGGTTAGCAGCAGGCCGCTTGCAAGTCTTGAATCTTGCCACTTCAATCCAGTGGACAAGGTGTTTGTCACTATTACTATACAACACATCCCCCACTGATTCGAGGGATAATGAATGAGTTGTTGTTTACATGCATTTCAAAAACGTGTGTGTGAGAGAAAGAGATAGAGAGAGCGAGAGCTTGTTTGTATGGAGAGCTTTCTTCTTTACAAGCCTTGCTTGTGTACGGTGAAGGTGGCCATACAATAATGCAGCATTGAATGAAACTACATCTCATGAAAGGTCAATCATTTGGTGCATTGGAATCTGTGCACGATTGAAAATGGTAATTTTCTCTATTCTGAATCAGTGAAGTCGCATGCAAAATTTCAATGGAACTGTCGTGTCTATAATGGTAAGTGAAAAGTTGTGCATGTGGGTGTATGCGAGGTGCGTCGGGTTGCTAGGTGTGTATGAGTGCTTGAGTGTGTGTTGAGCATAGGTGCTAGGGTGCATGAGGAGATGGGAGTGTGCAAGAAAGAGCGAAGGGGAGGCAGGAAAAGAAAGGAAGTTGTGAGTAATGAAGTTGTCCTTGAAAGCCGTTAGCGGTATCTCAATCTCTTCACTAACTTCCATATTTCTTGTCATTTGCTTCCTTGATGTCCAATTATGCCTGCAAGGAACATTATCTGTACAGTCAGTGTTTGCAGGGGGATGTGGGTATTGCTAGGATTGAATGTCATCATATTTTCTGGATGAAACACTAGTTTTATCCACAACTATTAACGTTGGTGGGGAATTTGTGACTACTTCCATTCCTAGATAAGTTGTCACTACTTTCCTGTTTTAATCTTTTATGGCTGACACACGGGTCACATCCTATCCAGGAACAAGCTTCCTGTTTTCAGATATTGAATTGTAAAGTGCTACTCTATTGTCATGCCTGCTGCTTTGACGCAGCAAGACTGCCTACCTAGCTTGCTGGTGTGTAATCTACGTTGTTTTTGATAGCACACACTGTGGAGTTCGAGTTACATGGTAAAACATGATGGGACATGCAAGTCTCACTGAACTGCACTCTAAAGTTCTCAACCCTGGTGGGTTAATAAGTGACTCTCTGAATTTTAAGGGGAAATTATGCCAAATTGAGTCATACGAGGATCTCCTATGTTAAGCCTTGACGACTGATTGACAACACTATGGCAGGGCATAGGAAAGGTATTTTCCAGTAATTTGAGGAATATCTATGGGCTTGAGTTGTATGTAATGGCAAGTGGATCCATACATGCAAGTGTACTTTTTCCAACTGTAATGAGAAACTTTCAATATGAATTGATGGTTCCTGATAGTTCAATGCCATTGGATTGGCAAGTGAACTCATGCCTATAATACTTGAAGTGGCAACGATCAGATACGCTTCAAGGAAGGCGTATGCAGAGACAAGGCCCAGGATTAAGGGTAGGTTTGTCAAAAGGACAGAGATAGATCAAGTGGAGCAAATGTTTTCAAACGTTCCACACTCTGGCTTTGGTGTCGTGCCTTCATTTTGAGAATTGTTTGTGAATTCGGTATAATTGTACATTAGTGTTTCTGTCCGTGAGTTTTGGGAGGCAAGAGAGGAAGAGGGTTATGTGTATTGTTATGTACTCAAATGGGGATAAAAGAAGTGTGAGTACGTGTGTGCAAGAATGCGTGTGTGAATACATTAGTAAGTGTGCGTGGATGAGTAAGTGATAAAGGAAGTAGATAGCGAATGTGGCAAGAGGAAGAGAGTGTATTCAAGAGCCAACCTCGGAAGTGAATATCGGGCCACCTAGGCATTAGGATCTTTCCTCTTTTCCCCTCTACAGTTACATTCGAGTATGGTTGTGGGTGTGGAGGAGTGCAAATAGACCAAATTTAAGTGATTCATGAAAGTCAATTGTGTTTGTGGGCATACTTCCCCTTGGACTAATAGTGCCATCATTTGGTGCGTCTGCCGAGAAATAGCTTGGTACGTCTCTATAAGAGAGTGCCATAGGTTCGCCTAGCGCCACAGGTTGGCCGAGCTTGCGGACCCAAGATCTAGTACATGAGCGAGGGAAGCTCATCGTCAGGAGCAACACAAACGCAAAGAGAGGAATGCGCTCAGAGAAGAGCCCTTGAAAGAGAAAGGAGAAGGTGGGAACCGCCAGGTGAGTGGACCTCGATTGGTTCGAAGAAATCAGTCAAAAACGTGTACTCCCGTAGGAGAGTCACGAGTCAAGTACGGAAGTTTGAAGGAGGGATCCTGAGGCCACATGCATTAAATTTCTGGGATCGAAGTGATATCGACATCACACCTCTGTTCGAAATGGCTCAGCGGATTTCGGTTCACTTGGGGGACTTCACCAAGTTTTCAGGTACTTGGGACGAAGATCCGGATAGTTTTATCCAGTTGTTCGAGGTTACCTGTGAGGCCAATGATGTAGTTGACCAGGATCAAAGGTTGAGAATTTTTTCGGCTATTCTCCGTGATGAGGCAGCCAATTGGTATGGGAATTTGACACCACAAGAGCGTGGAACTTATCAAATGCTCAAGGAAGCCTTCTTGGCAAAGTTTCGGCGACAAGGCTTCCAAGACAGATTGGCCCAACAAATGGATTACTTGCGACAAGGAGTCAATGAGAGCATCGATAACTACATTCAGAGAATGGAAACGTTGGTAAGAAAGATGGGTGCAAATGCCCCGAACGATGAGACATTGAAACGAAGATTCATTTCGGGATTGAGAGATCCTATGGCACAGCAGCATATCAGCCTGACAAGACCTGCAACTTTAATGGATGCTAAAGAACAAGCGAGGCTTTGGGAGGAAGTACAATTATGCCAACAAAGGAAGATGGAGCTCTTATACGAGCCTATGGGAGGCCCAAGGAACATACCGATGAAAGATCCGGGTCAAGGAAGTCCCGCATTGACGACTCCAGCTTTTGTAGCCGCCACTAGCACGCCAGGCGAGGTAAAACCTGCGCTAACTGAAGAACGAATATTGGAGTTGGTCACGCAAGCTATAAAAGCTGCCACGATAACTCAGGAGACATACACAGTAAAACCAGAGGTCACAACAAACCCGAATCAAGTGTTTCGATCAAATACATGGTGTGGAAAGTGCCATGGTTACGGCCATTTGGCTTCAGAATGCCCTACAGTCTCAAGAGTATTCACAGATAGATCGCCACCTAGGATGCGTTGTACTTTTTGTGGAAGAACAAATCATACGGAGGACCGATGTTACAACAAGAGAGCCTACGAAGAGAGGACCATGAAATCAGGAGATACAAGAGAAAGATCTTACACGGGATTGCCCGCTCAAAGTGTACCACCTACATCTCGTTGGGAAAACAGACCGACTTATGGATATGGTGCTCAGGGTCAAGGAGGAGACTATCCAAGAGGAGCCGCACGTGATCAAAGAAGAGATGGCCCAATCCAGTGCTGGAGATGTCATGACTTTGGCCATACTCAATCTAGATGTCCAAACGAAAAGAAACCAATTGATTATACCCCGCTATGTAGGTACTGTAGTGGAGAGGGCCACTTTGATGAAGATTGTCCAAAACGAAGAGCTGCCGCCGGCAAGGAAAAAGGACCAGTAGGGTCCTCGAATTATGTTGATACTCAGATGTATTCCACATCGAGAGCTCAAGAGCAAGTTCCTACAATCGGAGTAGTGTTCAAGACACCGAACCCTCAAGAAGGCTCTAGCTCGTTGATGCACTTTGTGGATGCTTACGAGGCCAAGAAACTACACAAAGATCCAACTGTAGCAGTAGTCAAAAGGACTCAAGAGTATTCGAAGAAGAATCCAAGAGGCGAAGGTGAAGAAGGGAGTCAAGAGAAGATAGCTGAGCACGAAGAGGTAGAAAACCAAGTTGGAGGATTTGTTGAGCAGCAAGAGTTTGAGGATGGGGAAGAGGTTGAGATTCTTCCACCAGTAACCAAGGAGTTTGTGCCGGGCATAGCATCATTCCCTGAAAGATTGAAAGCTCCTAAGATTAGAAAGGAAAGACAAAGTTCGGAAGAAATAGATATTGTGAAGTTGCTCGCTGACACGGAAGTCACGCTGGATATTGGCACATTGCTGAAATGTTCACCTGTTTATAGGAAACAGTTCTACAACGAATATATTAAGAAGCCGAGGAAAGCTCGAGATAAAAATAGACAAGATAAGGATGTCCAAGGAATCATTCAAAGTATTACGACGCAAATTGATTCAAATGCTCCAGCTGTGACGGTCGAGATTAAAGGATATGCAGTCCCTGGTGCTCAGTTAGATAGTGGAGCCGCAGTCAACCTGATGACTGAGTTCATGATGAAAGCTTTGGGCCTCAACCACATGGAAGAGACGTCGATGTCTTTGAGAATGGCAGATCAAACACAAGTCAAGCCTGCGGGTCTTTTGAAGAATGTAAGCACAGTTGTGGGCGGTCTAGAGTTTAAAGTTGATTATCTGATAGTAAGACCAAGGACCTCAGAGGCTACCTTCTCGATCTTACTTGGACGGCCATGGTTGGTGCAAGCCGAATGTGTGCATGACTGGCGCACAGGTTTTATTTCAATAGGGCCAAAGTCTGATCGGATTCAGTTGCAAGTATCCCCACCCTCTAGCAACAAGAAGAAGACAATAATAGTCGATGAGATGGACAAGAAGGAGAAGGAGAAAGCAAGGCACGAGATTGCACGAGCTAGGTTTTCCTTGAACACAGACAACTACAAGAATCTGCTTCAAGACGGGTTCAACTTGCAGCTCTTTAAGAATCAAGACACGAAGATGGGAGAGTATCAAAATCCACTGCTCTATAACGACGATTCCGACCAGGAGTTGCTAGGATGGTTGACGCACACAAGAGAATTTGAGTGCTACATGTTGAGTATAGACGCAAAGGAAAATAAATTTACTCAATCCCTGGAGAAGGGAACTTCAAGGGAAGAGTTGAAACTGGAGTTAGCTCCGACGATGGAAGTGCAACGGTTGAGAGAAAGAGTTAGAATGCTAGAAGCAGAGATTCTAAAGAGAAGTCGAGAATCGGAAAAAGAAGCGAAGAGTAAGACTAAAGTGTCGGAAGCCATTGTAAAAGCTGAGTTAAAGAAACTAGGTTCAATCGAAACAGAACAAAACAATGATTTACTGGCCAACCATGCACGCGTGATCGGAGAGCACATTCCAATCACAGTGTCATCAAGGAATAAGGAATATTCGCGAGAAGCTCAGTTGGAAAAGTGGGAAGTTTTTCCAGAAAAGTTCTTGAGCGTGGGGGCAGAGCTACCAGATGGAGTACGAGATTGCATTAAAACGACACTCAAAAATTTCAACAAGGCCTTTGCATGGTCATACAGTGATTTGAGAGGAATTGATCCCCGAATCTGCCAACATTATATAGACTTGGAAGAAGGCACACGACCAATATGTCAACGACTCAGGCGAACGAATCCAGTCTATTCGGAGTTGATCAAGCTGGAATTGACCAAATTATTGGAAGCAGGATTCATATATCCCATTGCATCCAGCGAGTGGGTATCACCAATTGTAGTGGTTCCGAAGAAAAATAAGAAAATCCGTATTTGCATAGATTATCGAAAGTTGAACGAGCGCACAAAGAAGGATCACTTCCCCTTGCCATTTACTGATCAAATCTTGGACAGAGTGGCTGGCCATAAATTGTACTCATTTTTGGATGGTTTCAGTGGGTACAACCAGATCCAAATCCATGAAGAGGATCAATCAAAAACTACTTTCACGACAGAATGGGGTACGTACGCATATCGTGTGATGCCATTTGGATTATGCAATGCACCGGCCACATTCCAGAGAGCAATGATAGCTGCATATCAAGACTATTTGCAGGATTGGATGGAGATATTTCTCGATGACTTTGCGATCAGAGGCGATGATGAAAACATGATGGAGAGGATCGAAGCGATTTTAAGAAGAAGCATTGAAAAAGGCATCGCATTAAATCCTGAAAAGTGCACATTTGGAGTACGAAGAGGATTGCTTTTGGGACATGTTATTTCTGAAAAAGGGATCGCGGTTGACGAGGATAAGGTGGAAAAGATTGGACAACTTCCACCACCGCAAAACTTGCGACAACTCAGAGGATTTTTGGGCCATGCAAATTATTATCGACGTTTTATATTAAATTTTGCGTCCATAGCGGCACCACTGACGAATCTTTTGAGGAAAGACCAACAATACCAATGGACTGGAGAGTGTCAAGTTGCAATCGACTCGATCAAAGAGAGATTGATAAATGCACCGATTTTGGTAGCACCCGACTGGACGAGAGAATTTCATGTGCATACCGACGCTTCTCATACTGCGGTTGGAGCAATACTATGCCAAGCCGATGAAAAGAAGTTGGACCACCCTATTTATTACGCAAGTCGCAATTTGAATAACACTGAGAGGAACTATACGACTACAGAAAAGGAATGTCTCTCGATGATCTTTGCGGTGAACAAGTATCGACATTACCTGATGGGAAAGCATTTCACGTTTTATGTGGATCATGAAGCCCTTAAGTACATCATTAATAAACCCGAACTGTCAGGGCGATTGATGAGGTGGATGCTACTTCTCCAAGAATTTCAGTTCACAGTGGTAACCAGACCAGGCAAAGCACATATATTGGCTGACCATTTATCTCGAATTGTTAATGAGGAGCCAATCTCTGGTGTGCCCGACGATGCTCCTGATGGACATCTATTCCAGGTTGATGCGAAAGTACCTTGGTATGCCGACTTGGTGAACTTCTTATGCACTACTAAATATCCGCAAGGAGCAAGCAAGAGAGAGAAGCAAAAACTGTTAGCATTGGCGAAGCACCATAGCATCATTGGGGGGCAACTCTATCGATATTTTGTTCATGAGAGCATTTATCGGAGGTGTCTCGAGGAAGAAGAAGCAAGCCTAGTGTTGAGGGCTTTGCATGACGAACCCTGCGGTGGACATTTCGCTGGCGAATTGACGGCAAGAAAGATTTTATTGGCTGGGTATTGGTGGCCAACATTGTTCAAAGACTCGCACACATACTGTAAGAAATGTGACAAATGCCAACGAATGGGCAAACCCACATTAGCACATGCTACTCCTCTTACGCCGGTGTTGGCTCTTAAGCCGTTTGAGAAATGGGGAATCGATTTTGTGGGGCCTATTGATCCTCCTTCACGACGAAGATCTAATAGGTATATTTTGGTCTGTACTGACTATGTTACCAAGTGGGTGGAAGCCAAAGCTCTGAAGACTGACCGAGCTGTTGATGTTGCTAAATTTTTGTATGAACAAATTATCACTCGATTCGGATGCCCGTTGGAGATAGTGAGTGATAGAGGGACACATTTTGTCAACGAACTGATCAAAGAACTAATGGAATTATATAAGATCAAACATAGAAAAAGCACTCCATATTATCCGAGGGCAAATGGACAAGTGGAGGTCACCAACAAAATCCTTGAACAGATTCTGACAAAGACAGTAGCTGTGCTGGTATGCTTTATAAACTAGGGTTTGGGTGTTGCATTTTACATTGAGTGTTTTGAGGAATACCTAGCTCGACATGTAGGATGGGCGGGAGATCGATATTACTATTTCGATCCTTCGAGGGAAATGCCTAACGAGGAAAACGATATCACTTGGGCATGGGCAGATGTGTTAACGATAGGAAGTGATGACGGAGCTCCTAAAGTTGAGCCTGACTCGCCTTAGGGAAGTTGTCGGGATGCGAGTACGAGGTGAGACTACATGAGACATCCCAGAGACTCACATTCTAGGACACCTAGGGATAGGTATACGAGGGACTAAGGCATAGCTGGCTGTAGTTACCAAGTGAAAAGTTGAATCGATGAATACATATGTAGTGTCTGTAATTGAGAGAATAGAGTGAAGAGGTGGTTGATCTGTCAAAGGCTAGAGTGTATATGTTTGCATGTATGTGTGGGAACAGTGGGAAAAGTCCCTTTCTTCCTCTCCCTAATTCTCAGGACTTGGGTGAACTAATTAACTATGAAAAAAAAAAACGAAGAAAAGAAAAGAAAAGAAAAAATTGTGTTACTGTGATCGTACCAATGCGCTATGGTGGGCTAGTAGGTGAGTGGATTTATCCTCGCCGGGTGGTTAGGACCACGAGCCGCAGCTAGTTTCGCCATAGGCTTGGGAGGTATATGTCTGTGTCTTAGCTACGCGCCATAACGGGTTGGTAGGTAGGTGGAACCATCGTGGCTGGGTAGTTACGACCATGAGCCGCATCCAGCTTCGTTATGGGCTAGCTGATATATGTTATGTGTTATCATTGTGTGTTTGTGTGTTGTGCGCTGCATTGCATTGGTAGATGGGTGGAATCAACCTGATCGGGTGGTCAGGTCCACGAATCGCATCCAGTGTCAATGTAGGCCAATGTGTGAATATAAATAAAATTTTCATATGAGGTTATTCCCCACTCCTGAGGGGGAGAGAGAGAGAGGAGAGGGCGATGATCGCCTGGAAGGGAACGTATTTGCTTGTGTGATTGGTATGTGTCGGCTTGCGACAGATCAGCTCACTTTGAATCAACATTCTTGAAGGCACGGAGACTCTATATGTACTTATGGATGAGGCTTTAGCGAGGTAATGTAACGGTATTGCTTTATAACTTGTGTGCTCTATCTGAGGGTTTTTCTAGTGTGTGGGACACTCCAGGGTTCTGATGTATGCCTTCACTTGCACTCGAGTCTCGATGGTTTCTGTAGGACGACGATGGGGATTCTTTGGGAACGTCTAGTCATGGAATAATTGTACATAGCGAATAGTAGGTGCAATAATGGGGTATGCATTTTGGGTATGTTGCATATCCAATTGAATTCATTTCAGTTGTCGTTGTTCATTTCGGTATTTCTGTTTCTGTTTTTCGCAATGACGGTGCATGTGTAATTCATGGAAAGGTATGCATGTGTTATTTTGGTTGAGACCATTTTTCATAATGGAATGTATGAGCAAATTGATGCATGGCTGAAATGGAATTGCATATATGTGCATGTTCTTGGATCATTTTGGAAGTGATTGATTTGTATGTATTCATGACTGATTTTTGAGCACTAATAGCTTCAATGAGTGCAGGTTCAGTTGGAGTATCGGCTCGATGGGAAGGTATGCAAACTAGTTGTGCACTGATGTTTTCATGGCTGTTTTGATTAGATTGCAGCAAAAGTGGCTCGTCGAGGACGACTTCGCAAATAAGAAGAGGGAAGTATGTTAGCTCAATAAATGGTTGGTTTTGGTGCACTAACATGCTTCCATTTTTGGAGAATATTTGTTTGGACATAGGTGTTTTGCAATGAGAATAGGTGGCCGGTGATGATAAGATCGACTCAAATGTGGACACAAGGATCAAGAACAGTAGGGGTGAAGCTATGCATGGTTTTCAGTGGATGGAGATGAGAGCCAACTAGCTGGTGCACTAAAAAATTGCCTGAAACGGATGGATTTGAAGCAACCCGCAATATAAGGAAGCTAGAAGAAATAGCAAAGGAGTCTGGAAAAATTTGGCATTTCCCAATATTAGCGATGACCGCTGATGTCATTCAAGTCACATATGATGAGTGTGTGCGGTGCAAAATGGATGGTTATGTATCAAAACCATTTGAAGAAGAGCAACTATACACGGCAGTGAGTCAAGTATTATCAAGGACTTAAAAGCCACGACATCGATGATTTCTATTTATAGCATGAGTTTGTCTTGATACTGGGCTGTTCCATTGGGTTGAAAATAGTCGTTATGTATGTATGATTGCTGCGAACATGGCTTGCACTGAGTTCCATTACAATTTTTTGGGTTCAGCATAGGAGTATCAAGGAGCTGCATGAATAGTATTTAACTGTATAGAGCTTCAAATCACTCTAATGTTTTTTGGGGCAAGATTTATGGATGAAATGAGCACGTGCAGTGTCATCTTGTTCCTTCTCAAGGACATTGAAAATCCTCGTTTCTGGGTCTTTTGAACAGGGTGGTCCCAGGATTCATTTATGGATTTGTGACATATGGTTGTAGACTTGTACAACATTAAAGCAAGCCCCAATAGTGGGTGGATATAGCCCCAATTCTGTTTGGATGTACAAAAGCTAAGTGTAATATATTTCTGATAAGATGCAGTCGGATACTCGAGAGTCATCCAAAAGAATGGAGGCCAAGTAGGCATGCATATATGACAACATTCCGTTTTTTTTTGCCAGAAAAGGGGTGTGACAGGCCGTTTTTGTCATATCTAACACCACTAAAAAACTTCGAAAGTGGGGATGCAGGTGTCGAAGGAAAAAATCAAAGGAGGTTTTTTTTGTATTCTTTTCTTGGTGGGGATTGTGCAGGCGGAGAAGACAAAAAAGGGTGTGGCAGAGAAGAGGGCATCGAGGAGCTTTGGCGCCGTTGTACAGATAAGGGGGGAGCTCTCTCTGGCTTTACACGCATATGCTCCTCACTCTACTTTGAGGGTGTGGTCGAATTCTCGCGGCGTACAGACAAGTTCTTAAGACGTTTAGATAGAATGAAACGGGGATGATTGTAGAGTCCACCGTTGGCAGTGTGGGAGACGGTGTCGATCATCAGAGGCTGCTACGGGAAACATTCTATGAAGATTCTTGGTGGTTTTTGGGGGATAGGCTTGCTACCCTCTTCTCTCTTCCTCCACAGTAACTGGTCCTTCATCCCTTCCTCGTCGTGGTCGTCACAATCTGGGAAGGACAGCTTACACGGGCAGCTGTAGAGTTGGCTAAGCAATGGCGTACAGACGGTGTGTGCGAGGTGCGTCGGGTTGCTAGGTGTGTATGAGTGCTTGAGTGTGTGTTGAGCATAGGTGCTAGGGTGCATGAGGAGATGGGAGTGTGCAAGAAAGAGCGAAGGGGAGGCAGGAAAAGAAAGGAAGTTGTGAGTAATGAAGTTGTCCTTGAAAGCCGTTAGTGGTATCTCAATCTCTTCACTAACTTCCATATTTCTTGTCATTTGCTTCCTTGATGTCCAATTATGCCTGCAAGGAACATTATCTGTACAGTCAGTGTTTGCAGGGGGATGTGGGTATTGCTAGGATTGAATGTCATCATATTTTCTGGATGAAACACTAGTTTTATCCACAACTATTAATGTTGGTGGGGAATTTGTGACTACTTCCATTCCTAGATAAGTTGCCACTACTTTCCTGTTTTAAGCTTTTATGGCTGACACACGGGTCACATCCTATCTAGGAACAAGCTTCCTGTCTTCAGATATTGAATTGTAAAGTGCTACTCTATTGTCATGCCTGCTGCTTTGACGCAGCAAGACTGCCTACCTAGCTTGCTGGTGTGTAATCTACGTTGTTTTTGATAGCACACACTGTGGAGTTCAAGTTACATGGTAAAACATGATGGGACATGCAAGTCTCACTGATCTGCACTCTAAAGTTCTCAACCCTGGTGGGTTAATAAGTGACTCTCTGAATTTTAAGGGGAAATTATGCCAAATTGAGTCATACGAGGATCTCCTATGTTAAGCCTTGACTACTGATTGACAACACTATGGCAGGGCATAGGAAAGGTATTTTCCAGTAATTTGAGGAATATCTATGGGCTTGAGTTGTATGTAATGGCAAGTGGATCCATACATGCAAGTGTACTTTTTCCAACTGTAATGAGAAACTTTCAATAGGAATTGATGGTTCCTGATAGTTCAACGCCATTGGATTGGCAAGTGAACTCATGCCTATAATACTTGAAGTGGCAACGATCAGATACGCTTCAAGGAAGGCGTATGCAGAGACAAGGCCCAGGATTAAGGGCAGGTTTGTCAAAAGGACAGAGATAGATCAAGTGGAGCAAATGTTTTCAAACGTTCCACACTCTGGCTTTGGTGTCGTGCCTTCATTTTGAGAATTGTTTGTGAATTCGGTATAATTGTACATTAGTGTTTCTGTCCGTGAGTTTTGGGAGGCAAGAGAGGAAGAGGGTTATGTGTATTGTTATGTACTCAAATGGGGATAAAGGAAGTGTGAGTACGTGTGTGCAAGAATGCGTGTGTGGATACATTAGTAAGTGTGCGTGGATGAGTAAGTGATAAAGGAAGTAGATAGCGAATGTGGAAAGAGGAGTATTCAAGAGCCAACCTCGGAAGTGAATATCGGGCCACCTAGGCATTAGGATCTTTCCTCTTTTCCCCTCTACAGTTACATTCGAGTATGGTTGTGGGTGTGGAGGAGTGCAAATAGGCCAAATTTAAGTGATTCATGAAAGTCAATTGTGTTTGTGGGCATACTTCCCCTTGGACTAATAGTGCCATCACATACACACACATATGCATACATAATGCACATGCATATGCATACATAATGCACATGCATATGCATTCACACATGCATACACATACACACACATAGACACATACACACACATAAACACATACACACTCATAGACACATACACACTTATGCACACACACACACATACAGACACATTTACACACATACATACAAATGCATACATACACATATATATAGATACACACGTATATACACACATAGACACACACACATACACACATAGAAACACACACACACATACACATACACACACACATATACACACACACATAGACACACACACGTACACACACACACACATCCACACACATTTATAGACACACATACACATGCATACAAACACATATATATAGATGCACACGTATATACACACATAGACACACACATAGACACACACACACATACACACACACATAGAGAGAGACATACATGTTGAAGATAAATGTACAGGCTCATTTTCATATGAGCCATGCTTGGATAAATTTACCAAATATAAAGATAAAGGAAAAGTAGAGAAAAAAAGGAAAAAATGATAAAAGAAAAAGTCTAGTCAAAACTTCATGATGAGTAAGAGATACAATATCTTGCCTTGTAGTTAGTACCATGTAGTGGAGAAAGTGGTGAGTTAAGAAGAAGGCACAAACTTCTTCACATGCTCATTGGTTATAAAATTGAAGTGGGAGCACATTCAAAATAAGGAGAGAAAGAGGCAAGAGCTCCCAGTAGTCCGATCTAGCCATTTTGTCATTTTGGTTTTCCCTTAGACTCCTTCCAGCCGCACGTCAGTTTGTACATAGCTTTGTTGCAGAGCTCATATCTCAGTGCTCATATAACCATTTTGTGCGTTTAAACATTCATTGGAAAGATTATCTTGTGTAATTTGTTCATATCAAATATCTTTTTGAAAGCGGATGTAGTTTGTGAGATATCAGTGAAAGAGTGAAGTGTAGTTTTTCAGTATACCTGTGTAGATAGGTAGTCTATTTTGGTCGGTTAAGTTTCCCAACCAAAACATATCCAAATTGCATGATTTTTGTCTTCTTGGAAATCTCTTGGCATCTACTTTCACTATCTCAAATATCTCATTGAGATCATTTATATTCTGTGAGATATCTGTCAGATAGTAAAGTCCAGTTTTACAATGTACTTATGTGTGCAGGTGGTCTATCTTGGTGAGTTGTTTCCTAATCAAAACTCATCCAAATTACTTGTTTTTTATCTTGTTGGAAAGCTATTTGTGTCTACTTTCTCTATACCAAATATCTTTTCAAACAATATATATTCAGAGATTTATCAGTCCGAGAGTGAAGCTCAGTTCTTCAGCATACCGGTGTGGATAGGTAGTTCATCTTTGACAGTTGTGTTTCCTAATCAAAACTTGTCCAAATTAAGTCATTTATAGCTTGTTAGAAATGCCTCTTTGTCTACTTTGATTGCCTAAAGTCTCAAGTCCATTTGAGTTTTCTATTGAGAGCAGCAAGCTATCTAAAGTGCAGATGTTTGTCCAAGTGCTGGACATACAAGGGTTCACTACACACTTCCGTTACGCATAGGAGAACTCATTCTCCACAATACACACACATACACATACATGCATACATATGCATACATAATGCATATGCATATGCATACATACATACTTACATGCATACACACACATACACACATGCATACATAATGCACATGCATATGCATACATACATGCTTAAATTCATACACACACATACACACGCATACACACATACACATACACACATATATATATGCATACACACACATGTAAAGAGACATACACACACATACACATACATGCATACATATGCATATATAATGCATATGCATATGCATACATATGCATATATAATGCATATGCATACATACATACTTACATGCATACACACACACATACACACACTTATATGCATACACACACATAGAGACACATACATGCATAAATATTCATACATAATGCATATGCATATGCATACATAATGCATATGCATATGCATACATACATACTTACATGCATACACACACATATGCATACATATGCATACATAATGCACATGCATACACATACACACACATAGACACATACACACACACATATACACAGAGATTTACACACACATAGACATACACACACACATACACACATAATGCATATGCATATGCATACAAACATAATTACATGCATACACACATACACACACATGCATACATATGCATGCATAATGCACATGCATATGCATGCATAATGCACATGCATATGCATACATACATGCTTACATGCATACACACACATAGATATACACACATAGACACACACACACACATAGAGAGAGACACACACACATACACACATATATATGCATACACATACACATACAGAGACATACACACACATACACATACATGCATACATATGCATACATAATGCATATGCATATGCATATATACATACTTACATGCATACACAGACATATACACACACATATGCATACATATGCATACATATGTATACATATGCATACATATGTATACATATGCATACATAATGCACATGCATATCCATAGATACATGCTTACATCCATACACATACACACATAGATACATACACACACGTGGACACATACACACATATACACACATACACACACATATACACACAGATTTACACACACACATAGACACACACACACATACACAGACACACTTACACATGCATACACACATAGACACACACACACACTTACACACATAGACACACACACATAGACACATACAAACTTACACACACACACACATACACACATCCACACACATTTACACACACACATACACACATAGACACATAAACACTTACACACACACACATACACACACACATCCACACACATTTACACACATACATACACATGCATATAGATACATATATAGAGATACACACGTATATACACACATAGACACACACATAGACACATACATACACACACATACACACACACATATATGCATAGATAGACACATAGAGACATACACACATATATATGCATACACACATATATATGCATACACACACATAGAGACACATACACACACATACACATGCATGCATACGCATGCATGCATACATATGCATACATAATGCATATGCATATGCATACATACATATTTACATGCATACACACACACATACACACACATGCATACATTTGCATACATAATGCACATGCATATGCATACATACATGCTTACATGCATACACACACTCACATATACACCTACATACACATATACACAAATACATATGTGCAGGTATATATATTGATTTCTAACTCATTTTGTTTTATATGTACAGGTATTATGGATCCTAGTAGAGAGAGAAAGGCGAAACTCACTCTCATAAAAAGTCTTATGAGAACAAGAGTTCCACCTGATACTCCAGGGATCATCATGCATGACTACTCAGAGATGGTTGATGATGAGCTGGATTATACGATCCAGAAGCTTACCCAACGATCAGAGGAGGGCTCTTCTGTGGCTCCACATGCAGCAAGACAGCTATCTGCTCATAGGTATGTTTTTTTTTTCACAATTTTTTTAATGATATTATAACACATATTTTTATTTATTTTTATCTATCTATTTTTAGGACACCTATACCACCTGCAGATCATAGCAGAGCATAGGTGCCTATGAGTACATGCATAGGCACCTTAGGGCTAGAGTGCGATATAGAGCTTGAGGGGAACATTGTGTACATAGGGAATGGATTGGAGTTAAAGAGAAGAATGCGAGCGTTATGCGACTCTTATGTGCACCTTGACCACTTATAGTGGAAGTAAGTATAAATTTTACATATAAATTGAAATAAATATCTTATGTTTTATTTACATGATTTTTTTTATTTTTGTAGTGAGCATGATGAAAGGGATAAAAAATACGTACTTAGTTCACTTGAAACAGAGTTTGGGACAGGATGGTTGCATAAGTGGTGTCTAAAAGAGATGCGAACACTTATGGCTCATCGTCACGATAATGCATGGTACGCATTGCTTTTATGTATATATATATGACTATGTGTGTTTATATATGTATGTATGTATATGAGAGAGAGAGAGAGAAAAGAGCGAGACTAGAGGTACAAATACATGCAAACACACACATATACATCATACATGCACATTTACACACATATACACATACATGCATATTTATACATACACACACATACATGCACATTTTTACACACACATACACATGCATGCAATTACACACATATAATGAATACACACATAGACACATACACATACTCACATACACATACACATACATAATCATATGTACACACACATAGACTCACATATAGATATACATACACACATGCATATATATATATATATATATGTGTGTGTGTGTGTGTGTGTGTTATAAATATATAAATTATAGTATATATATCTCATTTTATAACAATACATATATACACATACATACACACACACACACACACACACACATATATATATATATATATATATATATATATATATATATATATATATATATATATATATATATATATATATATATATATATATATATATATATATATATATATATATATATATATATATCCTAATTCAAGAACCCTATTATAAATATTCTAATTCACAAATCTTATTTCAAAAATCCTAATTTGAAAACACTAATTTTGATATTAGGGTTTTAAAACCCCTAATTTAGAAACTTTAATTCAACCTTTTAGCCATATGATTGATGTATATGTACACATTTCATCTATTCCTCTGACATCCTACTAGAGAGATGTCTCTCCTCCAAACCTAATGCCTCTATATATAGCTACTCGAATCAATGAGGATCATAATATATATAAAGATGTATACACATTATGTAGATACACATACATAAATATAAAATGGAGTAGATACATTATGAATCACACATACATGCCTAAATGCACACATAAATATATATACATGCATACATATTTACATGTACACATTTACACATAGACACATATACATATATACATGTACACATCACATATACATGCCTACATGCACACATGTATACTTATACATGCATACAAATGCATATGCATATATACACGTATGCATACTAACAGAGGTATACATATATCACACACATGCACACACATACATATACATGAAACACATATATATGCATACTAACACATGCATACATATAATACACATGAATACACACACATATGCATACATACATGAGAAAATTTGCTCCTCGAAGATAAAGCTATATATAAAATAATTAGGCATACCCCCCGAGCTTCATGTTCTAACTTAAAAGAACATGATTTCATCTCTCTAGTAGGATTCATCGATATTCAAGTTGAACAAAGAGTCTATTATCTGATATCCATTCAGAAGTTTCAAATTATTGATCGATAACTAGAGTAGAATTTACTATCTAATCTGCTCATATGTTTTCATTATTGCCATCATTTTGGTAAGACATCAATATAGCCTCATCTTCATTATCCTTATTGATTTCATTTATTTCTTCTATTGTTAAATGTGTGTTCTCAGGAGTCACATCATCTATTGATGGATTAATATCGATTTCTAGTAATTCCTCTTCATCATCAATAGAACCAGCATGTATTATACTCTTCATAAAAAAGATTAGTATCATTATCACGTATAATGATTCTAATGTCTCTTTCAGATGTTGATGTATCAGTATCTAATGGTGAATCATCAAGAGGGCTTTCTTCGATCTCTCTAACAATAAAATGTTCAAACAATGACTTACCTCTAGTTTTGAACATGAATGACTTGCCACCAAGGGTGAGCATTTGGGTTTTACATGCTAGTCCTGTGAGATCTTTGGGTGCTTCATCCCACTCACAATTGTATAGAATTTGATGCCCACATGGTCAACTACTTAAGGACCTTGTTAGCATATGATTTGGTTTGAGAACTTTGCCAAAAGTTGGGGTTCCATAGCAAGGAATATCACCAAATTACTCTAGTGGGTGTTATATTTTTTCTTCCTAATTCTTTCCTTCAACTGAAATACAGATATTGATATTTTGCACCTACTCTATCAGCTTCACTGTAGTAGCATTATCATCATCATAATTAATTAATCCATAGAAAATATGGTTAAGTAATCAACAACAAACATATTAAGATTCCGCTTCATTGTAACACTACAGACAATAGAGAGTAATTGTGACAAAAAGTTGATTTCTATTATTGATCAATGACACTGCATGAGGTACACAAGCTCAATCCATCTGAGTCTTCTATCCACACTTATGGTTAGATAGGCACTGCTTCATAGCTTTTGCATGTTTATAAAACAAAAAAAGGCTAATTATGTCATTGAACTAATGATATTAAAGGCGGGGTAAAATCTATAGCACATCCATTTTCTAAAACGTCAAAACTTTCTAAATAATTCTTCAGAATAAATATTTGCTACAATTCACCATAAAGAATGAGGGCCACTTGGATAAATATATATACAAGATAAATTAGAATTGGCATTTGGTCCCTAACACTAGCATGCACAATAGAGTTGAACCCATAGCTCATACCAAAATCTCATCACACAGACTTGTGTGATGGTTGCATGACACACTCCCAGTCAGTAATACATACAAATTTCTTACAGAGCCTAGTGGGCCTCTTCAATCTAGTCCAAGAATGTTTTAATACCCATCATGGTTTCACCATCTAAAATCTTGAAGTTCCAAACTACTTCATTTTCTTTAACCCATAGGATCTCATTTTGCATCTAGCCACAAAACTGTGTAGCTATTCTTGAAGTCAACTAGTTGCTGTCATAAGTTTACAACCTCTTTTTGTTCTTCAACCTTCATTGTAGTTTATTGTGTGCACTGCCTTGTTAGCCCAACACTCTCTATCCTATACTTCTAGAGTTGAATATCCCATTTCACCTGTGTTTCTTTTAGCTCCACTTGAGCAAGTTCAGAATCTACATACCTTTTCATTGGCTTCCGATAGTTTCTTTTGAGGATCAATGCTCTTATCTTTTCATCAACCTACTAACCTTACTCTCAAGTCTTGGACCTTGGCCTAGACTTAGAGACTCTCATCCAACACAGACTATGTCGTAGCAAAATTCAACTTGATTTTTTGGTATTTACCATACTATTTATACATCTCCTTCCACACGTCAATAGCCTCTTGAGCTAGGATTTGATTATCCAACTCGGTGTGATCTTTAGCCTCTTCGAACCTCTTTATTTTCCACTCCATCTCCTCCTTACAGTGCTCCCTATTTTGCAATGCTTCATTCTTTTATTGGGCAAATATCTTCTCCTTAGAGTGCTCTCATTTTTGCAATGCTTCATCCTTTTATTGGGCAAAGAGGAACAATGTCCACAACAAGGAGGGCTTCACCATAGTTCGCTTCCAATTCATGTAGATTGTGGGATGAGGTGGCACTTCTAGATGTTTTCCATTTGGCAACAAGGCGGCATGTACCATTGAAGTTGTTGTAATCTGCTGCAACTAGCCACCAACAAACACCTCTGTGTCCATAGTGTCAATGAACACACATACACAGACACACACATACACAGACACACACATACACATAGACACACACGTATACAAACACACACACATATAAAAACTTATTTACATACACACATACACATGCATACACACATAGACACACACACATACACACATACCCACACACACATATACATACACACACATAGACACATACACACTTACACACACACACACATCCACACACATTTACACACACACACATACACATGCATACAGACACATATATATAGATACACATGTATATACACATAGACAGACACATACACACATAGACACACACACACATATACACACACATATAGACACATATACACACATATACGCATAATAGACACACATAGAGAGACATACACATACACATACATGCATACATATGCATACATAATGCATATGCATATGCATACATACATACTTACGTGCATGCACACACATACACACACATGCATACATAATGTGCATGCATATGCATACATACATGCTTAAATTCATACACACACATGCACATACATACACACATACACATACACACACGTAAAGAGACATACACACACACATACACATACAATTATGCATATGCATATATAATGCATATGCATATGCATACATAATGCATATGCATATGCATACATAATGCATATGCATATGCATACATAATGCATATGCATATGCATACATAATGCATATGCATATGCATACATAATGCATATGCATATGCATACATAATGTATATGCATATGCATACATAATGCATATGCATACATAATGCATATGCATACATAATGCATATGCATACATAATGCATATGCATACATAATGCATATGCATACATAATGCATATGCATATGCATACATACATACTTACATGCATACACACACATGCATACATAATGCACATGCATATGCATACATACATGCTTACATGCATACACACACATACACATGCATACACACATACACATACACACATAGACACACACACACACATACACACACATATATGCATACACACACATAGAGAGACATACACACACACATACATGCATACATATGCATACATAATGCATATGCATATGCATACATAATGCATATGCATATGCATACATAATGCATATGCATATGCATACATAATGCATATGCATATGCATACATAATGCATATGCATATGCATACATAATGCATATGCATATGCATACATAATGCATATGCATACATAATGCATATGCATATGCATACATAATGCATATGCATATGCATACATAATGCATATGCATATGCATACATAATGCATATGCATACATAATGCATATGCATATGCATACATACATACTTACATGCATACACACACATATGCATACATATGCACACATATGCATACATAATGCACATGCATATGCATAGATACATGCATACACATACACACACATAGACACATACACACACATACACACATATACACACAGATTTACACACACGTACACATGCATACACACACATAAACACACACATGCATACACACATAGACACATACACACATAATACATATGCATATGCATACATACATGTTTACATGCATACACACACATATGCATACATAATGCACATGCATATGCATACATAATGCACATGCATATGCATTCACACATGCATACACATACACACACATAGACACATACACACACATAAACACATACACACTCATAGACACACACACACTTATGCACACACACACACACATACAGACACATTTACACACACACATACAAATGCATAGATACACATATATATAGATACACACGTATATACACACATAGACACACACACATACACACATAGAAACACACACACACATACACATACACACACACATATACACACACACATAGACACACACACGTACACACACACACACACATCCACACACATTTATAGACACACATACACATGCATATAGACACATATATATAGATGCACACGTATATACACACATAGACACACACATAGACACACACACATACACACACACATAGAGAGAGACATACATGTTGAAGATAAATGTACAAGCTCATTTTCATATGAGCCATGCTTGGATAAATTTACCAAATATAAAGATAAAGGAAAAGTAGAGGAAAAAAGGAAAAAATAATAAAAGAAAAAGTCTAGTCAAAACTTCATGATGAGTAAGAGATACAATATCTTGCCTTGTAGTTATTAGCATGTAGTGGAGAAAGTGGTGAGTTACGAAGAAGGCACAAACTTCTTCACATGCTCATTGGTTATAAAATTGAAGTGGGAGCACATTCAAAATAAGGAGAGAAAGAGGCAAGAGCTCCCAGTAGTCGGATCTAGCCATTTTGTCATTTTGGTTTTCCCTTAGACTCCTTCTAGCCGCACATCAGTTTGTACATAGCTCTGTTGCAGAGCTCATATCTCAGTGCTCATATAACCATTTTGTGCGTTTAAACATTCATTGGAAAGATTATCTTGTGTACTTTGTTCATATCAAATATCTTTTTGAAACCTTATGTAGTTTGTGAGATATCAGTGATAGAGTGAAGTCTAGTTTTTCAGTATACCTGTGTAGATAGGTAGTCTATTTTGGTCGGTTAAGTTTCCCAACCAAAACATATCCAAATTGCATGATTTTTTTTCTTCTTGGAAAGCTCTTGGCATCTACTTTCACTATCTCGAATATCTCATTGAGATCATTTATATTCTGTGAGATATCTGTCAGATAGTAAAGTCCAGTTTTACAATGTACTTATGTGTGCAGGTGGTCTATCTTGGTGAGTTGAGTTTCCTAATCAAAACTCATCCAAATTACTTGTTTTTTATCTTATTGGAAAGCTATTTGTGTCTACTTTCTCTATACCAAATATCTTTGTCAAACAATATATATTCAGAGATTTATCAGTCCCAAAGTGAAGCTCAGTTCTTCAGCATACCGGTGTGGACAGGTAGTTCATCTTTGACAGTTGTGTTTCCTAATCAAAACTTGTCCATATTAAGTCATTTATAGCTTGTTAGAAATCCCTCTTTGTCTACTTTGATTGCCTAAAGTCTCAAGTCCATTTGAGTTTTGTATTGAGAGCAGCAAGCTATCTAAAGTGCAGATGTTTGTCCAAGTGCTGGACATACAAGGGTTCACTACACACTTCCGTTGCGCATAGGAGAACTCATTCTCCACAATACACACACATACACATACATGCATACATATGCATACATAATGCATATGCATATGCATACATACATACTTACATGCATACACACACATACACACACATGCATACATAATGCACATGCATATGCATACATACATGCTTAAATTGATACACACACATACACACGCATACACACATACACATACACACATATATATGCATACACACACATGTAAAGAGACATACACACACATACATGCATACATATGCATATATAATGCATATGCATATGCATACATATGCATATATAATGCATATGCATACATACATACTTACATGCATACACACACACATACACACACTTATATGCATACACACACACATAGAGACACATACACACATACACATACATGCATACATAATGCATATGCATATGCATACATAATGCATATGCATATGCATACATACACACTTACATGCATACACACACATATGCATACACATGCATACATAATGCACATGCATACACATACACACACATAGACACATACACACACACATATACACAAATATTTACACACACATAGACACACACACACACACACATACACACACACATACACACATAATGCATATGCATATACATACAAACATAATTACATGCATACACACACATACACACACATGCATACATATGCATGCATAATGCACATGCATATGCATACATACATGCTTACATGCATACACACACATACACACACATAGATATACACACATAGACACACACACACATAGAGAGAGACACACACACATACACACATATATATGCATACCCATACACATAAAGAGACATACACACACATACACATACATGCATACATATGCATACCTATGCATACATATGCATACATAATGCATATGCATTTGCATATATACATACTTACATGCATACACAGACATACACACACACACACAGATATGCATACATATGCATACATAATGCACATGCATATCCATAGATACATGCTTACATCCATACACATACACACATAGATACATACACACACGTGGACACATACACACATATACACACATACACACACATATACACACAGATTTACACACACACATAGACACACACACACACACATACACAGACACACTTACACATGCATATACACATAGACACACACACACACTTACACACATAGACACACACACATAGACACATACAAACTTACACACACACACACATACACACATCCACACACATTTACACACACACATACACATGCATATAGACATATATATACAGATACACATGTATATACACACATAGACACACACATATACACACACATAGACACATAAACACTTACACACACACACACATACACACACACATCCACACACATTTACACACATACATACACATGCATATAGATACATATATAGAGATACACACGTATATACACACATAGACACACACATAGACACATACATACACACACATACACACACACACATATATGCATAGATAGACACATAGAGACATACACACATATATATATGCATACACACACATAGAGACACATACACACACATACACATGCATGCATACGCATGCATGCATACATATGCATACATATGCATACATAATGCATATGCATATGCATACATACATACTTACATGCATACACACACACATACACACACATGCATACATTTGCATACATAATGCACATGCATATGCATACATACATGCTTACATGCATACACACACTCACATATACACCTACATACACATATACACAAATACATATGTACACGTGTATATATTGATTTCTAACTCATTTTGTTTTATATGTACAGGTATTATGGATCCTAGTAGAGAGAGAAAGGCGAAACTCACTGTTGGAACTGAAGGACTCACAGGGCAAGGAAGCTTACGAAGGGAGTCAGAGAGAAGAGAAAGTACTAGCAGACAGAGCAGTCAACGACGATCTGGCAAGTAGGCCAATATTTTTTCAGGACACTAACGCATATAAAAGAGGTGGACATACAAGGAGAAGGAGCAAGTAGGGAGCTCCAGGAAATGTATGTCAAAATGTTAATAGAAACCCCTACAAAAATAGTGATTTTCATCACTAAAAACCATTGTAAATACCATTTCATATTTTTGTAGCTCCATTTTGTGCAAGCCAAGGAGTCCTTGAGCTTGAGGAGCTTTAGAAGTACCTACCTGTCAGTTTTCACATTTGTTAGACTTCGTTTGAACCTCCAAATAGGGTAGAGAACCTAATTTTTAACTAGGCCGGACACTAGGTCTGGACACGGCAAAACCTAGTCAAAAACTATAAATAGAGCTAGAGAGCTCATTTTTGGGGGTTAGCTTGTAATTGATCTAAACTTGTATTAGCACTTTTGAAGTAATCTAAAAGAACTCCATTGTCTCTCTCTTTGTCTTACCGTGAGTGCGCGTGTGTGTATGCATGTGCATGTTAGTGTGCTTCTCACTCACGCACTTGTGCCTTCACTTGCTCGAGGTCTTCATACCATCCTCACGTCTTCCTGGATTGACATTAAAGGAGGTGCTACTCATCACTGAGCTACACCAAATTTTGGTGCCGTTGCCGGGGATCGAGCTTTGAGGACGAGCGTGTGATGGTAAGACGTAGATTTGAGACGTTGGCGTTGTAGGTAATTTCTTCACTCTTCTTATTTTTCTCTTTCTTACCTCACCACCATCATCACCATCATCATCATCACCATCTCCCACCTCCATCTCCATCATCGCGAAAATTTTCAGTTTTGATCTTATCACCTTCTCCATTCCATTTCCCTCATTCCACTTGTGAGAGAGAGCGAGAGAGCAATATTGTGTGCATTGTTTTTGCATGTTTGTTGAGTTTTCTTGCAAGATCCAGCTGTATCATCCCCTCCAGCACGCTGTGCAGGTACGGAAAAACTCAGAAACTGTCTCTGTGTCGCCGACCTCTGTCGATCGCGATCGACAGAAAATTCGACCAATTGGTAAAACTAAGTGCACCACTAGGACAAGCACAAAGAGCACATTCCAAATCACTAAACAAAATTGAAAAATTCCGTGTTTCTCTGTCAATCGCGACCGACACCATCGATCGCGATCGACAGCCACGATCGACAACATCTGTCAATCACGACCGACAGACCCTGTCAATCGCGACTGCTAGACCCTGTCAATCACGATCGACAGACCTCACGACCGACTGACTGCCATGTAGGATTCAGTCAATCACGATTGACACCATCGATCGCAATCGACTGAAAATTCACGATTGACACCAAAATTTGTGTTGCCACGTGTCCATCGCGACGGACACATCCCCGATTGACTGAAATCACGGCGAAAATCCCGGAAAAAGTGTCGATCACGATTGACACCATCGATCGCGATTGACAGGACCCACGATCGACTCTGTCGATCGCGATTGACGTGTCGATCGCGATTGACGTGTCGATCGCGACCGATAGGCCCCGACGGACACCTCTGTCAATCGCGATTGACAGGCTTTTCGGCCAAAATTTTAGGGTTAATTTTTCCAAGTCCTTGGGGAATTTTGGGCATAATTAGAGAGTCATAAGTGATTTGTGAGGTCCCTACACATGTGATTTTGAGAAAAATCTTGTGATCTGTCAGCCTGTTTGAACCCTGTTTTAGCACCAGAACCCTGAACTGTCATAACTTTGAAGTTGACCATACCCCGGGGTAGGAAAACTAAAGGATCCTTGAGATTGTTTTCCATAAAGGCAAAGGGGAATCTGGTTTGTGCATTACATGCATGAAAGTGATCTGTCAGTCATTGGAATTTAAGTCTTGAACTAACTTTGGGACTTTTACAGGTCCACTGAGAGCACTTGAAAGCATCTAAAGCAAGGGCTTTGTGCAAGCTTGAGAATCGGGTTCTCGAGCACTAAAGAACAAGGGATCAGCAAGAAAGGTCGGAATATTCTCAACTCCCTTTGTCAATTCCTAGCTTAGGCTAAGAACGACTAGTGATAGGAGTAGGCCAGGGCGGTGATAGGCATTTATCAAGTTGAAGACTACCTAAATACTCAAGTTCAAGCTAACGACATAATCTTTGTACGGTCGAGAACTTTAAAGGGAAAGAACTTAACGTGGAATGATCAACTTCAAGTGCGGAAATACACTCAAGTATACCTGACGACGTGATATCAGACAAGATCATAAACACGATAACACACAAAAAAAGAAAAGGAATCAAGTGACTGACACCAATTGATCGGCAACGAGGTTGTACTTTGGGCAAAAATTGGGCTACTTAAATAGGCATATGAACCTTAGATCAGGACGACATCTAGTAAGAGATAGACAGAGTCTTAGGTCTTCAGAGGCTAGCGTTAATCATACTGCTAGGTCTTGGGCCCAGCAGTTGAGCCACCACTCGCATTACCCTAGCTCTGAGACAAGTGAATCAGAGATGTCTCAAGGCATGGACAGACCTACAGGAAGTTCAGGAGTGCCATATCTGTATAGGGTGGAAGGCCCCTACAAGATGCAATTGGAATACATTCGGACCAACCGATTAGGTGCTAGCATTTATGAGGACGGCCTAGGAAGATCCGTAGTCCAGATTAAAAACCCTGACCAATCCTTTGGAATAGAACACCCAGCTGTAAAGTTTGAAAATGGATCATACTTGGACAAAGAAGGAACCATGTACATAGTCACCAGTCACCCAGATAGGACAGATGAATTTCGGAATGTGATCCCTGAGACGGACTTAGGCGACCTAGAGCAAGGAAACATGGGTGCAGAACCCAGGACCCCTCGAGGGAAATCTGTTCTTACTAGAATCCTCAATCCCGAGTGGGTTCCCCAAGACAACAAGAGTATAGATCTGCTTCTGAACTGAGAGACTGATGAAGCCTTTTGGAGGTATAAATCTGATCGGCCAAATGATATAGGAACAATCATGATCTATGAGTTTAAAGATCCAGATAGCCCAGGCAGACTGACCTACCTAGATCACGCTTCAGAGAGGATCCCTTTGGTCACCCGGGAGCTGGAACGTCCCATGCTCATGGAGTTCAGAGAGACATGAAGAGAGACAGACCTGAGGTAAGCTTTGCCAACTCCTTGGGCAGAGAAAGAACGAGGACGGAAACAAATAGAGTAGAACCTGAGGTACTTAGAGCTCCCAGGAATCAAAGGAATGCGGATGAGTTCCCTCTACCACGACCTAGAGAGCACACAAGGACTTTGAGACCGACTCAGCTAGTTAATTCAATGAAGAACTACTTCGATGGCACTGGAGATCCATACGATCATGTGGCTGAGTTTAGGCAAGTCTTGAGAGCTGAACAAGTTGAAGATCTGTTCACGTAGTACAATGCCTTTGGTCTAGCCCTTAGGAACACTGCCCTGACATGGTTTCAACCACTAAACGAGAGGCAGTTCAGGAGCATAGACCAACTTCTAGAGGCATTCATTATCGAATTCTCTAAAAGTGGCATAAGACATAACACTTCCTCGTTGATTCACAGCTTCAAGCAAACCCCTCAAGAAACCGTGAGACTTGCTGGAAGAAGATTTAGGCAATACTTAGAGAGATGTCGTGTCCCTGAGTTACCCACGCCAGCTAAGCAAGTGGCTTTGTTCTTGGATGGATTGCTAAGTACCAAATTGAGATCATATGTGTACTTGAAGGATCCTAGGACCATAGAAGAGTGTGTACGCATGTGCATTGACATCGAGGATAACCTAGGGGAAGAACTAGAGCTTTCCAAAATCTACAAAGACTCAGATAGTGCCTCTAACCTCTCTTCCTCGCAATCCACATCAATTGAGGAACTTGCAGAGAAAGTAGCTCAGAAATTAGGTGTCACAAGCAAACAGATCCCAAGATTTGCCCTAGTGAAAAGATGCTATACTTGTGGAGGTGACCATATGGCAAATGTATGTCCCATTATGGCTCAACCCCAAGTAAATCCTAGTAGCCAGTACTGCACCATAGAACGAAGATACACAAATCACTCCGCACACGATTGCCCATACAATAAGCAAGCGGTTAGGCAAACCTACCCTCAGCCATACCCTCAACAAGGTAGATATCAGAGTCAATACCCACCACAACAGTATACTAGGCCTCAGCAAAATTACCAACCGCAATATCAGGCCCAACTGAGACCCCAGCCAGTGCTAGCACAACAACCTCTAGCTCCATCCAATGTGATCCCTGTAAAGTATGCAGCTGCAGAAGAAAACCTGAATAGGGCCATAGTGCCAGTAACCCCATTGCTATCAGAAAGTGACCCCAGTGACCATAGTTTTGATTCTACACATGTTGATAGCCCCCAGGCCTACTACATGCAGTCTCCTGAACATGGTGAGTCCTACTATAGTGAAGAGCCAAATGAACCTAGTTGGGAGTCAGATTACACAAACGTCATGTATGCAAACCCCAACCCTAGACCTCAACCTAGGCAAGTCAGACCCCCATTCCCTAGAGGACCATGCTACAGATGTCAGGGAGATCATCTCATTCGTGATTGTCCCTTGCCTCCACCTACACAACCCCAATCTGTGACGATCCAGGGCTTTTGCCAAGAATGTGGAAAGGAGCATCTCTTACGAGACTGCCCAAAGAATCCCAATAATATGCCGAAAATCACTCCTATCAATGTTGTAGGGTTAGTTGTAGACTCCACAGAAAGTGTGACGTCCACTGCACCAGTACAGGTAGTCACTAGAGCTCAAGCCTTGCAGCAAAACCAAAGTTTAGGTCAGGAAAAGAGCCCCGAGGTGAGTGAAACAGAGAGCATAACGAAGAACAGGACTAGAGCCTGGAGAGATAGTCGTGAAAGAATGAAAAGGCAATGGCAAAGAAAATGAGTGAACTTGAGGAAAGCCTAAGAGAAACGAGAGCCAGGATAACCGAACTCACATCTCAAACTCCCTCTCACACTGCCCCACCTCCACCATTCCCATCTCCATCCGATCCAACACCTTCCAACCCACCTCACACGATCCCACCACCCCCTAGAGTAGGATCAGTCCTAGTAGATCCCACTCCTGAGTACCTAAATATGATGCTCAAAGCATATCAGGCCAGAATCCAAGAAGGGCCAAACGTAACTGATCATGAAAAGTGTTACCCTATAGCAGAACTAGAGCTAGAACGAACCAAAATTTGTGCTAAGATGGTGGAATTGGCTCAGACCATGTTTGAAGCCAGTCGCCTATTTAACATCTCTAGTTCAGCGAAGACACAGTTGCACTTTGATGGACTGTTAGAAAGAATAGAGAGGTTAATTGCACAATCAGAAAAGGAACCCGCCTCTCAACACAAGGACAAGGCAAGTGAAAGGGCAGGTGTTCCTGCCCAGGAAGCCTATGTGCCTAACTCTACGGAGCCAGACACATCATCTTCTATGAATCGGTTCACACCAGAATTCCTACGCGAGATTCAAGAAGACAAATGGGCTAAAGAGAGTGAAGTCCCTCCTCCCATTGAACTTGTGGATGATGCACACGACCAATTTCCACAAGACATCCCATCCATTTATGAGGAGCAGGAGAGTACTTAGTCTCACGAGAGATTAGACTTCGAGTCTAATTCCATACAGGAGCTACCCCACTTCACAGGCCCATGGGAAGCTAAGTCCACATGTATGAGAGCACCCACAGTCATGGTAAGAAACGAAGACTCAGTCTTACCTAGGAGCACAGAGGTAGTGAAAAACACTAAAGTACAGTGTAACCTCACCTTAGAAGAGCTACTCAAAGTGAGGACAGAGCTATGGAAACATGTAGCCAAACAAGTACCAGAGATAGCAAAACCTCGTTCCCAGGTAGGATCCCAGAGAACAGTGCCAGAAATACCATTGGACAAGATAGGGGACATGAGTGAGGGCGAAGAGGGAAACACATATCTTCCTATCGCCCATCAAGGATACACCACCAAGGCCATTCTAGATTTAGGCGCAGGTGTTGCAATTGCTACCACTTCCCTATGGAAGCGTTGGGGCAAGCCAGCACTCAGGCCCACGAGGATTGAAATTGCAAATGGCCGATGGTCATCTAGAGAGACCCTTAGGGCTGTTAGAAGGAGTAACTCTCACCACTTGTGGTGTCGAGTTCAAGCATACATTTGCTATATGTGATTTTAGCAAAAATCATGCCTATGAAATGATCTTGGGAAGACCCTTTATGCGACAGTTGCAAGTGGTACAGGACTGGGGAACCAATTCCTTGTACCTGCAATACTTAGGTGTTACGACCAAAGTGAATCTCAAAGATTACTCTCATAGAGATGTCCCTCCTATCCAATGGAATCCCCTCCATAGAGCCAAAGATGATACGGAATCGGTGCATTCCATAGGATCAGGATCCTCATGGATGCATGAAGACACCCACTTATGGATGTGCAAAGTAGCAGTAGAAGAAGAGAAGAGAGAAAAAGCTAGAGAGATAGGTGCAAAAGAAACACATAGATCAATCCGAGACCCAGCCCATGCACCTGTAGTCTTTCCTGACGAAGAATTTGAACCCCACGGCTGGGCAGAAATCCTAGCAACCATGGATGTAGCCATCAATGAAGAACAATGGACACCACACTGTGATGAGGATGGCTATGACATTTCAGTTTTCTCCGTAGAGCCAATCATGGGAGAGGCAGTGTTAGAAGAGTGTGAACCTAGCCCTGATGCATTTGAGGATGCAAGTGACTCCGATCTAGAGTCAATCATCATGGACCCACCTTTTGCATCAGATGAAGAATACTTCTATGAAGTAGAATTTCAACCCCAGAGGCATGGAGAGCTTACAAATGACGTAAGGCTAGCCACACATGTGACCCCGAAGGAAGAAGGAAAGAAAAGAAAGAAGAGAGAAGTCACACCAGAAGAGGAAGAATCTTTGTTTGAGGTCCCGGAAAATTTTAAGAAGTATGAGATAGATGATAGGAGAGTCATGATCAGAATGCCTAAACGAGAGGCGCAATCGGGGGAGGCCTATGACAACAAAGAAATCACCAAGAAAATAGTGGTAGCCGTGGAAGAAGGAGAAGAAAGATGCACATACATAGGCCACGACCTGACGGAAGACGAAGAGCACGAATTGATAGCCTTGCTAAGAGAGTACAGAGATGTATTCGCTTGGAGCTACAAGGACCTGAAAGGTGTAGACCCTGACATATGCTCACATACGATACCCATGACTTCAGAGGCTAGGCCCTCTAAGAAAAAGCCATACACATACAATGACAACTATGCGGCCAAGATCAAGGAAGAGATAGATCGCTTGGTTTAAGCTGGATTTATCTATGAAATTGAGCATACTGAGTGGGTATCCCCCATCGTAGCGGTGCCCAAGAAAAATGGAAAGCTGCATGTATGCATTAACTTGAAGAAGGTCAATGCAGCCACAATTCGAGATAACTATCCGCTTCCTATCACAGAACATCTCTTAGAAAGAGTAGCAGGCAAGGAAGTGTACAGCTTCCTTGATGGATTTTCGGGCTACAATCAAGTAGCCATAGCTCCAGAAGATCAGCATAAGACGGCTTTTGCCACTGAATGGGGCATATTTGCCTTTAGAGTAATGCCATTTGGGCTTACCAATGCACCCGCTACCTTCCAGAGACTAATGTGCCATGTATTTAAAGAGTTCGTGAGGAAGAACTTAGAAGTCTATGTTGATGATCTTTGTGCTCATTCCAACATTAGACAAACCCATATTCCTGAACTCAGACAAATCTTTGACAAATGTAGAGAATATCAAGTCTGCCTGAACCCAGAAAAGTGTGTTTTTATGGTCAGGCAAGGCAAGATTCTAGGACACATAGTGTCAAAGAATGGCATATCCACTGATGAAGAGAAAGTGAGAGCCATAGCCGAGTTACCTAGGCCAAAGAATGTCAAGGAAGTACAAGCTTTCATGGGGCATTGTGGTTATTACTGACGGTTTATACACATGTATGCCATCATAGCAAAGCCTTTGTATGGACTTTTGACCAACTTTGAGTGAACTGATGAATGTGAGAATTCCTTCAATGAGCTTAAACGGCGATTATGTTCAGCACCAATCTTGACCACACCAGATTGGAATAAGCCTTTCCATGTTCATGTGGATGCATCCAATTATGCTATTGGATGTGTACTCGCACAACCTACTGGTGAAGGTAATATGGATCTCCCAATTGCCTATGCCAGTAGACAATTGAATGCAGTTGAACGAAATTATACCACTACGGAGAGAGAAGGATCAGGCATGGTATATGCAGTTAAAAAGTTTAGACATTATTTGCTTGCAAATAAGTTTAAATTTTTTACTGACCATCAGGCACTGCTATATCTCGTAAACAAGCCATGCAATACAGGAAGATTAGTAAGATGGTTTCTCTTGCTAATGGAATATGATTTCGAAGTTGTGGTAAGGAAAGGGAAGACTCATTTGAGATCAGATCATCTCTCTAGGCTCACATCGGGCGAAGCCCCACAAGGAGTGTCAGATGACCTTCCTGATGCTTACCTCTTTAATTTTGGCAGGAAGTATGTACAAGCACACAGATCAAGGGATCTTGGCTTGTTGTGTGGAAGAGGATGAGCATGCTAAATGGTTGCAATTAGCACATGTAGGTGCATTAGAGCAACACTACTCAAAGCAACGAACCCTACAGACACTAAGGAGACTCGGAGTGCATTGGCCTACTATGGAAGCTGATGTCCAAAAGTTGTGCAAGGAATGCCCAATCTGTTGCACTAAACCACCTGTGGAACATGCCACTCTTTATCAAGTGTCCATAGTGCCAGATTGGAGTGAACCACTAGTATCCTTCTTGAGGACGAAAACATTCCCTCCAGACATGACTCTGGCTAGGAAAAGGAGTTTAGAACAAGAAGCCCTAGATTACTCGCTCATTGGTGATAATCTATACAAGCGTGGTAAAGATGGTTACCTAAGATTATGTGTCCACGAGAGTGAATATCTCAAGATCTTGGAAGCTGCTCACCAAGGTGTAGCAGGAGGGTATTTTGGAGCAGATCGAGTGATTAAAGCAATCCTGTTTGCAGGCTTGTGGTGGCCGACCCTTCACATGGATGCACATACCTATGTGAAGAGGTGTGATGTCTGTCAGCGAACTCAGTATCCTATACGCAAAGATGAGATGCCACTGAAACCTATGATGGGTGGACGTGCGTTCTCTAAGCGGGGAATAGACTTTGTAGTCCTATTAATCCCCCAGCTAAGGGTTCTCATGCTGAATATATCATTGTGGCCACGGATTATCTAACCAAGTGGGTAGAGGTAAAAGCCACAACGAAGAACGATGCTCAAACAACAGCTAAGTTTTTATTTAAGAATGTGTTCACCAGATACGAGTTACCTATAGAGCTAGTCAGTGACAGAGGCACTCACTTCTTGAATGAAGTTATTGAAAATCTGCTCCAAGAATTCTTGGTAGTACATAAGAAGTCTGCCCCCTATCACCCTCAAGCTAATGGCCAGGCTGAGAGCACCAATAAGATCCTATGCAATGTACTGACGAAATTAGTGAACAATAAACGCTCTGATTGGGACAAACAGCTACACCATGCTGTTTGGGCATACCGAGTCGCCTACAAAACGGTACTCCAAGCCACCCCCTTTCAGATGGTATTCGGCCAAAATGCAGTGCTACCATTGGACTTCTTAGTACCTACATTGAAAGTAGCACAAGAGCATGAATGGACGGGTCATGAAATCTCCTCTAGACTTTTTGACCTTGAACGATTAGGAGAAACAAGACTGAGGGCGGCTACAGGGATATATGCAGCTAAGAAATGACAGAAGGCATACTTTGATGCCCACGTTAAGGATAAAGGTTTGAAGGCAGGCGACCTAGTACTAGTATACACTTTGAAACAACATGCGAGGAAACTAGAGAAGAGAGGCTACGGACCCATGATCATTAATAGAATCTCAACAAGTGGAGCAGTGCAACTAGCCACATTAGAAGGCGATGTTCTCCCAAGCTACATAAGCGGATGCAGGGTCAATTTATATCAGGAACCTCTCACAGAGGAAATGCTAAGTCCACTCAAGACTGCTAAGAAACGCAAAGAAGAAGAAAAGCGAATTCAAGAAGAAGCTCAAGCAGAAGCTTTAGAGCGCATACGGAGAATGAAATTAAGAAGACAAGGCAGAGAGCAACCTAGGCCAGATGCATATGCACATCAAGGATATCACGTGGCTATGTGTGAAGTTTTAGATATCAGCTCCCATAGGATAATTGATCGACGTCCTTTTATAACCTTAGATATAGGACAAGGAAAGGGTGCAAGGACTGTAAGAGCCTTGATTGACTCAGGTGCAGCCACTAGTGCTGTTAAATTTTCGTACTGTCAAGAGTTGAAATTAACTGTCAATCCTATAGAAGCATATCTCATAGGATTGGGAGGTGTGGAAACCCCTTGCATGGGTGAGGTGGAACTTCCCCTCTATATTCAAGACGAAGCAATGATAGTCAAAGGACTAGTGTGTCAAGATGAGGACCTCACTGAGCCTCTTGTCTTGGGTCAGGACTGGATCTATGATCATGCAGTCAACCTAAACCTAAGGAGTGGACTTCTTCAGGTATGGGTAAATCATAGTCGAATTACAGTTGAATTGGAAAATGAGGCACTCAAGGAATTAGGTAAGGCACGAACTCCTGGTCCTTCCAGGGGTGCACATGAAGTTGACAATGCTATTCTTGTCCAAAACTGTATGATGCAGAAAGAGGATTGTTTCAACAACGAAGTCAAGGATAAGACGGAACTCCCTTCTTTTCCAAAGGCCAGAAGGATGCAGCAACCAACGGCAGATCAAATACAGAGGAAGCAGAGCACTACCTATACTGGAGGCCAAAAAAAGGAGCAAAACAGATTGTTTCAGCCGTTGAAACAAGTATGGATGCGGAAAGGTGAACACCCTGTTGCGACCAGACCAATCCCACGGCCAAAACCTCTTATTAGTAGTCAACAACACGACACTAATAAGAAGTCTTTCATAAATTCTTCTGCGAAAGTAAAGTCTATTTAGATACCCAAGAAGTCGATGAAGGCCAGCCCACAATCACGACAAATCTGGGTGCCTAAGGCTTGCTTGCGGGCTCAAATAGCTACACCAAGGCCACACCCTCTACAACATGTTTCACTCACTCGAACATCTGATGCCCAGTCTTAAACATCATGCACGGACACATATTCTTCCATGCACACAAATAGAATCACTCGTAAATGGGTCCCTAAAAAGCCTCATTTTCAAGCACATACTCCTATCAAACCTTCCAGAGTCTCCACAAAATCAAGATCAAAACCCATCCACTGTGTTTGGCAACCTAAAACTTGTAATAAACTCCCAGACCCCATTTGTAAATCCATGCCCACCTACTAACTACATCACTCTCTCACTACATCATTCCACTTAGCTTCTAGGTCTACCTAATTCCTAACTACACGCACAAGCACCGAGCACTTAATAGCCTACTAATCTCTCCCGAACCTCATGTTAATGTTGTAGTGGGGACAAAAACGGTTCTATCTTGTCCTTTACAATGTTAACACATGTTTCTATATTCTCACAGAATCAGGAGGCAAGAAGTAACATGGCAGATATGACAGGAACTAGCTCCCAGGCAGGCACCAGCCCCCAAGTCGTGGACATTGAAAGTCTTCCCGTTGAGGAGGAATTGAAGGAACGACCAGTGGCATTGAGGGCATTACACGCCATACCGGTTCAGAATCCCCCACAGGGGCACACAATGCCGGTCAGCAAAAACTCATATTGGTTCAGTGATGTGGCAGGACCCCTAGGTGAAGGCACTTACATGTGGGAGGCCGAGATAGAATTCAATGGGCGCTGGGGCAGATACCACTTTTTCACCAGGGAATTTGAGAGATTGCAGAATAATGAAGGACTGAAACCTATATGGAAGAAGGCGGGACTCTACGATTACTTCAAATTCCAATTGCCAAAGCCCGATTTTCTAAGGTGCTCTTATTTGATTAGCACCCTCACTCCGAGGAAAGACAAAAAGGGATACAGCTCCTTTGTCCTCCCATCTCTCACAAGGGGCAATGAACTGAAGCGTTTCAGGTTGACTATCAATTTGGTAAGGGAAGCTCTAGACATGAAAGGTATGCACATTCCTACGGAGAAAGAGACAATGGTCCCCGACAATATGAAGAACAGGAATCTGATGAAATTAAAGGACATGGTGGCAATGACACCTACAATTGCCATTCACTTGCGAATGGTCATGTAGCATTTTGCATTTCCCGCTCAAGAGAGGTTCACAATGCCACCTAAGAAGATATGGTTTAGTCTATACTTGGCTGATGCCTTTGATTTGACAATCAACATGCCCCACTGGATTATCGACCAAATCCACTTGGCTCATCAAAGGTGGTATAAGGAACAAAAGTCTGTACTGTATGGATGTTGTGCCCTCACCAGGATTGTGTATAGATGTTTGGCTTATGATGTGCCAGTGCAGAGGGCATTAAATTGGACCAGGGTACAAGAATTCCAACGTAGACTATCAACCGCAGGACCGCCATCTAAGAAAATGAGAGGCGCAGTTAGGTGCCCTGTGCACAACCCCGCAGTGCGACATTGACACCAGAGATAGCTCCACGACTTCCAAGGCAGGTACAACCCTTCACTATCAGATTACCAAGACACAGCACTGATGGACCAAATCTAGTGTTTCCACCTGTACCAACCGACCTAGAGTTCCCTCACGGATTCACTTTAGAAGACCTAACTGATGAGGAGGTAGCCAGAATCATAGAGGCTGTTAACACGGAAGTCGAGGCAGAGCAAGCTAGTGGACAACAAACTGCTAAAGACCAACCTCATCCCAGACAACCAGAGGTCGTCGATGTGGAGGGTGAAGAAGAAGAAGAACAAGAGGAGGAACATGATGGACAATCCGAGGAAGAAGAGCAGGAATATGATCAGGAAGCTCTGCAGGTACTTGAAGGTGCTCCAGCTTATACGAAGGCATTGAAAAAGCTCTATGATACCATGAACAAAGTTCAAGAGCAACATAGACTGTCCCTAGCAGCAGGCAAAGCCCTCATGAATCAAATCCTTGAGGAGGAAGGCGTAGACGAGCAATACCGCGCCACTCTTGACATGATATCTGATGCTTTAGGAGTACCTGAGACGGTTCATACTGCCCTTGCACAATCACGAAGAACAGAGCAACGATACGGCAGACGCCCCCCTCGATCAGGAAAGCAGATGAATGTATTAGTATCAAAACCACAAGGCACATCCACAACCACGGGCACCGCACACACTGTCCATGATACTGAGGAAACCCATGTATCAAGTGCACCTCCGTCACCCAACAGTTAGTAGCCAATCCACCCCAGTCAGATGCAGAAGAAAGGCAACATATGGATGATTTGCTACACTCCCAGATAACGGAGAACCTCAAGCTTGGATGCAACCTAGCCCTCCTACGAAAACACATGTCTACAGCACTCGAAGAGAATAAACGGCTGCAGAAACAGAATGAAGAAAACTTGGAAGCAGCCATGGAGGGTTCCCCACAGGAAATTGACCCAGATAGATTCAAGGCCATACCCTCAGCGATATATGCAAATTGTGTTGGAAACCCATGCCGACCTCTTGGAAGCCCATGCAGCATTAGAAAGAGAAAGAGATGACCTATTAAAGCAGCTGGCAACCCAGCATGAGTCACCAAGCAAAGTCACAACCGCAGTTGACACGTCTGAAGAAGTCGAAAAACTCAAAGCAGAACTAGAAGAATTACGAAGTAAAGTCATGCAATATGAGCGTCAACCTTCGCCTCTTGTAGAGCTCGAGCCTGAGGACTTAGTGCCAATTGAAATCGAGGAAACCTTCGAAGATCCATACATTCCCATGCCTGCACCAGGGGGCAAGCAAACAGCAGAGGGCATGGACACCATCGAGATAGAGGCTCCTGAATGGATGCAGAGGTTAGAGAAAGTGGCCACAACCCATGATGATAGAGTGGCAGTTCACATAGCGTCAATGTCACGATTGGAAGAGGTAGTTATAAAATCGGAGTACTTTCGAAACCTCTCCCATCATAGGTGGATCGGCACATCCGACGATTTGTATGTTCCTTTCTGTGTCTTAATGGTGGACTACAATGCCGAAATCAAGCACCACACCTCAAAAGAACCAACCTCGGCTACACAGTTTGCACCGAACGACATCCCAGCAAGTGCCAAGCAGGGCAATATACATCAACCGACGTGGAGGATTCGTCTACTGGAAACCTACCGAGAGATGGTAAGAACATGGAATAACATGCCTTTGTACATCAAATACAACCCATGCTACTGCCCTGTATTTTGAAGAAAGTCATGGCCGGAATACACAAAAACTGTGCTGACAACCAAAGGATGCGAGAAATGGCTCAATTATGTCTACTTAGCACCACCTAAAGGCCAACCTACCATAGGATATATGATCTCGACGATTCGGCATTGGGGGGTCAGGTTTAAAAATGTACCAAATGTCATGGCCCAAATGTGCCTTAAAATTTTTGAACTGTTGGTCACCTTCAGGACTTTCAAGAATGTCAAGGAACCTCATCCGTCAGCTCTTGGATTTAATGAAGGTAATCAGGACCTTGTCTACGACATGAGCGCAACACCATCTATTAATGTTGTATATGCATGGCACGCGCGTATCAAGTATCTACCAGCCTGCTTCAAACAGACGTTTGAAGAAATGTTTGTCACGGGATTCTGGGAATATCATTCAGAGATATTCATTTGCAGACCATCACATTTATTGCAGTTGTTTGCAGTGGAACAAGCTCTCCATTCAGAAAAGTTACGTATACCACATCCAGAGGTTCCCGGGCCAGTAGATTGGGATGCTCTACTCACGGACTTGGCCAAAGGGTTGCGGATTGCAGAACATCACTTAGCACAAGACGTTGTTGAGTACTACATCCAACGACCCACCCAACAAGGGTTTGTCAGGGACGACAGACGCGAGAGAGGGGGGGTGTTGGAACTGAAGGACTCACAAGGCAAGGAAGCTTACGAAGGGAGTCAGAGAGAAGAGAAAGTACAAGCAGACAGAGCTGTCAACGACGATCTGGCAAGTAGGCCAATATTTTTTCAGGACACTAACGCATATAAAAGAGGTGGACACACAAGGAGAAGAAGCAAGTAGGGAGCTCCAGGAAATGTATGTCAAAATGTTAATAGAAACCCCTACAAAAATAGTGATTTTCATCACTAAAAACCATTGTAAATACCATTTCATATTTTTGTAGCTCCATTTTGTGCAAGCCAAGGAGTCCTTGAGCTTGAGGAGCTTTAGAAGTACCTACCTATCAGTTTTCACATTTTTTAGACTTCGTTTGAACCTCCAAATAGGGTAGAGAACCTAATTTTTAACTAGGCCGGACACTAGGTTTGGACACGGCCAAAACCTAGTCAAAAACTATAAATAGAGCTAGAGAGCTCATTTTTGGGGGTTAGCTTGTAATTGATCTAAACTTGTATGAGCACTTTTGAAGTAATCTAAAAGAACTCCATTGTCTCTCTCTTTGTCTTACCGTGAGTGCGTGTGTGTGTGTATGTGTGTGCAGGTTAGTGTGCTTCTCACTCACGCACTTGTGCCTTCACTTGCTTGAGGTCTTCATACCATCCTCACGTCTTCCCGGATTGACATTAAAGGAGGTGCTACTCATCACTGAGCTACACTCACTCTCATAAAAAGTCTTATGAGAACAAGAGTTCCACCTGATACTCCAGGGATCATCATGCATGAGTACTCAGAGATGGTTGATGATGAGCTGGATTATACGATCCAGAAGCTTACCCAACAATCAGAGGAGGGCTCTTCTGTGGCTCCACATGCAGCAAGACAGCTATCTGCTCATAGGTATGTTTTTTTTTCACAAATTTTTTAATGATATTATAACACATTTTTTTATTTATTTTTCTCTATCTATTTTTAGGACACCTATACCACCTCCAGATCATAGCAGAGCACAGGTGCCTATGAGTACATGCATAGGCACCTTAGGGCTAGAGTGCGATATAGAGCTAGAGGGGAACATTGTGTACATAGGGAATGGATTGGAGTTAAAGAGAAGAATGCGAGCGTTATGCGACTCTTATGTGTGCCTTGTCCACTTATAGTGGAAGTAAGTATAAATTTTACATATAAATTGAAATAAATATCTTATGTTTTATTTACATGATTTTTTTTATTTTTGTAGTGAGCATGATGAGAGGGATAAAAAATACGTACTTAGTTCACTTGAAACAGAGTTTGGGACAGGATGGTTGCATAAGTGGTGTCTAAAAGAGATGCGAACACTTATGGCTCATCGTCACGATAATGCATGGTACGCATTGCTTTTATGTATATATATGTTGATATGACTATGTGTGTTTATATATGTATGTATGTATGGATATGAGAGAGAGAGAGAGAAAAGAGCGAGACTAGAGGTACAAATACATGCAAACACACACATATACATCATACATGCACATTTACACACATATACACATACATGCATATTTATACATACACACACATACATGCACATTTTTACACACACATACACATGCATGCAGTTACACACATATAATGAATACACACATAGACACATACACATACTCACATACACATACACATACATAATCATATGTACACACACATAGACTCACATAATCATATTTACATGCATATATACATATACACATGCATACACACACACACAACACATGCATACTCACATATAGATACACATACATACACACATGCATATATATATATATATATATATATATATATATATATATATATATATATATATATATATATATATATATATATATATATATATATATATATGTATATATATATTATAAATATATAAATTATAGTATATATATCTCATTTTATAACAATACATATATACACATACATACACACACACACACACACATATATATATATATATCCTAATTCAAGAACCCTATTATAAATATTCTAATTCAGAAATCTTATTTCAAAAATCCTAATTTGAAAACACTAATTTTGATATTAGGGTTTTAAAACCCCTAATTTAGAAACTCTAATTCAGCCTTTTAGCCATATGATTGACGTATATGTACACATTGCATCTATTCCTCCGACATCCTACTAGAGAGATGTCTCTCCTCCCAACCTTATGCCTCTATATATAGCTACTCGAATCAATGAGGATCATAATATATATAAAGATGTATACACATCATGTAGATACACATACATAAATATAAAATGGAGTAGATACATTATGCATCACACATACATGCCGAAATCCACACATAAATATATATACATGCATACATATTTACATGTACACATTTACACATAGACACATATACATATATACATGTACACATCACATATACATGCCTACATGCACACATGTATACTTATACATGCATACAAATGCATATGCATATATACACGTATGCATACTAACAGATGTATACATATATCACACACATGCACACACATACATATACATGAAACACATATATATGCATACTAACACATGCATACATATAATACACATGAATACACACACATATGCATACATACATGAGAAAATTTGCTCCTCGAAGATAAAGCTATATATAAAATAATTAGGCATACCCCCCGAGCTTCATGTTCTAACTTAAAAGAACATGATTTCATCTCTTTAGTAGGATTCATCGATATTCAAGTTGAACAAAGAGTCTATTATCTGATATCCATTCAGAAGCTTCAAATTATTGATCGATAACTAGAGTAGAATTTACTATCTAATCTGCTCATATGTTTTCATTATTGCCATCATTTTGGTAAGACATCAATATAGCCTCATCTTCATTATTCTTATTGATTTCATTTATTTCTTCTATTGTTGAATGTGTGTTCTCAGGAGTCACATCATCTATTGATGGATTAATATCGATTTCTGGTAATTCCTCTTCATCATCAATAGAACCAGCATGTATTATCCTCTTCATAAAAAAGATTAGTATCATTATCACGTATAATGATTCTAATTTCTCTTTCAGATGTTGATGTATCAGTATCTAATGGTGAATCATCAAGAGGGCTTTCTTCGATCTCTCTAACAATAAAATGTTCAAACAATGACTTACATCTAGTTTGAACATGAATGACTTGCCACCAAGGGTGAGCATTTGGGTTTTTATAAAAAAAATGCTTGTTCAATATGCCTAGGAAGAATATATGGTTCTTTAGTAGATCACATTACCTTGGAAGAATCATTTGCCCAAAACCCAGATAATTCCTTTCTTAATGTGGAATTACTACCTTTATACTCGGCTCGAAACCAGTCAACCTTCAAAATGACCTATCAAAATATATAAAAACAAAAACCCATTATTAGGTGCTTAAAAAAATAACTAACTCTATCATAAAAAATATAAACTTTTCTCTACGTGTTTGAATGTACGAAATGATATTTTGTAGATACCAACAACAGTTCCCACTTAACCAAGTTCACCATCTATAAGGTTCATGTCTTTTGAGCTTGCACGTTATAGTTGCTTGAAAGAAGCAACAATACTAGAATCCTCTATTTTACATAAAGAATCAATGGCTTTGATTCTAATATGCTATCCAAAATCCCACATATTAGTGAACATTCGAACCTGCAAAATAAATTAAATTAGTAAATAGAAACTAATATACATATATGAAAAAACCAAAATATTATTAAAATAAAATTACCTTTCATTCACAACCTATCATTAACTCTCTCTGCTCATCTGAGATTTCTTTATTATTTGCGTTGGCATGTTATATGTATATGTGTATATGTATGCATATATGTATGTGTATATGTTTGCATGTATATGTGTATGTGGGTATGTGTATGTGTATGTGTGTGTATATATGTGTATGTATTGTGATTCTTTTTTTTTTGTTTGAGATTAAATTAACAGGAGATATTGTATGGTGGAAAAAAAGAAGAGGTGACCTAACATACCACCTGAGACGTGGCATTTTTTTCATAGACAACTATGTCTTCAGCAGTCATTTCCTCAGCAGAAGGTATACGAATTAATAGTTTATATTTATAATTTTCATATATTTTAGTAATTTTTACCATTTAATTTATGTATTTCTTTTTTTCTTTAAATAAACAGGCTACTGCAAAGAAGAGAGTTGAGTCGGGTCACACATCGCACCTAGGCCAAATGGGCCATCATGGTTTTGTAGCTACATTTGTAAGTATATGTGTTATTGTGAGTATATTTTTTATTTTAGTTAAAATGCAAGAAACTAATCTATTTTATTTGTTTCAATGCAGCGAAAGGATTATGGCCGATATCCTACGAAACATGAGATCGAGTATGCTACACATTTTGGATATCGGCGTTTGAGCGAGTATATGTGAGATCATCCGAATGCCTTTGTGAGTATCATTAAATTTTATATAATTATTTTATTTTTATGGATGTTTTAATTGTTTTACTTATTTATGTTTGTTATATGTAATACAAGAGTATTATGGAGAGGCAGATATGGATGAGGTGGAGAGACAGACACAGGAGGGACGATCTCGATCATCATAGGGTGATCATGATGATGAGGATGAGGATGAGGATGATCATGATGTTGATGATGATGATGATGATGATCATGATGATAATGATCATGATCATGATGATGATGATTAGGATTCTTGATTATGACATTGGATATGTATTTACATATATATATATATATATATATATATATATATATATTAATCTATATATTGTTCATTTTAGTTATGTTTTGAATTGTGTGTATGGTATTAAGTAATCCAAAGTTTTGTTCTATTGATTGTTATTATTGTTTGTATTAAGCATGTGCTTTAGTACTTTAATTATATAATTCATTCATATGTGTGTACGTATGTGCATGTATATGTGTGTAATATGTGTGTGTACGTATGTGCATGTATATGTGTGTGTATATGAATGTATGTACATATGTATATGTGTATATGCATGTATGTGCATGTGCATGTGTAAGTGTATATGTGTATGTATGTGTATGTGTATGTATGTGTATGTGTATGTATGTGTATGTGCATGTGCATGTGTATGTGTGTGTATATGTATGTATGTGCATGTGCATGTGTAAGTGTATATGTGTGTATATGTGTGTATATGTGTATGTGCATGTGTATGTGTGTGTATATGTATGTGCATGTATATGTGTAAGTCTATGTGTATATGTGTGTATGTGCATGTATATGTGTATATGTATGTATGTGCATGTGTGTGTGTCTATGTGTATATGTGTGTGTACATATGTGCATATATATGTGTATGTGTGTGTATATATATACATATGTGCTATATGTATGTGTATGTGTATAAACATATACAAGTGTATGTATATGCATGTGTATATGTATGAAACATGCATGTGAGTGTGGATGCATTTCCATTTGCATACATGTGCATGCATGTGGATGTGCATATACATGTATTTAAGTATATGTATGTATATATATATATATATATATATATATATATATATATATATATATATATATATATATATATATATATATATATATATATATATATATATATATATATATATATATATATATATATATATATATATATATATATATGCAATAATGCATGCATGCAAGTCTTTTTATGTGGTTGTAGAAATGTTTGTGCATATGCATGTGTATGTGTGTGTATGTGTAAGTGTATGTGCACATGTATGTGTGTGTATATATGTGTGTGTGTATGTGCATGTGTATATGTGTGAATGTGCATCTTCATCATGTATAAGTGTATATGTGCATATCAATAAGTGTGAGTATGCTAACTAATGAAAATAACACAATTCAAATGATATACAAAGAATGGAAATTGTACTTACAATAGTTAGCCATATTTTTTGCTTGGTTAGCTTCTTGAATAACCTGCAATAAAGAGAGAGAGAGAGAGAGAGAGAGAGAATTCAAAGAGAGAAAGAGGTAGAAAGAGAGAAACGGAGACAGAGAGACAATAAGATAGAGATTAGACAAAACAACAATTCTGCATATACTTGTTTCAGCTCATAAGTGCAGCGCAATTGCAAACATTGGAGAGCTCTTCGATCAAATGCGTGAACATGCCGATTGAAGAGCCTCCAATGTTTTAATTTTTTTTCTTCAACAAGCCGTCGTGTAAGCCATGGTAAGGCATCGTAAAAAGCACTACAATTGGCATCGCATAAGCGATGTTATTTACCATCGCTTATGCGATGCAAAAAAGTGATGCTTATGCGATGCTTTTTTAAACCGTCACTTTAGTGACGCTCACTATGTGTGTCGCACATCCCGTTGTGCCACATATCCAAAAAAATATCGTTTAATCGATGGTCTGCACTCGACGCTTCTTTCAACGCTTTTTGCAATTTTATAGCGACAAAATTCTATCACCTTAACCCTTGCTATGCACCCGTAGGAATAGTTTTAAGTTCTATTTTAGCTACCAATTTGTTCTATTTATGCTTAGTTCAGTTCCATTTTGTCCTTTGAATGCTATTGGTTTGGTTTTCTTGTATTTGGTTCATTTGGTTAGTTGCACGTGGTTCATCTGGTGCTTCTTTGTTTGTTATGGTTTGCTCTAGTTGGTTTTATCTGGTTCTTCTAGTTCCACTTAGCTCAATATCATTCGAGTTACCTTCATCCAATCAATCTTTTTTTTTCATCCTTTCTTCTCCAAGTCTGGGATAGGTAGAGCTTAGAGTCATTCACCACCATAGATAATTTTTTGCCTAACAAAGTTTCTAATTTGAATGTCACGAGGCCCACAAAGACCTGTATTTGGAAAGGACCTATCCACTAGACTTTGAACGTGCCTACCTTTCTTTTCATATTTGAGTTGAAAAATAGGACTAGATCGCATGTCCAAAAGATTTGGAGTGTTCAAGTGGTGATCATGTCAATACTCTATATTGATGTGGAATTCCTAAAGTAGTAGAAAACTATTATAGCAATCTTCTTCCAATTGCTAGATTTTAGTCATCCGGTCCAATGATTCATCGTAAAGCAAATGATTGCAGATGCCCATATGTAAACTTGGGTTTCCACAACCTCCATTAGAGCAATAGCCTCCATTCTATAGACCAATTTAAATAGTGTGAATCCCATTGCTACCTTGTAGATACTCTAGTATGCCCAAAGTGCATTAAGTGGTTGATATTGCTCCCACTTTTTGGGGTAAACTAGTAGTAATTTTTGTAGAATGCTCAAAAGAACCTTATTAGTGCTTTCAATTAATCGATTTGCATGGGGGTAACAAGGAGTGCTAAATTTATGCTAGCATGGAATGTTGTAACACCCAAGCTTCTATCCATCAAGTGGCATAGTCTGAACAAGTAAGTATGAAAGTTTTGCCATAGGTCTTTTTTTATGGTGATCAAATTGGACTAATAAATTCAAGGCCCCATTTTTTAAATGGCTTTAGGGGTAAGATTAGTTGTAAAGGAAACTGATGTATGGCCTAAGGTTCTTGGATATGCGGACAGGAGTCACATTTCTATATAAAGGTCCGAACATTAGTGCATAGTAGGCCACCAAAGACCATTTTGAATAATTTTCTTCAAAGTGAGTTCTCTTTTAAAGTATTCCATAGCAAGTCCAACATGGACTTTGGTTATGATTGTTGGTACTTCCTGATCAAGTACACAATGCAACCAAACTCTGGTAAGATCATGGTAATATAACAAATTAAAAATTAAATTAAATTGCTAGTTGCAAAGAGCTAATTTTTGTCTAGAAGATGATGAAATACATGAAGGCATAACTTCATTCTAGAGAAAAGTTACCATCTCTTTGTACCAAGTAGTGGGACTTGAAATTTGATTTAAGTTTGGGACACTAGTGAAGAGAACGACATCAAAAAATTTGTTATCGACACCCTCTATTAGCTCCTTGGATTCGAGGCGAGATAAAAGATCTACTACAACATGAGAAGATTCAGGTTTATGTACGATGTCATAATCAAACTTTTGTAGTAAAAGAACCCATTGTGATAATCATCCAAGTCAGCTTTAGTACTTGACTAAATACAATAATGGTGAATGATCCACATGAAAAATAAATTTACGTCTGAGTTTCTTAATGGTGTACATAGGTCCTAGATATTCTCTTTCAGTCATTGAGTAATTATTTTCTGTCTAAGATAATCTACAACTTGCATAATAAATGGGCCAAAACCAAACACGATTGGCTTTTGCATCAATACACTATCAAATCTTGTTGCATTTTGTGATCCAAACCACATGACCATGCAAGCAGACATCCCACTTCATAATAAATATTGTCTTTGCAATATCCACTTCTGCCATTGTGACTTGGTTATATCCACTAAATGTTTTAAGAAAGAAGTACATTTCTTGACTAGCTACTACATCTAGCATTGTGTCTAAGAACAACAATGGAAAAGGATGAGGCACTGTCGTCGCATTCAACTTGCAGTGATCCAAAACATATGTAATTTCTTGTTTTTCTTTGGTACAATGACTATTCACAAAACACATTCATGATATTCGATAGGAACAATAAATCCTACCCATAATAAGCAATCGATTTCTTCCTTCACTAACTTTGCATAGTTGAGAATCATTCTATATCATTGTTGGATTACTAGAGAAACATACGATTTAAGTTTGATCTAGTATTGGTATAGTCTAGACACTAAACCTTGCAAATCTTTGTAATCGCATGCAAATATGTTTGAATAATTTTGAAGTAATTTCAATAAATGTATTCAAAATGCTTTGGGAAAATTTAAACAAAATTTTGATAATTCATGGATTTTTAGGAGTACCAATATTTCAAATATCTAGTTGATATTCCTAGATATGATTACTACAACCCTCCCTTCATCTTCATCTAGACCGTCCAACATATGTGGTGGTTGTGATACGATAGGTAAAAGATCCTTTGGGCACGATTGAGCTTGGTCCATAATACATAACTTTTGCGATCCTTTATGAAAAGTTAAGGTTTGAGTTCCCCAATCGTGGTGAACATTGGCTTTCTTAAGCCAAGGTCCTGCAAATAAAAGATTATATCCATCTTTTATTTTTGTTAGTTCAAAAACCACAAATGTCATACTAAATGTAACTTGTTGCACTCGGATAGGAATCTCCTAGATTAGCTCGGCAATTTGTGTGTGAGATGGATCAAATATTCAGACATCGCATATTTCCTAAAATAAGGGTTTATTAAGAAAAATTCGATGCTTGGCATCGACTTTGAGCTTAAAGTTGATGTCAGGCATCAACTTTATGGTGGAAGACAATGCATGGCATCGACTTCCACCATAAAGTCGAGGCACTCAGCTTCTGTTGCAATCCTTTAGCCCCTAAAACACACCACAATCTTTCAGTCCCTAGAACACACCCCTAAAATGCTTGAAGGAAAAATAAATATGAGGTTTTGCATTGTTTTCCAAAATTTTTGAGATTCATATTCGTTTGAAGCAAAAATAAATAGGAAAAAAAGGGAAAACAATAGCCCTTAAAAAAGCTATGATAAAGCTAGAGCTCCACTAACTAGCCTCTAAAACACAACAAAAAATGAGGCATATAAAGACTCTAAAAAAAAAGCCACTAAAAACTTTGATAATACTCTCAAGAAATTGATAATACCAAAAAAAAGTATGGACAAAAAATTCCTGAGAATCTCAAAAGCTAACAAAGGAAAACCCAAGCTCAACAAACTACCCTCTAAAACACAACAAAAAAGGAGACATATAAAGAATTTGCAAAAAAAGCATCAAAAATTTTGATAATACTTTCAAGAAATTGATAATAATAAAAATAATATCGATAAAAAAATCTCATAAATTTTTCATGTTTCATAGTTGGATTGGTTTGGCACGAGCCTCTTGAGCCGAAAGTCTTGTGTTCATTTTTGGGTTGGACATGTAATAACTTTGGCCAAAGCATCAAAAATTTTGATAATACTTTCAAGAAATTGATAATAATAAAAATAATCTCGATAAAAAAATCTCAAAAATTTTCATGTATCATAGTTGGATTGGTTTGGCATTAGCCTCTTGAGGCGAAAGTCTTGTGTTCATTATGTATCATAGTTGGATTGGTTTGGCATTAGCCTCTTGAGGCGAAAGTCTTGTGTTCATTTTTGGGTTGGACATGTAATAACTTTGGCCAATCTAAATCAGTTATAACCAGTTATAACTTTATCTAACCCTTGTTTTGTGAGATACGAGAGGTGTTAGAGGTACTATGCTCATTCATGTTTACAATTCTTTTTTCAAAGCTAAAACTGAAAGTAATAGGCATTTGTCGAACCTCTCTTAAAAAATAAACATTTTTATATTGTTAGAACATTTTTTTATTTCAACAAATTTTTTTTTAGTACAACATGAATTGAAAACACACTCACACATTTTCATATGGTATAGAGGACCTAAAATATGCTCTTTAAGAACGGAAATATCCAGAGGGTACTATGCGTATTCATCTTTACACAATTTTTTTTTCAAAGTTAAAACTTGAAGGGTAGACGTTTGTCGATTCTCTCTTAAAAAAAACATTTTTATATTCTTGAAACATTTTTTATGCTTCAAAAATATTTTTTAGTACAATAACAATTAAAAACACACTCACACACCTTTCATGTGGTACAGAGGACTTAAAAACACACTCACACACTTTTCATGTGGTACAATGTGGTACAGAGGACTTAGAAACTAGAATATATAGTGTATTAGTGTTTAAGAGGTGAGGCATCCAACTTCGGGCAGGACTTGAACAAACCACTTCGGGCTGGATGTCAACGAACATTTTTATACTGCAAGATAACGAACTATTAAAAACATAATAAGTAAAAAAAAAATTCTCCAGTTAAAATGACGAGAAGCTCACTGTAGAATCGAAAATACGGCAGCTCATTGTCATCCTGAGGTTCAATCGACTCTCAGAGAGAATGGAACGATGATGTGAGAGTGGGAAGATGATGTTCTCTCTCTCTCTCGCTCTCTCTCGGTCATAGTTCACCTTCAGAGGTGAGAGGGGAACGATGCTCTCTCTCTTTCTCATAGTTCACCTTCAGAGGTGAGAGCGGAACGATGATGCTCTCTCTCTCTCTCTCTGTGTGTGTTCACCAGCAGCTCTCCAGTGCCCCGCCGCAGAAGTTTGATCTCTCCAAAACACTAGCAACGTCTTCTCCTCCTGCTTTCAGCCCGTGAAATTCATTTCTACTTTGGTATACAGATGGTTTCATGAATCTTTCTAGCTTGAGAAAAATACAGAACCAGAAGGGAGCACGCGGGCAGCTTTCACCATGTCCTGGATATTTTCCGGTTCTTGCTCTGGTCCATGGAGTGACATCTCGTCCTCTGGGCTCTCTGGTTTCTCGCAGGTCCAAGAATGGCTAGCTTATATTCTATTCTCCACATGTTCTCAACACTCTATCTCTGTTATCATAGACCTGTCCTTCATCCTCGCGTCCGCTGTTATCAACGTCAGATTACTTCGCCAGAATACTCACCTTTACAAGAAATCCAATGCAGGCTTAGGCTTCATCTTCACTGCCCTCTTTACGGCTCTTCTTTCTGTTGCTGCTATAGGTATCACCGCATTTGGAGTCTGGGAGGCTTCTGTAAACCATTGGACCTACGACTCGGTTCGCGAAACTGTTTTTTCTGCGATAAGTGCCGCAGCTTGGATAACATGCGGCTTTGTCCTTCTTGTCGAGAAACACCGCAATATGTCTGTTCATCAGATGGCACTTCGAGCATGGTGGTTGACATCTTTTGTAATTTCAGTGCTCCAGCTTTTGAGCTCGGTCTTCAGGCTGTCAGCGGCATCAGGCCTTAATTATAGTGTTCAGATTGAGGTTTTCGACATGTATATACTTATTAGGATCCCATTCACTCTCTTCTTTCTGGTCCAAGCATTGCAGGGAACGACGAGCCTGCATTCCGTTCTTCAAGACAGTGTGCTACATCAGCCACTCATCAACAATGGGGTGGACGGAGATACAGTGACGTCTGGCGCCGCACATGAGAAACCGAGTGCCTTCGCAAACGCGAATCTTTTCAGCAAGTTGACGTTCTCCTGGTTGAATCCTCTGCTAAATGACGGATTTAAGCAGTCATTGAGCTTTGCTGATGTGCCGCCATTGGCACCAGGGGACAAGGCAGAACATACTTTCGGCATGCTACAGAAAACGTGCTCAACATCGACAATGAAACGGCATGCCTTGACCATAGCACTCTTGAAAACCTTTTGGGGGCCTCTTCTTCTAACGGGTTTCCTTCAATTGCTTCGGACTGTTGTTATTTACACAGGTCCGATGTTGATCAGCAGCTTTACCAATTATGCCAATGGAGAACGTGTCTCTTACTATGATGGCTATGCCCTTGTCTTCCTACTCTTGATTGCGAAATTGATTGAGGTGACTTGTTACCATCACTTCAATTTTCAAAGCTACAAGCTTGGAAACAATATGAGGTCTGCAGTCATCACAATGATCTACAGGAAATCTTTGCGGCTTTCCAGTTCCTCTCGACAAAGACATGGGATTGGTCAGATTACGAATTATATGGCAGTGGATGTGCAGCAAATATCAGATTCATGCTTGCAACTGCACCTAGTTTGGTGTATTCCGGTTCAGGTGATCCTTGCTTTAGTGTTGCTATGGCAAGATATTGGAATTGCCTCTCTTGCTGGAATAGCTATAATGGTCCTTGTAGCTGTTCGTACCGTTTACAATGCAAGATCTCAGAGATCTCAGATGACCAACGTCACTACCTTGAGAGACAAGAGGATGAGGTCCATCACTGAGGTGCTTGCATATATGAAAGTCATAAAACTAGAGGCATGGGAGCTCATATTTCAAGAGAGGATTGAGGCACACCGAAAGAAGGAGCTCAGTGCGCTTACAAAATTTGTTATTTTGACAGCAGAAAACATGTTTGCTCTTTGGAATACTATTTCGTTCGTCTCTACATTCACATTTGTTACTGCTGTCCTCCTTGATACAGGATTAACCACTGCGAAAGTGTTCACAGCAACTTCAATTTTCCGAGTAGTTCAAGAACCCATCAGAAACTTTCCCCAAGCAATCATGACTCTATCACAGCTTGCGATATCCTTGGAGAGGCTGAATAATTTTTTGTTAAGTTCAGAGTTAGACACGGCTGCCATAACTAAATGCTTGGAAATCAGAGATGAACCTATTATAGTGGAAAAGGGTTTTTTTGGATGGGACGATGCTCAGGAAATACCATTCCTAAGAAACATCAATCTTAAGATTCAGAGGGGTTCCTTTGTAACGATTGTTGGAACTGTTGGCTGTGGAAAGTCGTCACTTCTTGCAGCTCTACTCGGGGAGATGGTGAAAATTTCAGGAACAGTAAGTTCATTTTTCACGACCAGAGCATTCTTGGTAGCAAACATTTCTTGGACTTTACTTTTTGCGCCAGGTTCCAATAATCCTGGTAATATTTGTGTTGGGGGGGGGGGGGGATATGGGCAACTTCCATGGGCGAGGATGGGAAAGTGAATAGATATGACATTTTCTAGTGATATCTCTGATATCTAGTGAGTATTGGTGCATTTAGTCATCCACATAGTACAGTGTGGATGGGGCAACTTCCATCTCCTGTGGACGAACTCATGCCCACTGAACACACCCTTTCCTTAGGTGGAAGAAAAATCTTACCGGCTCAAAGAGTTATTATCTTGTTACAAGAGCCACCGATCAACAAAGCAACTAGCCGATAATCAGCCAGACCTAAATTTTCTTTTTCTTGCTTTTCGCAAAGCAAATAGCCTATCGTCACCCAGAACTTGAGCAGAAAACTTGACTCATGTTTTTGAACCGTGCAGTTGGAAAAGGAAACATTAGCAGAAAATGACCATGATGATTACTAGGCTTTGATAAAATCAGAATAGAGGTGCATCATGTGCAACTCTGAAACAAGCGAGAATTCGCAGAGGATGGAGTGTTGTGAGTACTAGGTCCAATAAAATCTATAATAGGGATTACCATAATGTATGGCAGGAAAACCTAATTAGTTTTTGAAAATATATAAGATATGTGAACAGCTAGATGCATTGTTACACCTAAGGGGCCTGGAATAGATTATTCTGTCTGATCTTGTGACAGGAAAACCCTTGTTGGCTGCAACCCTCTGAGGTCTATGCATGATCATAATGAGATTTTGGTTAATTGATCTCACTTCTTTGTGGCACAACTTGTTCTTTTTTCCAAAAACCCTTGCTGACAGGAACCCTCTGGGGTCTATGGATGATCAGAACAATATTTTGGTTTATTAAGCTCACTCCTTTGTGGCACAATTTATTTATTTGTTCTAGAAGGCTATCTCACACAATAGCTCACTCAATTCCTTTTTTTCTGTTGCATGCAGGTTAGCACTGCAGGAACATTCGCATATGTTCCCCAATCAGCATGGATTCAGAATGCTACAATCATGGATAACATCTTGTTTGGAGCAGAGCTTAATCCTCTTTGGTATGAGAAGGTAATACAGGCATGTGGCTTGAGGCTTGATCTCGACTCTATGGATCATGGGGATCAAACTGAGATTGGAGAGAAAGGGATCAACCTAAGTGGGGGCCAAAAGCAACGGATCCAGCTCGCCCGGGCAATTTACCAGGATTGTGATGTTTACCTTCTAGATGATATTTTCAGCGCAGTGGATGCACATACAGGATCACATCTTTTCAAGGTAGAACTGTTTATGTCAGACTTCTTTTCACATGTCTAGGTGGATGATACATCAATAAGTAATTGCACATGCATATATATGTTCTTAGATAGGAGAAGGGGCTAGGTAGACATCCATAAATTTCCCTGTCCATATATGTGCATATTTGTAGCCATATAGAAACATAAATAGACAGGTGAAGTGAGAGTCCTGTCAAACAAATATCGGTGTAGCATGTGCTTTATGTTTTTTTTTTATGCCTTTCCTCTTATGTCTACCCTCATATCACAACATTTGAAAATGCATTTTTCTGTTTTATTTCAGCTCCTATGATCTATGTTGTCATGTGACATCCATATTCGGACTGCTGTGAAGAACAAACATCTTACCTCAATCTTTTTGTATGTCTTGCATTGATAAAAATACATTCTTTCCTTCACATAGTTTGGCCTACAAAGCCTTCAAACACATCATCACTTAATTGACTTTACAATAGAGAATTTCTCCCTCTAGTGAAAGAGCATTATGCGGTACATGAGCAGGTATGTTGACACGGATAACCGAATGAAAGCTATAGGGTCCTCCCTCATATGCGCCAGTCGCTCCTCAATGGTGCTATGCTCTTGAGCTTGAATCTCTTGGATGTTTCTATGGTGGAGGAGCACACCCCTAAAGCCTGTTTCTCATATCAGTGAATCCCATCTCTGATATTCTCAGACAATGCCTTTTGTAGTACTGCATTTAGATGGGAAAGGCCCTAGTGTGCTAATCCGGCTGTGTCTAAAGGATTATCTGCCATATTCCCTGTCTAATCACCCGGTACCATTCACCATGAGTTCCCTATCTAATCACCCTGTAGTGATGACCATGAGTGAGTGGATGTGAGTGTGTCTCCTCCATATGTGAAAAAGGGGGCAGATGGTCGATATTCAGTCCATGTGCTCTGGGACAATGTCATAATCAGAGGCCTCTCTTTGCCCAAATGTGTGAAAGTAGGTTGGGTGGCCAGATCGCAGCAGCATACATGTGTGTGTGTGTGTGTGAGAGAGAGAGAGAGAGAGAGAGAGAGAGAGAGAGAGAGAGAGAGAGAGAGAGAGAGAGAGAGAGAGAGAGAGAGAGAGAGAGAGAGAGAGAGAGAGAGAGAGAGAGAGAGAGAGAGAGAGAGAGAATATTAATGTCTATAAGTAGGCCAAAATGAGCTATCAGACCAAAAGGTTTACAACAGATGAATCTGATATAATGGCTGTGCCAAACAAAGACTAGAAAAGCGAAGGAAACTAACAGTTGTTTTCATCCAATGGTTACTTTCTTGTTAATTAAGTTTTACTTTCAGGAGTGTATTTTGGGTCTTTTGAAGGGAAAGACTGTCATTTTGGTTACTCACCAAGTGGAGTTTCTAAGAGGAGCTGACCTTGTCTTGGTAAGAAAAACATTTATCTTTCCCTTTTTTTTTTGGCATGCACTACGATTGTCATGTGATTCAATTATATTGAAGTTCATGAATCTTTATATCGATCTGCAAAGTTCATTTTCTGAATGCATATATGCTGTTTTTATTGTGCATGCACATATGCTTAGATTGAACAATGATGATGCTTGAACGATATTGTAATACGTAATTAATACCGTAAAAAGATTACCAAAATCTCTTTTGTTTTCAACAACTTTGTAGATATATGATATAGATTTTGGTTTAATTTTTGATATTTTACTCTGAAGTGAACTACGTTATGTACAAGCCTACCATCAATAATTTCTAACTAGATATAAAATGGACAGGTCATGCGGGAGGGAACAATTGTTCAATCTGGAAAATATGAAGACATTCTTGATGCAGGAACTGATTTTGCTGCTCTAATTACAGCTCATAAAGAATCACTTAGTCTGGTTGATGGATCAGAAAAGAGGCTGAGCAACAGCGGTAGTGGGAAAAGCCTGCATAGAGAGCACTCACAAAAGCTGACTTCAGAAATATCTTTGGAATCCTCCTCAAGCAGAAGATCACAATCACTGAAGTCTGCAGACCAACTTCCTATCTCAGATTCCTTTTCTGAGTCCAGAATGGTTGAAGCCTCTTCTAAATTGATAGAAGAGGAGCAGAAAGAAAAGGGTCATGTAAGTTGGTCAGTCTATTGGCTGTACCTCACAAAAGCATTTGGATGGGGAACTGTGGCAGTCTTGTTGTTTAACCAATCATCTTGGCAAGCTCTCCTACTGGCCAGTGATTATTGGTTAGCAGGGGAGATACCTGAGGATCCAAGCGAGGCTATAAACAAAACAAAGTTCATTACAGTGTATGTTTTGCTAAATCTTGCTGCATGGATAGCTGTCGTTGTCAGAGTTGTCGTTGTTGCCGCCTTTGGATTGAAGACTGCTCAGCTATTCTTCCTCAGCATGTTACGAAGTGTTTTGCATGCACCTATGTCTTTTTTTGATACAACTCCCTCGGGAAGGATATTGAGCAGAGTATGCTAGCTTTCTTGCACCATCAAAATTCTTAATTAATTAATGTCTTTCATAATCTGTGTGATCATTTTCATGCAGTTTTCGTCAGACCAAACGAATCTTGACTTTCTTCTTCATTTCTTTATTGGAGGATGTTTGAGCAGCTACATTTCTGCAGTTGGCACCATTGTTGTGATTTGTATATCCTCATGGCCCATTGTTTTCTTGGTTATACCATTAATGTGGCTCTTTTATCGATATCAAGTAAGTTTTGTTTTGTATTATCAAACAGAGCATTCAGATGGTCATATATCCTGCTTTGATATGTATTCCATGATTACCAGAATTTTTATATTACTTCATCAAGGGAAATCACACGCCTAGATTCCATAAGCAAGGCACCGCTCATATATCACTTTTCAGAGACAGTTGCAGGTGTTGAGACTATACGGTGCTTCAGAAAACAGGATTCTTTTATTAGAGAGAACTTGATCCGCACAAATACAAACATGAAGATGGACTTCCATAATAATACAGCCAATGAATGGTTGGGTATTCGATTAGAGTCCATGGGCACTGCTCTTCTCTGTGCTACTGCATTTTTGATTGTGGCTCTTCCTTCAAGTATAGTGAAACCAGGTACTACAATGAACAGCATGATACTCATCAAGTCTGTGCCCCTTCATCTGCACATATAGCCAGCTGGAATCTTTCATACCTTCTGATTTTTATGACCTCGGTAATCCATCTTCACATGTGCACAGAAAGCTTGTGGTGAAGTTAAAAGGATAGTAATGAAATACATAAACAGACTTTATTTCTGCCATTGAGGTCTCATGTGTTCTTACAGATACGGTTGGACTGGCTCTCTCTTATGCACTTAGCCTCAATGCTGGACTCTTCTGGACTGTATGGCTTACCTGTACAATTGAAAACAAGATGGTGTCGGTCGAGCGTATCCATCAATTTACAATGATACCCAGTGAAGCTGCATTCACCATAAGTGACTGCTTATTGCCACGTCACTGGCCAGACAACGGGAAGATAGAGTCTATCAGGTTAAAGGTATGAAAGGAATGTCATTAGCTTCTATTTCCATTTCTTTGAGCAAATGAGAGACTAACATGACTCATTATTTCTCCGTTTAAGCTTCGCTATCGTCCATCTACACCGTTAGTGTTGAAGGGTGCTACGTTCACCATTCAAGGTGGTGAAAAGGTTGGTATTGTTGGGAGGACAGGAAGTGGAAAATCCACCCTTCTACTGGCCATCTTCAGGTTGGTGGAGCCTTGTGGTGGGCAACTTCTAATCGATGGAATCGATATAACAACTCTTGGTCTTCATGATCTAAGAAGTAAGCTCGGCATAATTCCACAGGATCCAATCCTTTTCGAAGGAACAGTAAGAAATAATCTTGATCCACTGGGCATTCATAACGACAATGAAATTTGGAAGGTATGTGTATTTCTTACCTATGAATAGCTAATGTTTATAACCACACATGGAATGGCATCCTCAAGGAGTTACAATCATGGCTAGTGGTATGAGCCTCCATATTCTTAATTATTTGGCATACATATATGATACACAATGTCATTGACTGTCTTTGTTAAAGAGTACTAATGGTCTGGACTAAATTGGAAATGCTGGAAACATAGGGTCGAATTGAACTGAGTGAAAAATAAAGAAAAATGTACAATATGGACCACAAGAGAAAGTTATCTTAATATGCAATCAGCACGTATGAGTTGCATGTGTCGGCTTGAGAATCAGATTTTTATTTTCCGTTAGTTTCTTATTTTTCTTCAAAAAAAATCACAAGTGGCTTCCTCAAGGTGAGCCATGCATGCTCGTTATCAAAGTTTAAATTCACAATAGTAGCCAGCCTCATGCATAGTTTAGGTGGACATTTCGAAGTCTCTAAGCCATGGGAGCCTATACATGGATGTGACACATTAATAATAGTGAAACTTTACTTAGATGCATACTCTATTATGCATATAGGTATGCAAGCATACATAAATATGCATATTTGTATCCGTATTAATGTACGTACTTATGTAAAGTTTTACCATTATTTGCAAATTGATAGCAATGTCAAGCATCCATGTATTGGCAGGATTCTCCGTGCATGCAAGAAGTACATGATTAAGCATGCTGGGAAGATATATTTTATCTTGAACTGCATGTTCATCTACTTCATTTCCTTCATATTGACAAGGTGCTTTCCTATGCTGGATCAGATGGACTCAGGACAGCCAACAGAGGGGATCTCGGAGATCAGGTGATCCTTAGGGTTTTGTGCCTGTCTTCATATCGAAGAGGTTTTGTTCTCTGTGTGCTGTTAGGAGAACATTGAGACGCATGTCATAGAGACATTTAAATGTGTCAAATTCAAGCTCCACGAAGGCAAAACATTATTGTTAGGAGGAAATACGGTTTCGCTAAGTCTTCCACGTGCACAGAGTGCACGCACGTGCGCATGCGCGCGCACACACACACACACAAAAAAGGGATGGATGGAGAGAGAGAGAGAGAGAGAGAGAGAGAGAGAGAGAGAGAGAGAGAGAGAGAGAGAGAGAGAGAGAGAGAGAGAGAGAGAGAGAGAGAGAGAGAGAGAGAGAGAGAGAGAGAGAGAGAGAGAGAGAGAGAGAGAGAGAGAGAAAGGCTTTTTTTATGTCTATGATAGGCCATAGTCAGCCTATGAGACAAAACATAAGATACATGATGCAGATGTCATTCGACTGTCACAAAAGTAGAACAAGATCATAAAAAGCTAATACAATCTAGTCTCAAACATGTGTGGTAAAATACCAAGGCTGATGGAGCCCTATCTCTGGGGGTATCTGCATGTCTATATGCTGAGGGCAATACAATCATGAAGATGCATTTGTCTACTAGCTCCATCCAGTGGTAATGGAGGGGTGGAGGATTTGATACATAGGTGGAGCCGGTGCTAGAGCTGCTTGTATGAAAGTTATAGGATCTTCTCTCAGTAGGGCTACTCGTTCGGAAGTAGCCTCGCGATGTCGGCCTTGAATCTCCTCTATCTGGCGATGGTATAGCCTCACTCCTCTGAGTGTTGTGACTCGTGGTCATCATCTAGCTCGACTCACCTCAGCTTGCTGTAGTGTCACTCCTCGCTCGGAATCAGGTGGGGAGGGGACTATAGACCTCTGGAAATTATGAGTGAGTTATAACTGTCTCCTCTCCACTTGTGTATGTGAAGAGATGGATAGGTATGTGCTTGAAGATGAAGAGGTGTTGCAAAATCCTTGATCTACACCAGCCAAATGAACTCGAGGAGTATATGGTGGGCCCTTTTAGCTTGCCAATGGATGTATTAGACACCCTATGTACCTTGGAAGATCACTCTCAAAAAGATAGATCAAAACAGATAAGTTGGAGTTAGCTCAGAGAAGAAAACTTGCTATTCTTGGTTCATACACCTGTCCAGTGTTTTACATAATTCTCTGAGCACAGCAGCAATTAGCTCAATTCCTCTTGGGGAAGTTTACGCAACTTAAAGAGCTAGCTTTCAAGAGTAATCTCATCAAAAATAATAAACCACACACTGAGAATGAGTTTTAACAAGTGATGACATCATCCCGATTTTCACGGGCTGCTACAGAAATAGACCAGTGAGCAGAAAAATCAACATAACTCAAAATGTAGGAATCCAATGATTATGAAAATTTGTATGGTTATACTAGACAGTAAGCTGAATCCAACAAGCTTTAAATCACTGAATTTGGATAAGTAAACACTGAGAAATGGCTCTGACAAGATGAGTGAAAAAGTCGGGTACCTGACAGAGAAGTGAAGATGAACAGACCCTGTTGACTTCAAATGAACATAACTGAAGATTGCAACATCCAAATGACATGAAAGTTTGTGAGCATATAGTAGACTTATAGAGCTAACTTTACCAAGTTAAATCACTGAAAATGATGCACCAAGCTCAGAGAAAACATCTCTGCAAGCTGACTCAGAAAACTGAGAGTAATGGCAGTGAGTAGTACACTTCACAAGAACATGGAAAGATGAACTCAAATAATCATGAAAATGAAAGTATATTGCTTGTACAATACAATGACTTACTGATACATATGTGTGCCTTGTAATCACACTTTGATATGGCATAAAGCCGAGCTCTTGGAGGTCTTCACATAGGTCTCTCTAACCACGACTAAAACTGCCATCTATTTATAGTTGAGTTTGGGAGGCTAACTTCCCTCAATCACTATCCAATCAATCAATGATTGATTTGATTCTCTACCTACCACAAATCACGAATTTGTGGCTCCTCTTTCCATTCTTGATCAAGTGGACTCAACCACTTAAGATTCTCTTACTTTTACATTAAGTAAACTCTTCAAAAGTTACAAGAGGTAGTTCACAAGTGAACTTTACATAGTCTTCTTTTTAAAGCTTCTTCTAAGACTTTGTGAGACTCAAGCCAATACTTAGGCTTGTCATAGACTTGCTCCAACAACTCCCCCTCAAGCCAAGTATGCTTGAGGTCTTCAATCTTCCAAGATTACCTGCAAACCAATCATAGCCTTGAATTTGCAAAGCTTTGTACCATCCAATGCTTTGGTTAGAATATCTGCACATTGTTGATGAGTGGACACATATGATATTTGAATCTCTTTGCTTAGAACTTTTTCTCGTACATAGTGATAATGAACTTCAATATGTTTAGTCCTTGCATGAAAAATAGGATTAGCAGCCAAATGAATAGAACTCATATTGTCACAAAAAATAGTTGGAGTTCCGAACTCCAATCCAAGATCTTTGAATAATGTCTTCATCCACATAGCTTCTTGTGTAGCTATGGCAAGACCTCTATATTCAGCTTCAGTAGAAGAGAGAGCAACTGTGGGTTGCTTCTTGGATGACCATGAAATAAGCTTTGAACCTGCAAAGGTAAGATAACCTGTAGTGCTCCTTCTATCTTCCTTGGAGCCAGCCCAATCTGCATCAGAAAATAGCTTCAAACCTAAATCAGATACATAAGGATAATAAAGTCCTTCATTTATGGTTCCTTTGAGATACTTGAGAATCCTTTTGGCAGCATCCATATGTGGTTTCCTTGGTGTGTGCATAAATTGACTTAGCACACTCACACTGTAACATATATCTACTCTTGTCAATGTGGCATAGTTGAGACTACCCACTAGACTTTGATATGATGTGATGTCCTCTATGAGTTCACCTTCATGTGAGCTCAATTTGTGATTGACCTCCATTGGAGTACCTGCAATCTTACAATCTTGCATCTTGAATTTTGCCAACATGTCCTTAATGTACTTCCTTTGAGTGAGAAACAAACCATGATCTTTGTAGACAACTTCCAAACCTAAGAAGTAGGTAAGTGAACCCAAATCACTTATCTTGAACTCTTCTCTCATCTGATCTTTGATCTTCTTCATACCATCTTCATCATTTCCTGTCAATATAATATCATCTACATATACACATAGGTAGATGACCTCAGAATTACTCTTTTTAATAAAGAGTGAAGGATCTGCCTTGCTTGGTTGAAAGCCTTTGTCCTGCAACAATGAAACAAGCCTGAAATTCCAAGCTCTTGGAGCTTGCTTGAGACCATACAATGCTTTGTTAAGTTTACACACATAATGAGGATAAACTTGATTCTCAAAACCAGGTGGTTGTGCCATATATACCTCTTCTGTTATCCAACCATTCAAGAATGCATTCTTTACATCTAGTTGAAGTATCTTCCAATTCTTGGAAGAGGCAATACTAAGCAAAACCCTAATAGTAGGCATCTTTGCCACAGGAGAGAAGGTCTCCTCATAATCAATTCCCTGAGTTTGTGCAAAGCCTTTTGCTACAAGCCTTGCCTTATACCTGTTAATGGAACCATCAGAATTCTTCTTGAGTTTATAGACCCATCTTGAGCCTATTACCTTCATGGATGAAGTCTTGGGAACCAAATCCCAAGTGTTGTTTTCCTCAAGTGCTTCAATCTCTTCCTTCATTGCATGCTTCCATTCTGTTTTTGCTTTGGCCTCTTCAAATGATGATGGCTCCTCTTGGTTTATGTCCTGTGCTATGTAGATAGAATGTTTAGTTACTAATGAGGTGTCAAACCCATACTTTTCTGGTTTTTTCTTTTCCCTCATAGATCTTCTTAGGCCATGATGTGATGATTCTGCCTCATGTCCAAGTTCCTGCAATTTTGCTTTACCTTTAGACTTCCATGCTTTGATCTTTTCCATGTGAGATTCTTCATCATCCTCTGAGGTGTCTTGTTCTTCAATCTTCGGTTGTTCTCTACCAAGCTTTGGAAAATCTTCTTCAAGATTATATGGTAAATTGACCTTCCTGCATGAATCTTCATACCATGAATTGTTCTCATAAAAAAACTACATCTCTGCTTACCAAGAATCCTTTGTTGGTAGGGTTGTATAACCTGTAGCCCTTTTGATTGTTGTCATATCCAATAAATAGACACCTTTCTGCCTTTGGATCCATCTTGCCTCTAACCTGTGAAGGAACATGAGCAAAAGCAATACATCCAAAAATTTTACAATGATCTAAGCTTGGTCTTCTTCCATTCCAAGCCTCATATGGAGTCATCCCATCAAGGGATTTTGAAGGCAACCTGTTAATCAAGTAAGTGGCTGTAGATACAGCCTCAACCCATAAGTAATTAGGTAAATGCTTTTCATTTAACATAGACCTTGCAGCTTCAACAATTGTCCTATTCCTCTTTTCTGCCACTCCATTTTGCTGAGGAGTGTACCTTGTAGTTACCTCTCTTTTGATTCCTTCTTTCTTGAAGAAAAGAATCAAAATCATGGGAGAAGTATTCTCCTCCTCCATCTGACCTTAGCCTTTTTAGTGATTTACCTGTTTGATTCTCCACAAGAGCCAAATATCTTTTGAAACATGAAAAAACTTCATCTTTGTGTTTCATAAAGAATAGGATAGTCCATCTGCTGCAATCATCAATAAAGGAAACATAATACCTTGATCCAGATATTGAAGCTTCCTTGCTAGGTCCCCATACATCTGTATGAACCAACTCCAAGAGATCTCCATGCATATAACCTTTCTTCATGAATGGTAACCTGTGAGACTTTCCAAATTGACATGCACTACACTTATAAATCATATGTTGTTTTGACAAATTAGGAAGTCCAAGTACACTTTGGTCCCTGCAGATTTGCTTTAATGACCTTTCACCAATATGTGCTAACCTTTTGTGCCATACTTCGAATTCTGTGAGTGTCTGACTACCATAATTAAAGAGAGCAATGTTTCTAGTGTCCTGTAATTCAAATGTGAACAATCTACCTGTCTTTTCACCTTTTGCAATTCTTTTGAATCCTTGACTTGGATCTTCAACAAATGCTCCTTCTTTTGTGAACCTGACTTGCAACCCTTTCTCTACTATCTGCCCAACACTTATCAAATTCTTTGTAATGGTAGGGACATAGAGTACCTTACTGAGTAGGTTGATGTTTCCATCAGGTGCTTTGACATTACCTATTTTCTACACAGGATGTTTTGTATCATCTCCTGTTTGTACCTCATGCTTATTCCTTGTATCTTCTAAATCTGATAGGAGTGCCACATTTCCTGCCACATGATTTGAACAACCTGAATCTATGTAAAAAACATGCTCATCAGATTTACCTTTTTGCATAGCCATGTTCATGATCAATAATGAATCCTCTTTGTTTGAGTCTTCTGTGTAGTTATTGTAGTCTCTCCTTCCTTTGTAGCCTCCTTGATAGTTTGAATGATTGTAGTTGTTGTAGTTGCCATGGTAGTTGTTGAACCTTCCTCTTGAGTAGCCATAACTTCCTCTATTGTATCCTCTGCCTCTTTGATTCCTGGAATTCCTAAAGCAATTTTCAGTTGTATGATTAGTTAATCCACAAATAGAACATGAGTTGGAGTCTTGGGATCTCCCCCTGCCTTGTCTACCTCCTCTTCCTCTACCTCTGCCATGTCTTCCTCTACCTGCATAGTTAGCTTGATATGTACTTGCTTCATCATCCACTTTCTTTGCCTTTCCTTTGTTATCTTTGGACTTGCTTTTATCAGTGTATAAAGCTGAAGATTGATTACCTTTAGAGCTTTCTCCATTTTTGATAAGCTTTGCCTCTTGAGTAAGTAGTTGTCCAATGAGTGTATTGAAATCAGGTACATGCATGTCCATGTACAAATCCATAGCTGTGGTGAATGCTTCCCACTTATCATCTGCCTTCAAGCCATTGATGACCTGCCTTACAATTTGCTCTTCATCTATTAGCTCTCCAATGCTTCCCAACTTATCTGCTATGTCCTTGAGCTTTGTGACAAAATCAGTCACATTTTGTTTGGGAGCCTTCTTGAGAGTTGTGAACTCCAGCCATAGTTGATGCTTCCTAGCTTTGGTACTTGAAGAAAAGAAAGCTTCAAGTGCATCCCACACTTCTTGAGATGTCTTACAACTTCTAATGTGAGGCAACAAAAAATCTGAGATAGAGTTGAGGAGATAAGACCTTGCAAGTGCATCCTTGGAGCACCATGTGCTCAATCTTTCTTGCTCTTCTTGTGTTGGTTGACTTTTGTTCCTGAAACTTGGCATAACTTCATCTCCAGCCACATAACCATATAAACTTCTACCTTGGAGATAAGCTTCCATTCTTAATGACCAAGCTGAGTAATTACCTCTATCCAATTTGTCAATTGATGAACGAAATCCATCTGCCATGTTGTCCAACCTTGCTCTGATACCACTGTGAAGAGATGGATAGGTATGTGCTTGAAGATGAAGAGGTGTTGCAAAATCCTTGATCTACACCAGCCAAATGAACTCCAGGAGTATATGGTGGGCCCTTTTAGCTTGCCAATGGATGTATTAGACACCCTATGTACCTTGGAAGATCACTCTCAAAAAGATAGATCAAAACAGATAAGTTGGAGTTAGCTCAGAGAAGAAAACTTGCTATTCTTGGTTCATACACCTGTCCAGTGTTTTACATAATTCTCTGAGCACAGCAGCAATTAGCTCAATTCCTCTTGGGGAAGTCTAAGCAACTTAAAGAGCTAACTTTCAAGAGTAATCTCATCAAAAATAATAAACCACACACTGAGAATGAGTTTTAACAAGTGATGACATCATCCCGATTTTCACGGGCTGCTACAGAAATAGACCAGTGAGCAGAAAAATCAACATAACTCAAAATGTAGGAATCCAATGATTATGAAAATTTGTATGGTTATACTAGACAGTAAGCTCAATCCAACAAGCTTTAAATCACTGACTTTGGATAAGTAAACATTGAGAAATGGCTCTGACAAGATGAGTGAAAAAGTCGGGTACCTGACAGAGAAGTGAAGATGAACAGACCCTGTTGACTTCAAATGAACATAACTGAAGATTGAAACATCCAAATGACATGAAAGTTTGTGAGCATATAGTAGACTTATAGAGCTAACTTTACCAAGTTAAATCACTGAAAATGATGCACCAAGCTCAGAGAAAACATCTCTGCAAGCTGACTGAGAAAACTGAGAGTAATGGCAGTGAGTAGTACACTTCACAAGAACATGGAAAGATAAACTCAAATAATCATGAAAATGAAAGTATATTGCTTGTACAATACAATGAATTACTGATACATATGTGTGCCTTGTAATCACACCTTGATATGGCATAAAGCCGAGCTCTTGGAGGTCTTCACATAGGTCTCTCTAACCACGACTAAAACTGCCATCTATTTATAGTTGAGTTTGGGAGGCTAACTTCCCTCAATCACTCTCCAATCAATCAATGATTGATTTGATTCTCTACCTACCACAAATCACGAATTTGTGGCTCCTCTTTCCATTCTTGATCAAGTGGACTCAACCACTTAAGATTCTCTTACTTTTACATTAAGTAAACTCTTCAAAAGTTACAAGAGGTAGTTCACAAGTGAACTTTACATAGTTTTCTGTTTAAAGCTTCTTCTAAGACTTTGTGAGACTCAAGCCAATACTTAAGCTTGTCATAGACTTGCTCGAACAACTCCCCCTCAAGCCAAGTATGCTTGAGGTCTTCAATCTTCCAAGATTACCTGCAAACCAATCATAGCCTTGAATTTGCAAAGCTTTGTACCATCCAATGCTTTGGTTAGAATATCTGCACATTGTTGATGAGTGGACACATATGATATTTGAATCTCTTTGCTTAGAACCTTTTCTCGTACATAGTGATAATGAACTTCAATATGTTTAGTCTTTGCATGAAAAATAGGATTAGCAGTCAAATGAATAGAACTCATATTGTCACCAAAAATAGTTGGAGTTCCGAACTCCAATCCAAGATCTTTGAATAATATCTTCATCCACATAGCTTCTTGTGTAGCTATGGCAAGACCTCTATATTCAGCTTCAGTAGAAGAGAGAGAAACTGTGGGTTGCTTCTTGGATGACCATGAAATAAGCTTTGAACCTGCAAAGGTAAGATAACCTGAAGTGCTCCTTCTATCTTCCTTGGAGCCAGCCCAATCTGCATCAGAAAATAGCTTCAAACCTAAATCAGATACATAAGGATAATAAAGTCCTTCATTTATGGTTCCTTTGAGATACTTGAGAATCCTTTTGGAAGCATCCATATGTGGTTTCCTTGGTGTGTGCATAAATTGACTTAGCACACTCACACTGTAACATATATCTACTCTTGTCAATGTGGCATAGTTGAGACTACCCACTAGACTTTGATATGATGTGATGTCCTCTATGAGTTCACCTTCATGTGAGCTCAATTTGTGATTGACCTCCATTGGAGTACCTGCAATCTTACAATCTTGCATCTTGAATTTTGCCAACATGTCCTTAATGTACTTCCTTTGAGTGAGAAACAAACCATGATCTTTGTAGACAACTTCCAAACCTAGGAAGTAGGTAAGTGAACCCAAATCACTTATCTTGAACTCTTCTCTCATCTGATCTTTGATCTTCTTCATACCATCTTCATCATTTCCTGTCAATATAATATCATCTACATATACACATAGGTAGATGACCTCAGAATTACTCTTTTTAATAAAGAGTGAAGGATCTGCCTTGCTTGGTTGAAAGCCTTTGTCCTTCAAGAATGAAACAAGCCTGAAATTCCAAGCTCTTGGAGCTTGCTTGAGACCATACAATGCTTTGTTAAGTTTACACACATAATGAGGATAAACTTGATTCTCAAAACCAGGTGGTTGTGCCATATATACCTCTTCTGTTATCCAACCATTCAAGAATGCATTCTTTACATCTAGTTGAAGTATCTTCCAATTCTTGGAAGAGGCAATACTAAGCAAAACCCTAATAGTAGGCATCTTTGCCACAGGAGAGAAGGTCTCCTCATAATCAATTCCCTGAGTTTGTGCAAAGCCTTTTGCTACAAGCCTTGCCTTATACCTGTTAATGGAACCATCAGAATTCTTCTTGAGTTTATAGACCCATCTTGAGCCTATTACCTTCATGGATGAAGTCTTGGGAACCAAATCCCAAGTGTTGTTTTCCTCAAGTGCTTCAATCTCTTCCTTCATTGCATGCTTCCATTCTGTTTTTGCTTTGGCCTCTTCAAATGATGATGGCTCCTCTTGGTTTATGTCTTGCGCTATGTAGATAGAATGTTTAGTTACTAATGAGGTGTCAAACCCATACCTTTCTGGTTTTTTCTTTTCCCTCATAGATCTTCTTAGGCCATGATGTGATGATTCTGCCTCATGTCCAAGTTCCTGCAATTTTGCTTTACCTTTAGACTTCCATGCTTTGATCTTTTCCATGTGAGATTCTTCATCATCCTCAGAGGTGTCTTGTTCTTCAATCTTCGGTTGTTCTCTACCAAGCAAAATCTTCTTCAAGATTATATGGTAAATTGACCTTCCTGCATGAATCTTCATACCATGAATTGTTCTCATCAAAAACTACATCTCTGCTTACCAAGAATCCTTTGTTGGTAGGGTTGTATAACCTGTAGCCCTTTTGATTGTTGTCATATCAATAAATACACACCTTTCTGCCTTTGGATGCATCTTGCCTCTAACCTGTGAAGGAACATGAGCAAAAGCAATACATTCAAAAATTTTACAATGATCTAAGCTTGGTCTTCTTCCATTCCAAGCCTCATATGGAGTCATCCCATCAAGGGATTTTGAAGGCAACCTGTTAATCAAGTAAGTGGCTGTAGATACAGCCTCAGCCCATAAGTAATTAGGTAAATGCTTTTCATTTAACATAGACCTTGCAGCTTCAACAATTGTCCTATTCCTCCTTTCTGCCACTCCATTTTGCTGAGGAGTGTACCTTGTAGTTACCTCTCTTTTGATTCCTCTTTCTTGAAGAAAAGAATCAAAATCATGGGAGAAGTATTCTCCCCCTCCATCTGACCTTAGCCTTTTTAGTGATTTACCTGTTTGATTCTCCACAAGAGCCAAATATCTTTTGAAACATGAAAAAACTTCATCTTTGTGTTTCATAAAGAATAGGATAGTCCATCTGCTTCAATCATCAATAAAGGAAACATAATACCTTGATCCAGATATTGAAGCTTCCTTGCTAGGTCCCCATACATCTGTATGAACCAACTCCAAGAGATCTCCATGCATATAACCTTTCTTCATGAATGGTAACCTGTGAGACTTTCCAAATTGACATGCACTACACTTATAAATCATATGTTGTTTTGACAAATTAGGAAGTCCAAGTACACTTTGGTCCCTGCAGATTTGCTTTAATGACCTTTCACCAATATGTGCTAACCTTTTGTGCCATACTTCCAATTCTGTGAGTGTCTGACTACCATAATTAAAGAGAGCAATGTTTCTATTGTGCTTCAATTCAAATGTGAACAATCTACCTGTCTTTTCACCTTTTGCAATTCTTTTGAATCCTTGACTTGGATCTTCAACAAATGCTCCTTCTTTTGTGAACCTGACTTGCAACCCTTTCTCTACTATCTGCCCAACACTTATCAAATTCTTTGTAATGGTAGGGACATAGAGTAACTTACTGAGTAGGTTGATGTTTCCATCAGGTGCTTTGACATTACCTATTTTCTACACAGGATGTTTTGTATCATCTCCTGTTTGTACCTCATGCTTATTCCTTGGATCTTCTAAATCTGATAGGAGTGCCACATTTCCTGCCACATGATTTGAACAACCTGAATCTATGTAGAAAACATGCTCATCAGATTTACCTTTTGGCATAGCCATGTTCATGATCAATAATGAATCCTCTTTGTTTGAGTCTTCTGTGTAGTTATTGTAGTCTCTCCTTCCTTTGTAGCCTCCTTGATAGTTTGAATGATTGTAGTTGTTGTAGTTGCCATGGTAGTTGTTGAACCTTCCTCTTGAGTAGCCATAACTTCCTCTATTGTATCCTCTGCCTCTTTGATTCCTGGAATTCCTAAAGCAATTTTCAGTTGTATGATTAGTTAATCCACAAATAGAACATGAGTTGGAGTCTTTGGATCTCCCCCTGCCTTGTCTACCTCCTCTTCCTCTACCTCTGCCATGTCTTCCTCTACCTGCATAGTTAGCTTGATATGTACTTGCTTCATCATCCACTTTCTTTGCCTTTCCTTTGTTATCTTTGGACTTGCTTTTATCAGTGTATAAAGCTGAAGATTGATTACCTTTAGAGCTTTCTCCATTTTTGATAAGCTTTGCCTCTTGAGTAAGTAGTTGTCCAATGAGTGTATTGAAATCAGGTACATGCATGTCCATGTACAAATCCATAGCTGTGGTGAATGCTTCCCACTTATCATCTGCCTTCAAGCCATTGATGACCTGCCTTACAATTTGCTCTTCATCTATTAGCTCTCCAATGCTTCCCAACTGATCTGCTATGTCCTTGAGCTTTGTGACAAAATCAGTCACATTTTGTTTGGGAGCCTTCTTGAGAGTTGTGAACTCCAGCCATAGTTGATGCTTCCTAGCTTTGGTACTTGAAGAAAAGAAAGCTTCAAGTGCATCCCACACTTCTTGAGATGTCTTACAACTTCTAATGTGAGGCAACAAAAAATCTGAGATAGAGTTGAGGAGATAAGACCTTGCAAGTGCATCCTTGGAGCACCATGTGCTCAATCTTTCTTGCTCTTCTTGTGTTGGTTGACTTTTGTTCCTGAAACTTGGCATAACTTCATCTCCAGCCACATAACCATATAAACTTCTACCTTGGAGATAAGCTTCCTTTCTTAATGACCAAGCTGAGTAATTACCTCTATCCAATTTGTCAATTGATGAACGAAATCCATCTGCCATGTTGTCCAACCTTGCTCTGATACCACTGTGAAGAGATGGATAGGTATGTGCTTGAAGATGAAGAGGTGTTGCAAAATCCTTGATCTACACCAGCCAAATGAACTCCAGGAGTATATGGTGGGCCCTTTTAGCTTGCCAATGGATGTATTAGACACCCTATGTACCTTGGAAGATCACTCTCAAAAAGATAGATCAAAACAGATAAGTTGGAGTTAGCTCAGAGAAGAAAACTTGCTATTCTTGGTTCATACACCTGTCCAGTGTTTTACATAATTCTCTGAGCACAGCAGCAATTAGCTCAATTCCTCTTGGGGAAGTCTAAGCAACTTAAAGAGCTAACTTTCAAGAGTAATCTCATCAAAAATAATAAACCACACACTGAGAATGAGTTTTAACAAGTGATGACATCATCCCGATTTTCACGGGCTGCTACAGAAATAGACCAGTGAGCAGAAAAATCAACATAACTCAAAATGTAGGAATCCAATGATTATGAAAATTTGTATGGTTATACTAGACAGTAGGCTGAATCCAACAAGCTTTAAATCACTGAATTTGGATAAGTAAACACTGAGAAATGGCTCTGACAAGATGAGTGAAAAAGTCGGGTACCTGACAGAGAAGTGAAGATGAACAGACCCTGTTGACTTCAAATGAACATAACTGAAGATTGCAACATCCAAATGACATGAAAGTTTGTGAGCATATAGTAGACTTATAGAGCTAACTTTACCAAGTTAAATCATTGAAAATGATGCACCAAGCTCAGAGAAAACATCTCTGCAAGCTGACTGAGAAGACTGAGAGTAATGGAAGTGAGTAGTACACTTCACAAGAACATGGAAAGATGAACTCAAATAATCATGAAAATGAAAGTATATTGCTTGTACAATACAATGACTTATTGATACATATGTGTGCCTTGTAATCACACCTTGATATGGCATAAAGCCAAGCTCTTGGAGGTCTTCACATAGGTCTCTCTAACCACGACTAAAACTGCCATCTATTTATAGTTGAGTTTGGGAGGCTAACTTCCCTCAATCACTCTCCAATCAATCAATGATTGATTTGATTCTCTACCTACCACAAATCACGAATTTGTGGCTCCTCTTTCCATTCTTGATCAAGTGGACTCAACCACTTAAGATTCTCTTACTTTTACATTAAGTAAACTCTTCAAAAGTTACAAGAGGTAGTTCACAAGTGAACTTTACATAGTCTTCTTTTTAAAGCTTCTTCTAAGACTTTGTGAGAGTCAAGCCAATACTTAGGCTTGTCATAGACTTGCTCCAACAGTGTAGCTGTGTGTGTTAGTGGTAAGAGTGCATCTCTATGCCTTTGAATCTCTATCAAGAAACGTCCTTACTGTCGCAGATCTCGGGATTCCATAATCTCTCGTAGGGTGGGTTGTCCTCTAAACAACGTCTCATATCTGTCTCTAATATGAGTGTATGCTCTGCATCGACATACGAAATGCTCCTCACTCTCCACCTCCTTTCTACATAGTTTGCAGATCCGCTCTGCTCTCGAGGACCCACTGTGTCTCCCCTCTCGATCTCCAATCTATGTGATGCAACCCTCGGTTGGCCAATCGTTACTCGTGAACTCTGTGGCATATAGATGTCCATATAGTGTGGTCTCTGTATGAATCCCATAATGGTGAGAAATTGGTCTCTGCAGTTTGACATCCTCTCCTCTAAACTGTGTGATCTCCATACTCTCCTGATGTAGAACCTCCATAAGTCCTGCCTGAGCACTAGATTCCTCTCGCTACGAGAGAGGTGATAGTAAGGTGAGTCTGAGTTTAACTGAAAAGGTGGCAAACTCTCCATATTTAGCCCATGTGTCACGAACCAGGTTGTAACCTTTGAGTACCAAGCTCTATCATGCCCACTCTGAGATAATTGTATAGCTGCCTCAAAAAGTTCTACAAGTGAGTCTATCGTGTGGCAACTCCCTCACCCTCTCACCAAGATGGACATTGAAGACGAGCTTGAAAGTGTTGGAGAAGTCATTGATGAAGAACAAATAGTAAGGCAAGTTATCAATGGGATCAAAGTTTATGACAAATGGGAAGCCTTCAGGCTTCACGACAGCTATGGACTTCTAATGGACATGCAAGTTCCTGACTTCAACACACTCGTGAGACAATTGCTCACACATGAAGCAAAGCTTATGAAAAATGGAGATAACCAAAAAGGTAATTAATTCTCTGCTTTCTATATAGATAAGAATAAAAGCAAGGATAATAAAGGCAAAGGAAAGAAGTCCGATGATGAAGGTAGTCCCTCACAAACCAACTTTGCAGGTAGAGGTAGAGGCTCAAGAGGAAGAGGCAAAGGAGGTAGACAAGGCATGGGGAGAGCTCAAAGTTGGATCAGATTGTACTTGGTCTACCAAATATATCCAAACAACATATGATATATAAATGTACTGCTTGTCAATTTGGTAAGTCACATAGGCAACCCTTCACCAAGCAAGGCTACATACATGGAGCTCTATTGGAGTTGGTCCACACAGATGTTTGGGGACCAAGCAAGGACCTTTAATCTCTGGATCAAGGTACTATGTGTCATTCATAGATGATTCTAGGAGATGGACTATCATGTATTTTATGATGCATAAAGATGGAGTGTTTTAATGCTTCAAAACGTATTTAGCTCTTGTGGAGAACCAAATAGGTAAAACCCTAAAGAGACTAAGGTCAGAAGGAGGGGGAGAATATTTCTCCCATGACTTTGATTCTTATCTCCAAGAGAGAAGAATAAAAAGAGAAATCACCACTAGATATACTCCTAAGCACAATGGAGTGGCAAAGAGAAGAAATAGGACAATTGTGGAGGTTGCAAGATCAATGCTCAATGAAAAGAAACTCTCCAACTACTTGTGGGCAGAGGAAGTATCAACAACCTCATATTTGGTGAATAGACTTCCATCAAAGGCTCTGGATGTAATGACTCCATATGAGGCATGGAATGGAAAAAGACCTAACCTTGATCATTGCAAGATCTTTGGGTGCATTGCATATGCACACGTACCTTCACAAATTAGAGGCAAATTGGACCCTAAAGCAGAGAAATGCATGTTCATTGGCTATGATCTTAATCAAAAAGTTTATAGGTTGTACAATCTAAGCAACAAAGGTTTCATTGTAAGTTGGGATGTTGTGTTTGATGAAAACAAATCATGGTTTGAAGATGATTGTAGGAGGATCAAACTACCTTATGACCTAGAGGAGGATTTTCCAACCTTATTAAAGAGGAAGGAGCATACACTTGAAGCATGAAGTGATTTAGAAGACTTGATTGACAACCACCTTCGTGTGTTCGAGATGTACAATGTTTTCTAGGGTTTGCCAATTTCTATAGGATATTCATTAGAGATTACTCCAAGATTGTGACACCTCTTACCAAGCTTACAAGAAACTCAAAATTTTCATGGACCGAAGAAGCAGAAAAAGCCTTTCAGACCTTGAAATCAGCATTCACTACTGCCCCAATTCTAGTTCATCCTGATTCGAGCAAACCCTTCTTTCTAGAAACAGATGCATCAGACTTTGCCCTAGGGGCCATTCTATCCCAATATGGAGATGATGGACACCTATATCTACTTGCATATCATTCAAGGAAATTTTCCCCTCCAGAATATAAATATGAAATCCATGATAAAAAACTTCTTTCCATAGTAGACGCGTTTGATACTTGGCGTCACCATCTAGAAGGAGCAACTCACAAAGTTACTGAGTATTCAGATCACAAGAACTTAGAGTATTTTATGACCACTCGCATCCTCAATAGGAGGCAATCTTGATGCAGTAACTTTCTATCTAGATTTGATTTTGTCATCACATACCATCCAGGACGTCAACAATGTCAGTTAGATGCCCTGTCCAGAAGATCTTACCTTGCACAAAAGAAGGGTGAAGAAGCCTTTGATCAACAAGAGTGTATTACTCAAGCGTGAGCATCTCCAGTTAGCAACTATCTCTTCGAGCCATCATGAAGATTCAGACTTGAATTATTTGATCCGTGAGAATCTACCACAGGATGAATTGTTTTGTAACGTTAAGCAAAAAGCTCAAGAAGGGAAACTCCAAGAAGTAAACGAATTTCAGGAAAAGGATGGGTTACTACTCTATAAGAACCTATTATATGTCCCTCCAGGAAAGCCCAGGATTCAAGTACTTCAACAACGCCATGACAACCTTGGAGCAGAACATTTTGGAGTGAATAAAACAATAGAACTCATATCCAGGGATTTGTGGTGGCCTCAAATGTGGAAGGAAGTCAAAGAATATATCCGAACCTGTGACACTTGCAATAGATCTAAGGTACCACGACATAAACCTCATGGCCTCTTGCAACCTTTACCTATTCCAAAAAGGCCATGGGCCTCATTGACTATGGATTTCACCACAGATCTACCAAAGTCAGATAAGTAATCGCGAGCCAAAAGGAGCAAAGTCGACTAACATTATGTAGATGATCCACTCCTCTGAGAGATAGAGGCAAATCCAAAGATATTTGGCTTGTGAATCATGTGCAACTATCTATATCCTGCTCTGAAGTCCATCTCTAAAGAATATGGCTACTTTTGATCCTCTCGTAGTTTGCTTGTGTCTACACTCTATATGTGGACTCCCACTAGAAACCTTGAACTCTAGGCAAGCTCTGGTGAGGGCTCTCATGTGTCTCTGTCTGTATAATGATGCCTCTTCCTCTGTGCACCTCCAACCTCTTTGGGTGTGTCCATAGGTCTTCATTGCAGTTCCAAACTACAAGCTTTATCTCCTTGAGTGTCTCATAGACTATGGATCCTTATGGGATGGCCTTGCCATCAGTGATGGCATGACCATCTCCATATTTCTTCCATGTTTCCCTCTCCTTGTGATAGGTTTCTGCTTTTTTCTCGAGCTTTGAGAGGCGGTTGATGATGCTAGTGATAGTCAAGCCTACCATCTTCTTGTTTTCTTTGATGGCTATGGTGAGTTTGTCCTCCATTTTCGTCAAGTTATCCTTCTTCACTGTAGTAATCATTGCATTGAGGAAGGGGAAATGCTTAGTGTGTTGGGCTCAAAGTTGCGACGAAGACGAGAGCATGCCTAATGCGTGATGGAGCAAGGATGGGAGTGGCTAATAATTGTAGGCGACAATTATTAGTCCGGGGTAGGGCATGAGCAGCTTGGCAGGCCAGGTTTGCGACATAGTTAGGGTTCGAAGACAGAATTATTCGTAGAGGCTCGCAAAGGGGGGGGGGGGGGGGTAGAGAGAGAGAGAGAGAGAGAGAGAGAGAGAGAGAGAGAGAGAGAGAGAGAGAGAGAGAGAGAGAGAGAGATTCAGGTACTCAGGTTTGACCGGTAGGGAGAATGAGAATGGTTTCAATCATGCAAGCACAATAATGAGAATGGTTTTAGTCATATAGCACGGGTTCTCCATACAAGATGTAATACAGATGTGCATGATCAAGAGGGGTCATGAGAACCTTCCATATAGAATGTATTACGTATGTAGATGACCAAACGGGGACAAGAAATACTGTACAAACAAGGAAAGAAGACAAGCACAAGGGGAGAGAACAAAACTGAACACTAGCCCTGACAACTTAAGGGCAGAAATCAGTCATATCTAGCGTGTCAAATTATCTCTTCTAATCTCTTCTTGTTTGAACGTCAATAAATCAACAAAGAGGACCTTATCTCTGCTGTTTGCTACTGTTATCGCTTTATTTGGTATGGTCATAGTTGTATCATTTAATGCACTTACTACAAACAACGGTGTTCTCTGGTTGCTTAATGAAGCTCCTCTCGGATGTGACATTCAATCTATTGTCTATCCATCAAATCGTCTCTCTCTCTCTCTCTCTCTCTCTCTCTCTCTCTCTCATGCTTGTACTACCCTTTTGCATATACACTATCATAAGATATAGCGCTCCATACACCCCCGCACTTTTGTGGCATCTCCACATGCATACTACAGAGATTTATATCAGCTTTACCTGTTTTTTCAGCACTTTTATCTTTCCTGATTGACAAAGGACACACCCATGTACATTGATTTCTCTCATAAGCCGAGTTTGGCCCACTAATAGACGTAAAAACACTTTCTCTCTCTCTCTCTCTCTCTCTCTCTCTCTCTCTCTCTCTCTCTCTCTCTTTCTCTCTTTGTGAAGCTGAACTCAGTAATGCTAGCCTCATGCTTTTCCTGCATGTCCATGCATTTGATAAAGTTGGTGCATATTTATCTTATCGCGATTCAGGATGCAGTATGACATTTCAGCTCATATAAAATCAGTCACCATGGTCTAAGAAAACATAGAGCTTGGAGGTGAAAAGTACAATCAAGAAGACAGTTTTTGAAGTTTCTTTGTCAACTTACTGCACACCACCTGGACATATAGAGGTTCCTTCATGTGGGCAAACGTTATCTCAAATGATCGCAGTCTAGCTTACTTGGTATTCTCCTTTTGAGCACGTTCCTTGCCATGCCATTTTGAGCTGAATCATGATTGATGGTTAGCTTCCTTATCGAATATTTTCTAGATTCTTGATAGTATGTTCTATGAACATGTTGATAATGCAAGTATCTGTATGACCTGCCTAACTGTCCTAAACGTGAACGAGAGCCGGGCCCCAGCATATTCTATACATTGTAATCCGATTACCAATAAAGTGATCATTATTCCATTATCCGGCATCCTCTTGTCGGCGTTCATGGGTACTGCTTTCCCTGTATGATGCTCTTCCTCTCCCTGCATCAGGATTCAGAATTTCAAACTCATTCACGTTAAAGATGGTAGCAGGGATATAGCTTCTCAGGTTCTTGATATTTTCTCTGATTTATCTCTAACCTCCATTCCCCCCTCCAAAATGAGCAAAATTGAATTCAGGTGCTACAGAGTCGAGTGATGTATGTGCACTTATGCAGGGAAACATACTGCCTGATTCTTGTGTGAATCTGTTTTTCTGCTTCCGGAAAAGGTTCAATAAATGAGGTTTCTAGATTTGCAAAGAAAGAACATCATGCAAACCCTTGTATATTTGAACTCCACGTTGCACAACTCTAAAGTGAAAATAAAACCGATTTGATTTTCACTATATGAGATTACTAAGCGTCACAATTTAAGGTCTGTATATTATTTCATTTTCATTCATATGCATATTTTCTCGTTTTCTTGTAGGCCTTAGATGAGTGTCAATTAGCCCAAGCTATCAGAGCGAAGCCTGAGAAATTGGAGTCATCTGGTAGTTCTTAAGAATCACTTATATTTGGTTTTTCTGCATGCCATACTCTCGCTCACGTTTACTCATGATGTACAGTAACCGAGTCTGGTAGCAACTGGAGCGTAGGACAAAGGCAGTTATTCTGTTTTGGTCGAGCTTTGCTGAAGCATGGACGTATACTCTTCTTAGATGAGGCAACCGCATCTGTGGATGCACAGACTGATACCATAATACAGAACATTATCCGCAGAGAGTTCAAAAATTCTACAGTAATGAGCATTGCTCACCGGATACCCACAGTTATGGATTCCGACAAGGTGCTGGTCATGGATGGAGGTAGGTGCACTGCAGAACGTTTGGCTGAATGAATTTTACCGAAGCAAAACGAGAAATGTTTGTGCAAGTTACAATTATTTGTTGAACGGACAATTGCGTTCACATGCGTGTGCGATGTGTCGATATGTGCGTGCATTGTCTTCAGTGAGGTTATTCTGCTGATATGATTGAGCCTGTGCGTGCTTAAGGCTATGTTTGATTCAGATGGATGCTTGTAAGTTGTGTCATTTGGATGGGAAAATTACCTGTAAGAACTTGTAAGAGAGCTTATTTAATACCATTGCAGGCAGAGTGAAGGAGTTCGACAGCCCGGCCAGTTTGCTGTTCAATTCTCGTTCAGTTTTTTCGTCGCTTGTCCATGAATACTCGGCCCGGGCAACACAAGGACAGTGAATGCGACTAAAATCCAGCAGTTAGGGGACAGGAAACTCAGAGTAAAATAAAGATATCTAATTTCATCTTATTTTTTCTGCGGAAATGTTTTTGTAACTCCAAAGATGTCTAGTTCGGTGCTACTCCGGGGGAACACTGTTTTTCCCCACTACCCTGTAAATGATGTTTCGGTGAAATAGAAGGGTGGTGAGCTCAAATCCTTGTTATTAAATGGGTGCTGCTAGTCTCTTCTGCTTCCCTCAAATTGTTTCTGGCTTTTGGCTCAAGTTGTTTCGGCCTTTTGGCTCTGCACTATACAGACATGCTTTATTCATTCAGTCTTCCAGAGCCAGAGATGATTGGCTCTGCACTAAAACGGTAGCCTTTATTCAGCCAGTCCTCGGGCGAGTGAGGGATGGGGACTTGGGAGCGAGAGAGCGTTTCTATTCTTTAAAAACCTAATCACATGGCAGATTGACCTACAGAAAATGCACATGTCCAAAACCTATGGTCATTTGCCTGAACCACTTGCATCCAACTGTATTACTGAATCGCACACCCATCAGGGCTCGCGAAAAACCTTACTACAAACCAGTCAAAATACGCGCTGTTCTAATTCTTAGCCGGATTTTAAACATCAACAGGTTTCAAAAGGCATACGCCATTTTCGTTCAGGTTTTCTAAAGGCAACAGCGCACTCGCAAGCAAGGTTGAAGTTTGAACTGTGATGCAACGAACTCGGGACTCGAGAGCCTCTCAGCCTGGAGGGCAAAGCAGGTTGCAAGCTGGATTCTGGAACAAGGCTACGACAGACTCTCACTAGATGTCACTGCAAATTTTTATTAAATTATAATTAGTGAAAAGAATTTCGGGTAATAACTTATGTTCCAATGGCATCCTTAAGCTGGCTGCAACCAATTTCATAGGTGCAATTGCTTCAAGACCATATGCAAGTTTGAAAGGGGTACTTCCGGTAACCACTTTGTAGGTAGTTCGATAAGCCCATAAGATCGAAGGAAGAAATAACTTGACGTAAACGCTAAGTGCTTAAGCCTTAAACTAGTATAATGTTAAATGTGTGATTAAAACCACCTATCCACAAATTGGTTCTCAAACCATTGAGCAAAGATCAGTATGCATGATGCATTGTCCATATATACCTATTAGCTACCTACCTTTTGTCATATGAATCATCTTCACACTTCGCCGTAAAAAGGGCGTTGCCAAGCAAGAACTAATAAAATAAAAAATCACCCAAAATCTTAGGCGATTCCAAATAAGGTCACTAAATTGAAAAGGCTGTTTAATGAATTGAAAATAACTCACACACCCAACCTCATAAGGTAGAGCCACCCATCAACTTGGAGATTCCAATAGATACGTCGAGACTTCCTCCCACATAATTCAGAGCGTGAACCATTAAGCCATGCCTACTGAACAAAGAAGTGATTTTTTCAATCCTACACATTAACAGTCTTTTGAAGATGGAAGATACAATAAGATATCATCAACTGAAATCTCCCATTCATATCGAGCGGTAGGAGCACACATGTTTCCATGCCGCTTCATGGAACATTATCAAGCATTAGGAGGTTGGAGCTCACATGTTTTCATGCCGCCTCATGGAACAATTAAGAGAAATGTGTTCTAGTATCCCCTCCTTAAAACACATGAGTTCCATCCTCTAACTAGGAGCGATGGATCCTAGAGACGAACATTTTTATTTTTTATCATTTTTTGTATTTATTTTATTATTATTTATTACAAATGCATAGCTTTGAGTGTATGTTCCACCCTTATTTTCTTTTCACACAAGATAGTGCTGTACTTTGCTTTTGCTTATGTTCTATCCATATGTGTGAAGAGGTTCAAGGAAACACTATAGTTGTGGAAGCAATTTCAGTTAGAAATAACCTTACAAATTGTGCTACCATTAGGGCTCACAAGTGCTAAAATGTTGGCGATAAGTCTTGGCATGAAATGTGCTCCGAAGGTACTCTTATGTGACATTGTCAAACCAACAACCACTTCAACTTCATTGAAAGGTACAAAAATGAGGTGAACGTGATGTTTCAATGCTATCATAGCTCTAAAATTGTATCTTTATATAGGAAAAGTGGAACCTTAGAGATCTTATAGATATTATCTTGAAAGACATATTACTCTTGCTACAAATAATTCTCTCATTGATAAGCATTTGAATGCTTGGTAGTGGCACAACACATTTAAGTGTACTTGGTGGTACCCCCATCTCCATTAGGCACTCTTTGCTTAAACAAATAAAATTTTCCACAAAGGTATTTGGATTGCTAGTCTAGCTTTAAAGGCAACATTTAGTGAGTGCTTGTGCGAAAGATGCAAGCAACTAAAAGATGTAGAAAAATTTCTTTTATTTAAAATGCATAGCCCCTTTAATAGACATCTTGCGTCAAGGTTTTAACCTTCTTCATCCTCAAAAGTAAAATTTGATTTTTCAGTTGTAAAGAGGATGTTGTCATTTCGATTTAGCTCTTTGGAGATGTTAGTTCTTGTGGCAATGCTAGCTTCACAGAGATAAATTCATCTTTCAAAGAGAGCTTAAAGATAAGTCTATTATTGTTCTCCGCAAAATAGATTATCTAAAAAATGCATTAAAAAAGTTATTGAAGTTCTTGCAAAGGACTTGTTTGTGACACTTTTCCATGCCAAAGTTCATCTCTATAAATGGAAAACCACTCTTGTGTCTTTCTATTTCCCCAAGAGATCTATCAGGTATAACTCAATTAGTTCTCAATTTCCATACTCCAAAAAAACAAAAGTGATCTACAATTCAAGTATATAAACACTTTTACGTTAGGTCAGTATTTTGGCAATAACTTGAGTTATACCAATCGGATTCTAGTGATATGAATTATTGTGCATAGCTCAAAGACCTTCGATTTAGGTGTTTAAGCGTTGTAGCATAGCAAAAGAAAGTTTCTTAATTTTATTGAAGAATGAAACTTCAGATTCAAAGCTCATGAGCATTGAAAGAAAAAAATACAAAGCCACAAATTTTCACCATAAAAACCCTAATTTCTTTTGGAAGTTCATTTTGATTTGGAGCTTCCACAAGAGAGGGATTTCTTATGTGTGAGCTTTTGGTTTAGAACTTGAGGGTATTGGCTATGTATGATCTATGATAGATGCTCCTCCATATGAGAGTAGAGAAGAAATACTCATCTTTGATAGAAGATCATGGTTTTGTTAGTGCATGTGGCATTCTGATATCATATTTTGTTTTATGCTACTTGGGTAGGGTTTTATTTGCCAAGTGCATATATTTGTGTGAGGGATCAATCACATCTTCGATTGATACTTACATTTCTTTTGTTTTTTCTTTGTAGGTAAGTGATCCAACTTTGAGTCTTCGTTGTAGAATGTTTTGTCACTTTGATTGGCTATTATGGTCAATCTATATCACTGACTAGATTATCCATTTTTTAGTGTGATTGGGAGGTGTATCACCATTGTATTGGCATGAATTACCATCAATTTTTGGCATGTGTATTTGCCATTATCTATGGTTGGATCAGTGATAGATGGTGATAGGTTATTCGTTCTTATTTTGCTACTAGTTATCTTATCTTGATTGCTTAATTTATAGAGTATCCTTGTCATATTTTTTCTAGGATTCTTACATGTCTTCTTATGCTCATTTTGGAGTTCTAGTGAGCAAGTTTATGCTCATGGTTTCATGTGCATGTTAGATGCATGGTTATGTGAAATATTGTTCACATGGTTGCTTTGCTAGTGAGACATTTATGATGTGAGTCATGCATATGGATATGTAGGTGTGATCAGATTAGTGAGAGAGTATTGATTACAGATATACTTCTAGTCGTTTGTTATATTGTTAGCATGATGTCTTCTCAATTTGATAGCACTCACTTTCTAAGGTGGAAAGATTAGACATAGCATACATTGTTTTATGCAAAGTCACATATGTATGTGCATAGAGATTCACAAGGGCCTTGTGACATGCCAAACGATGTATGGATGGATCTGGATGCATTGGCTAGCTCCACTTTTTGGTTGCATATGCGTCCATTGATTCAGGTGAGAAGAGTAGTGCATTATGGTAGAGACTACATGATATGTATATGCATCCATTGATTCATGTAAAACATGAATCAATGGCTTGGATGGCTTGGATGTTGGCACTGTGGTTGTGAGGGTCATACTTAACAACATCGCTTCAAGCAGATGTGATAGTGACATTAGGGACATGCATGTGATGCATGTCAAGTAGTGGTCTCAAGAGCGCCTTTGATTATTGATTATGGCCGTGATGGTGACATCACTTTCTTGTATGATTCATCTCAAGCTTCCTCTTATTCATTAGATACTACACACATGGATTTGTTGCTTGATGGAGTAGCCACTTTCCATGTTACTCCAGTTTTTCACTAGTGGTTTTGTTGATTCTCACGTGAGAGTCGTGGATGTATGCACATGCATGATGGTTCAACATTACTTATATATTTTGTTAGTGATGTGTGTGAACACACTAAGACCTCCGGGGTAATCTTTTCCCTCCTTAAGAGGTTTTTTCCGCTCGGCTTGTATATACACTTATAACCCTAACAAGTCACTTATCTTTGTACATTCTCTTGGTAATACATTCAGTATTGTGTTGTGCTCCAAGTTTCTTCTTCTTCCTTGTGTTGTTCACATGTTTTCGCAGACCTCAAAATCCAAAAATTGGTATTAGAGTAGGCCGTCGTTTCATCTAGGGCATTATCGACACCCTTTTGATCATAGTCTCAGAATCGCACAAAAATTAGTGATCATAGCTTGTTTCAGCCTCTGAATGCACTATCACATTGCTTGTGCAAGAAATTTTGTCATTTTGTGCCAAAGATATATATAGGTTTCAGTTCGCTAGTGTAAGCACCTCGACGTCTGCTACAGGTTCAGTAGAACTCAACAGGGTTCTGTTCAACTTTTTGAGATACATTCATTTTTCTGCATCAGGGTATTTCAACCAGTGGCCATGGCTAAAAGCAATGATGTATTCTGTATGTTGGTTGTTGAGGATGAGTTGGATGGTAACAATTACCCATTATGGTCTTATATGATGCCTCATGTATTGGTTGTAAAAGGATTGTGGAATATTGTGTAGAGTGTTGAAAAAACGTCTTATTACTCCTACAAATATAGTTACTGAAGCTGATGCAGATGGTGTTCAAGATGGTGATATCCTTCAGGTTCCTAATTGTGTTGCAAGTCTTATTGCACGTACTATAGAGAAACTTTGTTGGGATGGCAGAGATGCTCAGGCACATGCATTGATAGCCTTGTCCGTCAAACGTGCCATTATTCCTCACATTTGCTCTTGTAGAAAAGCAAAAGATGCTTTGGATACACTTACCACTTTATACCAGGCAAGGAATGAGGCTTATGTTGCTTACTTGCGAAAATAGTTGGAGAGTGAGCATATGAATGAAGGAGATTCCATGGATAGTTTTTTGACATAGATCAAAGATTTAAAGGAGCTGTTGAATTCTGTTGATGAAGTATTGCCTGACAGTTCACTTGTGCAGACTGTGTTGAGTGGTCTTCTAGATTCATATTAGAGTTTTTCTTCTACTCTTTGATTAATGATGAAAGGCAATCCAAATGCCTTAGCATTTGAGGAGTTCGTCTCTGTTCTGTTGTAGGAAGTAAAGTTTAGGCGGAAAAGGTCCATTCCGCCTAAACTTTCTTGGCTAGTCAGAAGGGCAAATGTAAATGGAGCTCATCTACTAGTAAGCAAAAATCTGCTAATTCTACACCATCAAAGAAAGATGAGAGTGACGAGAAGAAAACAGAAAAGAGAAAATTGTTTTGCAAATATTGTAAAGGAAATGATCATGTCATAAAGAGTTGTCCAAAACTGTTTGCAAAAGAGGCAAAGAAAAAAGAGGCTGGAATGGTTGTTGCAGAAGCCTCTACACCCAAATCAAGGCCTCCGAATCTTGTGAAGAATGAAGAATGGGCATTTACTATTGTTTGTAGTTATGACTTATCTTCTCATGAATAGTGTATGTCTACGATAGACTTTGATGTTTGGTACCTTGATAATGGGGTAATCAAAGGTGTAGATCATTCCATTTCTGATGCAGATTTACATGATGCACTTGTTGATGAGAGAACTCATGTAGAGGAGGCAAAAACTATGCCTAAATGGCTAGTGCAATTAGATGCATCTCTGTCATATCATAGTCCTTTAGGCTCTCATAGTGCTTCCTTTGCATCAGATTGCTATGTTATGAATGCCTCTAGTCTTTGTGATGAAAATGAGCCTCTTTCGTTTGATGAAGCACAAAATTCAGAAAATTGGATGGTTGGTATGCAATTAGAATATGATTCTATTATGAAAAATGGTACTTGGTCTTTATGTGACTTGCCTCCTGGCAAGAAGACCATTGGCACTAAGTGTGTATACAAGCTGAAGCATAAACTTGATGGAACAATTGATAGGTATAAAGATAGGATTGTTGCAAAGGTACTTGGTCTTTATGTGACTTGCCTACTGGCTAGAAGACCATTGGCGCTAAGTGTGTATACAAGTTGAAGCATAAACCTGATGGATTGGTTGATAGGTATAAGGCCATGATTAAGGTTATGCTCAAGAAAGAGGCATTGATTTTGATGCGAACTTTGCTCCTATATGTCGAATGACTACTGTGTAGCATATGTGCATTTGCAACTCATCATGATTGGAACGTACATCAGTTGACATTAAAACTACATATTTGAATGGTGACTTGCATGAAGAAGTGTATGTTTTTTAGCCCCATGGTTTTGTGTTGAAAGGGCATGAAAATAAAGTGTCTCAATTGAAAAAGGCATTATATGGTTTGAAGCAAGCACCATGTGCTTGGTATGAAAAGATGCATGCCTACCTGATTGCACATGGTTTTGAGAACATTCGAACTTAGAGCATCTTATATGTTAAGCGTGCAAATGATGTGCTTTTGATCATTATTGTCAATGTTGATGACATGCTACTCACTAGTCCTCATGAGAGGCATATTGCTGATTTTAAGGTTGATTTTCATGCCTCATTTGAGATGTTAGATTTGGGGCGTTTGCATCATTATTTGGGCATTTAGTTTATGCAAGTTGATGGTAGAACAAGATATATTGACACATTATTGAAGCATTTTGGCCTTGAAGACTACAAACCTATTGCCACTCCTATGGAAACAGGTTTACGATTGAGTCTTCATGATGTTGGAGATGCGTTTGATGCCAATAGGCTATTGGATGCTTGATTTTCTTATGCATTACTCAACGAGATATTGAGTTTGTTGTCTCACATATGGGCAGGTTTATGCATTATCGAGGTCTCAAGCATTGGCAGTTAAGTGCATCTTTCGCTACTTGAGTGGTACCCGACTACTTGGATTGTTTTATCCCAAGGGGGATCACTATCGCCATATTTACATGCTTTTTGTGACTCTGCTTCGATTGGCTTCTATGACACTCATGTGTCCACTAGTGGTTTTTGCTTCATGCTTGATAGCGCATGCATATCTTGGTTGAGCAAGAAGAAGCCTAGTGTGGAAACTTCTAGTTGTGAGGCTGAGTATAGGGAAGCTTTCACATAAATTGTTGAGTGTGTGTGGCTCGGATACCTTATGGCTGATTTGGGTGTTGGTCAGTCTTTTCCCACCACCATCTTCATTGACAATCAGAGTGCATTGGTAGTTGTAAGGCACCTTGTGTTCCATGATCCCACTAACTACATTGAGGTGCACTATCATTATGTCAGGGAGAGGTTCTCTGCTGGGGAGATCAATTTGGCATATGTTCCCACACAAGAGAACCTTGCAGACCTTTTCACAAAGGCTTTGTCTAGGGAGAAGTTTGAAGCTTTTCGCAAAGCTTTGGGCTTACTTCCTTTTGTGGATTGATTCCACATAGCTTGGCACTTCCTTATACATGAGTGCCAGCTCCTTGTTCACCACATCACTCCGAGGGGGGATTTGTTGATATATTTTGTTAGTGATGTGTGTGAACACACTAGGATCATCGTGACACTTTTTTTCCTCTTTAGGAGGTTTTTTTATAACCCTAATGGGCCACTTATCTTTGTAATTCTCTTGGTAATACATTCAGTATTGTGTGTTGTGCTCCAAGCTTCTTCTTCTTCTTCCTTGTGTTGCTCGCATGCTTTCGCAGACCTAAAACTCCAACAAACATATGAGATTCAGGGTGTAGAAGATGTATGCTTTATGCTACCTAGTTGAGCATCACTTACACTTAGCCATGTAGAATGTGTGCTTATGTTCCCTATGATCTTGATATGTTTTAGCAAGTTGCAAAACTTAGAGCAGAACTAGAAGAATTACGAAATAAAGTCATGCAATACGAGCGTCAACCCTCTCCCCTTGTAGAACCCGAACCTGAAGACTTAGTGCCAATTGAAGTAGAGGAAACCTTTGAAGACCCATACATTCCCATGCCTACACCAGGGGGCAAGCAAACAAAAGAGGGCATGGACACCATCGAGATCGAGGCTCTTAAATGGATGCAGAGGTTAGAGAAAGTGGCCACAACCCATGATGACAGAGTCGCAGTACAGATTGCATCAATGTCTCGATTGGAAGAGGTCATCATAAAATCGGATTACTTTAGAAATCTCTTCCATCATAGGTGGATCGGCACATCCGACGATTTGTATGTTCCTTTCTGTGTCTTAATGGCGGATTACAATGCTAAAATCAAGCACCACACCTCAAAAGAACCAACCTCGGCAACACATTTTGCGCCGGACGACATCCCAGCAAGTGCCAAGCAGGGGAATATACATCAACCTACGTGGAGGATTCGTCTGCTTGAAACCTACCCTGAGATGGTAAGGACATGGAATAACATGCCTTTGTATATCAAATACAACCCATGCTACTGCCCTGTCTTTCGAAGAAGGTCGTGGCCGGAATACACAAAAACTGTGCTGACAACCAAAGGATGTGAGAAATGGCTCAATTATGTCTACTTAGCACCACCTAAAGGCCAACCTACCATAGGATATATGATTTCGACGATTCGGCATTGGGGGGTACGGTTCAAAAATGTACTAGATGTCATGGCCAAATGTGCCTTAAAATTTTTGAGCTCATGTTGGTCACCTTCAGGACCTTCAAGAATGTCAAGGAACCTCATCTGTCAGCTCTCAGATTTAATGAAGGTAATCAGGACCTTGTCTACGACATGAGCACCACACCATCTATTAATGTCGTATATGCATGGCATGCGCGTATAAAGTATCTACCAGCCTGCTTCAAACAGACGTTTGAAGAAATGTTTGTCACGCGGTTCTAGGAATATCATTCAGAGATATTCATTCCCAGACCATCACATTTATTGCAGTTGTTTGCAGTGGAACAAGCTCTCCATTCAGAAAAGTTACGTATACCACATCCAGAGGTTCCCGGGCCGGTAGATTGGGATGCCCTACTCACTGACTTGGCCAAAGGATTGAGAATTGCGGAACATCACTTAGCACAAGACGTTGTGGAGTACTACATCCAACAACCTACCCAACAAGGGTCTGTCAAGGACGACAGACGCGAGAGAGGGGGGGGTGTTGGCAGTCAAGGAACTAAAGGACTCACAAGGCAAGGAAGCTTACGAAGGGAGTCAGAGCGAAGAGAAGGCACAAGCAGACAGAGTAGTCAACGACGATCTGGCAAGTAGGCCATTATGTTTTCAGGACACTAAAGCATATCAAAGAGGTGGACACACAAGGAGAAGGAGCAAGTAGGGAGCTCGAAGATGTGTATGTCCAATCGTTAGAAGAAATCCCTACAACAATAGTGATTTTCATCACTAAAAGCCATTGTAGATACCATTTCATATTTTTGTAGCTCCATTCTGTGCAAGCCAAGGAGTCCTTGAGCTTGAGGAGCATTCGAAGTAGCTACCTACCAATTTTCATAACTTTTAGACTTCGTTTGAGTCTTCAAATAGGCCCTAGAACCTAATTTTTAACTAGGCCGGACACTAGGTCTGGACACGGCCAAAACCTAGTCAAAAACTATAAATAGAGCTAGAGAGCTCATTTTTGAGGTTAGCTTGTAATTGATTTGAACTTGTATGAGCTTTTTGGAAGTAATCTAAAGAACTCCATTGCTTCTCACTCTTTGTCTTACCTTGTGTGTGTGTGTGTGTGTATGTGTGTGCATGTCAATGTGCTTCTCACTCACGCACTTGTGCCTTCACTTGCTCGAGGTCATCATACCATCCTCACATCTTCCCAGATTGACATTAAAGGAGGTGCTACTCATCACTAAGCTACAAACTCCCACTGAGATAAGAATGTCTCTCGCATAGAGTACATGTAGTGGATAGTCGTTCCCAATCTTGGCATCATTGACAAGCATACATTATTGTTGGAGCAAGTCTATGACAAGCCTAAGTATTGGCTTGAGTCCCACAAAGTCATAAAAGATGCTTTAAAATGAAGACTATGTAAAGTTCACTTGTGAACTACCTCTTGTAACTTTTGAAGAGTTTACTTAATGTAAAAGTGAAAGAATCTTAAGTGGTTGAGTCCACTTGATCAAAAAGGGAAAGAGGATCCAGGAATTTGTGATTTGTGGTAGGTAGAGAATCAAATCAATCATTGATTGATTGGAGAGTGATTGAGGGAAGTTAGCCTCCCAAACTCAACTATAAATAGATGGCAGTTTTAGTCGTGGTTAGAGAGACCTATGTGAAGACTTCCAAGAGCTTCGCTTTATGCCATATCAAGGTGTAATTACAAGGCACACATATGTATCATTAAGTCCATTGTATTGTACAAGCAATATACTTTCATTTTCATGATCGTTTGACTTCATATTTCCATGTTCTTGTGAAGTGTACTACTCACTGCCATATCTCTCAGTTTTCTCAGTCAGATTGCAGAGATGGTTTCTCTGAACTTGGTGCATCATTTTCAGTGATTTAACTTGGTAAAGTTAGCTCTATAAGTCTAATATATGCTCACAAATTTTCATGTCATTTGGATGTTGAAATCTTCAGTTATGTTCAGTTGAAGTCAACAGTGTCTGTTCATCTTCACTTCTCTGTCAGGTACCCGACTTTTTCACTCACCTTGTCAGAGCCATTTCTCAGCGGTTACTTATCCAAATTCAACAATTTAATGCTTATTGGATTTAGCTTAATGTTTAGTATAACATACAAATTTTCATAATCATTGGATTCCTACATTTTGAGTTATGTTCATTTTTCTGCTCACTGGTCTCAAACTGTAGCAGCCCGTGAAAATTGGGATGATGTCATCACTTGCTAAACATCATTTTCAGTGTGTGGTTTATTATTTTTTATGAGATTACTCGTGAAAGTTAGCTCTTTATGTTAACTAGATTTCCCCAAGAGGAATTAAGCTAATCACTGCTGTGCTCAGAGAATTATGCAAAACAGTGGACATGTGTATGAACCAAAATAGCAAGTTTTTCACCTCTGAGCTAACTCCAACTTATCTGTTTTGATCTATCTTTTTGAGAGTGATCTTCCAAGGTAGATAGGGTGTCTAATACATCCATTGGCAAGCTTTAAAGGGCCCACCATATACTCCTGGAGTTCATTTGGTTGGTGTAGATCAAGGATTTTGCAACACCTCTTCATCTTCAAGCACATACCTATCCATCTCTTCACAGTGGTATCAGAGCAAGGTTGGACAACATGGCAGATGGATTTCCTTCATCAATTGATAAATTGGACAGAGGTAACTACTCAGCTTGGTCATTAAGAATGGAAGCTTATCTCGAAGGTAGAAGTTTATATGATTATGTGGCTGGAGATGAAGTTATGCCAAGTTTCAGGAACAAAAATCAACCAACACAAGAAGAGCAAGAAAGATTGAGCACATGGTGCTCCAAGGATGCACTTGCAAGGTCTTATCTCCTCAACTCTATCTCAGATTTTTTGTTGCCTCACATTAGAAGTTGTAAGACATCTCAGGAAGTGTGGGATGCACATGAAGCCTTCTTCTCTTCAAGTACCAAAGCTAGGAAGCATCAACTATGGCTGGATTTCACAACTCTCAAGAAGGCTCCCAAACAAAATGTGACTGATTTTGTCACAAAGATCAAGGACATAGCGGATCAGTTGGGAAGCATTGGAGAGGTAATAGATGAAGAGCAAATTGTAAGGCAGGTCATCAATGGCTTGAAGGTAGATGACAAGTGGGAAGCATTCACCACAGCTATGGATTTGTACATGGACATGCATGTACCTGATTTCAATACACTCATTGGACAACTACTTACTCAAGAGGCAAAGCTTATCAAAAATGGAGAAAGCTCTAACGGTAATCAATCTTCAGCTTTATACACTGATAAAAGCAAGTCCAAAGATAACAAAGGAAAGGCAAAGAAAGTGGATGATGAAGCAGGGACATATCAAGCTAACTATGCAGGTAGAGGAAGACATGGCAGAGGTAGAGGAAGAGGAGGTAGACAAGGCAGGGGGAGATCCCAACTCATGTTCTATTTGTGGATTAACTAATCATACAACTGAAAATTGCTTTAGGAATTCCAGGAATCAAAGAGGCAGAGGATACAATAGAGGAAGCTATGGCTACTCAAGAGGAAGGTTCAACAATTATCATGGCAACTACAACAACTACAATCATTCAAACTATCAAGGAGGCTACAAAGGAAGGAGAGACTTCAATAACTACACAAAAGACTCAAACAAAGAGGATTCATTATTGATCATGAACATGGCTATGCCACAAGGTAAATCTGATGAGCATGTTTTCTACATAGATTCAGGTTGTTCAAATCATGTGGCAGGAAATGAGGCACTCCTATCAGATTTAGAAGATCCAAGGAATAAGCATGAGGTACAAACAGGACATGATACAAGACATCTTGTGGAGAAAATAGGCAATGTCAAAGCACCTGATGGAAACATCAACCTACTCAGTAAGTTACTCTATGTCCCTACCATTACAAAGAATTTGATAAGTGTTGGGCAGATAGTAGAGAAAGGGTTGCAAGTCAGGTTCACAAAAGCAGGAGCATTTGTTGAAGATCCGAGTCAAGGATTCAGAAGAATTGCAAAAGGTGAAAAGGCAGGTAGATTGTTCACATTTGAATTACAAGACACTAGAAACATTGCTCTCTTTAATTATGGTAGCCAGACACTCACAAAATTGGAAGTATGGCACAAAAGGTTAGCACATATTGGTGAAGGTCATTGAAGCAAATTTTTAGCGACCAAAGTGTACTTGGACTCCCTAATTTGTCAAAACAACATATGATTTATAAGTGTAGTGCATGTCAATTTGGAAAGTCTCAGAGGTTACCATTTATGAAGAAAGGTTATATGCATGGAGATCTCTTGGAGTTGGTTCATACAGATGTATGGGGACCTAGCAAGGAAGCTTCAATATCTGGATCAAGGTGTTATGTCTCCTTTATTGATGATTGTAGCAGATGGACTATCCTATTCTTTATGAAACACAAAGATGAAGTTTTTTCATGTTTCAAAAGATATTTGGCTCTTGTGGAGAATCAAACAGGTAAATCACTAAAAAGGCTAAGGTCAGATGGAGGGAGAGAATACTTCTCCCATGAGTTTGATTCTTTTCTTCAAGAAAGAGGAATCAAAAGAGAGGTAACTACAAGGTACACTCCTGAGGCCGTATCTACAGCCACTTACTTGATTAACAGGTTGCCTTCAAAATCCCTTGATGGGATGACTCCATATGAGGCTTGGAATGGAAGAAGACCAAGCTTAGATCATTGTAAAATTTTTGGATGTATTGCTTTTGCTCATGTTCCTTCACAGGTTAGAGGAAAGATGGATCCAAAGGCAGAAAGGTGTGTATTTATTGGATATGACAACAATCAAAAGGGCTATAGGTTATACAACCCTACCAACAAAGGATTCTTGGTAAGCAGAGATGTAGTTTTTGATGAGAACAATTCATGGTATGAAGATTCATGCAGGAAGGTCAATTTACCATATGATCTTGAAGAAGATTTTCCAAAGCTTGGTAGAGAACAACCAAAGATTGTAACAAGACACCTCAGAGGATGATGAAGAATCTCAGATGGAAAAGATCAAAGCATGGAAGTCTAAAGGTAAAGCAAAATTGCAGGAACTTGGACATGAGCCATAATCATCACATCATGGCCTAAGAAGATCTATGAGGGAAAAGAAAAAACCAGAAAGGTATGGGTTTGACACCTCATTAGTAACTAAACATTCTATCTACATAGCACAGGACATAGACCAAGAGGAGCCATCATCATTTGAAGAGGCCAAAGCAAAAATAGAATGGAAGCATGCAATGAAGGAAGAGATTGAAGCACTTGAGGAAAACAACACTTGGGATTTTGTGCCCAAGACTTCATCCATGAAGGTAATAGGCTCAAGATGGGTCTATAAACTCAAGAAGAATTCTGATGGTTCCATTAACAGGTATAAGGCAAGGCTTGTAGCAAAAGGCTTTGCACAAACTTAGGGAATTGATTATGAGGAGACCTTCTCTCCTCTGGCAAAGATGCCTACTATTAGGTTTTTGCTTAGTATTGCCTCTTCTAAGAATTGGAAGATACTCCAGCTAGATGTAAAGAATGCATTCTTGAATGGTTGGATAACAGAAGAGGTATATATGGCACAACCACCTCGTTTTGAGAATCAAGTTTATCCTGATTATGTGTGTAAACTTAACAAAGCATTGTATGGTCTCAAGCAAGCCCGAAGAGCTTGGAATTTCAGGCTTGTTTCATTCTTGCAGGACAAAGGCTTTCAACCAAGCAAGCCAGATCCTTCACTCTTTATTAAGAAGAGTAATTCTGAGGTCATCTACTTATGTGTATATGTAGATGATACTATATTGACAAGAAATGATGCAAATGGTATGAAGAAGATCAAAGATCAGATGAGAGAAGAGTTCAAGATAAGTGATTTGGGTTCACTTACCTACTTCCTAGGTTTGGAAGTTGTCTACAAAGATCATGGTTTGTTTCTCACTCAAAGAAAGTACATTAAGGACATGTTGGCAAAATTCAAGATGCAAGATTGTAAGATTGCAGGTGCTCCAATGGAGGTCAATCACAAATTGAGCTCACATGAAGGTGAACTCATAGAGGACATCACATCATATCAAAGTCTAGTGGGTAGTCTCAACTATGCCACATTGACAAGAGTAGATATATGTTACAGTGTGAGTGTGCTAAGCCAATTTATGCACACACCAAGGAGACCACATATGGATGATGCCAAAAGGATTCTCAAGTATCTCAAAGGAACCATAAATGAAGGACTTTATTATCCTTATGTATCTGATTTAGGTTTGAAGCTATTTTCTGATGCAGATTGGGCTGGCTCCAAGGAAGATAGAAGGAGCACTTCAGGTTATCTTACCTTTGCAGGTTCAAAGTTTATTTCATGGTCATCCAAGAAGCAACCCACAGTTGCTCTCTCTTCTACTGAAGCTGAATATAGAGGTCTTGCCATAGCTACTCAGGAAGCTATGTGGATGAAGACATTATTCAAAGATCTTGGATTGGAGTTTGGAACTCCAACTATTTTTTGTGACAATATGAGTTCTATTCTATTTCATGCAAGGACTAAACATATTGAAGTTCATTATCACTATGTACGAGAGAAGCTTCTAAGCAAAGAAATTCAAATATCATATGTGTCCACTCATCAACAATGTGCAGATATTCTAACCAAAGCATTGGATGGTACAAAGCTTTGCAAATTCAAGGCTATGATTGGTTTACAGGTAATCTTGGAAGATTGAAGACCTCAAGCATACTTGGCTTGAGGGGGATCTGTTGGAGCAAGTCTATGACAAGCCTAAGTATTGGCTTGAGTCCCACAAAGTCATAAAAGAAGCTTTAAAATGAAGACTATGTAAAGTTCACTTGTGAACTACCTCTTGTAACTTTTGAAGAGTTTACTTAATGTAAAAGTGAAAGAATCTTAAGTGGTTGAGTCCACTTGATCAAAAAGGGAAAGAGAAGCCACGAATTCGTGATTTGTGGTAGGTAGAGAATCAAATCAATCATTGATTGATTGGAGAGTGATTGAGGGAAGTTAGCCTCCCAAACTCAACTATAAATAGATGGCAATTTTAGTCGTGGTTAGAGAGACCTATGTGAAGACTTCCAAGAGCTGAGCTTTATGCCATATCAAGGTGTGATTACAAGGCACACATATGTATCAGTAATTCCATTGTATTGTACAAGCAATATACTTTCATTTTCATGATCATTTGAGTTCATATTTCCATGTTCTTGTGAAGTGTACTACTCACTGCCATATCTCTCAGTTTTCTCAGTCAGATTGCAGAGATGGTTTCTCTAAGCTTGGTGCATCATTTTCAGTGATTTAACTTGGTAAAGTTAGCTCTATAAGTCTACTATATGCTCACAAATTTTCATGTCATTTGGATATGGCAATCTTTAGTTATGTTCAGTTGAAGTCAACAATGTCTGTTCATCTTCACTTCTCTGTCAGGTACCCGACTTTTTCACTCACCTTGTCAGAGCCATTTCTCAGTGGTTACTTATCCAAATTCAATGATTTAATGCTTGTTGGATAACCATACAAATTTTCATAATCATTAAATTCCTACATTTTGAGTTATATTCATTTTTCCGATCACTGGTCTCAAACTATAGCGGCCCGTGAAAATCGGGATGATGTCATCACTTGCTAAACATCATTCTCAATGTGTGGTTTATTATTTTTGAATATTATTTTTGATGCGATTACTCTTGAAAGTTAGCTCTTTAAGTTAGCTAGACTTCCCCAAGAGGAATTAAGCTAATTGCTGCTGTGCTCAGAGAATTATGCAAAACAGTGGACAAGTGTATGAACCAAAATAGCAAGTTTTTCACCTCTGAGCTAACTCCAACTTATCTGTTTTGATCTATCTTTTTGAGAGTGATCTTCCAAGGTACATAGGATGTCTAATACATCCATTTGCAAGCTAAAAGGGCCCACCATATACTCCTGGAGTTCATTTGGCTAGTGTAGATCAAGGATTTTGCAACACCTCTTCATCTTCAAGCACATACCTATCCATCTCTTCACAATTATCCCAATTGCAACTGAAATGATCCTTACCAATGAATGCATAGCGACTTCTTCAGACGTGTCGACTACAGTTGTGACTCTGCTTGGTGACTCCTGCTGGGTTGCCAACTGCTTTAATAGATCATCTCTTTCTCTTTCTAATGTTGCGTGGGCTTCCAGGAGGTCGGCATGGGTTTCCAACACAATTTGCATGTTTTCTGAGGGGATGGCCTTGAACTTCTCGGGGTCGATTTCCTGTGGGGAACCCTCCATTGCTGCTTCCAAGTTTTCTTCGTTCTGTTTCTGTAGTCGTTTATTTTCCTCGAGTGCTGTAGACATGTGTTTGCGTAAGAGGGCCAGGTTGTGTCGAAGCTTGAGATTCTCTGTTATCTGGGCGTGTAGCAGATCATCCATTTGTTGTTTTTCTTATGCATCTGACTGGGGTGGATTGGCTACTAACTGCTCATGTTGTTCCTGTAAAGTGACATACTATTGTTGTAGTAGCCGCTTTTCCCTTTCTAGATCAATGAATCGTGCTTGAAGTTCTTCATGGCTTCGGAAAAGTCTCGTATGTTGGTTATCAAGATGCTGGTAGTGTTGTTGTAGTTGAGACATACACTGATACATATTATTAAATACATTATTAATAGGGGTGGATGCGGGAAGGGTGTTGAATGCAGAAGGAAAGGGGAAGGGGAAGGGGAGTGTGGATGCGGTGTTGGAAAATGGTGAAGTGGGTGGCGGGGGAATGGGAGATGGTGGGTGTATGGGGGGAGGGAGAGGTGCGGAAGTGGGTGATATGTCCATAAAATCAAAAGTGGATGCCGTAGTGGGAGTGATTGTGAACATGGGAATTGTGGGTGCACTGATAGTGGTGAAAGTGTACAATGGTGTGTGCAATTGTGAATACAAACTGCCAGGAAGTGTGATCGGGGGAATGAGGTTTTCCATGGCTGCGGTTAGAATTACTATGTTAGTGGTCGTCTATACAAGAGAGGTGGAGATAGGGTGTGTGGGTTGCGTGGGTTGACTGATGGTGTGTGCTTCGGTATGGGCAGTGGACTCTGAGGCGGTGACAGTAGTGGTTACACTGGTAGTGGGAGGTGAATGTGGTGGAGTTGGAGGTAGGGGTGGCAAAGGGGGTGACGGAGGTGCACTTGATGTGTGGGTTTCCTCACTATCATGAACGGTGTGTGCCATGCCCGTGGTTGTGGATGTTCCTTGTGGTTCCGATACTAATACATTCATCGTTTTTCCTGATCGAGGGGGACGTCTGTCGTATCTTCGCTCCGTTCTTCGTGATTGTGCAAGGGTGGTATGCACCGTCTCAGGTACTCCTAAAGCATCAGATATCATGTCAAGTGTGGCGCGGTATTGCTCGTCTACGCCTTCCTCCTCAAGGATTTGGTTCATGAGGGCTTTTCCTGCTGCTAGGGACAGTCTATGTTGCTCTTGAACTCTGTTGATGGTATCATATAGCTTTTTCAATTCCTTCATATAAGCTGGGGCACCCTCAAGTACTTGCAGAGCTTCCTGATCATATTCCTGCTCTTCTTCCTCGGATTGTCCACCACGTTCCTCCTCTTGTTCTTCTTCTTCTTCACCCTCCACTTCGGCGACCTCTGGTTGTCTGGGATGGGGTTGGTCTGTAGCAGTTTGTTGTCCACTAGCTTGCTCTGCCTCGACTTCCGCGTTAACAGCCTCGATTATTCTGGCTACCTCCTCATCAGTTAGGTCTTCTAATGTGAATCCGTGAGGAAACTCTAGGTCGGTTGGTACAGGTGGAAACACCAGATTCGGTCCATCAATGCTGTGTCTTGGTAATCTGATAGTGAAGGGTTGTACCCGCCTCGGAAGTCGTGGAGTTGTCTCAGGTGTCAGTGTCGCACCGCGGGCTTGTGCACAAGGCATCTGAACTGCGCCTCTCATTTTCTTTGATGGCGGCCCTACGGTTGATAGTCTACGTTGAAATTCCTGTACCCTGCTCCAAATTAATGCCCTTTGAACTGGCACATCATAAGCCAAACATCTATACACAATCTTGGTGAGGGCACAACATCCATACAGTACAGAATTTTGTTTTTTATACCACCTTTGATGAGCCAAGTGGATTTGATAGATAATCCAGTGGGGCATGTTGATTGTCAAATCGAAGGCGTCGGCCAAGTATAGACTAAACCATATCTTTTTGGGTGGCATTGTGAACCTCTCCTGAGCTGGGAATGCAAAATGCTGCATGACCATTCGCAAATGAATGGCAATCGTTGGTGTCATTGCTACCATGTCCTTTAATTTCGTCAGATTCCTGTTCTTCATATTGTCGGGGACCATGGACTCCTTCTCAGTGGGAATGTGCATTCCTTTCATGTCTAGAGCTTCCCTTACCAAATTGATAGTCAGCCTGAAGCGCTTCAACTCATTGCCCCTTGTGAGAGATGGGAGGGCAAAGGTGCTGTATCCCTTTTTGTCTTTGCTCAGAGTGAGGGTGCTAATGAAATACGAGCATCTTAGAAAGTCGGGCTTTGGCAATTGGGATTTGAAGTAATCGTAGAGTCCCGCCTTCTTCCATACAGGTTTTAGCCCTTCATTATTTTGCAGTTTCTCAAATCCCCTGGTGAAAAAGTGATGCATGCCCCAGCGCCCATTGAATTCTATCTTGGCCTCCCACATGTAAGTGCCTTCACCCAGAGATCCTGCCACATCACTGAACCAATGTGAGTTTTTGCTGACCGGCATGGTGTGCCCCTGTGGAGGATTCTGAATCGGTATGGCGTGTAATGCCCTCAATGCCACTGGGCATTCCTTCAATTCCTCCTCAATGGGAAGACTTTCAATGTCCACGACTTGGGGGCTGGTGCCTGCCTGAGAGCTAGTTCCTGCCGTATCTGCCATGTTACTTCTTGCCTCCTGACTCTGTGAGAATATAGAAACATGTGTTAACATTGTAAAGGACAAGATAGAACCATTTTTGTCCCCATTACAACATTAACATGAGGTTCGGGAGAGATTAGTAGGTTATTACGTGCTCGGTGCTTGTGTGTGTAGTTAGGAATTGGGTAGACCTAGGAGCTAAGTGGAATGATGTAGTGTGAGAGTGACGTAGTTAGTAGGTGGGCATGGATTTACAACTGGGGTCTGGGGGTTTATTACAAGTTTTCGGCTGCCAAATATAGTGGATGGGTTTTGATCTTGATTTTGTGGAGACTCTGGAGAGCTTTATAGGAGTATCTGCTTGAAAATGAGGCTTTTTAGGGACCCATTTACAAGTGATTCTACTTGTGCTCATGGAAGAATATGTGTCCGTGCATGATGTATAAGAATGGGCATCAGATGTTCGAGTGAGTGAAACATGTTGTACCGGGTGTGGCCTTGGTGTAGCTATTTGAGCCCACAAGCAAGCCTTAGGCACCCAGATTTGTCGTGATTGTGGGCTGGCCTTCATCGACTTCTTGGGTACCCAAATAGACTTTACTTTCGCAGAAGAATTTATGAAAGACTTCTTATTAGTGTCGTGTTGTTGATTACTAATAAGAGGTTTTGGCCGTGGGGTTGGCGTGGTCGCAACAGGGTGTTCGCCTTTCCGCACCCACACTTGTTTCAATGGCTGAGACATTCTGCTTCGCACGTTTTTTTGGCCTCCAGTATAGGTAGTACTCTGCTCCTTCTGTATTTGATCTGCCTTTGGTTGCTGCATCCCTCTGGCCTTTGGAAAAGAAGGGAGTTCCGTCTTATCCTCGACTCTGTTGTTGAGACAATCCTCTTTCTGCATCATATGGTTTTGGATAAGAATAACATTGTCAACTTCATGTGCACCCCTGGAAGGACCAGGAGTTCGTGCCTTACCTAGTTCCTTGAGTGCCTCATTTTCCAATTCAACTGTAATTTGACTATGATTTACCCATACCTGAAGAAGTCCACTTCTTAGGTTTAGGTTGACTGCATGATCATAGATCCAGTCCTGACCCAAGACAAGAGGCTCAGTGAGGTCCTCATCTTGACACACTAGTACTTTGACTGTCATTACTTCATCTTGAATGTAGAGGGGAAGTTCCACCTCGCCCATGCAAGGGGTTTCCACATCTCCCAATCCTATGAGATATGCTTCTATAGGATTGACAGTTAATTTCAACTTTTGACAGTAAGAAAATTTAACAGCACTAGTGGCTGCACCTGAGTCAATCAAGGCTCTTACAGTCCTTGCACCCTTTCCTTGTCCTATCTCTAAGGTTATAAAAGGACGTCGATCAATTATCCTATGAGAGCTAATACCTGAAAATTCACACATAGCCACATGATATCCTTGATCTGCATATGCATCTGTCCTAGGTTGCCCTCTACCCTGTCTTCTCAACTTCATTCTCCGGATGTGTTCCAATGCTTCTGCTTGAGCTTCTTCTCGAATTCGTCTTTCTTCTTCTTTGCGTTTCTTAGCATTGTTGAGTCGAATTAACATCTCTTCCGTCAGAGGTTCCTGATATAACTTGACTCTGCATCCGCTTATGTAGCTCGGGAGAATATCGCCTTCTAATGTGGCTAGTTGCACTGCTCCACTTGTTGAGATTCTATTGATGATCATGGGTCCGTAGCCTCTCTTCTCTAGTTTCCTCGCATGTTGTTTCAAAGTGTAGACTAGTACTAGCTCGCCTGCCTTCAAACCTTTATCATTGACGTGGGCATCAAAGTGTGCCTTCTATCGTTTCTTAGCTGCATATATCCCTGCAGCCGCCCTCAGTCTTGTTTCTCCTAATCGTTCAAGGTCAAAAAGTCTAGAGGAGAGTTCATGACCCGTCCATTCTTTCTCTTGTGCTACTTTCAATGTAGGTATTAAGAAGTCCAATGGTAACACTGCATTTTGGCCAAATACCATCTGAAAGGAGGTGGCTTGGAGTACCGTTTTGTAGGCGACTCGGTATGCCCAAAGAGCATGGTGTAGCTGTTTGTCCCAATCAGAGCGTTTATTGTTCACTAATTTCATCAGTACATTGCATAAGATCTTATTTGTGCTCTCAGCCTGGCGATTAGCTTGGGGGTGATAGGGGGCAGACTTCTTATGTACTACCAAGAATTCTTGGAGCAGATTTTCAATAACTTCATTCAAGAAGTGAGTGCCGCTGTCACTGACTAGCTCTATAGGTAACCCGTATCTGGTGAACACATTCTCGAATAAGAACTTAGCTGTTGTTTGAGCATCGTTCTTTGTTGTGGCTTTTACCTCTACCCACTTGGTTAGATAGTCTGTGGCAACAATGATATACTCTGCATGGGAACCCTTAGCTGGGGGATTAATAGGACCTACAAAGTCTATCCCCCACTTAGAAAATGCACGTCCACCTATCATAGGTTTCAGTGGCATCTCATCTTTGCGTATAGGACACTGAGTTCTCTGGCAAACATCACACCGTTTCACATAGGTATGTGCATCCATGTGAAGGGTGGGCCACCACAAGCCTGCAAATAGGATCGCTTTAATCACTCGGTCTGGTCCAAAGTGTCCTCCTTCTACACCTTGATGAGCAGTTTCCAAGATCTTGAGATATTCACTCTCATGGGCGCATAGTCTGAGGTAGCCATCTTTACCACGTTTGTATAGATTATCACCAATGAGTGAGTAATCCAAGGCTTCTTGTTCTAAACTCCTTTTCCTAGCCAGAGTCATGTCTGGAGGGAATGTTTTCGTCCTCAGGAAGGATACTAGTGGTTCACTCCAATCTGGCACTATGGACACTTGATAAAGAGTGGCATGTTCCACAGGTGGTTTAGTGCAGCAGATTGGGCATTCCTTGCACAACTTTTGGACATCAGTTCCATAGTCTGCCAATGCACTCCGAGTCTCCTTAGTGTCTGTAGGGTTCGTTGCTTTGAGTAGTGTTGCTCTAATGCACCTACATGTGCTAATTGCAACCATTTAGCGTACTCATCCTCTTCCACACAACAAGCCAAGATCCCTTGATCTGTGTGCTTGTACATACTTCCTGCCATGATGTGATACTTTTGGGCTTTTACTACCTCTCTATTCTATGTGTTTATTACTGGGTGGTTAGGCCCGTACGTCAATACTGGCACTAATGGCTTAGCCCACTGCGGCACCACTTCCAAATTAAACAAGTAAGCATCAGGAAGGTCATCTGACACTCCTTGTGGGGCTTCTCCAGATGTGAGCCTAGAGAGATGGTCTGCTCTCAAGTGAGTCTTCCCTTTCCTTACCACAACCTCGAAATCATATTCCATTAGCAAGAGAAACCATCTTACTAATCTTCCTGTATTGCATGGCTTGTTCACCAGATATAGCAGTGCCTGATGGTCAGTAAAAAATTTAAACTTATTTGCAAGCAAGTAATGTCTAAACTTTTTAACCGCATATACCATGCCTAGTCCTTGTCTCTCAGTAGTGGTATAATTTCATTCAGCTGCATTCAATTGTCTACTAGCATAGGCAATTGGAAGATCCATATTACCTTCACCGGTAGGTTGCGCGAGTACACACCCAATAGCATAATTGGATGCATCTACATGAACATGGAAAGGCTTATTCCAATCCAGTGTGGTCAAGATTGGTGCTGAACATAATCGCCGTTTAAGCTCATTGAAGGAATTCTCACATTCATCAGTACACTCAAAGTTAGTCAAAAGTCCATACAGAGGCTTTGCTATGATGGCATACATGTGTATAAATCGTCGGTAATAACCACAATGCCCCATGAAAGCTTGTACTTCCTTGACATTCTTTGGCCTAGGTAGCTCCGCTATGGCTCTCACTTTCTCTTCATCAGTGGATATGCCATTCTTTGACACTATGTGTCCTAGAATCTTGCCTTGCCTGACCATAAAAACACACTTTTCTGGGTTCAGGCAGACTTGACATTCTCTACATTTGTCAAAGATTTGTCTGAGTTCAGGAATATGGGTTTGTCTAATGTTGGAATGAGCACAAAGATCATCAACATAGACTTCTAAGTTCTTCCTCAGGAACTCTTTAAATACATGGCACATCAGCCTCTGGAAGGTAGCGGGTGCATTGGTAAGCCCAAATGGCATTCCTCTAAAGGCAAATATGCCCCATTCAGTGGCAAAAGCCTAGCCTTACATCATTTGTAAGCTCTCCGTGCCTCTGGGGTTGAAATTCTACTTCATAGAAGTATTCTTCATCTGATGCAAAAGGTGGGTCCATAATGATTGACTCTAGATCGGAGTCACTTGCATCCTCAAATGCATCAGGGCTAGGTTCACACTCTTCTAACACTGCCTCTCCCATTATTGCCTCTATGGAGAAGACTGAAATGTCATAGCCATCTTCATCACAGTGAGGTGTCCATTGTTCTTCATTGATGGCTACATCCATTGTTGCTAGGATTTCTGCCCAGCCATGGGGTTCAAATTCTTCGTCAGGAAAGACTACAGGTGCATAGGCTGGGTCTTGAATTGATCTATGTGTTTCTTTTGCACCTATCTCTCTCGCTTTTTCTCTCTTCTCTTCTTCTACTACTACTTTGCACATCCATAAGTGGGTGTCTTCATGCATCCATGAGGATCCTGATCCTATGGAATGCACCGATTCCGTATCATCTTTGGCTCTATGGAGGGGATTCCATTGGATAGGAGGGACATCTCTATGAGAGTAATCTTTGAGATTCACTTTGGTCGTAACACCTAAGTGTTGCAGGTACAAGGAATTGGTTCCCCAGTCCTGTACCACTTGCAACTGTCGCATAAAGGGTCGTCCCAAGATCATTTCATAGGCATGAATTTTGCTAAAATCACATATAGCAAATGTGTGCTCGAACTCAACACCACATGTGGTGAGAGTTATTCCTTCTAACAGCCCTAAGGGCCTCTCTATGTGACCATCGGCCATTTGCAATTTCATTCTCATGGGCCTGAATGCTGGCTTGCCCCAATGCTTCCATAGGGAAGTGGTAGCAATTGCAACTCCTGCGCCTGAGTCTAGAATGGCCTTGGTGGTGTATCCTTGATGGGTGATAGGAAGATATGTGTTTCCCTCTTCGCCCTCACTCATGTCTCCTATCTTGTCCAAGGGTATTTCTGGCACTGTTCTCTGGGATCCTACCTGGGAACGAGGTTTTACTATCTCTGGTACTTGTTTGGCTACATGTTTCCATAGCTCTGGCCTTACTTTGAGTAGTTCTTCTAAGGTGAGGTTGCACTGTACTTTAGTGTTTTTCACTACCTCTGTGTTCCTAGGTATGACTGAATCCTCATTTTGTACCATGACCGTGGGTGCTCTCATACAAGTAGATTTAGCTTCCCATGGGCCTGTGAAGTGGGGTAATTCTTGTAGAGAGTTAGACTCAAAGTCCAATCTTTCCTGAGATTGGGTGCTCTCCTGCTCCTCATAAATGGATGGGATGTCTTGTGGGAATTGGTCGTGTGCATCATCCACAAGTTCAATGGGAGGAGGGACTTCACTTTCTTTAGCCCATTTGTCTTCTTGAATATCTCGTAGGAATTCGGGTGTGAACCCATTCATAGAAGATGACGTGTCTGGCTCCGTAGAGTTAGGCACATAGGCTTCCTGGGCAGGAAGACCCACTCTTTCACTTGCCTTCTCCTTGTGTTGAGAGGCGGGTTCCTTTTCTGATTGTGCAATTAGCCTCTCTATTCTTTCTAACAGTCCTTCAAAGTGCAGCTGCGTCTTGGCTGAGCTAGATATGTTAAAGAGGCGGCTGGCTTCAAACATGGTTTGAGCCAACTCCACCATCTTAGCACAAATTTTAGTTCGTTCAAGCTCTAGTTCTTCTCCAGGGTAACATTTTTCATGATTTGTCACGTTTGGCCCATCTTGGATTCTGGCCTGATATGCTTTAAGCATCATGTTTAGGTCCTCGGGAGTGGGATCTGCTAGGACTGATCCTAATCTAGGGGGTGGTGGGATTAGGTGAGGCGGGTTGGAAGGTGGCGGGTCGGATGGAGTTGGGAATGGTGGAGGAGGGGTAGTGTGAGAGGGAGTTTGAGATGTGAGTTCAGTTATCCTGGCTCTCATTTCTCTTAGGCTTTCCTCAAGTTCACTCATTTTCTTTGCCCATTGCCTTTTCATTCTTTCACGACTATCTCTCCAAGCTCTAGTCCTCTTCTTTGTCATGCTCTCCGTTTCACTCACATCTGGGCTCTTTTCCTGGCCTAAACTTCGGTTCTGCTGCAAGGCTTGGGCTCTAGTGATCACGTGCACTGGTGTAGTGGACGTTACACTTCTTGTGGAGTCTACAACTAACCCTACAACATTGATAGGAGTGATTTTCGGCATATTATTAGGATTCTTTGGGCAGTCTCGTAAGAGATGCTCCTTTCCACACTCCTGGCAATAGCCCTGGATCGTCACTGACTGGGGTTGTGTAGGTGGAGGCAAGGGACAATCACGAATGAGATGATCCCCCTGACATCTGTAGCATGGTCCTTTAGGAAATGGGGGTCTTACTTGCCTAGGTTGAGGTCTAGAGTTGGGGTTTCCGTACATGACATTAGCATACTCTGGCTCCCAATTAGGTTCACTCGGTTCCTCACTGTAGTAGGACTCACCATGCTCAGGAGACTGAATGTAGTAAGCCTGGGGACTATCAACATGCGTAGAATCAAAGCTATGGTCACTGGGATCACTTTCTGAAATTAATGGTGTTACTGGGACTATAGCTCTATTCAGGTTTTCTTCTACAACTGCATACTTTACCAGAATCACATTAGTAGGAGCAGGTGGTTGTTGTGCTAGCACTGGCTGAGGTCTCAGTTGGGCCTGATATTGAGGTTGGTAATTTTGCTGAGGCCTAGTATACTGTTGTGGTGGGTATTGACTCTGGTATCTGCCTTGTTGAGGGTATGGCTGAGGGTAGGTTTGCCTAACCACTTGCTTATTGTATGGGCAGTCTTGTGCTGTGTGATTTGTGTATCTTCGTTCTATGGTGGAGTACTGACTACTAGGATTTACTTGGGGTTGAGCCATAATGGGACATACGTTCGCCATATGGTCACCTCCACAAGTATAGCATCTTTTCACAGGGGCAAATCTTGGGATCTGTTTGCTAGTGACACCTAATTTCTGAGCTACTTTCTCTGCTAATTCCTCAGTAGATGTGGATTGTGTGGAAGAGAGGCTAGAAGAACTATCAGTATCTTTATAGATTTTTGAAAGCTCTAATTCCTCCCCTAGGTTATCCTCGATGTCAATGCACATGCGTACACACTCTTCTATGGTCCTAGGGTCCTTCAAGTACACATATGATCTCAATTTGGTACTTAGCAATCCATCCAAGAATAAAGCCACTTGCTTAGCTGGCGTGGGTAACTCAGGGACAGGGCATCTCTCTAGGTATTGCCTAAATCTTCTTCCGGCAAGTCTCACGGTTTCTTGAGGGGTTTGCTTGAAGCTGTGAATCAGCGAGGAAGTGTTATGTCTTATGCCACTTTTAGAGAATTTGATAATGAATGCCTCGAGAAGTTGGTCTATGCTCCTGAACTGCCTCTCGTTTAGTGGCTGAAACCATGTCAGGGCGGTGTTCCTAAGGGTTAGACCAAAGGCATTGTACTGCGTGAACAGATCTTCCACTTGTTCAGCTCTCAAGACTTGCCTAAACTCAGCCACATGATCGTATGGATCTCCAGTGCCATCGAAGTAGTTCTTCATGGACTTAACTAGCTGAGTTGGTCTCAAAGTCCTTGTGTGCTCTCTAGGTCTTGGTAGAGGGAACTCATCCGCATTTCTTTGATTCCTTGGAGCTCTAAGTACCTCAGGTTCCACTCTATTTGTTTTCGTTCTCGTTCTTTCTCTGCCCCCTGGGTTGGCAAAGCTTACTTCTAGCCTATCTCTACTTCTGTCTCTTTGAGCTCCATGAGCTTGGGATGCTCCAGCTCCCGGGTGACCATAGGACACGTTCGATCTTGGTTGGGGAAAAACGAATTCACCCCTTCCAAGTGTAAGCATGTCTGTCATGTTCTGTAACCACAAAGATCCTCTCTGAAGCGTGATCTAAGTAGGTCACTCTGCCTGGGCTATCAGGATCTTTGAACTCATAGATCATGATTGATCCTAAATCATTTGACCTATTTGATTTATACCTCCAAAAGGCTTCATCGGTCTCTTGGTTTAGGAGTAGATCTATACTCTTATTGTCCTGGGGAACCCACTCGGGATTGAGGATTCTAGTAAGAACAGATTTCCCACGAGGGGTTCTAGGCTCTCCTCCTACGTTCCCTTGCTCTAGGTCACCTATGTCCGTCTTAGGGATCACATTCCCAAATTCATCTGTCCTGTCTGGGTGACTAGTGACCACATATATGGTTCCTTCTTTGTCCAAGTATGCTCCGTTTTCAAACTTGACAGCTGGGTGTTCTAGTCCAATGGATTGGTCTGGGTTTTTAATCTGGACCACGGATCTTCCTAGGCCGTCCTCATAGATGCTAGCACCTAATTGGCTGGTCCTAAGGTATTCGAGTTGCGTCTTGTAGGGGCCTTCCACCCTATACAAATATGGCACACCTGAACTCCTCGCAGGTCTCTCCATACCTTGAGACATCTCTGATTCACTAGTCTTAGAGCTAGGGTAATGCAAGTGGTGGCTCAACTGCTGGGCCCAAGACCTAGCAGTATGATTAAAGCTAGCTTTTGAAGACCTAAGACTTTGTCTTTCTCTTACTAGATGTCGTCCTGATCTAAGGTTTGTATGCCTAATTAAGTAGACCAATTTTTGCCCAAAGTACAACCTCGTTGCCGATCAATTGGTGTCAGTCACTTGAGTCTTTTTTAGTGTGTTATTGTGTTTATGATCTTGTCTGATATCGCGTCATCAGGAATATTTGAGTTAATTTTCCGCACTTAAGTTGATCATCCCACATTAAATTCTTTTCCTTTAAAGTTATCGGTCACACACAGGTCATCCCTTGAACTTGATTTCTTAGATAGTCTTTGACTTGTCTTGTGCCTATCGTTGTCCTGACTTACTCCTAACACTACTCGAACTTAGCCTAAGCTAGGAATTGACAAAGGGAGTTGAAAGAGTATTCTGACCTTACTTGTTGATTCCTTGCTTTATGATGCTCAAGAACCCGGTTCTCAAGCTTGCAAAGAAACCCTTGCTTTGGATGCTCTCAACTGCTCTCACTGGACCTGTGAAAGTCCCAAAATTAGCTCAAGACTTAAACTCAAATGACAGACAGATCACGTTCATGCATGTAATTTGGATATCAATTATGTCCCCTGTCTTTATTGCAAACAATTCTAGAGATCCCTTGGTTTTGTTCCCCCTAGGTATGGTATTTGATACACAGGATTTTTCTCAAGACACACTTGTAGGGACCTCACAAATCACTAATTATTTGATAGGTATGCCAAAAATTACCCCAAAAACTTGGCATTAAAAACCCTAGAAAATTGGCCGAAAAAGCTTGTCAATCGCGATCGACAGGTCTGTCAATCGCGTGTCCGTCGGGGCCTATCGGTCGCGATCGACACGTCAGTCACGATCGACAGTGTCAATCGCGATCGACAGAGTCGATCGTGGGTCCTGTCAATTGCGATCGATGGTGTCAATCGCGATCGACACGTTTTCCGGGATTTTCACCGTAAATTCAGTCGATCGGGGCTGTGTCCGTCGCGATGGACACGTGGCAATGCGAGAAATTCAGTCAATCATCAAAATTCAGTCGGTCGCAATCGACGGTGTCAATCGCAGCTGACAGAGGTATCGGTCGTGGCTGTCGATCACGATCGATGGTGTCAATCGCGATTGACAGGGTCAGTCGGTCGTCTCTGTCCATCGCGATTTGACAGGTCTGTCGGTCGCAATTGACAAATGTTGTCGATCGTGGCTGTCGATCGCGATCGATGGTGTCGATCGCGATTGATAGAGTAACATGGAATTTTTTTACTGTTTTAGGTGATTTAGAGTGTGCTCCTTATGTGTATCCTTATGGTGTGCTTTGTTTTACCAAATGGCCGATTTTTCTGTCAATCGTGATCGACAGACGTCGGTGACATAGAGACAGTTTCGTGATTTTTTGTACCTGCGCGGAGTGCTGGAGATGATGATGCAACAAGAACTTGCAAGAATGCTCAAGAAACATGCAAAAACAATGCACACAATATCGCTCTCTCGCTCTCTCTCACAAGTGGAATGAGGGAAATGAGGTGGAGAAGGTGATATGATAAAAAAAACTGAAATTTTTTTGCGATGATGATGATGGAGATCGGATATGGTGAAGATGATGAAGGTGATGATGATGGTGAGGTAGGAAAGAGAAAAATAAGAAAAGTAAAGGAATTACCTACAACGCCAATGTCTCAATTCTACGTCTTACCATCACACGCTCGTCCTCAAAGCTCGGTCCCCGGCAACGGCACCAAAATTTGGTGTAGCTCAGTGATGAGTAGCACCACCTTTAATGTCAATCCGGGAGGACGTGAGGATGGTATGATGACCTCGAGCAAGTGAAGGCACAAGTGCGTGAGTGAGAAGCATATTAACATGCACACACATACACACACACATGCACACAAGGTAAGACAAAGAGTGAGAAGCAATGGAGTTCTTTAGATTACTTCCAAAAAGCTCATACAAGTTCAAATCAATTACAAGCTAACCTCAAAAATGAGCTCTCTAGCTCTATTTATAGTTTTTGACTAGGTTTTGGCCGTGTCCAGACCTAGTGTCTGGCCTAGTTAAAAATTAGGTTCTAGGGCCTATTTGAAGACTCAAACGAAGTCTAAAAGTTATGAAAATTGGTAGGTAGCTACTTCGAATGCTCCTCAAGCTCAATGACTCCTTGGCTTGCACAAAATGGAGCTACAAAAATATGAAATGGTATCTACAATGGCTTTTAGTGATGAAAATCACTATTGTTGTAGGGATTTCTTCTAACGATTTGACATACACATCTTCGAGCTCCCTACTTGCTCCTTCTCCTTGTGTGTCCACCTCTTTGATATGCTTTAGTGTCCTGAGAAAATAATGGCCTACTTGCCAGATCGTCGTTGACTACTCTGTCTGCTTGTGCCTTCTCTTCGCTTTGACTCCCTTCGTAAGCTTCCTTGCCTTGTGAGTCCTTCAGTTCCTTGACTGCCAACAGAGTTCATCCTTATGTGCAGTGTGAGACTCATCCTCATTTTTTATACCTATGGATAAGTCTATTGACATTCATGATGCACATGTATGATAGAATTCAACTATTGAGATGGATGGGCATGTATCCCATGCTTTGGATGCTCAAGATTCTTATGTAGATCATGATTTGGTTGTTCATGTGGATGCTCATGTGGAGTATACTTTGGATGATCAATTGGATGCTTTAGAGCATGATGTGGATGCTCAAGAAGAGTATTATGATGATACTCATTTAGAGTTTGATCATATGTTTGACGTTGATGTTGATGTTGTGTAGTTAGCTCATGTGGAGCATGGTGATACACTTGGTATGATAGTGATGGATAACTCTTATGATACACAATGTGTGGAAGAGGAGGATGGCTTTCAGGATGCACAACTAGACACATTCTTGGTTCAGAGGATGATTGATTTGGATGTTGAGGAGTCAACAACTATGCATTTATTCTTGGATTTGCTCATGCTAGATGTTGACATGGGTAAATTAGGACATGATGGTGTTGATGATGATACTTTGGATGTCTTGGATTTAGGCATGGTTAACATACACATGTTAGCCAAGATAGCACATGTTTCATCAACATTCAAGAGTCTGATGTACGAGCTGTTATCCTCAAGATCAAACATTGTAGTTGCTATTGGAGTATTTTCACTTGGACCTATTACTTTTTTAGTGAGTGAGACATCCATAGAGCAAGTGGGAGCTTCGAAAGAACTTCATTAGTTCTTTCATCATTCAGATGTGAGCTTGACTCTTGTCGATATTTCTAGAGTTATTGGAGGTGCATGGGTACATCTTGTTTGAGGCAGTTGGTGTAGGTTGATTGATATGGGTTGAGATATGGACTCGAATACATTAGTTTATACTCCTACATCATTGTTTGTATATCTTGCTGCTTATGGTTACATTAACCCTTAAGTGGGAGATTGTTGGAGATGTAAGCGTCAACCCTACCCCTATGTTCATATACGTATATATTTTATATGACATTTCCTCATCAGATCATTGTGTGAGTTTTAAGGCTCCCATGCAAGAATGTGTGTCTCCTCTTCTCTCTCTCTCTCTCTCTCTCTCTCTATATATATATATATATATATATATATATATATATATATATATATATATATATATATATATATATATATATATATATATATATATATATATATATATATATATATATATATATACATATACATACATACACACACACATATATATATACACACACATACATACACACACACACACATATACATATATATATATATGTGTGTGTGTGTATGTATGTATGTGTATATATATATATATATGTGTGTGTGTGTATGTATGTATATGTATATATATATATATATATATATATATATATATATATATATATATATATATATATATATATATATATATATATATATATATATATATATATATATATATATATGTGTGTGTGTGTGTGTGTGTGTGTGTGTATGTGTGTGTGTCTGTGTACGTATGTATGTACATATATATCCTCCTTGCTCCTCTTGTCCAACCCACCAAACGCCTTCATTAACATGGAAATCTTAATTTTTCTATTGATTAAAAAGACCAGTAATCATTACTAATCACACTTATGAGGATCAACTTAGAAACCATAGTAGTGGACATTTACCTAGGATCAAGAATATCTTTGTCATCTTGAAATTGAGAAGAACATCTAATATCCCAATTAAACCTTACTAAATATAGGAGTATTTGCATCCCCACTCTAGAGGAATCTTTTAGGTATGGTAATGATTTTCTTAATTTGCTTTTCGAAGGGTTTTCAAAATGAAAAAAGAGGTGGAATAGGGATAACATGGTCATTGAGCATAAAAGGCTTGTTGCCTAAATTAGGTTGCAATATATACCATTGAAATCTCTATTTTCTAAACCTATACAAAACCCAATCCTATCTCTAATTAAAATTCATCTTGAACCCCATATAAATCCAGGGAACCCAAAGACCTTACTTTCCTCAATAATTTTGCATTAAAGATCTTTAATAAAATTTGATAAAAACTTGAACCATGTATTTTTAAGATTCACTTGTGATCCAATATGAAGACAAAAATGGTAAGAAAAATCACCTAATTTTTTGTAGACATATCATTAGCCAAAGTGAAGGTATTTTATACCTTTGATTTTTTAATTTGTACGCAAAGGCATTACTAGTGATAGCAAACACTAGAGGTTCCAAAGGGAATTCATACCTAATTGATATCTACAATAGGATAGGGTTAGAAAGCTTACCATTGAGGGACACGTTATCATAGGCATTGCGAAACAAAATGTTTACAAACTTGAGGAGCCGTTTAGAGTACCTACATCATGCAAGCATTGAATGATATAATCCCACTCATAAGATTTGTGAAAATCGATTGAGAAATGAAGGAAATCTTTATTAGACTAAATAGCATACTCTATTCCCTCTATGAAGGAAACAATAGCATCAAGAATGTATCCATTATTTATAAAACCTTCTTGATACTTAAGAATGAGCAGATCCATGATGTGAATAAGATGTTTAACAAAAACTTTATAAATGGAAACCAAACATATGATTTTCCTTGAATTTCGAAGATTGTCTTCGGGTCCCTTTTGATATATATGCTTTATGATTGCAACATTTATGTGAGTTGGAGTACCTCATTTGGTAAATTCTTGGCACACTAGGAGGATATAGGAAGTGATAAAATCTATTAATTCTTTATTGAATGCATTAAAAATCCATCAATGCTAGAAATTTTAGTAAACTTCAGGTTATTAATTGTTTCTTTGACTTCATTGATTAAGAGGATATTTCCAATACTTCGGCCACTTGAGGATTATAGTTTGGTTCTTGGCAGGGGAAAATGAGCCTTTTCTTGCTAGAGGCACTGCCCCCTCTTGGAAGTATAGAGAAAACATTAATAAAGAATTGATTTTCCACCAACAGATTCTCTTTAGGATCAATAATGGACTCACCATCATACTTTTTTGAGCATGGGAACCAAAAGATTTGATTTTCTTTTTCTTTCTAGCAAGTCAAACAAATGTTTCCTAGGTTTATCTATTTTACCAACCCAAATCTCAAATCGTATACAAGGGCACAATTAGAAGCTAGATAGTCCTTTTTCTTAAGATTTTGTTTGAACTCTAGGGTGATTTGATTATGGATGAATGAATTAGCACAAGCCTCAAGCTTGGTAATTTTATCATATATTGTAAGAATAGACATAGCATAGTGGTATAGACCAATAGAGGGAGATGAAAAGAACACAAATAACGAGACAAAGAGAATTTGAATCCTCAATTCTTGAAAAATAAATTGCAACCATTGAGATGGCACTGTCCAATCAAATAATCCAATTGGATCTTAGATTGCAATCGATTCAGAATCTAGATAAAGGGATAAGTGATAGTTAATCAAAATAAAGTTGTATATAGGCCACACCTATATGGATCTTTATGTAATGCTCAAGGTATCAAAATAGTTGTACAACATAATCAATTATATTTTTTAGCAATAAACACATGGCCCGAGGTGCTATCATATTGATCCTTTGGGCTTTGGGGGGGGGGGGGTATTTTTCTCATATCTTTCAAAAAGGAACAAACTCCCTTTCCACCCCCATCATTATGATTCTTTAGAAAAATCATATAATTCCATATGACTCATCATTTTGAGCTTGTATGGATTCTTAATAGCTTTGAACATCATTCATATATCTTTCTCATCAGATACACTTTATTTGATGTGGTTTCTTTTTCATATGTATTGCATAACTTCTTTGAGAGCTCCTCTATAATTTCACAATCCAATACTATAAAGTAAACATTATTTTCCACGCGCAATCAAATGGTAGACCTAGTCATTTCATCCAACTCATCCCAATCATCATCATCATCCATATCAACAGGCTTCATTAGGATTCCATCTACTTTGAATCAGCAGATCTGGCTTCCATTGTCTTCTATGATCGACACCTCTTTAATCTGATTCCTCCATAGAGCAAAGTTTATGCCATCAAATTTTTGGATCTCAAAATGCTCTTTTCCTTGCAAGTTATAGATCCTCTTGGGAACATTGGCAGTAGAACTAGATCCACCAGATGTGCCTGAGATTTTTGATGCCATGATGATAGAGAATTGACTAGAATGAAAATGGAGCTAGAATAGTCTAAGCACCACTAAGGCTCAAGAAAGGATGGCCAAGTATCAGATTCTGGGAAAAAATCAATAGTCTCCCAAGAAAAATGGATTAACGAATAGTAATGACCAACCAAAAGGATTATGTGAGAGTGAATGTGCTCACATCGATAAGTGTATCAAGGAGTAAATTGACCACTGTATAGTTGGCAAAACCAAAAACCTGGAAAAATTTTGCCAGAGTCTCCTCTACAAAAAGATCATATGACTAGTGTCAAAGTCTCATAAAACTCCAAGTACTGACATGGAAATCTGCATAGTGAATCATTGGCTCCATTGCATATAATTAGTTGCCCAAAAGAAGCCAACTAGGCTTATCGAGCACCTATGAACAACTAGCATACATCTCCTATGGCGAGGTTGGGTAAGTCTTCCACTTGCATCACCGAAGAGATGGGTGTCTCCTAGTTAAGAAAACCTCACCATGACCCTCTTTATTAAACATAAAAGGCTTTATGCAAAGAACACAACTACTATATCAATTGACCACATGGACGTACATAAGCGGTATCCATAGAAGTGTACATAGTGTGTATGTGCTCAATATATGCAATAAAATTGCATGGAAAGGCTGAATTCATAGCCTAGACACTAGCCAAACACCTAGAAGTGTCTATCAACTCTGTTCTTTAGGCTCAAAGAACTTGCATAAACTTGCGGTGGCTACTCCCACCATAACCGAAAACCTTTCAAGAAACCTGTAAAATTAATGGCATGGTTGAAAACACAACCCCAAGTTTGAATATCTGTTGTCATAGAAGTACACAAAATTTTTTTCTTATGATGTTCTTGAACTTGTATAAAAAGGACTATGCATGAAAGTGCTCCAAAATGGCTTCAAAATCCACCCCAAAAAATGCTTCAAAATAGGCTTTGAAAACAAAGAATGAAGCTTTAAGGGCCCAAAACATGTTCAAGGTAATGTGAACCTTAGTCTTTCCTCTTCCTCAAGCACCACAAGAGTGTAGCTTAGTGGCAAGAGCTATGTCGGTTAAGTGAGCTGTGGGAGGAACAAATTGCGATGGGTGACCCCCTAGGAAGTAGCGAGAATCTCCATCTTGATCATTGAGGTCCTCCCTCATGCACAACCAATGACACCAATGGTGATTTCGTTGTCTTTGATGACAAGGCATGCCAAGATCTATGCCTTGTTCGCCTCCTTAGTCCTAAGCCTTGGGTGGGTGGGTGGGTGCTCACTTCGCTCGCACAAAAGGACCAAAGCTTTGCGTTCAACTGCTCTGATACTAGTGAAGTATTTCTCTAGCAATGCATGATGGTGGAATCTCCTTCTTGAGAGCTCCACAATGATATGATTGCTATAGAAACCTAAAATATGATGCCACATACAATACTCCATGGAGGGGGTGTATGATACATAGGAAAACCACACAAAACACATACCATGAACACATATTTGTTCGATCATACAACAATGCGATCGAACTTAGAGTTTATGGCTAACCAGACCACTATATGTTTTATTAAAGAACATATATAAAAGGGTCCAATGGCCATTTGGCCTTTCACATGGACACTAATGGTAACATTAAGTATTTGCAAATTGAAGTCTTTCTTCAAATGTAAGTAGAACACATATATGATAAGGAAAATACACATTTGTTAAGGTAAAGTCATATCCCAAGGCTCGCAAGATTATGAAGGAAAATAATGTAAATATTTTGCTAAAGGTTACATACATTAAGCATATCAATAAGTTGCAACTTTCGTATGAAGATCACATGCCAGTGAAGGATTATTTCCTTCAAAAAAGTCTCACAAGAGCATATAGGAGACTATGGGATATCATAAAGTCTTGACAAATCTTAGTCCAACTTATGAATTTACTAAAATGGTGAAGAATGTACTACTTTCCATTTAGGAAACCAAACAAAAGGTATCCATGACATTATTTTTATGAGAAAGCATCAATGGTTGCTTATAGCATCAAGTGTTATAGCATCAAGTGAAGTGAGTATGCAGGCATAGGCATGAGCTTTACCACCTAGAGTAAAGATTCCAAGCAAGAGAATTTGGAGTACTAAAGACTTGAAAGTGGATCAAAGATAAAACCAATTGAAAGATATACATAGGGATCTAAGAAATTATGTAAATATATATAGGAATAACAATAATGAAGCAAGAGATCAAGAGGAAGGATCATAGAAAGTATTTAAATTTTGTCCTTAAGACTAATTAATGTATAAGGATATCCAATAATCAAAGGATCAAACAAACCAAGTGAATTGATTTAAAGTTTAAAAAGGTTTACGAGAATCCATGTTCAAGTTACAAGAATCCATTTTTGGATTTGGAAGAATCCATATTGCATAAGAGTCCATTTAGTTGGATTGTACTGCAATTCCACTTTGTAAGGAATTCATATTTGGTTTAGTGAAAAGTGAAACATGGATTGGAAGAAGGATCCTTTGGTATGGGACACTACAAGATAAAGGGGGGAATAGCGACACCCCCGAATCAGGAAAAAAACGAGAACCGTCGCTTATGCGACGAGGTCGTCGCATAAGCGACGGTAGGAATTTTGGATTTTTTTTTTTGCTCGACCCTCGTCACATAAGCGAGGATAGCGTCGCATAAGCGACGATAGCGTCGCATAAGCGACGCTACTTAAAAAGCGTCGCTATCACCGTCGCTGATTAGCGACGAATTTAACGACGTTGGCAAACTGCAGAGCGTCGCATATGCGACGCTCTGGAATGTAAAAAAAAAAATTTGATTTCTCTCGGCACATTTGTGCCGGGACTTGGACGCGAGCAAGAACAGAGAGACCGAGAGAGAGAGAGAGAGAGAGAGAGAGAGAGAGAGAGAGAGAGAGAGAGAGAGAGAGAGAGAGAGAGAGAGAGAGAGAGAGAGAGAGAGAGAGAGAGAGAGAGAGAGAGAGAGAGAGAGAGAGAGAGAGAGAGAGAGAGAGAGAGAGAGAGAGAGAGAGAGAGAGAGAGAGAGAGAGAGAGAGAGAGAGAGAGAGAGAGAGAGAGAGAGAGAGAGAGAGAGAGAGAGAGAGAGAGAGAGAGAGAGAGAGAGAGAGAGAGAGAGAGAGAGAGAGAGAGAGAGAGAGAGAGAGAGAGAGAGAGAGAGAGAGAGAGAGAGAGAGAGAGAGAGAGAGAGAGAGAGAGCATGCGCAAGAGGGAGAGAGAGAGAGCGAGACCATTGGCAGGTATGTGCACACACACACACTTACACACACATACATATGTACACACACATATACACACATAGACACACACACACATACGCATAGACACACACACACACATACACACAAATACACACACATATACACACATACACAATGCATAATGCATACACATACACACAGGCACACATAATGCATACACATGCACACACATATACATGCACACACATAATGATGCATTCACACACATACACATGCATACACACATAGACACACATATACACTTACACATCCAAACATACACACTCATAGACACACATTCATACACACACACATCCAAACATACACACTCATAGACACACACACATACACATAGACGTGCACACACATACACACACATAGACGCGCACACACATACACACACATATACACACACAGACACATACACACATAATGATGCATACACACACATACACATGCATACACACATAGACACATATATACACACACATACACACACATATATGCATACACACACACATAGAGAGACATACACACACATACACATACATGCATACATAATGCATATGCATACATACACATACATAATGCATACACACACATATGCATACATAATGCATACACACACATACACAAACCTATGCATACATACATGCATACACACACATAGACACATACACACATACACACACATAAACACATACACACAGATAAACACATACACACTCATAGACGCGTAGCGACACATACACATAGACACACACACATACACACACATATACACAAACACATACACAAACACATACACACATAGAACATACACACATAGACACATACACACATAGACACATACACACATAATGATGCATACACACATATACACATGCATACACATACATATGCATACATACATGCATACACATACACACATAAACACATACACACAGAGACACATACACACATAAACACATACACACTCATAGGTACACACAGATACACATAGACACACACACATATAGTATATACACACACATGCACACATAGACACATACACACATACACATGCATACACACACATACACATGCATACACACATACAGACACATATACACACACATACACACACATAGAGAGACATACACACATAAACACATACATGCATACATTTGCATACATAATGCATATGCATATGCATATGCATACAATGTACATACATACTTACATGCATACATAATGCACATGCATAGATACATACACACACACAGATACATACACACATAGACACATACACACACATGAACACATACATACTCATAGATACACACACATACACATAGACACACACACATACACATAGACACACACACATACACACACATACACACACATACACACATAATGATGCATACACACACATACACATGCATACACACATACAGACACATGTACACACCATTCACACACACATTCACACACATATATGCATACACACACATACACATACATGCATACATATTGCATATGCATATGCATACATACATACTTACATGCATATGCATACACACACATATGCATACATACATACTTACATGCATATGCATACACACACACACATATGCATACATAATGCATATGCATATGCATACATAATGCATATGCATATGCATACATACATACTTATATGCATACATAATGCACATGCTTACATACACTATCATAATGTATACACACACACATAGACACATACACACTCATGGACACACACACATACACATAGACACACACACATACACACACACATACACACACACATACACACATAGACACATACACGTAATGATGCATACACACATACACATGCATACATAGACACACATAATGATGCATACACACATATATGCATACATACATTCATACACATACACACATAGACACATACACACACATAGATACATACATACACATAAACACATACACACTCATAAACACACACACATACACATAGACACACACACATATACACACACATACACACATAGACACATGCACACGTAATGATGCATACACACATACACATGCATACATAGACACACATAATAATGCATACACACACATAATGATGCATACACACACATACATATGCATACACACACATATGCATACATACATGCATACACATACACATATAGATACATACACACACATAGATACATACATATACATAAACACATACACACTCATAGACACACACACATACACATAGACAACACACACATATACCTACACACATACACACATAGACACATACACACATAATGATGCATACACACACATACACATGCATACACACACATATGCATACATACATGCATACACATACACACATAGACACATACACACACATAGATACATACACACACATACACATGCATACACACATACAAACACATATACACACACACATACACACACACATACACACGTAATGATGCATACACACATACACATGCATACATAGACACACATAATGATGCATACACACACATAATGATGCATACACACACATACATATGCATACACACATATGCATACATACATGCATACACATAAACACATACACACATAGACACATACACACACATAGATACATAGATATACATAAAGACATACACATTCATATACACACACACATACACATAGACAACACACACATATACATACACACATACACACATAGACACATACACACATAATGATGCATACACACACTGTTGTATATTATTGAACAATGCATTGTTAAAGTATTATATTATTAATGTATTAATATGTTTTTGATGTTTTTGATATAGAAGCTGAAGGTTCGTGAGGAGCGTGCAAGGCGTGAAAGGGCGAACATCAATAATCAGAATAATTATTATTTAGCTTGTAAATAAACCCGCGTAGAAGGTTCTATTGTTAGAAAAGTAATGGTCAGAATAAGGGTCATTGAAGATCGTAGTTTCTGTTATTGAAAGCAATGGCTTTCCGTAAAAGTTATCAACTTTTAGTTTCACGCCTGCTTTTCGAAGCCGCCCTCTTGTAACCACTCTTTTCGACGTAATCAAAATTCCTATAAATACATGCACTCTGTGGACTGTCGAAACAGAGTGCATGGGGGGAGATTGTACCCAATCTTGCGTTCGGTCTCGTCTCTTGTTGTCTCTATTTTCTGTGTGTTTTTCTGCGTCCGTAATCTCTGTATGCGCGTGAGCAAGATCCTGACAACAGTGGTATCAGAGCTCTGCACGCGTCACTACAGATCTGTTCTCTGTTCGCGATTCTGAATTCCGATTCCATTTCCATCTCCATCTCCATCTTCGTCTTCGTCTTCGGTTTCGGTTTCTGTTTCTGTTCCAGTTCCAGCATCTCCATCTCCGTCTCCGTCTTCGGTTTCGGTTTCGGTTTCTATTCCAGTTCTGGTTCCGGTTTCTGTTCCAGAACCAGAACCTACGTTTACACCTACGTTTACACCTTCGGCTTACTCCAAGGCATCGACTAAGGCAAAGAACTTAGGCAATAACTTAGGCAATACATTGGCACCCAAGGCTCCCTTGGCGACCGTTGGCTACGCGCGAGGAAATTTTAATTTTTGAGTGGTAATAGAGAGGTTTAGAGTCCCTAAGGTAGGAGGATTTGAACCCACAACCTCCTACTTTCAAGGGAAGTACTTTGACCACTCCACCATCTCTTGGAGTTGTACTAAAGCTCTCTCTCTTTATTACTTGTGGAAGGCGCTCGCGGCGATTTCAAGGATGGACCCAACAAAGAATCAAGTGTAACTTTCAATCCGTAGGTCGGATTGAGGCGTGTAATATACCGTTGGAAAGCTCTCGGAACGAACTTTCCAATGAGCTAACTTGGAAGTGTGAATTCTTTCAACATCCTTGGGTGACACTTGATTGAGTGTTCAAGATACCAAGCAAGGTTGAGAACACGGGATCGAGACACCAAGGTTGCAAACAAGAAGGTTCAATACACCAAGGTTGAGAGCAAGGGTCCAAGAGCACCATGGAGGATTACAGTGATTCACCTCTACCTGCGGCAACACTTGAACAACAACTAGAGCTCTTGCGGCATGAGCTTCAAGGAGCTCAGAACGAGATCCGACAACGTGATGAAATCCTCCAAAAGATGCAAGCTGAGGAGACAACCTTACGAGAGTAGTAAAAGCTATTGTGTCTGCCCAATCTGATGTTACTCATTCAAAGATTGGTAATAGAAACTACCAGTTTCTACGATTTGATGGCCGAAAGGATGGGCCTTTAGTACTTTCTTGGTTGTCGCAGTTTGATGATTTTTATACCGATGAAATGTATGCTGAAAGTGAAAAAGTTAAATTTGCCACTAACTATCTAGTAGGTAAAGCACAACTCTGGTGGAATGTCCTGCGGCACAGTACGGAGCGTCCAACAACTTGGAAGGCTTTTCAAGAAAACGTGAAGGATTCATTTCTTCCTCCTCAATACCATTTGCATGTTCGACGTGCATGGACGACCCTTACATGGAAGGAGGGTGATACGGTTACTACCTACACAGAGCGATTCTGGCAAAATTTACTACTTGTACGAATGCTTGAAGATGTATCAGAGGATATCTTGCAGCAGAAATACGAAGATGGTTTGGAGGTCGGTATCCAAGCTAAGCTTCACACCCTACGACCTACAACCCTCAACGAGGCTATATCTTTTGCTTATGATGCAGAAAAAGAATTCCAGTCCATAACCAAGTCACTCCGTCTACAACAACCACATCCACGACCATTTCCTGTTAAACCTTCATTTCCTATGAAGCGTAATTTTAATACCCCATCCTACCCTAGTTTTCCTCGTCCTCCACAATCCAATTATTCTACTCCACCCGTTGCTTCATCTCTCCAACCAACCAAACCACCTACCCTTCAAACTTCAGCAGTGAATGCCCAACAGAAACGACCATGAATCACTTGCTGGAATTGTGGTAAACTTGGACATACAAAAATAAGGTGCAGATTGCAACCTCTTCATATGAAACTGGCTACAGCTCGATTGCATAACATGGAGGTCTATAATGAAGAAATTCCTCCTATTTGGACAGAGGAATCACTGGAGAAGGACTTAAGTACCTTGGGTAACGATATCTCTCTACACTCTCTACTTTGCATGCAGGGTACAATAAATAACAAACTAGTTAAAATTCTACATGACGATGGTAGTTCACATGACTTCATTTCACATTTATTAGTACAAGAACTTAAATTACAAACGTTTCCTTCTTTGTATAAAGTGAAAGCTGCATTTCAAGGTAGTCGTTATAATGTAACACGAGAAGTGCAAGATGTTACGACTAGCATAGGCCCTTATGTTGATTCACGAACATTTTTAATTGCACCTTTGCAATCTTATGATGTTATACTAGGTATGCCTTTTCGTCACCATTATAACCCACGTATTGACTACCATACTCATACCTTTAAGTTTGTTTTCAAAGGTCAAATCATTACTTTGTCTGCACGGCATGATTTCCAGCCATTTCCATTGATTAGTCACACTCAAGTAAAGCGTGCATTTAGGAAAGGATTCAACTCATGCATTGTTTTTGTCAATGTCATCAATGATTATACTCATACACTTCCAGATGCATATAAACCTTTCATGAGTACTTATAAGGATTGTTTTATGTCTGAATATCCCTCTGAACTACCACCATCTTGAGGATCCTTTGACCATAGCATAGACTTAGTACCTGGTAGTTCTCCTCCTCATAAAGCACCTTATAGACATGGCCCACTACATCAAAAGGAAATAGAAAATCAAGTAAAAGACCTACTACAAAAAGGACTTATAAGGCCTAGTTCTTCCCCATTTGGAGCACCAGTTCTCTTAGTAGAGAAGAAGAATAAAACTTATCGAATGTGCATTGATTATAGAGCCCTTAACAAGATCACGATCAAGAATAGATACCCTATTCCTCGAATAGATGATCTCTTAGATAAGTTACAAGGAGCTCGTGTCTTTAGTAAAATTGATCTTAAATCGGGTTACCATCAGATTCGTATGACACAAAGTGATATTTTTAAGACTACATTTAGAACTCAAAATGGCCATTATGAATTTATGGTAATGCCCTTTGGACTTACTAATGCCCCTGCTACATTTGCGCGAATGATGAACAATATTTTTCTTGATTAGCGTTCTTGTATTCTTTGATGACATTCTTGTTTACAGTAAGAATGATAGTGAACATGAAAAGCATCTTGAAACAGTTTTTCATTTGTTACGAGAGAACACACTTTATGCTAATCCTGAAAAGAGTTATTTCTTTCAGCGTAAGCTAGAATATTTAGGACATATTATTTCAAGTGAAGGTGTGCATGTGGATCCAAAAAAGATTAGAGTTATCATAGAATGGCCTACACCACAATCAGTCAATGATGTTCGTTCTTTTCTTGGGTTGGCTAGTTTCTATAGGAAGTTTGTTCAAAATTTTTCTTATTTAGCATTACCTCTTACCTTGTTGTTGAAAAAGAAAATAAAATTTGCATGGGGACTTACCCAACAACAGTCCTTTGACAAACTTAAACATGCACTTTCACATGCACCTGTTTTACAATTACCTGATTTTTCACAACCCTTTCATGTTGTTACTGATGCTAGCGGTTCAGGAATAGGTGTTGTTCTGATGCAAAATGACCATCCCATTGCATTTGAGAGTAGAAAGCTTAAACCCTCAGAGCATAATTATAGTACGTATGATAAAGAACTGTTAGCAGTTGTGCATGCTTTGCGAATTTGGAAACACTATCTTATGGGCTCTGAGGTCTTAATCAAAACCGATCAACAGGCTATTAAACATTTATTAAATCAGCCCTTAATCTCTGATAGGCATCTTAAATGGGCATCATTCATTCAAAATTTCCAACCCATGATACAATATCACCCAGGTAAAGCTAATGTCGTAGCTGATGCTCTTAGCTGTTTTCCTTTGCATTCTGTTGTTTTGAATAATATTTCTGCCATCCAAATTCATTCTTTTCAAGAAATGGTTTCCACTTATGCATCTGATTTGTATTTTTCACATGCATGGCATGACTTCAACAATGCTGCATCTTTATCTGATGAACATTATACATTTCATAATGGTTTTCTTTATTTTCAACATAGATTATGCATAACCCAAGCTTTTAAAGATTTTGTCATTAAAGAAATGCATGAACCATCTTACATGGGTCATAGAGGCATACAAAGCACCATTTCTGCTTGCAAAGATTTCTTCTTTTGGCCACACATGGAAAAAGACATTGCACATTATGTTTCTCAATGCATTGTATGTCAGCGTGTCAAACGTCATCATGGTAAACCATTTGGATTATTAATGCCACTTCCTATTCCAAATGAACCATGGGAACAAATCTCTATGGATTTTATCACAGGTCTTCCTATCACTTCATCACATAATGATATGATTTGGACAATAGTTGATAGGTTTAGTAAATATGCATATTTCATTCCATGTAGAAAAACTTTGACTGCACCTCAAGCTGCAAAATTATTCATTAAATGCATTTTTCCACATCATGGATTTCCTAAAGTAATGTTATCTGATCGTGATGTTAGGTTTTGTAATCATTTTTGGGTTGCCTTATTTCAACATTTTGGTTCTAAAATAGATTTTAGCTCTGCATTTCATCTTGAAAGTAATGGACAGAGTGAGGCTACAAATAGTACTATTCTTGATTTATTGCGTTGTTATTCATTAGATAATCCTAATAACTGGGATGACAAGTTGCCATTGCTTCAATTTGCTTACAATAACACTTCACACACCACTACTGGTCGTGCACCTTTTGAAATAGTTTTTGGTAAAAAGCTTCCCACTCCCATGTCCCTCACCCAAACCGACATTCCGATGGCTGATTCTATTGCTCAAGATCACGTTTCTATACTTCATGATGTTCACGACCACATTAGGAAAAGTCAAGAGCGATATACACGTACTATCAATACTAAACGATTAGCCAAAGAATTCAAGGAAAATGATTTTGTATGGTTGCGTATCATTAAAAGATGTCTCAAAAATATTTTGTAGCATCCTAAAATTAAACTTGCACCACACTATTATGGACCGTTTCGCATTATAGAAAAAATTAATGATAATTCATTTCGATTAGATATTCCATCCCATTGGACCATTCATAATTCTTTTCATATTAGTTTACTTAAACCCTTTAAAGGAACTTTACCACTTGCTCCACTTCTTGATGACCCTCCTTTAATTGAAGAACAATCTGAAATCTTAGTTCCTGAAAAAATCATTGATCATGATGTCACTACTACACGCACAGGTACTCAATATCATCGATATTTGTTTAAGTACAAAAATCACTCAATTGAAGAATGTCAATGGATACATAAAACACAATTAACACCTCATTATGACCATTTAATTTCTGCATATCATACACAAAATGTAACAGCTCCATGAACATTTCCATGCATGTATTTTTACATGGCACATGCCTATTTTCTTTATTCAGTGATGAAACATGTGACTGGCCATCCATGTTTATTATTTTATCACCTAAGGTCAGTTGCTTGTTCAACTGAGGGGCATGTTATACCTTATGGAATATGTTGAACAATGCATTGTTGGATTGTAACATGGAATATGTTAGCCAATGCATTGTTGGATTGAAATATGGAATAGCCAATGCATTGTTGGATTGTAACATGGAATATGTTAGCCAATGCATTGTTGGATTGTAACAGTAACATGGAATATGTTGAACAATGTATTGTAATTGTTAGAGTGTTAAATTATTTTATCAACTGAGGTCAGTTGATTGTCAACTGAGAGGCATGTTGTATATTATTGAACAATGCATTGTTAAAGTATTATATTATTAATGTGTTAATATGTTTTTGATGTTTTTGATATAGCAGCTGAAGGTTCGTGAGGAGCGTGCAAGGCGTGAAAGGGCGAACATCAATAATCGGAATAATTATTATTTAGCTTGTAAATAAACCCACGTAGAAGGTTCTATTGTTAGAAAAGTAATGGTCAGAATAAGGGTCATCGAAGACCGTAGTTTCTGTTATTGAAAGCAATGGCTTTCCGTAAAAGTTATCAACTTTTAGTTTCACGCCTGCTTTTCGAAGCCGCCCTCTTGTAACCACTCTTTTCGACGTAATCAAAATTCCTATAAATACATGCACTCTGTGGACTGTCGAAACAGAGTGCATGGGGGGAGATTGCACCCAATCTTGCGTTCGGTCTCGTCTCTTGTTGTCTCTATTTTCTGTGTGTTTTTCTGCGTCCGTAATCTCTGTATGCGCGTGAGCAAGATCCTGACAACACACACATGCACATGCATACACACATATATGCATACATACATGCATACACATACACACATAGACACATACACACACATAGATACATACATACACATAAACACATACACACTCATAGACACACACACATACACATAGACACACACACACACATATACACACACACAAACACACATAGACACTTACACACATAATGATGCATACACACACATACACATGCATACACACATACAAACACATATACACACACACATACACACATAGATACATACACACGTAATGATGCATACACACATACACATGCATACATAGACACACATAATGATGCATACACACACATACATATGCATAAACACACATATGCATACATACATGCATACACATACACACATAGACACATACACACACATAGATACATACATATACATAAACACATACACACTCATAGACACACACACATACACATAGACAACACACACATATACATACACACATACACACATAGACACATACACACATAATGATGCATACACACACATACACATGCATACACACACATATGCATACATACATGCATACACATACACACATAGACACATACACACACATAGATACATGCATACACATAAACACATACACACTCATAGACACACACACATACACATAGACACACACACACACACATATACACACACACAAACACAGATAGACACTTACACACATAATGATGCATACACACACATACACATGCATACACACACATACATGTATATATATTGATTTCTAACCATTTTGTTTTATATGTTAGGTATTATGGATCCCAGTAGAGAGAGAAAGGTGAAACTCACTCTCATAAAAAGTCTTATGAGAGCAAGAGTTCCGTCAGATACTCTAGGGGCCATAATGCGGGACTACGGAGAGATGTCTGATGAGGAGCTGGATTATACGATCCAGATGCTTACGCGATCAGATGAGGGCTCTTCTGCGGCTCCACACGCAGGAAGAGAGCTATCTGCTCATAGGTATGTTTTTTTTCATAAACTTTTTTAATGATATTATAACACATATTTTTATTTATTTCTATCAATCTATTTTCAGGACACCTATACCACCTCCAGCATGTGATAGCAGAGCAGAGACATTGCCTATGAGGACATGCATAGGCACGTTAGGACTAGAGTGCGACATAAAGCCAGAGGGGAATATTGTATACATAGGAAATGGATTGGAGTTCAAGAGGAGAATGCGCGGACTATGCGACTCTTACCTGCGCTTTATCCACTTACCGTGGAAGTAAGTAAAAGTTTTACATATAAATTGAAATATATATCTTATGTTTTATTTATATTATGTTTTTTATTTTTGTAGTGAGCATGATGAGAGGGATAAAAAGTACGTGCTCAGTTCACTTGAGACGGAGTTTGGGACAGGGTGGTCTCTTAAATGGTGTTTAAAAGAGATGCGGACACTTATGGCTCATCGTCGCGACAATGCACGGTATGTATGTATATGAGAGAGAGAGAGAGAGAGAGAGAGAGAGAGAGAGAGAGAGAGAGAGAGAGAGAGAGAGAGAGAGAGAGAGAGAGAGAGAGAGAGAGAGAGAGAGAGAGAGAGAGAGAGAGAGAGAGAGAGAGAGAGAGAGAGAGAGAGAGAGAGAGAGAGAGAGAGAGAGAGAGAGAGAACACTAATCTCGATATTAGGGTTTTGAAACCCCTAATTTAAAAACTCTAATTCAACCTTTTAGCCATATGTTTGAAGTATATGTACACCTCCGATGTCCTACTAGAGACATGTCTCTCCTCCCAACCTTATGCCTCTATATATAGCTACTCGAATCAACGAGGATCATAATATATGTAAAGATATATACACATCATGTAGATAGGATACATAAATATAAAATGGAGTAGATATATTATGCATCACATATACATGCCTAAATTGATGGGGGAAGTATCTCAACCCATAAGCAACGACGAAGCGTGAATGACCTCCACAGGTATCCTTCTTTGACCTCTGCACACCAAAAATGCTCTTACTCAGAGCTTATGCAGAGAACTCCAGTGAGCTTTTGTAGACCTGTAATAGGCACCAAGAGCTTTCCAACAAAACAAATTTCACTTCAAATGGATGCTTACACAAGGAGAAACAATGTCTACAACATGAGCTAGTTGAATGCTCACAACTGCCAGTCAAGCAGATACCTCACTTCACTCCAGCAAGCTTTTCTCAGAGATTGTACAGAGAATGAATCTCAAACTTGGGTCAACTTTAGAGGCCTTTAATAGCTACCCAATGACACCAAAATCATAGCAAATGGATACATAGAGAAGGAGAACCAGCCCTTACAACAGAGAGCAAAATATTTCCAACAGAGCCTACACACCAAGAGAGATATCAATCACACAACTTCACTAAAATGCATGTTGCTCCCAGATTACTCAGAGAATGATCCAGAGACTTTGTGAGCATAAAATAGACTCTTATAGCTATCCAATGAGACAAGAACTACATCAAATGGATACAATATGAGGGAGAACCAATGCTAACAACTCAGGGGTAGAGAGTTGCAACACTGCCTGCGCACACACATAGATATGCCTACTAAAAGAAAACAAACAAGCAAGCAAGGGGCTAGCTTAAGCAAGGGGCTTGCTTATCACAACTCCAGCACTTAGTGCTCACTTTACATGAGCTAAAACTCCAAGAAGATGGGCCAAAAGAAGTCGGGATACATGCTCCTTTTATAGTGAGAAGTGTGCCCCTAAAATCTAGGAACTACCTTTCCAAATCAGCCTCATAACTTGGAGGAATTAGTTGAGATGACTTGGGGAGTGGTTGAGTGACTTTTCTTGATGGAATCTCGTGGCTTTTGGCTTCCTTTGATTGCTCCACATGTCTATAAAAGATTCCCCACGAATTTGTAGCTTGAAGCTTGACTTTTAACATAAATGCACACATAAATATATATATACATACTAACATATTTACATGTACATATTTACACATACATGTACATGCCTACATGCACACATAAACATATATATACATGCATACATATTTACATGTACATATTTACACATAGACACATATACATTATACATGTACACAATTATAAACACTTTCATATATTACGTACATGAATACATGAATATTTTACATAAATGCATATGCATATATACACATATGCATATTTAACACATGTATACATATATCACACACATGCAAACACATACATATACATGAAATACATATATATGTATACTAACATATGTATACATATAATACACATGAATACACACACATATGCATACATACATGATAAAAATTTACTCCTCGAAGATAAAGCTATATATAAAATAATTAGGCATACCCCCGAGCTTCATGTTCTAGCTTAGAAGAACATGATTTCATCTCTCTAGTAGGATTCATCGTTATTCAAGTTAATAAAAAAAACCTATTATCTGATATCCATTCAGAAGCTTCAAGTTACTATCTAATCTGCTCATATGTTTTCATTATTGCCATCATTTTGGTAAGACATCAATATAGTCTCATCTTCATTATCCTTATTGATTTCATTTATTTCTTCTATTGTTAAATCTATGTTCTCATGAATCACATCATCTATTGGTGGATTAATATCTATTTCTGGTAATTCCTCTTCCTCATCAGTAGAATCAGCATGTAGAGAATTATCCTCTTCATCAAAAAGATTAGTATCATTATCACGTATAATGAGTCTAATTTCTATTCCAGATGTTGATGTATCAGTATCTGATGCTGAATCATCAAGAGGACTTTCTTCAATCTCTCTAACAATAAACTGTTCAAACAATGACCTACCTCTAGGTTGCACATGAATGACTTGCCACCAAGGATGAGCATCTGGATTTTTATAAAAAAATGCTTGTTCAATATGCCTAGGAAGAATATATGGTTCTTTAGTAGATCGCATTACCTTGGAAGAATCAATTGCTCAGATAATTCCTTTCTTATTGTAGAATTACTACCTTTATACTCCCCTCGATACCAATCAACCTTCAAAATGACCTATCAAAATATATAACAACAAAAACGTCCCATTATTAAGTGCTTAAAAAAATAACTAACTCTAAAAAATATATATAAACTTTTTTCTACCTGTTTGAATGTACGAAATGAAATTTTGTAGATACCAACAATAGTTCCTACGTAACCAAGTTCGCTATCTATAAGGTTCGTGTCTTTTGAGCTAGCATGTGATAGTTGCTTGAAACAAGCAACAATACTAGAATCCTCTTTTTTACGTAAAGAATCAATGGCTTTGATTCTAATATGCTGTCCAAAAGCCCACATATTAGTGAACATTCGAGTCTGCAAAATAAATTCTATTAGTAAATAGAAACTAACATACATATATGAAAAAAATAAAATATATATTTTAATAAAATTACCTTTTGTTCACAACCTATCATTAACTCTCTTTGCTCATCTGAGATTTCTTCATTATTTGCGTTGGCGCATTGCAAACGACTATATAGCCAATCCGTGAAAGAAGGTATATCTGTAATCTCATTATTATCGAGATTACGTCTAGATCTTTTTTTTTTTCACCTTTTACTTCGGAGACTTTGAAGTTCCTCGTACTCGCTAAGGAATGCTTGCATGCATTCGCTATTATATGCTACAAAAGTAGAAACATCATTTTTTTCTTGAAATGTAAATAAGAATGGAACCCCCTTACTTGATAATACCTCATCTGTTATTTTTGAAGAAGACTCGTTGGTTCATGCACGTGGAGCTTCTTCATGAACTGTTTCAAGGTACTCACTAACGTAATACATGCACTCTTCAAGCATCCAACCCTTTGCCATGGATCCTTCTGGTTTTGCTCTTTGTCGCACGTAACCTTTTAGTATTCCCATAAATCGCTCGACCCAAAACATCCATCGAGTGTTGACAACACCAGCAATCTCTATCTCATCTACAAGATGGACTAGTAAATGAACCTGAATATCAAAAAATGAAGTAGGAAGTTCTTTTTCCATCAAACATAGTAGCTCTTTGCATTCACGTTTTTTTTGTGGGATTGAATTTTTATCGATCTCTTTGGATGTAATCCACCTATACAAATCATAAAAACAATTGTAAAGAAGTTAATTAAAAAATAAAAGATATCCAATATTCATACATATTAAATATAAAAGTATCATAATTACCTTATAAGTGATCCAAGACGATAGATCACATCTCGTACTCCTTTCGTTGTACATCCATCGATAACCAAAGGTAAAATATGTTTCAAAAAGTTATGCCAGTCATGGGTCTTTAACCCAGATAAGCTCTTATCATCCATAGTAAACATGTTTTGAAACGATGCTCCATATCCTGTAGGAGTCTTGATCAATTGAATTCTATTGTTGATAGTCTGTATCTCTTTTGTTGTAAGTACCCAAGGAGCAGATGCATAAGTCGTTTCTTGTCGATGTCTATCAAAAACTGGCCATAACTTTGGTTTGGATTTTTGATCTTTCAAATCATTCCTTGATGCTGTGGTATCTTTTAGTCCAAGAAGATGCTGCCATAGTGAATAACCAATATTTTTGAATATATGCATAGGATCAAGAAGATGACATACTTTTAACTCTTTCCAATACTCCAACGAATACCATATTGATATGTTTTCTGCGAGTGCCAATTTCCCTTTACCTCTGTTCACATACTCATTATCTGAATCATCACTGAAGATTTCTGCTTCTGGATCTATCAGAGGTCCATCTGTCCATTTTTTATACCAATCCATAGGCTTCATAGGCTTTGGATACTGGCCTGTTTCAAGCTTTCCATTAAAATGTATCGCTTCTCTTTTAGATCTTAATGGATGATCATCAGGCAAGAATCGTCGATGTCGAAGATAAATATTTTTGTTGAGATTCTTACTATAGATTGATCTCAACCAATCACCACAATATGGACAAGCTTTATAACCCTTTGTAGATATTCCTGCATCATGGAAAATGATAAAAATATAATTAGATTAAATCATATTTATTTACATGCATATTGAATAAAAAAATTACATCAATACCTGAACAAACGCCATATCTAGGAAAATCGTGAATAGTCCAAGCCACAATACCACGAATCGTAATATGTCTTTCATTGATGCTTTTCGATACATCAATGACATTAATACCTCTCCATAACTCTTGAAGATCGTCAATGAGAGGAGCAAGATATACATTCATATCTTTAACTTGTCTTTTGCCTGGGATTAAAAGTGAAAGCATTAAATGTTCGTTTTTAATGCTAAGATATGGCGGAAGATTGTAGTTTATGACTACCACTGGCCATGTTGACCATTTACTGGATTTCATGGAGAATGGATTAACCCCATCTAATGCAACTCCTAACTTTAGATTCTGTGGATTTTGTGCAAATTCAGGCCATGTAGAATCAATATGCTGAAAAGCAACACTATCATGAGGAATTTTGATTATTCCATCAGTACTTTTGTGATCATGTCCCCAAGTCAAAAGCTTTGATAATTCGGGGCTTTGAAACATATGTCTAATCCGTGGAGCCAATGGAAAATGTCTCAATACCTTTTTCGGGATTTTACCTTCTTCACCCTTATATCGAGGAGATTGACATAGGACATGTCAAAGAGTCTGCATATTCACCTCTATATAAAATACAATCGTTAGGACATGCATGTATACATTGATAATCTATACAAGATTGTTGATTATCTTCTTCATTTCATCATGTGAGGTAGGAAGAAGATTCTGACTTGGTAAAAACTTTTCAGATAATAACCTGTAAGTTTATCAAAAAAGATATATTAAAAAAGGTAAATAAATATATATACATATATACATGCACGTTTTTATTCTTACTTTAGATAAGGTAAGAACAAGAACTTGAATTGAATAGATACTTTTTGTCCGTGCATCTTTTAAAACTATTAATGCATCTTTCAAAATATTTACGCAAAATTTGGATGGTAGGATACGACTGTTTGTTTTGGATGATATGAAGTATGTACCTTCATTGAATGATTTGTCGATTCACACTTTCAAACTGAACATATGTGTGAATTGACAAATCATTCATATCCTCCAAAACAAACAATCGTATCCCGCCATCCAAACAATCGTATCCTGCCATCCAAACAATCGTATCCTGTCAATTCACACATATGTTCATATAATGGTGACCTGGATGAATCACATGCACAGAGGTTACTCAAGATAGAGCAGGATTTCTCGGGTATGCAGTAAACCTCTTGCATGTCAATGATGAGCATCTGAACTTTAGGATACAAAGTGGACTACTCCATTATAATCAGATTGCTGTCTCTTGAGTAACCTCTGTGCATGCGACTCATCCAGGTCACCATTGCGAATATTTGGAAAGATGCATTAATAGTTTTAAAAGATGCACGGACAAAAAGTTTCCATTCAATTCAAGTTCTTGTTCTTACCTTATCTAAAGTAAGAATAAAAACCTGCATATATATATATATATATATATATATATATATATATATATATATATATATATATATATATATATATATATATATATATATATATATATATATATATATATATATATATATATATATATATATATATATATATATATATATATTTATTTATTTATTTATGCATATATATATATATAAATAGATAGAAAATTGAAATTTATACCTTAATAGTGTCGAAACAGATACATTACTCCATCCAAAACGATTTTGAAGGTTGAGAATAAGTAAGCTCGCATTTAGTCGTGTCAAACGACTTCCTTCATATACATGCTTTAGACATTCCTCTCGAAGATATTTCTCATTTTTAGAAATATCCATGCTCTCACTGTCATTTTGATACCAATCCTCAATAAAATCTACCATGCCATCATCTTCATCATTGTCACACAAATCTTGTACTTTATCATCTTTTGAATATAGATCTTTCAACTTTGCATATTGCACAGGATTAGTTTTGCGTAGCCTCCTCATGGAAGCTTCTGATAAATGAGGTCTTACTGGTAATTGTGAATGCTGTGGACGAATATCATCAACATCATACGTTGGAATCTACACATATAAATAAAACTCATTAGTATTCCATAAATGAATAAAATTTAAACTTCAAATATAAAATTAAGTATATAACTTATTAAATATGGATAGAAAATTTTTATTCTCTCTAGCTAAAAGGTGCTCTTGGAGATCTACGCCATCCATAATTCACTAATAGTTCATCACCAGCATGTAATGTAGTAATAGCATTGACAACTATGTATCTTAATACATCTCTACTCATGTATGGTGATTCATGACTATTTTCACGCTCCTCAAATGTGCAATTAGTCCTTGAACTATTATGTAACCCTCGACTACTATTTATCAAACCTGCTATATTTCCATGTGTGTAAGGTCTTCCATCAATATATAATCTTTCATTTTCTGCATGTAAAATCCTTCTACTAGTAAGGGATGCTACGTTCAAGCATATTCCATAAGTACTCATGCTTTGAACATAACGTGAAGTCGATGCCAATCTCCCCATCCATATATAGGACCACAAAATGACATAAGAGTGACTTCAGAGTTCGGGGGCACATACAAATCCTCTACAATAAAGAGACCACAACCAGCATTAGTAATAGTGGATGGAGCAATCATATAGCGATTACCCCAAAAGTTGAAAACCTCTCCATCTAAAGGAAGTGGTCCTCTATTCCATCCTCCATATCTTCTTCTATCATATGTTTGTACTAAAGAACGATCACGAGTTGGCAATGGATAATCTTCAGCCGTTTCATTCTCTAAACCAGGAGGTAGAGGATTTCTAGAAACCTCTGCTTGTAATTGATGAACAACAAGTCCATGACGTGTACGAGGTATATTAACATTATGAGAAAAATCATCATCATCATCATGATCGAGCAACTATTCCTGTATATCAATAATAATTTGATTTTATACATGGTTTTTAAATAAAATAATGACATTAATATATATAGAAAATACATACCCAAGCATTATCACGTTGACTAGGTGATGGTGCACGCTCAAATGTACCATACTCTGCCTCATGTTGAATACATTCCAATCGTGGTCTTCGATACGTGCCATAACAAGAGTTACACCAACATATAATATGCTCTTGATAGTAAAATTCATCATAATTCCTATCGGAGGACACATGTGAAGTCGTTGCATGGGTAGGAGGTGGTGGAGTACCCTCTGATTGATCAGAATCTGCACATCATAAAAAACATAAAAAAAAATATAAGTTATGTATCCATCAAATATATTTAAAATTAAATATTTCATATACTTACAGTATAAAGTCGTTGCACGAGGAGGAGACGGTGGTGGAGTTCCATCTGATTGATCAGAATCTACAAATAATGGTATTTGATATTAATAATTTGATTATCTACATAAATAAAAAATTCACATATACATATTTACACATACACATATATTCACATATACACATTTACACATACACACATATTCACATATACACAACTACATATTATTGTGGGATAAATGCATGTATTTTGTATGAATGAGTGTATATGCATGCATGTGTGTGTACGTATATATGTGGATATGTATATGTGTGTTTATGTTATATGTATGTATATGTGTATATGTATACATATATGCATGCGTATATGTTTGCATGTATATGTGTATGTGGGTATGTGTATGTGTATGTGTATGTGTGTGTATATATGTGTATGTATTCTGACTTTTTTTTCTGTTTGAGATTAAATTAACAGGAGATATTGTATGGTCGAAAAAATAAGAGGCGAGCTAACATACCACCTGAGTCGTGGCAGTTTTTTCGTAGACAGCTACGTCTTCAGGAGTCATTTCCTCAGTAGAAGGTACACAAATTAATAGTTTATATTTATAATTTTTATATATTTTAGTAATTTTTTACATTTAATTTATGTATTTTTTTTCTTGAATAAACAAGCTGCTGCAAAGAAGAGAGTGGAGTCGGGCCACACATCGCACTTAGGCCAAATGGGCCATAATGGTTTTGTAGCTACGTTTGAAAGTATATGTGTTATGTGAGTATATTTTTTATTTTAGTTAAAATGCAAGCAACTAATGTTTTTTATTTGTTTCATTGCAGCGAAAGGATTATGGCCGATATCCTACGAAACACGAGATCGATTATGCTACACATTTTGGATATCGGCGATTGGGCGAGTATATACAAGATCATCCTGATGCCTTTGTGAGTATTTTTAAATTTTATATAATTATTTTGTTGTTATGAATGTTTTAATTATTTTATTGATTTATGTTTGTTATATGTAATACAGGAGTATTATGGGGAGACAAATATGGATGAGGTGGAGAGACAAACATAGGAGGGACGATCTCGATCGTCACAGGGTGATCATGACGATGAGGATGAGGAAGATCAGGATGATCATGATATTGTTGATGATGATGAGGATCATGATGATGATGATTAGGATTTTAGTTGATTATGACATTGGATTATATGTATTTACATTGATATATATATATATATTATCTATATATTTTTCATTTCAGTTATGTTTTGAATTGTGTGTATGGTATTAAGTAATGAAGAGTTTTGTTCTATTGATTGTTATTATTGTTTATATTAAGCATGTGTTTTAATACTTTAATTATATAATTCATTCATATGTGTGTACCTAAGTGTATATGTATGTGTGTGTATATGTATGTATGTGCATGTGTATGTGTGTGTATATGTATGTATGTGCATGTGCATGTATAAGTGTATATGTGTGTATGAGTATGTGCATGTGCATGTGTATGTGTGTGTATATGTATATGCATGTATATGTATAACTCTATGTGTATGTGTGTGTATGTGCATGTATATGTGTATATGTAGGTATGTGCATGTGTGTGTGCATGTGTATATGTGTTTTAATACTTTAATTATATAATTCATTCATATGTGTGTACCTAAGTGTATATGTATGTGTGTGTATATGTATGTATGTGCATGTGTATGTGTGTGTATACGTATGTATGTGCATGTGCATGTATAAGTGTATATGTGTGTATGAGTATGTGCATGTGCATGTGTATGTGTGTGTATATGTATATGCATGTATATGTATAACTCTATGTGTATGTGTATGTGTGTGTATGTGCATGTATATGTGTATATGTAGGTATGTGCATGTGTGTGTGCATGTGTATATGTGTTTTAATACTTTAATTATATAATTCATTCATATGTGTGTATCTAAGTGTATATGTATGTGTATGTATATGTATGTATGTGCATGTGTATGTGTGCGTATATGTATGTATATGCATGTGCATGTATAAGTGTATATGTATGTATCAATATGTGCATGTTCTTGTGTATGTGTGTGTATATGTATAACTCTATGTGTATGTGTGTGTATGTGCATGTATATGTGTATATGTAGGTATATGCATGTGTGTGTGCATCTTCATCATGTATAAGTGTATGAGTGCATATCAATAAGTGTGAGTATGGTATGTAATGAAAATAACACAATTCAAATGATCTACAAATAATAGAAATTGTACTTACAATTGTTAGCCATAGTTTTTGCTTGGTTAGCTTCTTGAATAACCTGCAATAAAGAGAGAAAGAAAAGAGAGAGAGAGAGAGAGAGAGAGAGAGAGAGAGAGAGAGAGAGAGAGAGAGAGAGAGAGAGAGAGAGAGAGAGAGAGAGAGAGAGATCTAGAGAGAGAGAGAGATCTAGAGAGAGAGAATTCAAAGAGAGAAAGATGTAGAAAGAGAGAAACAAAGAGAGAGGGAGACAATAACAGAGAGCTTAGGCAAAACAACAATTCTGCATATACTTGCTTCAGCTCGTAAGCACAGCGCAATTGCGAACATTGGAGAGCTCTTCGATCGGATGCGTGAAAATGCGGATTGCAGAGCCTCCAACGTTTTAATTTTTGTTCGTCAACAGATCGTCGTGTAAGCGATGCTATTCATCGTCGGATAAGCAACATTTTTTAGCGTCGCTTATGCGACGGCTAGCGGTGTCGCTTATGCGACGCAAAAAAGCGTCGCTTAAGCGACGCATTTAAATAGCGTCGTTTAAGCGACGTTGTACGGGAGCGTCGCAATCCAAGTCGCAAATACCGTCGTTTTTTGCGTCGTCTAATCGACGGTCCACGCCTGACGCTAATTACGACGCAAGTTGCAATTTTATAGCGACGAAATTCTGTCGCCTTAACTGTCGCTATACGCCCGTATTCCTTGTAGTGGGATATTGGAACCAAATTCCCTTTAAGAATTTTCATTCTAAGGCTAAAGAGAAAAGGAATCATCATCGTTTTTTAGCATTTGTCATTAAACTAGGAGTAGATATCTCCTTAGAACATGACTTTGACACATGGGGAGATATGTTCTTCCAATAATATAAATAAGATTAAATGATTTCCCTTTACAACAACATATGTCATTGTTAAGAATTGGTTCTTCCAAGAAAAACACAATGGTCATGAAGAAGATTTATTCCAAGAGAATATGGTTAGGAGATTTTTATCTCCATAGATCTTATTATTTTAGGGTTGAGGATTTTGTTAAAGTGTATGAAGATCCATAGATAAAGAAGGGATGAATCTTTATTCATCCAAAGCTCTCTCAAGAGAAATTGAAAGGATAAGAAAAGTTCAACTTAGATGATTAATTTAGTTGAAGTAAGTCTAGTTTACTTACAGAGATAATTCTAAAAGGAATTTGTTTCTCCGAAGTAACTCTATCTTGATTCTAGAGGAATAGTCAAGGTTAAGAGTTTATCTTTTAGATTGCCTAGATAGAAATGAAACTATCCTATTTTTGGGAATAAGGAGATTAATTAGTCACACTAGTTGGATTTAGTCTCATTATAGGATTCTAGATGAGAAGCTATGATATTCTATTCCCAATCTCTCTAATGCCAACAACTTGATATTTTCTGGGAGCAACCATCAAAGATCCTCTCCATATGCCTTCCAATACCATTTTGAGTAGTTAGGCACACTAGTAAGATTGAGTATCATCAATAGATTCTAGATGGGAAGTTATTATATTCTATTCCCTGTCTCTCTAATGCCAACAACTAGATCTTTCTTGGGAAAAACCATCAAAGATCCTTTCCACATGCCTTTCAATACCATTTTGAGGACAAAATGGAACTAAGCGGAAGGAGTTTTTATAAGTAAGGTCCTAAACGTTAGGGATGGGGATGATAGTCTAGGATGGCCTTCATCCTAGACCACTCATTCATTGGGAGTGGTAAGTGGAAAAGGAGGCGTAGAGGTAGTTCTCCACCCACTAGTCATACAAGTATATCTATGGGTTGCTAAAGGTGTGGGGGTTGTCCGTTTTCACACAGTTGTATGTTTCTCTTTTCACTTATGAGTCCCATGCATCCTTATCCTTTCATGATAGGTATACCCATGCAAAAGAAAAGAATCCTTCTACAATGCAACATGAGTCTGTTGGAGGGTTAGGATTGATTAGCACCACCTCCACATAGAAAGTCCATCATTGAAGAAGAAGAAAACACTGAATGGAAAAGAAAGTGGCCTTGATAACTCCACATCACTTCTTAGCCTTTGTAACTTGTGGAACTTTTCACCTTCGGCACACACATAGACTTGATGATCCGTGTACTTAGTTTCTTTGAGTTTTTCTCATGTATATTAGTTTAGAGGATGTCTCAAGTTTTTCTTTTTTCTCATTTTCTTGGGTTCGTGATCTAATTACCACTCTCATTGGTTCTTTCTTGTCTCCATCACTTCCTAATAAAGCTAGATTCTTTAGAATGTTCAACTAGTATTAGGATATCTATTAGGGTTCAATGGAGAATCCTTAAATAGATACTCTCAACCATAGTTTTCAAAAAATCCTTTGGGCATTTTTAGTAATCGCCTTGAAGCTTGGGGAAAATCGTCGATGAAAGGATGGATTCCACACTATGGCATGCAGCTCTAGGCTAAGTGGGTTTTGTTCTAGGATTTTTAGATATACTTCTAACCATATACTAGATGTTAGAGCTTTCAAGCTCATAGTAATCACTTGGAAATTCCATTTTGGCATGTAAGCAATGAGTATCACTTATATTTAGATGCTATGTTTGAACATTCCTCAATGTATAGTTCATTAATTTTTGGATATCTAGTAGTTGTATCTACTATCACTGTTGCGTTATTTGAATTTTCTTCCACATCTTTCAGAGGCACTATGTTGGGTGGTGGTGGTGGTTGTGTTTCAAAACTAATCTGGGTGGTTCTTGGTTGCTTGATTCATATCTATGTATGGGGAATATGGTATGGTCCTCTTTGTTGGTACCTATAAGGGTTTTATTGTGGGTACATGGGTCTTGGTGGGTACTGAGGTCTTGGGTGTGGTTTATTGTAAGAACAATCTTTAGTCATATGATTTTATCACTTTTTCTATATTGGGAAATAAAGCCATTTTTTTCTATCTCTTGGCAAATTACATGGGCCTCAATTGCACACATGCATTGAGTGGCTTCCATTATAGATTTGAAAATGTCTCAAGGGTTGCATTCTTGGAGGATAATTAAGGTTCTTGTTTTTTTGTGCCTAATTTGCACTCAGCTTCTTAGCTATCCAATCCACAATTTCTTTTACAAATGATTAGACAACCAAGCAAAGGATGAAACTTCACTTTGATATCTAGTACAAGAGTGTTCAAATCTATGAATGAATTATCCTCAAGGTCCACACATCCTTTAGTACATTATTCAACCTTGAGAATATTTTGATGTAGACCAAAGATCTAAGTTGTCCATTGATTGATTTATCCAAGAACAAAGAGATTAACTTATGTACTAAGGGCCGCACACATTCAAGACATTGATCTATATATTGTTTGAATACTCTAGCCATAGTTCTTATCGAATAATGAATGAATTGTTCATGGCTATATTACAATTATGAAGGATCATGTTTCTTGCTATAAAAGAAGGATCATCCAATGCTCTAAAAGAATTTCGGGATAAAAAACGGGAACCAAACCAAGTTTTTATCAACTAGTGTTAACTCAAAGACCTCATATTTGGTGAATAAATCAATAAGTTCTTTGCTCTCAGAACTTGATTGAATTCAACCACATGATGATATGGATCAGTGGACCCCATCATGATAGTCTTTTATGGACTTCATCACTTGAGATGGTTGAAGATATCTTATAATGAGTCGATAGGGCATGTAATCATTTCTCGGTCTTCATTTACAATCCTAGTCCAAATGTAAGGTAATTTGTCTTATATTTGTTCTTGATATATTTAGGTAGTGATGTGTGTGAACACATTAAGACCGCCACGGCACTTTTTCCCTCTTTAGGAGGTTTTCTCCCCCAGCTTGTATATATGCATATAACCCTAACAAGTCACTTATCTTTGTACATTCTCTTGGTAATACATTCATTGTTGTGTGTTGTGCTCCAAGCTTCTTCTTCTTCCTTGTGATTTTTGCATGCTTCCACAAACCTCAAACTCCAACAATTTGTATCAAAGTAGGTTGCTGCTTCAACTAGGGCATCATCAAAACCTCTCCAGTCATAGTCTCAAAATTGCATGAAAATTGGTGAGCATACTCAGGGTGATCAAGAGTTCAAAACAACTTCATTTTGTTGAGTCGAAATTGCGATCTCAACTCGTTTTGGCCTCTGAATGCACTATCTTAGTGCTTGTGTAGGCAATTTTGTCTTTTTGTGCCAAAGATGTGTATAGGTTTTGGTTTGCTACTATAAGCATCTTAAATTCTGCTACAATTCTAGCAAAACTTGATAAGGTAATTCTGTTCAACTTTTTGAGATACAATCATTTTTCTACATCAGGGTATTTTAGTTAGTGGCCATGGCTGAAAGCAGTAGTGATGTATTCTATATGTTGGTTGTTGAGGATAAGCTGGACGGTACCAATTACCCATTATGGGCTTATATGATGCTTCATGTACTGGTTGCAAAAGGACTGTTGAATATTGTGCAGGGTGTTGAAAAACGTTCTATTACACCTACAAACATAGTTGCTGAAGGTGATGTAGTTAGTGTTGAAGATGGTGATATTCTTCAGGTTCCTGTTCATGCTACAATTCTTGTTGCACCTACTGTAGAGCAACTTTGTTGGGATGGCAGAGATGCTCAGGTGCATGCATTGATAGCCTTGCTTGTCAAACGTGCCATTATTCCTCACATTCACTCTTGCAAGACAACAAAGGATGCTTGGGATACACTTACCATTTTATACTAGGAAAGGAATGATGCTCGTGTTGCTTACCTTCCAAAACAGTTGGAGAGTGAGAACATGAATGAAGGAGATTCCATGGACAATTTTTTGACAAAGATCAAAGATTTGAAGGAGCAATTGGTTTTTGCTGATGAAGTCTTGCCTGACAGTTCACTTGTGCAGCCTATTATGAATGGTCTTCCAGATTCATATCAGAGTTTTGCTTCTACTCTTCAATTGATGATGAAGGGCAATCCAAATGCCTCAAGATTTTAGGAGTTAGTCTCTGTTCTATTGCAGAAAATCAATCTAGGCAAAACAAGTCCATTATGCATGTTGCATATCAAGCTTTCCTGGTTAGTTAGAAGGGCAAAGGTAAATGGAGCTCTTCTACTAGTAAGCAAAAATTTGCTATTTTGCACAATCAAAGAAGGATGACAGAGACAATAAGAAAACAGAAAAGCATAATTTTTTTTTGCAAATACTATAAAGGAAATGATCATGTCATGAAGAGCTATCCAAAACTGGCTGCAAAAGAGGCAAAGAAAAAAGAGTTTGGAATGGTTGTTGTAGAGACCTCTACACCCAAAACAGAGTGTGTTAATCTTGTGCAGAATGAAGAATGGGCATTTACTATAGTTTGCACTTATGACCCATCTTCTCATGAACATTGTATGTTTGTGCTAGAATCAGATGTTTGGTACTTTGATAGTGGGTAACCCCAAACATATTACCTCATAGTGCAGTTTCTTCACATCACTCGAGCCTACCCCTATAGGGAATATTGTCACATGCACCTACAACTCGTCTTATCCTATCATGGGAGTTCATAAGATCATTCTAACTACTGTTGATGGTAGTTGTTACCGTTAGTGTCCATGTGAAAGGCCAAATGGCCACTCGACACTTCTTTGTATATGTTCTTTAATAAAACATATAGTGGCCTGGTCAACCATAGACTGTATGTTCGACCGCATTGGTGAGACCTAAGAAGTCTGTCATCGCGCTCCTTGTGTACTATGTTTTCTATGTATTCTGCAGCATCCGTGCAAAGTACTATGTGCGGCCTCAGGAGCTCAGTTTTCTACTCCGAGAATATCATCGTGGAGCTCTTTAGAAGGAGAGCGCACTGTGGTGCATTGTCATCGAAATACTTCATTGGTATCAGAGCAGTTCAATGCAAAAGGCTTTGTTCCTTTTGTGTGAGTGAAGCGAGCAGCCCCCCAAGCTTTCTCCAAGGCTTACGACTAAGGCGGTGACCAAGGCATAGACCTTGGAATACCTTGTCATCCGAGTCACTGAAGTCACTGTTGGCATCATTGGTTGCGTGCAAGGGAGGACCTCAATGATCAAGGAAGATAGAGGTTCCTGATACTTCCCGGGAGCTCACCCATCCCAATATTGTTCCCCCCAGAGCTCGCTTAACCGTGACAATCTCTTGCCACTAAGCTACACTTTTGTGGTGTCTGAAGAAGGGGAAAGACTAAGGTTGACATGCTAAAGGTAAAGGACAGAATGTTGATGGGCATGTTAAACAATTACCTCCACCATCTACTTCGACTGTGAAGATTGAAGAAATTAATACTATTTCTGATGATGTTGATGTGTTGACACTTGATAGTACTGTGCCATCTGAGGTGCCTATGGTTGATTCTCTTTCCCACACATGGCTGCTAGATTCTAGTGCTTCTTTCCATGTGACACCACACAGAGAATGGTTCTCTAATTATGCAGCAAAGTCTCTTGGTACTATGAGACTTGGTGACTCTTACCAGTGTGATGTTGTGGGTATTGGAGATGTGGTTGTGCAGTTCATTGATGGATCAAAATTTACTATGCATAATGTACGCCATGTACCTCACTTATCATGCAGTTTGATGTCAGTTGGTCAACTTGATGACCTTGGTTACAAGGTGGTCTTCTATGCTCAGTCTTTTCGCATATCAAAGGGCAATATGGTTATTGCAAAAGGAAGCAAAGTTGGCTCACTTTATCCTTTATTTGTATCACAAAAACAACACTTGTTAGCTGTTACTAAATAGGCTATGGCTTGTATTTGGCATGGTCATTTGGACCATATATCTCGAAGTGGAATGGAAAATCTTACTCGTTCTGGATACTTACCTGTGTTATCGTTCTCCGATTTTTCATTTTGTGAGCATTGTCAATATGGAAAGCAAACCAGAAATGTGCATAGAACGCACACTGATTCTTCAATTCAGCCTTTAGATCTCGTTCATACAGATGTGTGTGGTCCCATGCCCACTAGGTCCTTAGGTGGTTCTCTCTACTTTGTCACTTTCATAGATGATGCTACTAGAAAAGTTTGGGTATATCCTATCAAATCGAAGGATGAGGTATTCCCTACTTTCAGAAAATGGCTTGCTTCAGTTGAGACTGAAAAAGGAACTAAGCTTAAGGCTTTACGTTCAGATAATGGGGGTGAGTATACCTCACATGAATTCAGCTTTTTTTGTTAGTCTAGAGGGATCCATAGAGAGTTTACAGCTCCTTATACCCCAGTACAGAATGGTGTAGCTGAGAGGATGAATAGAACTATTCAAGATAGAGTAGTCTCTATGTTGCATCATGCAAACCTCTCACAAGGCTTTTGGGCAGAAGCAGTATTGACTGCAGTTCATGTGATTAACCTTTCACCTAGTACTGCCAAAGGTCTTAAAGTGGCACAAGAGTTATGGACAGGGAAGCCACCATATTATGATCATCTTCGAGTTTTCGGGTGTGAAGCATATGTTCATACACCCAAGAATCTTAGACAAAAGTTGGACCATAAGTAAAAAGAAATGCATTTTTCTTGGATATGGTCGAGAAGGACAATTTGGATATCGCTTGTTGGATCCTGAAACACGATCAGTGATGAGAAGTAGTGATGTCATTTTCAATGATTCTAAGATGCATAAATAGCCCATTAAGGAGGTTGAAGTGAGAAGACTGGTGTTTGAGGATACTAGTCCTCCGGTTAGCATGCATAAAAATGCTGCACATAGGGATGTTCAAGAGAATGTCCATTCAGATCAGTTTGCACATGTTCCTGTTCAGCAACCATTGAGATGTTCTACACGTGTCTCACATCCACATGATAGATATGTTCCAGGTTTAAATTTTGTTATGCTAACAGATGCCGGTGAGCCTTCTTGCTACAAAGAGGCTATGCAGAGAGAGGATCATGTCAAGTGGGAGCATGCCATGAAGAGTGAGTTGGATTCTATTCACAAGAATGGTACTTGGGATTTAGTACCTTTGTCAAATGGCAGGAAATCTTTACCATGTAAATGGGTATATAAGCTGAAATTCACATCGAATAGTGCTTCTCCAAAGTATAAAGCACGACTTGTTACAAAGGGTTTTAAGAAACAACATGGTGTTGATTTCGAGGAAATCTTCTCTCCAGTGGTCAAGATGACTACCCTGCACATGTTGCTTGGATTCGTTGCAATGGAGGACTTAGAGCTAGTCCAAATGGATGTGAAAACTGCTTTCTTGCATGGAGATCTTACAGATGAGATCTATATGGAACAACCAGAGGGTTATGTAGTTCTTGGCAAGGAAAGTCTAGTTTGTAAGCTTAAGAAGAGCTTGTATGGACTTAAACAGTCCCCTAGACAATGGTACCAAAAGTTTGATGCGTTTATGAAGTCTCAAGGCTATTCTCAAAGTAATGAGGATCATTGTCTCTACACAAAGAGATGCTCAGATGGCAGCTTGATATTCTTGATACTTTATGTTGATGATATGTTGATTGCTAGGAAGTCCTCTTATGATTTGTCAATTCTCAAAAAGAAGTTGAGTCAGACATTTGGTATGAAGGCTTGTCTCAAAGTGAGTACATATCCAAAGTACTTCACAGGTTCAATATGCAGGGTGGAAAGGCATTGAGTACAAATTTACCCACATATGTGAAATTGAGCAAGGATGATTGCCCCAAATCACATGAGGAAAACGAATTCATGACCAAAATTCCCTATCACTCTGCTGTTGGTAGTCTCGTGTATGCTATGGTAGCTACGAGACCAAACATTGCATTTGCAGTGGGAGTTGTGAGCAGATATATGTCTAATCTTGGCAAGAAAGATTGGGAAGCGATCAAGATTATTTTAAGATATCTGAGTGGCACTAAGGACAAGTGTCTATGCTTAGGTAGAGGGAAAGCATCCATTATTGGTTACACAGATTCTGACTATCTGGTTGTGTAGACAATCGTAAGTCTACATTCGGGTACATTTTTCATTTTGCTGGAGGTGCTATCTCTTGGAGATCTCATCTTCAAGAATGTACAACTATTTCCATCCAGAAGCAGAGTATGTTGCAGCAAGTGATGCATGTAAGGAAGCATTGGGGCTTTCTCGTCTTGCTTGTGATATGGGTTTACCTCAGCATGTACCTCGTTTTCTCAGTGATAGTCAGAGTGCCATTGCTTTGGCTAAGAATCTGGTCTATCATGCAAAGACCAAGCACATTGAGGTGAGGTATCACTTCATTAGAGATTTCTTAGCCACTGAGCGCATTATTCTTGAGAAGGTTCACACTCGAGATAATGCTGCAGATGTTTTGACTAAAGCTCTACTACATGATAGTTTTCGACATTGTTATCACTTGATGGGGGTTACTTGATTCCTGATCTTACACAGTCACTTGTCTACTGTTTAACATGCCCATCAGGTAGGAGGTATAGTTTGTATACTTACACTCAGGTATTCTTTATGATTCTTTATTTTTTCTCCCATAGTTACTTTGGCCATATTGGCCTTTAGTGGGAGATTGTTACCATTAGTGTCCATGTGAAAGGCCAAATGGCCACTAGACACTTCTTTGTAAATGTTCTTTGATAAAACATATAGTGGCCTAGTCAGCCATAGACTATATGTTCAACCACATTGGTGAGACCTAAGAAGTCTATCATCGCGCTCCCTGTGTACTGTGTTTTTTGTGTATTCTGCAGCATCCGTGCGAAGTACTATGTGCGGCCTCAGGAACTCGGTTTTCTACTCCGAGCATATCATCGTGGAGCTCTCGAGAAGGAGAGCGCACTGTGGTGCATCGTCATCAAAATACTTCAATAGTTCTTTTACATTGACAGATGCTTTATTTGTGCCAAAGATTAAGAAGAATTTGTTATCAGTTTGAGCTTTAGCCAAGATTGGCTTGGTTGTGAAAGCTGTTGATGGTAGATGTATAATTCATGATCTATCAAATGGTGGTCATTATTGATTCTGGCATTTTATGCTGTGGGTTGTATAAGCTCATAGACTATGAAAAATCTATGAATGATTCAACATGTGCAATACATGATTCTCAGGCTATGTCAGATGCAAAGCTTTGGCATGCACACTTTGGTCATCTGAATTTTGTTAGTTTGCTATGCCTGCAAAAATCTGAAATGATGTCCTCTATGCCCAAACCTGAGGCACCTAGTAAACATGTCTGTGAAGCTATATTTTGGGCAAAATATAGCGTTCCTCCTTCCCAAAAGATGGTTCAGTTCAAGCTACTCAGGAATTGCAGCTTGTACACAGTGATGTATGTGATCCTATGCAGACAGCTTCCTTTGGGAACTATCTTTACTTCATGACTTTCATTGATAATTTTTCTAGGCATGCATGGGTATATCCATTGAAAGCAAAGTCCAAATTGTTTATGTGCTTCAAACAGTTTCTGGTTTTGGCTGAAAATGTGTCAACATGTAAAATGGGCACCCTCCATTTTGATCGGGGGGGATATATGCCTTTTGATTTTTAATGCATTTCTCGCTTAATGTGGGATAAAACATCAGTGTACAATTCTGTATACCCCCCAAGGCAATGGAGTTGGTGAACAAAGGAACAAGTCACTCATGGAGATGGCGAGGTGTATGGTCAAGAGTTAGGTTTTACCATAGTTTCTTGCTTGAGGATGTTATGTGTGCATCATATGTACTTAACAGGTGTCCCACTAAAGCATGGCACTCTATCACTCCATATGAGGCTTGGCATGGTTGCAAGCCATCTGTTGCTCACTTGCATGTTTGTTGTTGCCTTGCATATGCATTAGTGCCTGAACAACAATGCAAGAAATTAGATGATAAAGCAGTGAAGTGTATTTTTGTTGGGTACAATTCTGAAAGCAAAGGCTATCTTCTGTATCATCCACAAATTAAATGCATTTTGATTAGCTGTGATGTTGTTTTTGTGGAAGATGCTATTCAACCATTACTTTCATGTACTAAGAAGACATCAATTAGCTCTAAAGACATGTATGACACCTTGCTGCCTCTTTTTACAGGTGGACAGTCTAGTGCTAGTCCAAATGAGGCAACTTTTCAACCTTCACATGTTTCATGTGATGATGCAAATCATTCCATTTCTTATGTCGATTTACATGATGCACTTGTTGATGAGAGAACTCATATAGAGGAGTCAAAAACTATGCCTAAATGGCTGGTGAAAACTTCACGAGATAGCAACTTAGATGCACCTCTAGCATATCATACTCGTTGAGGCTCTCATAGTGCTTCTTTTGCATCAGATTGTTATGGTATGACTACCTCTAGACTGTATGATGAGATTGAACCTATTTCGTTTGATAAAACACAAAATTCAAAAAAATGGATGGTTGCTATGAAATCAAAATATGATGCTATTATGGAAAATGGTACCTGGTCTTTATGTTTCTTTCCTCTTGGTAAGAAGGCCATTGACACTAAGTGGGTATACAAGTTGAAGCCCAAGCTTGATGGAATAGTTGACAAGTATAAGGCTAAGCTTGTTGCAAAGGGTTATGCTCAAGAAAGAGGCATTGATTTTGATAAGACCTTTGAGACCTTTGTTGCTACATGCCAAATGACTACTTTTCATAGCATTTGTGCACTTGCAGCTCATCATGTTTGGAATGTACATCAATTGGACATTAAAACTAAAAACTACATTTCTAAGTGGTGATTTGCATGAAGTAGTGTATGTCTTTCAACCTCGTGGCTTTGTGCAGAAAGGGCATGAAAATCAAGTGTGCAGGTTGAAAAAGGGTTTATATGGTTTGAAGCAAGGAGCACATGCTTGGTATGAAAAGATACATGCCAACCTGATTGCACATGGTTTTGAGAACAATACAACTGAGAGAACCTTATATGCTAAGCATGCAAATGATGTGCTTTTGATCATTGTTGTGTATGTTGATGAATGCTGCTCACTGGTCCTCATGAGAAGCATATTTCTGATTTTAAGGATGATCTACATGCCTGATTTGAGATGGAAAATTTGGGGCATTTGCATCATTATTTGGGCATTCAGTTTATGCAAGTTGATGGCGGAATAGCTTTGTGTCAAACAAAATATATTGACACATTATTGCAACATTTCGGTCTTGAAGGCATCAAACCTATTGTGACTCCTATGGATGGTTCAAAAGTGGTGGGACCCATTCAAAACTTAGAAAGCTGAAGACCTTCTTGTTTTTCTTGGAAATTCATCATGGATGTATCAAACTCCAAAAGCCCTCAGATTGGGAATTCTTATGGGTTTTCTTTCCTGATATAGAGGGTAGATGGTAAAAGGAGGATATGAGAGAAAATATGTGCAAGATCAGAGGCTTCATCAAGGAAATAAGAGGAGCATATTGATGGGACCTTTGCATTTTCTTTTTGGGCTGAATAAGATGGGAAAGAAGGAGGTAGAGGATCTATGGAGAAGAGATAGTGCATATTCAGCCTAGCGAGAAGATTGGGGAGGCATGGAGAGGAGGACTAGGTGATCTAGGAGAGTTCATAAAAAGGAAAGTGCAAGACTTTGATGGGACAGAGTAGTAGAGGAGTTTAGAGGAGCAACATATATCATAGAGAAAGGAGATTCCATGCAAAGAGAAGGCAAGAGAGATCCAAGCTCGAATTCTATGAAAAATACCCCATGTGAAATGGATGCAACCATATGAACTTCATGAAGATGTATGATGAGCAAATTACAAGGTTGATGTAGAGACCATTTTCCTTGTGTGCATTGGTGTACATGGATGATGGAAGACATGTATGTTCCCATATTTGTCAAATGGTGTGTCCAACTAAGAAGAGATCAAAAAGCAAGATTGCTACTCTAACTTATATAAGGAAAGGAGAAAAACTTAAAAAAGGGGGGAACAAATGGCAACCATTTAGATCATAGAGAAAGTATGAGCTATAGAAAACCAAAGGAAAAGGAAAGAACTATTGTTGTAGAGACTAAGAGGCTAAAGAGGAGAAAGGGATGAAAGAATGAAGAAAATAAGAGAAGCAGAAAGAGATGAATAGAGGCACATTTTTTTTTTCAAAAGAATGCCCATTTCTTTTCAAACAAAGCCAATGGATGTCTACTAAGCCTTGTAAATGCACGAGAGAAATCCTCTAGTTGCATAATCCCCAGAACATGCATCATAACATTGTATAAATATAGTTTTCTTTAGGAATTTTAAAAACTCTTGATCCATCTATGTGAAAGAACAAAATTTAGGGCACATGTATGCAAGTCACTTGCAACTCATTTGTAAAGGCTTTTTTTCAATTTTGAATAAAGACTAACTTGAACAAGCAAAATCGTAACTTCTTCTTCTTGAGATCTTATCTCCTTCTTCATGAGTTTGTGTGCATGTATATGGTGTGTAATGTGTCCGTGGATGTGTTGTCTACCCGTTTCCCACCTTTTTTCATTGTTTTTATGTATGTATGAAGTGTAGGGAGTTGTTACATGAAGATAGGTGATTCTTGACACATGGTTTTTTGGTCATAACTTTGCATTAAAAAATCATTATCCTTGTAGACTACTTTGAATAAATGCGTTCTCACTGAGATCTTCAAGATGAACCCACTACTTTTCATATTTGGACCTTTGATCTAGGAGAAAACTTTGTTTCTGTGACGGATGCTACAACAGGTATCGTGGAGCATACTTGTGTGTAAAGGGTGTTGGTGCAAGGTAATAGCTTCCTTGTACACATTTACTTGGCATTATACGCATAAGCCATCTTGTAGAATAGATGATTCTATGCAATTGAATAGGTCATACTCTAAGTCAATTTCAACGTGCTAGTCAAGGCACCACTTGAATGTACTCATAAGACATGTGAGAACTGTCTAGAATCAATTGTCAAGAGCTAGCATGACCATGCACATTTTTGGCACCGTTGCTAGGGATGAGGGACTAAGTCAAGATGCCTACATGATGGTTACATAATCTTTGTGGAGAGAACATGCATGAAGAGGAAGTTGAGCACAATTGGTAAAGTCACAAATTTTGCACTTGCTTTCTCATACACATCTGAGAGTGTGGAGAAATCTCTTTAGAAATAGGTAAGGATTTGGAGAACTGGGGTTGATGACTTAGAAATGAGTGGAACAAGGGAGGATAAGACAATTAAACATTCAAATCCCCAAAAAAAGAAATTTTCCTCTTTGAATTGAGCACAAACAAGGACAAAAGAAAACAAAAAACCATGTCCAAATCTCATTCGTTTACACATGTATTGCAGGATAGCACACGTGTCTGGTATCATGAGAAATTCAATTACTTAAAACTTTCGACATAGATGGTTTGGGGGTCCTACAAAATTGAGAAAATACTCATCCAGGTGAGCCCTTCATGCCTATCAACTTAGGCTTGCCTACACATGTGCGAGCAAATTGGTCAATCCTTGGAAGAATTCATAGGTGAATTCGCAAAGAGAGGGATTAGACATAATATCACTTCTTTGATCCATAGCTTCAAACAAGAAAACAATGAGCAAGTAAGGCTCACAGATAGAAGGTTCAAACAATATGTGGATCATTCTCCAGATAGTGAAAGGCCTACCCGAGTAAAAATGATTTCATTATTTTTGGATGGCTTGCCTAATGGAGATTGGAGTCCAAAATCAATCCAAGCCCAAACCCTATCAAGCTCAACCCATGAGGATGCCAATGTAAGATGATGCCTACAGTGTGGAGGTTACCACCCAACTCATGCTTGTACAAGAGGAGGACTGATTCCACAATATTCTTATGGTCTGCCACTCATGCAAGGATCAAGTTTCTATCTTCATATTGAGCATAATTATACTAATCACACCACGGGTAATTTTCATATAATAGACAAACTTGAAAAACTCAACCCCAACCTTATAGACCATATAATTATCCACAAAGGGAGCAAGCTAAGGAGGCTCCAAGATATTTTGTGAATCACGGACCTCCACCAAATCAAAGACCATATGACTTTCATGGATATTCTCAACCTCAAGCTTTCAAGGATATCCTCAACCTCAACAGGTATCGTGATAACCACCACCCCACCCACAAAACATAGTGCTAGTAAAATACACCCAACCTAAAAAAAACACAAATAAAGCAATAATGCCAATGACTCCTTTAACTAGCTCAAAGAATATCACCTAAGGATAGGAACTATGGTGAACATTATTCTTATGATAAAAATCACGTGGAGTATGAGGCAACTTACAAGCAACAATATTATGAGTATGATGGCTATGATGGGTTTGAATATACTAATATGATATATGTTGCACCTAGAGCTATAGCCCAGTCAAGACAACCAGTGAGACCTCCTACTTCAAGAGGGCCATTTTATATATGTGGAGGGGACCACTTTGTAGGGAATGCAGAATGCCCAATCCTCCACCATAGAGGCCTTGTGAAAAATATTACAACGAGTGCAAAAAGGAACATCTCTTCTAGGATTGTCCTAAACCCCTTCCAAAGAATATTCAACTACTCAGATCAATGTGATCAAGGTAATTGTATCCTTGAGGAGTGACAAAGAGTGCATGGTATCTCCAAAAGTGGTCATATGAGACCAAGCCAAAGAAAAGGAAGGAACCCATATTGAAAACAATCTTATAAATCTATAGATGAAAAAGGGAAAGAACCTTTATCGGTGATTATACAAGACTCTGAAGAATTATTCGAGAGCTCTTAAAAGGAGAAAGCAAAAAAATGGAAAAATTTAAGATAAACGATAACAAAATGGATGGAAAAACTAGTATAAGAAAATTAAAAATTGTAAATGCCTGAGTAATCCTCAAAGGAGAGTCCAATAAATGGGAAAGAGGATGTGGTGAATGAGAAACACGAGGAATAGATAGGATCAATTATATGTGATCCCATGCGTGAAGACTTATAAATGATGTTGAAAGCCTATCAATTGATTATATCCATAGGACCTAGTCTAGAGCATTACAATAGATGCTATGTTAGAGGAGATCTAGAGAAAGAGGGATTGTAACTTTGCATATTAATTAAAGTTGCTCAAACAATGCTAGAAAAGCAAATGCAATCCATTTGAGGAGCTAGAATCATAGAGGAAAATTTTAAAGAATGTTTAGAGACATATCAATCTAACTAGAAAGCATGAGAACCTAGTCTAGCTAAAGAAGAAGAAGGATTGAAAGCAAGTGAAATTGAATCCCTAATCCCTGAAGTAGAAGCATCTTGGCCACAAGACCTCTAGGCAAAAGTCCAAGAAACACGTTGGAAGAAGAATGAAGGGGATTCTCCTCCTTTTATTGAATTGGATGTCTTCAAACCTAGGAGATTTTAGTGAGGGTGATGAAGGAAACATAAGTCTTCTAGTGATATATAATGGCTACATGACCAAAGCTATATTAGATATTGGTGTAGGAATAGGTATCATCACTAAAAGAATTTGGGAAAAATGGGGAAAACCTACACTAAGACCAACTAGAATGAAATTGCAGATGGCAGATGGCCATGATGAATGCCAACTTGGGTTACTAGAATGTAACCTTAACAAATTGTGGAGTGGAGTTTGAGCACACCTTAGCCATATGTCAGTCTCACAAGGAGCTAATTATGAGATGATATTGGGAAGACCTTTTATGCACCAGTTCAAGGTAGTACAAGATGAGGGAAGAGATGCAGTATATCATCTACACTAGGGGACCACAACAAGAATAAATCTCTAAAACTTCTCATATAGGGATCTTCCTCCTCTCCAATGGAACCCCATCCATAAAGAAGAAGATGAAATATCTATGCATAGTCATGATCTAGTGAACAATCTTGGATGCATGAGGATACAAAGTTCTAAAGATCCTGCATACATGCGACAAATATTTCCAGACGAAGCTTTTGGGCCTCATGGTTGGATGGAAATATTGGCAACCCTAGATGTATGTGTCAATGAACAAATGATTATTGTGACTCAATGTATAGATGAAGAGGGTTATGACTTAACCTTGTTTATGGTAATGATCAAAGAAGAGCATGAAGATGAAGATGATTGTTATGAAGATTGTGATAGAAAAAGCATTATAATGGAACCAAAGTTTGAGTCAAAATAAAAATATTTAAGGCAAATTAGAGAAATAACCATGGGGGAATATTCCAATATATTCTCAGTAAAAGAGTACCCCAAGAACCTAAGAAAGAAGGATGATGTCATAGAGGGAGAGGATCCATCTAGGAAATATTTTGAAGTTGTTGAAAAATTTCAAAAAGAATGAAATAGAATAGCAGAAGGTAGCTATTCAAATGCCTAAAATAGAGGCATAGGAAGGAATAGCATATCACAATAAAAAACAAACCAAACAATTAATTGTAATGAGAGAAAACAATGAGAAGAGATGCACCTTCACTAGAAAAGATGTCACACTAGAGGAAGAACATGATGTACTGGAATTATTGTAAGAGTACGAGGAAGTCTTTTCTTAGAGCTATAAAGACCTAAAAGGTGTAGACCTGAAGATTTTCTTTCAATGTTGGAAATTTAGTAGGCCCATAACTAATACCACACGTCCATAGTTCCATAGATCCAAGATCTACAACACAGATCCAAGCAATCTTTCAATATTGACAAAACATGAACATACCACACTTAATCATACAAATGATGAGACAAAGATAGAGAGAGATTAGACAACATGTGTAAAGTGTTACGTAAGCCACTGCTTACTCACACTATCATATATACAAATGTCAATTTACAATGTGGGAGTCAAAAATCTCAACTCTCTATGTGAATAGAAATAGATGGACGAGTGAATGTACAAATGTAATCAAACATATTCAGATGTATGGACAGAAATCTGAATATCTATGAGATGTGTGACCTAATAGGTTGTAGAAGAGTGAATATGAGTGACAAAAAGAGGAAGGATCAGTCTAAAATTGATAATCAACAAACCCTCATCTGAACTTAGGCTATGGAAGACCCTAAGTCAGATACACGTGTGAAAGATCACATACTTACAAAATTAGCAAAGAATGCTAACAAGTTTGTTGTCAGAAATCCTCAAACTCATATGAATATACCTTCTTGAACTACACCTCATCCAAATATGCATAAAGCATTCATGTACTGATTCTCTTATACCTATGCCGAATAGGACTCCTCCTGATATGGATGCCACTGCCTCCATAAACTCCAAGTAGTACTTGTGTGCATAAAGAGAATATGTACCTGAATTCTTAACATAAGATGCAAATCTTATGTTAACACTATCCAAATGTCTTTGAAGTAAACCCAAAATCTTCATGTAGAAGACAATCTTCAAATACATCATGTAGATGGCTAATCCACACCACCAAGCTACTGATGGGCAAATCCTCTCCATAAGCAAGAGTGTGAGCACATTCTTCTTCTCCAAGAAGAACTCCATAGCCGCTCCTCAACATGCTCCAAAATAGCACCATGGCTGCCCCATGTGCTACGAGCACCACCTCTATTCAGGTACCAAACCTTGTGTAGAACTAGGTGTAGGATGTCTAACAAAGTGACCCAAGACTCTCTTATATAGGTTTTAAAGCTCCATGCAAAAAACTCACAAAAAAGCGCTTTATTTTAATCACATCGCTTTTGAAATTGCTTTTGCTTTATTTTAAGTGAGTTTGCTTTATTTTTAAAGTTGCTTTTAGCTAACTTTAAAAATAACTTCTTGAACTTCTTTTTCACACTTCTGACTACCTGAATGATCTGACAACATTTTTATGATCCTCATGCCGAGAGCTATCATATGAGATCAAAACCCTAAATCAGCTAAAAATTAGGGTTAGGGTTTTCTCCGAAATCTGATCTCTGATGATTGAATGTCATATACCATTGTAAAGCTCTCTTCAAGCTCTATAAGATAGACTCATAAAAATTTTACCCATTTTGGTACCAAAAATGACAGTACCAAAATTAGGTTTTTGCCTTAAATGGATTTTGGACTGATGTGACATTATTTTCCAACAATTCATGAGAATCTTGAAGAAAAATCTTCTAAACAAAGGCCATATACTGATACCTACACAACCAAAATCAAAGAAAAAATAGACAAGCTATCAACTACATGATTCATTTGTGAGATTGAGCATAGAAAGTGGGTTTCTCCCTTATTGGTAGTGCCCAAAAACAATGGAAAACTTAGGGTTTGTATTGACTTGAAGAAAGTTGATGTTGTCATTGAGACAATTATCCATTATCAATCACTGAACATCTTCCAGAAAGAGTAGCAACAAAGGAAGTGTACACCTTCCTCAACGGCTTTCAAGCTACATTAGGTACCTATGGCTCCTAAAGACAAACATAGAAGTGCTTTTGCTATTTAATGGGGTGTATATGCTTTTAGGGTTATGCCTTTGTTGATATATTTCAATAGTGATGTGTGAAGACATTAGGACTCTTGGGGCACTTTTTACCCTCTTCAGGAGGTTTTTTTCTCCACATCTTGTATATATGCCTATAACCCTAATGGTTCACTTATCTTTGTACATTCGCCTGGTAATACATCCAGTATTGTGTGTTGTGCTCCAAGCTTATTCTTCTTCTTCCTTGTGCTTTTTGCATGTTTCCTAAGACCGCAAACTCCAACAATTGGCATCAGAGCAGTGTCACAAGGAAGGAGATAAGGAAGAGAGCTCACACACACACTCTCATAATGAAAGAGGAGCACACACATAGATTGAGGCAAGGAAGAATGATCTTCTTCTTCTTCTATTACATAAAAGGAATGTTCAAGAAATGACCTAATACAACAATACATTTAGTGCAATATATAAAGAAAAATACATAAAGAAAATCCTAATGTCCACGAATGAGTGAACTGGCAAGAAACCAATGTGCCATTACTCTCGTTAGGTAAATCTAGTAAAGCTCAATGAAGTATCCTTGACATATACCAGCATGGCCACTATACATTTCAGAGAAATAAGAAAGCGATATGTGTCATCCTTGATCATCACATGTTGAGCTTGATATCTCAACAATCCCCCTCAAGCTCAATGTCATGTCCTCTAATCCAAGCATCTTCCAAAGCTTCTTTAGCTTCTCTTCTCCAAGTGCTTTAGTAAAAATATCAGCAACCTACTCATCTATCCTCACATAAACAAGATCAGTATCACTTGCTAATGCCTTCTCTCTAATGAAGTGATAATGTACCTCAATATGCTTTGTTCTTGCATGAAAAACAATATATCATGCTAATTGATGTTAGAGTTAGACGTCTGCGGAAGCACGCAAACAGCACAAGGAAGAAGAAGAAGCTTGGAGAACAACACACAATGTTGAATGTATTACCACTAGAATGTACAAAGATAAGTAGTCCGTTAGGACAATAGGCGTCTATACACGCCGAGAGAAAAAACCTCCTAAAGAGGGAAAAAAGTACCCCGACGGTCCTAGAGTGTTCACACACATCAATACCTAAATATATCAATCAATCCACAAAAGGAAGTAAGCCCAAAGCTTTGCGGAAAGCTTCAAAATTCTCCCTAGGCAGAGCCTTCATAAAAAGGTTTACAATGTTTTCCTACGTGGGCACATATGCCAAGCTGATCTCCCTAGCAGAGAACCTCTCCCTCACATAATGCTAATGCATCTCAATGTGCTTAGTGCGAGCATGGAACATAGGGTTCCTCGCAACTGCCAAAGACTGTCAGTGAAGATGGTGGTGGCAGAAGACTGACCAACACCCAAATCAGCCATAAGGTGTCTGAGCCACACACACTCAACAATCGCTGTGAAAGCTGCCCTATACTAAGCCTCACAACTCGAAGTGGCCACAGTAGGCTGCTTCTTTCTCACCCAAGATATACATGAGCTACCAAGCATGAAGCAAACGCCATTGGTGGACATACGAGTGTCATAGCAACCAGCCCAATCATTGTCAAAAAAAGCATGCAAATCTAGCGGTAGTGATCCCCCCTTGGGATAAAACAATCCAACTAGCCGGGTACTACTCAAGTAGAGAAAGATGTGCTTAATTGATTGCCAATGCTTGACACCTAGGAAATGCATATACCTCCTCATTTGTGAGATAACAAACTAAATATCTGGCCGAGTAATGCATAAGTAAATCAAGCATCCAATAGCCTGGTGAATTGAGAAGAGCATCAAATGCATCTCCAGCATCATGAAGACTCAATTGTAAACCTGTCTCCATAGGAGTGGCAATAGGCTTACAGTCTTCAAGGCCAAAACACTGCAATAATGTGTCAACATATTTTGTTTGACACAAAGCCATTCCAACATCAACTTGCATAAACTGAATGCCCAAATAGTGATGCAAATGCCCCAAATCAGACATCTCAAATGAGGCATGCAAATCAGCCTTAAAATCAACAATATGCATGTCATGAGGACTAGTGAGAAACATGTCATCAACATACACCACAATGATGAGAAGCACATCATTAGCACGCTTAACATATAAGGTGCTTTCAGTTGGACTGTTCTCAAAACCATGTGCAATGAGATAAGCATGTATCTTTTCATACCAAGCACGTGGTGCTTACTTTAAACCATATAATACCTTCTTTAACCTGCACACCTGGCTTTCATGCCCTTTCTGTACAAAGCCACAGGGTTGAAAAAGATAAACTTCTTCATGCAAGTCACCATTTAGAAATGCTGTCTTAATGCCCAACTAATGTACATTCCAACCATGATGAGTTGCAAGTGCACAAATGCTACGAACAGTAGTCATTCGACAAGTAGGAGCAAAGGTTTCAACAAAATAACACAAGCCTAAGGCCTAGCTGTCAGTGGGGCCTCCATGGGCATGGTCTCCCAATCAACTTGAGAACTAGTGCCTACCTAGGAGCTCGTGCCTATCGCTTGTGACATGAGACTTCTTGCAGCTGTTGATGCTTATCTGCTAGAAGAAGTGAGGCACATTAGCATTGCATAGGAAACATGATGTTATGGTGTTCCCTCCAAATACTAACATGAACATTCCAAGTGGTTAAGGGTTAGGGAGTGTAGTGTTTGTGAGGGGTGTGGATGTTGGTTAGTAGGTTAGAGTCATCCTAGATGCATACTTTTGGATGTGCAATGTACTCAGAATGCACCTACATCAGAGTGGACGGATTTACAAAATTGGGTCAAGGGGTTTGATGCAGGGTCTAAATCTCCAAACTTTGATTGTGGAATCGTAGCTTGTAGTGGTGATGACATGTATAGGTTTGTGGACTGGATTGTGTTGGATTTGGGACCTTTTGGGTACCCATTTCTTGATATTTCTAGGTGTGACCCGGGATGTAATGGTGTGGAGCATAGGTGTTTGCCTTGAGATTTTTGCCAAGGATGCTTGTGAGTGTTGATTCATTCTTGTGAATGGAGGTGAAGCTATTTGAGCTTGTAAGTAGGTCTTGGGCACCCATATTTGTCTAGCATTGGGAATAGCCTTCATTGAAGGATTTGGTGCCTTTTCTAGTGGCCTGAGTGCTTGATTTTCTAATTCAATCGTGAGGCGGTTTTGGCCTACCCAAGCCTGAAGAAGTCCACTTCTTAGGTTGAGGTTAACTGCATGATCATAGATCCAATCTTGGCCCAAGACAAGAGGTTTGGTAAGATTCTCATCTTCACATACTAGCACTTTTATTGCCATTAGAACCTCTTGAATGTAGAGGGGAAGTTCCACCTCTCCCATACAAGGGGTTTCAACACCTCCCAACCCTATGAGATATGCCTCTATAGGATTGACCTTCAATTGCAATTCTTGGCAGTAAGAAAGCTGTACTGCACTAGTGGCTGCTCCTGAGTCAATTAAAGCTCTCATGATCCTTGCACTCTCTCCTTGTCCTACTTCTAGGGTCACAAAAGGTCGTCAATCAACTATCCTATGGGACCGTTCACCTGAAGCCTCGCACATGGCCATGTGATAACCTAGAGCTTCTTGAGTGTCAGGCATGGGCTGATCTCTACCTTGTCTTCTCAATTTCATTCGTCGGATGCGTTCTAAAGCTTCTACCTATGCTTCTTCTCGAATTCACTTTTCCTCTTCTTTATGTTTCTTTGCAGTATTGAGTCGATTTAGCATCTCTTCCGTTAGGGGTTCTTGATATAACTTGACTTTTCACCTGCTTATGTAACTTGGTAGGATGTCACCTTCTAGAGTGGCTAGTTGTACTGCTCCACTTGTGGAGATCCTATTGATAATCATTGGTCCATAGCCTCTCTTCTCTAATTTCCGTGCATGTTGCTTCAAGGTGTAGACTAGGACTAGGTCTCCTACTTTCAAGCCCTTATCCTTCACATGTGCATCGAAATATGCTTTTTTCCTCTTCTTGTCTGCATAAATTCCTACTGCAGCTCTCAATCGTGTTTCACCTAATCATTCAAGATCGAAGACTCTAGAGGAGAGCTCATGGCTTGTCTAGTCATGCTCGTGTGCTACTTTCAATGTAGGTATCAAAAAGTCCAATGGTAGCACTGCATTTTGGCCGAACACCATCTGAAAGGGTGTGGCTTGGAGTACCATTTTATAGGCAACTCTGCATGCCCAAAGAGCATGGTGTAGCTATTTGTCCCAATCAGAGCGTTTATTATTAACTAATTTTGTCAATACACTACATAGAATCTTATTTGTGCGATCAGCCTGTCCATTTGCTTGTGGATGATAGGGGGCCGACTTCTTATGTATCACCAAGAATTCTTGGAGAAGGTTTTCTATGACTTCATTCAAGAAGTGTGTGCCTCTATCACTTACTAGCTCTATTGGTAACCCATATCTGGTGCACACATTCTCAAATAAGAACTTAGCAGTGGTCTGCACATCGTTCTTCATTGTAGCTTTTACTTCTACCCGTTTGGTTAGATAGTTAGTGGCCACAATAATGTATTCAGCATGGGAACCCTTAGCTGGGGGATTAATATGACCGACAAAGTCTATTCCCCACTTAGAGAATGCACGTCTACCTATCATAGGTTTCAATGGACTCTTTACGTATAGGGTACTGAGTTCGCTAACAAACATCACACCTCTTCACATAGGTATGTGCATCCATATGAAGTGTGGGCCACCAAAATACTGCAAATAGTGTTACCTTGATCACCCTATTTGGTCCAAAGTGTCCTCCTACTACACCTTGGTGAGCAGTTTCCAAGATCTTGATATATTCACTCTCGTGGATACATAACCTAAGATACCCATCTTTGCCTCTTCTATATAGATTATCTCGAATGAGAGTATAATCTAAAGCTTCTTGTTCTAAGCTCCTTTGTCGAGCCAATGTCATATCTTGGGGAAAGGTTCTCGTCCTCAAAAAGGCTACTAAGTGTTCGCTCCAATCTGGCACTAAAGACACTCGATAAAGAGTGGCATGTTCCAACGGTGGTTTAGTGTGGCAGATTGCGCATTCCTTGCACATCTTATGGACATCTTCTTCCATAGTTGGCCAGTGCACTCCAAGTCTCCTCAATGTCTGTAAGGTTCTTTGCCTTGAATAGTGTTTCTCTAATGCGCCCACATGTGCTAATTGCAACCATTTAGCATACTCATCCTCTTCCATGCAACAAGATAATATTCCTTGATCTGTAAGCTTGTACATACTTCCTTCCATGAGTGATATTTTCTGGGCTTTTACTACCTCCCTATCTTGAGTGTTTACTACTGGATGTTTAGGTCCATACGTCAGTACTAGCACTAAGGTCTTGGCCCACTCTCGTACAACTTCCAAATTAAATAGGTAAGCATCAGGAAGGCCATCTGACACTCCTTGTGGGGCCTCTCCAGATGTGAGCCTCGAGAGATGATCTGCTCTCAAGGGAGTCTTGCCTTTCCTCACCACCACTTCAAAGTCATACTCCATTAGTATGAGGAACCATCTTACTAATCTACGTGTGTTGCAAGGCTTGTTTATCAGTAAAACACTTAAACTTATTTGAAAGAAAATGTGTCTGAACTTTTTAACCGCATATACCATGCCTAATCCTTCTCGTTCGATGGTCGTATAGTTTCGTTCAACTGCATTCAACTGTCTACTGTTCAACCCCAAGTGAATCCTAGTAGCTAGTACTACACCATAGAGCGAAGGTACACCAACCACACCGCACAAGATTGCCCTTATAACAAACAAACTGTCAGGCAAAATTGCCCTCAGCCATATCCACAACAGGGAAGATTCCATACCCGATACCCACCACAGCAGTATGGTAGGCCCCAACAACCCTACCAACCACCCTATCAAGGGCAGTAGAGGCCTCAACTAGTCCTAACGCAGCAACCCCCTGCTCCAACCAATGTGAATCCAGTGAAATATGCATCTATAGAGGAAAATCTGAATAGAGCCATAGTCCTAGTAACACCATTATTATAAGAAAGTGACCCAAGTGATCATAGTTTTGACTCTACATATATTGATAGCCTACATGCTTACCACATGCAGTCAACCGAGCATAATGAGTCATACTATTATGAAGAACCCAGTGAATCTAGTTGAGAGCCAGATTATACGAATGTCATGTATGCAAACCCCAACTCTAGACCTCAGCCTAGGCAGATAAGACCTCCATTTCCTAGAGGGCCATGCTTCTGATGTCAGGGAGATCACCTCATTTGTGATTGCCCTCTACCAACACCTACACAAACCCAATCTGTGAAAATTCAAGGCTTTTGCCCAGATTGTGGAAAGGAGCATTTGTTACTAGAATGTCCCAAGAACCCCATCACCATGCCAAAAATCGCTCCTATCAATGTTATTGGGTTAATAGTAGACTCTATAGGAAGTGTGACTTCCACTGGCCCAGTGCAAGTAGTCACCCGAGCTCAAGCTTTACAGCAAACTCAAGGTGTAGGACAGGAGAAGAGTTATGAGGTTAGTGAAACTAAGAGCATAACCAAGAAAAGGACAAGAGCTTGGAGAGATAGCTGAGAGAGAATGAAAAGACAATGATCGAAGAAAATGAGCAAACTTGATGAAAGCTTGAGAGAAACAAAAGCAAAGATAATGGAACTCAGATCTCAAACTCACTCTCACACTACCCCACCACCACCATTTCCATCTCCTTCCAACCCATCTCCTTCCATTCCCAAACCTTCTAATCCACCACATATAACCCACCCACCACCGAGAGTAGGATCAGTCCTAGCCGATCCCACTCTTGAGGATCTAGACATGATGCTTAAAGCATATTAGGCCAGAATCCAAGAAGGGCCAAATGTGACAGATCATGACAAATGTTACCCTAGAGTTGATCTAGAGATAGAGAGAACCAACCTTTGTGCGAAGATGGTAGAATTGGCTCAAGCCATGTTTGAGGCCAATCGCCTCTTTAACTACTCTAGCTCCACTAGAACACCATTGCACTTTGATGGTCTATTGGATAGATTGGAGAGGTTACTTGCAAAGTTTGGAAAAGGAGACACCTCCCAGGCTAAGGAGAGGGCAAGTGATAGAATAAGCATTCCTACCCAGGAAGCTTATGTGCCTAACTCCACCGAACCGGACACCTCTTCTTCTATGAATCGGTATTCACCAGAACTCCTGTGAGAGATTCAAGAAGAGAAATGGGCTAAAGAAAGTGAAGACCCTCCTCCAATTGAACTTGTGGATGATGCAAACGACCAATTCCCACAAGACATTCCTTCCATTCATGGAGAGCAGGAGAGTGCCCAATCTCATGAGAGGTTAGACTTTGAGTCTAATTCCTTGCAGGAATTACCCCATTTCACAGGCCCATGGGAAACTAAGTCTACTTGCATAAGAGCACCCACGGTCATGATGAGAAACGTAGACTCTATCATATCTAGGAATACGGAGGTAGTAAAGAACACTAAAGTACATTGTAATCTCACTTTAGAAGAGCTACGAAAGGTTAGGCCAAAATTGTGGAAACATGTAGCCAAACAAGTGCCAAGCATAGCAAAACCTCGTTCCCAGGTAGGATCTCATAGAACAGTGCCAGAAATACCATTGAATAAGATAGGAGACATAAGCAAGGGAGAACAAGGAAATACCTATCTTCCCGTTACCCATCAGGGGTACACAACCAAGGCAATTTTGGACTCAGGTGCAGGAGTTGCAATTGCTACCACTTCCCTATGGAAGCATTGGGGCAAACCAGCACTCAAGCCAACGAGAATGAAATTGAAGATGGCTGATGGTCACATTGAGAGACCCTTAGGATTGCTAGAAGGAATAACTCTCACTACATGTGGTGTTGAGTTTGAGCATACTTTTGCTATATGTGACTTTAGCAAAAATCAAGCCTACGAGATGATTTTGGGAAGACCATTTATGCAGTAGTTGTAAGTGATACAAGATTGGGGAACCAATTCTTTGTATTTGCAACATTTAGGTGTCACGACTAAAGTTAATCTCAAGGATTACTCTCATAGAGATGTCCCTCCCATCCAATGGAATCCCATCCATGGAGCCAAAGATGATACTGAGTCAGTGCATTCCATAGAATCAGGATCCTCATGGATGCATGAAGACACACACTTATGGATGTGCAAAGTAGCAGTAGAGGAAGAGAAGAGAGAACATGCCAGAGAGTTAGGTGTGAAGGAAACCCATAGATCCATTCAAGACCCAGCCTATGCACCTGTAGTATTTCCAGACAAAGAATTTGAACCCCACGGTTGGGTGGAAATTTTAGCAACCATGGATCTAGCCATCAACGAAGAACAGTGGACACCCCACTGTGATGAGGATGGCCATGACATCTCAATCTTCACGATAGAGCCAATCATGTATGACACAGTTATAGAAGAATGCAAACCTAGCATTGGTGCATTTGAGGATGCAAGTGAATCTGATCTAGAGTCAATCATTATGGACACACCTTTTGCATCAGATGAGGAATATTTCCATGAGGTAGAAGCTCATCCTCAGAGACACGAGGAAGGTATGAATGAGGTGAGATTAACCACACAAGTGACCACCAAGAGTGAGGGAAAGAAGAGGAAGAAGAGAGAAGTCACACCAAAGGAGGAAGAACTTTAAGAAGTATAAAATAGAAGAAAGGAGAGTCATGATAAGAATGCCAAAATGCAATGCACAAGCAGGAGAGGCCTATGATAACAAAGAAACCACCAAGAAAATAGTGGTAGCCATAGAAGAAGGAGAGGAGAGATGCACATACATTGGACATGACCTGAAGGAAGAAGAAGAAGAGCAAGAGTTGATAGCCTTGCTGAGAGAATACAGAGATGTATTCGCTTGGAGTTACAAGGACTTGAAGGGTGTAGACCCTGACATATGCTCACACATGATCCCCATGACCTCAGAGGCCAGACCCTCTAAACAGAAGCCATACACATACAATGAAAACTATGCTGCCAAGATCAAAGAAGAGATAGATCGTATAGTTGAAGTTGGATTTATCTATGAAATCAAGCACACTGAATGGGTTTCCTCCATTGTAGTGGTGCCCAAAAAGAATGGCAAATTACATGTATGCATTAACTTGAAGAAGGTTAACGCAACCACTATCAGAGATAGTTATCCACTTCCTATCACTGAGCATCTATTAGAAAGGGTAGCAGGCAAGGAAGTGTACAACTTCCTGGATGGGTTCTCTCGTTACAATCAAGTGGCCATTGCACCAGAAGATCAGCATAAGACGGCTTTTGCCACAGAGTGGGGCATATTTGCTTTTCGTGTAATGCCATTTGGTCTAACCAATGAGCCTGCAACCTTCTAGAGACTGATGTGCCATGTTTTTAAAGAGTTCCCGAGGAAGAATTTGGAAGTCTATCTTGATGATCTTTGTGCCCATTCCAACATTAGTCAAACACATATACTTGAACTTAGGCAAATCTTTGACAAATGTAGAGAATATCAAGTCTGCCTGAACCTAGAAAAGTGTGTTTTCATGGTCAGGCAAGGCAAGATTCTAGGACACAGTGTGTCGAAGAACGGAATATCAACTGATGAAGAGAAAGTGAGAGCCATCGCAGAACTACCTAGGCCAAAGAATGTCAAGGAAGTGCAAGCTTTCATGGGGCATTGTGGCTATTATCAATGTTTTATACACATGTATGCTATAGTGACAAAACAAGATAAAATAATAAAATAGTTAAAAGAGCAGATTGACTAGTTGAAAGCACAACAAAGCATCAAAGAAATTGACATGGGGAAACTTTTACGACCTATTCCACAAGGACATACTACAAAGGCTTAGGTATTTCTTCTTTCTCCCCCCATTGTTCCATCACCTGTGAGAGATGTACAAGGAACATACTTTGATATGCCCTACATGCCATTCTCAACAGAGCTAGAACAAAAGGAACAAGTAATTTGGTGGCTTGCATTATTGAAGAATTTGAAGATTTCGTAGTCAAATGTATGAAATATGCAAATATAAAAAGCAAAGACCTGGAAAAAATTATGAATCCTTTCAATATACCATACAGATGCCTGATGGAGAAAATATGAAGATGTATTCAAAGACTAATTCAAAAGAATTTAGATGAAGATTTAAACTTCTCAATACTTTTAATTACACATGAGAACAATTTAATGTGGTAGATCCAATATGGAGGAGTAAAATTTTGGAAAAGAATCCAACCATAGACATACATTGGTAAGATGCACCCTATTTACTACAGGTTAATCCAACATATTGTCCTATGCCCAACAATCATCAGTGGCCATAATTTTGAGAAGCACAATGGAAGGGAACATAAATAAGTGATGTCAAATTTCCCTAGTTTACTCCCAAGTACAGTCCATGGCTATTTACCAACAAAAAATTATATTGTTATAACCATTGAATTTGGCTAGAAAAACATGCTACAGTACCTAATGTGACAATAATATTGACAAACAAAATTTTGAGCAAGATTTTCACAATTCTGAAGGTCTTCAAGTTTGTTGAGTACACTTTCTTGAATTTTATTGGCATCAATAAGGGCATGAAACCATTAGTTTTTTATTTATTAGTTACTCCCAGTAGTTTCACTATCATTCTTGGAGCTCGATGCTTATATCTCTCTGAAGATGAGTTCTAATATGAATGCAACCTTAGTCACTTATGAATTGTACCCTAAGCCTCATAGGGGCATGTGTTAGGCTGAAATGCATACAAGGACAACTAGGCATTTAGGAACCAATAGGATATCCAAGGAAAATGAAGCAAGTCACATTGATATATCAAAAGTACAAAGGTAAGCTTTCAAATTCTTCCTCATTTCATGTCCCATTCTTCTTGTAGGTTATCATAAAACATGATGGAGTTGACAAGACATGGTTTTCCTGATAGTAAAGGAAATCTTACAGATGTGAGTGAAAGTTGTAGTACTATGAAGTCTAAGATAAACTCAAAACCTTGTATCATCAGTTCTACCCTTTTGACTATTCTCATAGGTTTTACCTTGCTTTGTTCTACCATTGTGATCATGAACTTTGCCTCTCTAGATGTTCAGAGTCCTAGCATCTTCATTGTGGATTCATGCATCATTACACATGAGATTTCATGGCCGAATATCTTGATACTACTCGAGGACTCTAATAATCGACCACTTGAGCCTAGCTTATGAAGCAATTATATTTCTATTCATCGCAACTAGTGCTCCTAGTGAAGCAATAATGCCTATCATTTCACTTCAGAATCGAGCATCCATATGTAGTAGATCATATAGACTTACCTACTGGTATGTATTCTTTAGAATTGGACTCACCAAAAGAGAATTTGTCGATATAATTATGGTGAGCTTTGGGGCTACATCCTTTAATTCTTGTTGGGCTATCCCGAAAGCGTCTTCTATTGTGATCTCTTTCTTTTGTTCCTCTTCTTGATCCTTTCACGACTTTGCAATCTGGCTAGACACCAGAATATCTAATCTTTGCACTTTTGGTTTAGAATTTGTTAGTGTTTCATTTTCCTCTTGTGCACGAGGTTTTTCTACCTTGACCGGTGTCCCTTTTTACCTTGGCCAAGTCTTGCTTCAGGGTAGGTTTCTGAAAATTGCTTGACTCCTCCCTCCTCTGCTAGTGTATAGGACATGTTTTATCTAGACTTTCATTGGGTATATTTCTCTATCGTGAGCTATTACTCCTATTTTTAGCTACCTCCAGCTATTGTTCCATTCCCCTTTGAGCCCCAATGCATACCCATAGTGGAGAGATCTCCCTTAATTGTACTCCATTGGCGGTCGGTAACTACCATGCAATGCCTTGAGTTGGAAGCAGTTCCACCAAGATGTGAAAAGCATTCTTTACCTCATTTTGAGTCATAGTATCTTGCTTTGGGCATTCCTTTATGTGGTGATCTCTTGACTCTGGGCAGTTGGCATAAGGTGGTGCATTTTCTAGTAGATGACAACGAGTTTGTACATGACCATATTCTCCACATATATAACACACTATGGGCCATCATGGCTGAATTCTAAATGTCAATGCCTAATCATTTATATTGTTCTACATGCAAGCATTAGCAAGAGAAGAAAAAAAGTTGGGACTATAGGAATATTACCAAGGATAGGCCATAGTACCACTTCCATTGGATGACCTATAGGAACCAAGGGTGGTGTTGGTCTAACTGGTTGGCCCTAGTATGCAGGTGTTCATAGCTTAGCCATCCTTTTGAAATAATAATAGTTACGAGATTTTTGTCCCCACTTGCCACTAAATTGGTCGATTACCTTGTTAAGGCATTCTGTATGTGGGTGCCATTGCTGATTAAAATCATACTCCAGAGGCTCGCCTTCATTTCTCAATTTCCAGCCTGAGCTTTCCTACAGTATCTTCCTTAGCACTTTGAATTGTTGTTGCCTTGGAATATCATTCCATCACTTGATATGAGACATAGAGTCATTAAAATGGACTTGGGCCTACTCCATCCTTGTAGCCATAGCAACAAATTCTTCGATCAAAGCACTTGGTGCAAGTAGGTCACAGAGCTTATGTCTTGTGCTTAGTGGAAGTGCTTTTTGCAAACAAAACACTCACACACATTTTGATAATCCCAAAACCATGAATAAGATGAATCATGGCTTCTTCCTTTTTTTTTTAAATTAAGTACCAAAAAATGGAACTTTTCCAAGCCCTATAACTCAAAAAGAGTGAGGAATTAGCTTAAGCTTGTGACACACAAAAACATTTAGCTTCTCGAGCTAAGCAATCATGTTAGAGATGCTTTATCTCCAAAAAGAAAATTGTCTTGGAGATATTGGTCCTACAAAATAAAAAATTCTAGACAGAGATGAGAAAACATGCAAAATCTCTTCATTAAACTACCTTTACGCAGTCAAATGAGCCATAAAACACAAAAAGTACAAACTTTTTAATCAAATAAATTTTTCCTACTAAAAGCACTCTACCTTTCTCTCATACAACACTTTCTCAAATTCCTACATCTTGCTGAAATTTGACATACAAATTTCATGCGACAACATCCTAGAAAGAGAATGTAAAAAATTATTGCAACAAAATTTTGTAGACATGATCAAAATATGCTTAACATGAAACTTCATTATTACCTACCCATCATTTTCTAGAGAAGAACATCTATCTCAATACGGTATATTACATACTTCTTGTACTTTGCTATATGGTGAGGGACATGTTGATATACACTATGGCATCACCCACCAATATTTTTGAGTCCACTCATTGCTTGTGGATATCTGAAGACTTGTTAACTTAGGGAAGACCTTCTTTGTTGGTAATGATGTTTCTTTTCCAAAGTCGCACAATTTGATATAAACTTGTTATGCTTCAAAATGTACCCATAGAGTTCTTGGATGAGGGTCATTATGCAAGAAATGTAGGAGCAATGGCAGAGAAGAGAACAAATATAGTAGAATCTAAAAAAAAAAACTATTAACATAAAGTACAAAGATTCTGGTGTTGTCCACATGTGCACTCTCGAGGTAGAATTTAAATGGTAATCTAGAAAACTATAGATAGGGGGTTAGAAGGTAGAGGTATGTTGTCTCACATCCATGTTTGGGGTAGTGCAAAAGTCATGTATATATAGGCCAATGGAGAGGTGTGACCTTTCATAGATGGAAAAACATGGGTTGTAGAATGTGGGTGGCCCCTTCCCTCGTAATCCCCATATGCAACTTAGATGAGTTCAAACAACTTAAAAAATATGAAAAATTCTTTAGTTTGATAGGGAATGTTCCATGGGATATTCCTTTTACCATCATCATTTGGGTTGCTCACTAGTGCCACCCCACAATTGGGGACCTTGACAACTCCCTTTCCTATAATACCTCATATGGTCCAATTCAACCTTCATCCAACATGCAAGTTGGGATCCCCATCAAGTGGGTAATGTATGCTTGGCCTCTGCTTATAATGGGGGCCTTAAAGACTATGCAATATAACATACAATTGTGAGGGGTAGATATTGGTCATATACTAACACCCCCCTAAATATTTACCAAATTAAAATCAAATAGGCCTCAATAATATGACCATCTATTGAAGGTGCCGATTGAGGTGCTCTTTTCCAAGTGCTTTAGTGAATATGGTAGCACCATTTGCCTTTGTTTGACAATATCAGGCTCCAAAATTTCATCTTCTATTAGCTCACAAAGATAATGGCATTGTATTTCTATATGCTTTGTGTGAGCATGAAATAGTGGGTTCACTGCAATGTCCATATAACTTTGATTATCACATTTAAGTATAGTTGACATTTTTTATGGAAACCCTAGATATCCAAGAATTCCTCTTAACCAAGCTGCCTCACAAGAGGCAAAGCAATTTGATTTGTACTTTGCTTCAGTGGAGGCGAGTGTCAAAGTTGGTTGCTTCCTACTTACCCAAGGAAATATTCCAAACCAAGTGAGGAACAAGAAAATGATTTTCAAGAATCACAATCTCTGTCCCAACCCGAATCACAATACCATATCACATCTGGTTTAAAGAATATCAAAATCCAAGTTCTTGCAATGTACCTTAGGATTTTCATGCCTGCATTCCAATGGCTCTCTTTTGGTTTTTTAGATAATTTCTCAATACTCCAACAACATAAATGATATTTGGCTCATGTTGCACAAAACGATAAGACTCCCAAAAATCTTTTTGTACTTCTTAGATCTTCTTCTAGTATATCATTCTTTGTTGATAGTTTATTATTCACATCCATAGGTGTGCCAATGGAGACTATCTTCCCAAAGGATTTAAGAATTTCCATAACATATTTTTGTTGTGATATGAGACTCCCATCATCCTTTAAACATACTTCGATGCCAAAGCAATAATGAAGTAGCCCAAGATAGGTGATCTCAAACTCATTTCTCAAGCTAGCATGAGTTTTCTTAACAAAATATGTGTGATCTCTTGTAATGATCAGATCATCTACATAAAAGAAAACAATCACTAATTAGTCTTTTCTCATAACATACAAATTTGCATCAAAAGTACTTCAATGAAAGCCTAGATTTTTTAAAAGACTCTCAATTCACTATTACAAGGTCTTGGAACTTTCTTAAGGCCATATAACCCCTTCTTAAGTCTATTAAACCTTGTTTTCTAAATGAGGTACCATAGAACCTAGTGTTTGAGAAACATATGCATCTTCGTTGAGGTATCCATTTAGAAATGGTGGTTTTACATCCATCTAGAATATATCTCATATTTTTGTGCTACAACAGCAAGTACCATGAAATTTCTACCCATTTATCTGTTGCAACTGCAAGTACTATGCAAGCTATTGGTGCAAATATCTTTTGGACATCAAATCCTTCGATTTGTGAGAATCATTGTGCAACAAGCCAAACTTTGTACTTCTTTGAAGTACCAAGTGTCATTTTTTAGTATTCTAGCATACCACCTGGGATCTTTGAGTGCTTCATCTATAGTCGTGGGTTCTTTTGTTGATCCCATAATTTCATCCATAAGAGCTATATTCACAATATGATGTGAGAAACTTTATTGCTCCTCAATCCTCTTTAATCTATGTAGCACATGTGAAGATGAATCCATAACATCAATTTGAGGGTTACAATAATCAAAGAGAGCTATTGTGCTTTGCTAGTGGTTTACATTGTGCAGAAACAACTAGTTGGATTTTTGGTGGAGGAATGTAATTATCTAATGTCTCCTCCTCATCAATCTTGACCTATCTATGGGAAGTCACAAGGTGACTTATTTCTTCAATTGATGAGATATTTGTTTACCTTTTTTATCCATTAGGTGTGTTTGTTCATCAAATATCACACCACAACTGACAATGATGTCCTTTGCCTCTGGATCCCAAAGTTTATATGCTTTAGAATCTTCAATATATCCTAAGAAACATTTTTTATCTTTTTTATCTTAACTTAGTTCTTGATGATTCAAGTATATCTATGTAAGAAAAACATCCAAAAATTCTCAAACGTATAAGTGAAGGCTTTTTACCAGAGTATGCTTCTTGAGGAGTAATGTCATGTAGTGCCTTTGCGTAACATCTATTCAAAATGTACACAATTGTATTAAATACTACTGCACAAAACCAATCATGCATATCTTGAGACTTTAACATGCAGTAGCCATTTCGACTATTGTCCTATTTCCTCTCTCAACAATGTCATTTTTTTAGGTGCATAAGTTATGGTAAGCTTCCTTTTGATTCCATGATCATTGTGATAGATGTTGAATTTTATCAATAAGAATTGACCTTCTTGATCAGTACTGAACTTCTTCACATTTTGACCTATTTGATTTTCAACAATCTTCTGCCACATTTAAAATTTTTCAAAAGTATTAGCATTCTCTCAAATAAAATACACCCACATCTTTCTACTATAATCCTCTATTATTAGCAAAATATAGAGAGATCCTCCCAAAGCAGGAGTAGACATTTACCATAAAGATCACCATGTGCTAACTCGAGAGGAGCTTGAGATGGATTGTTGCTCTCTTTTGAAGATGCATTCCTTTGCTGCTTGCTCATCATTCAAGCTTCACATGGTTCTTGCAAATCTAAAAACGCAGATACATGTGATACCATTCCTTTTCTCTACATCTCTTTGAGAATGGAAAATCCAAGTTGCCCAAAACATTGATGACCAATTCTACTTGTGTCTTTGTTTTCTAAATCAATGGTGACACTTTAATAATACAAGTTATCTTTCCACACTTCTTTTCCTATAGTATTATCTATTCCATCCGAAACTTTTGCACCATCCTTTTGAAATATATTTCAAGACCACAATCTCTTATAACAAAAACTGATAATAATTTCCTTTGAGTGCAAGAACATAAAACATCAGAGATTTTTTTCTCAGCACTTGTGGTAGCAACAAAAGAAATGGTTTTAGTTCCTCTAGATAGAAATTTGGAGTTGTTTCCTGCCACTACATAGATGGGTTCCTATAGTGGCATTAACGAGCTATAAGATTCCTTGCTAGAGATGTTGCAAGATGCTCTACTATCTGATATCCAAGGTTCCTATACACATGCTTGGGAAGAAGTACATACCCCCTTCTATGGAAACCCATAGTTCAAGTTCTATGTTATTTGTAGATTTCTTATTCTTCCATGTGGATTTGGGAGTATTGCTACTCTCCTTTGCTTGCTTCTTCCTACAATTCTTAATGAAGAGATGGTAAAAACTCTTATAAACGCACTTCCATCCTCATATCATGCTTTTTGTTACTTCTTTAACTCTTACTACAACAGATAGAGAACTTTCATTGAAAGAGCTATAGTTCCTATAACTTCAAGATGAAGATCAACAAAAGATTATGGAAGAGAAGACTATATCTGATTCAAAGAAAGGAGTATGCAATTACTATAAAACCAGGTCATTTCATAATAGAATGCAAAAAAAGGATTTTTTATGAGAAGAATAAAGCAGCAGGTAATAGTGTTGAAGATTATCGAAAACTTAAAGCTTCAAAGGTAGATTCATATGCTTGTGTTACTATTGAAGAGGTAGCTTTTGATCAGGTAGCATTAAATGCAATCTTAGATAATCCTTGAATTTTTTATTTTGGAGCTACTAAGCATATGATAGATTGTAGAAAAGTATTTTCTTTTCTTACTAAATCTTCAAGTACAAGAGTGACCATTGCAGATGGTCATGATTTGGATGTTTTTGGTGTTGGAGAAGTAAACCTTAAGTCTAGAGCAGGTGGAAATTTCATGATTTCCAATGTTTTTTATGTTCCAGACATGAAGAAGAATTTTCTCTCTATCTCTACCTTCTTCTCATATGGTTTTAAAGTTATTTTTAAGAAAGGTTCATGTTTGATCCTCTCATCGAATGAGGAGCATTGTCTACTTGAAGGTGAAAACAAAAGAGGCATGTTTGTGTTATCCAAAATTAGTCATGCTAATGTTGCTAGGTCTACTACACCTATGGAGAACATGAAGTTATGACATGCTAGATTTGGTCATATCAGTTACATGTCTCTCAAAGATCAAGGCATGGTAGAGAGTTTGCCTAATTTTGCTTTATCACATGATGCAAAGTCATGTGAAGGATGTCTTGAAGGAAATCTTCACAAACTACCTTTTAAGAAGCATGGATACATCACAATCACAAGGAAGTTGTAGAACATATGTTCAGATGTGAATGGTCTGATGATAATAGATTCTATTCAAGGTTTCAAGTACTTTTTTACTTTCATTGAAGATATTCATGGATTTAGAGTCTTAAAGTGAAGTCTGAGGTTTTTCCTACTTTTAAGATATTCTTAGCTATGGTTGAAAATGAAAGTCGATCAAAGATCTAGATTTTGATGAGAAATACATTTTCTTGAATACAAAGGTATTTCTCATCAACTCATTATTGCTTACACTGCATAATAGAATGGTGTTGCAAAGACAAAGAATAGGATACTTGTTGAGATGATGCATAGTATGATCTCATCCAAAATGCTTTCTCCCAAGTTTTGGTTTGATGCAGTACATATAGCTTATCACATTCTGAATAGGTCTTCCACAAAACCTTTGAAGGTCATTACACCTTATGAAGCTTATTATGGGAAGAAACCCAATGTGAGTTACTTTAAAGTTTTTGGTTCTCCAACTTATGTTCACATTGAGAAAAAGGATCATGGTAAACTTGATGTAAAAGCCATTGAGACAATATTTATTGGTTATGCAATTAAAAGCAAAGGATACAAATTCTATGTTCCACAAATAGGTGATATCCTACTCTTACTTAATGCATATATTTCAAAAAACTAGGTTTATGATAAAAAGGAAGAGATTCCAGGTTTCATAAAAGCATATGATTATGAATTTTTAAGAAGAAATTTGGATTCTTACATTCAACCATACAAGGGGGATAATGAACCTTCTCAAACCCTAAGAGATGCAGGTGAAAGGAGAGTTTCATTACCTACATCAATATCTAGTCCATCATCAGTACCTCTTGAAGTTCTGACTTATGAAGTTGGAGAAGGTTTTACAACTCCAAAGGAAATACATATTGAAGAACCAGAAAGGTGGAATACACTAGAAGAACCAAAAGCTTAACAAGGAGACAACAAATATACCACATAAACTATGCATAACATTTTGAGATTCATAATATTTTAGCTCTTAGCTTAGTTGAGAATGAACCAGTTAGTGTTCAAAATGCACTACATAGTCTTGTATGGAAGAAAGCTATGCAACAAGAGATTGATTCTATTCATAAGAATCAAAATGAAAGCTTTATGAGTTTCCAAAAGGTTTTGAAAATTGAGATGCAACTCCCACTGTTTATGTTAAAGTTGAAAAAGATGGTTTGATTATTAGTATCATATATGTTGATGAATGATCATGAAAGGTCCCAAGGATTCAGACCTTCAATATTTGAAAGCATAGATTAAGCATACATTTGATATAAATGACTTAGGTATTTTGCATTTTTTACTTGGGATTGAATTCATGTAAAGAGATAAGTGTATTTTCATAACAAGATGATAGATTCCAAGCCTGCAAACACCTATAGATTTCAATGTGCCATTACAATCGTGCAAATTCAAAACCATTCGATGCTACATTATATAGTCAAGCAGTTGGTTGCTTGATATATCTACGCAATACATGTCCAGACATTCAATTTCTAGTTTCTTAAGTATCTAGGTTCATGCACAATCCGAGTAAGATTCATTGGAAAGCAATTAAGCAATTTTTCACATATTTGAAGGAAACTTCTAATTATGCTATAGTATTTCCCAAAGTCTTCACATTTCTTACTTAAAGGTTTTTTAGATTTTGATTGGGCAGGTGATAAAGACTCAAGAAGAAGCACAAGTGGCTATTGTTTCTTTTTAGCAGATTGTCTTATCTCTTGGTTGTCCAAGAAATAGCTAACATTTGCTACATCTTCAAGTGAAGAAGAGTATAGGGCTGCCTTTAGAACTACACTTGAATCAGTTTGGTTATAAAAAAAACCAGAGTTATCTTGATGGCCAAGTTCATCTTCCAATTCAGATATTTTTCAGATAGTTAGAGTGCTATTGCTATTGCAAAGAACCCTATTCATCATGCTAGGGCAAAGCATACATAGGTACATTACCACTACATTCGAGAATAGGTATCTAAGAAGCACATTGAGCTGGTCTACATACCTACAAGTGAAAATGTTGTAGATATTTTTACCAAAGCATTGGCCAGAGAGTCATAGGAAGTTTTGCATATTATTGAACCTTCTACCATTATAACATTGAAGGGGGGATTGTTGGAAGCAATGTCCAATAGTCCAATAGTACAATATATTATGTACATTCTATATAACTACACAAGAAAATCACATGGATTTAGTAGTTTATAAGAAACATTTCTAAAGCAGCCCATTCGGGTTCAATTCCAAGCAGGCGTAGCACAAAAATGGCCGCAACATAAACACAAAACGACATAATTTTTATTTTTCAAGGAAATATATTTTTCGTGTTGTTTGTTTTTTCATGTGCAATAAAATTGATGATCGTTGTTTTTGGAAATCACATGTAATCTTTCTTTTTTAGAGTTTCTTTTCAAGGAACCTCAAAACTATATAAAAGGGGCCTCAATTCATATCACAATCATCAACTCAAGGCACAATAGGTGCTCAATGCAAGTTGGAGGTGATCAATAAGGAGGTCCTCTATGTGAGGAAGAGTTCTATACTCTTGGAGGAGGTGTGCTCTACATTTGGAGTTAATTGGAGGGTTCATTTCAGACAACCATCAACATCACTTGCTGAGTTACTATGAGTAACAAGTCTATTTCTATCCTCACTTGTTCATTCACTAGTTTCTGATTTAGGTTAATCAGAATTTGGGTTTACTATAAAGCAGTTCTAAACTATTCATACTCTCCATATTCTCTCTCACACACGCACACTCTTCACACCTCTTAGGCACACAATTTCTTGTATCTAGTTCCTATTTCTGCCTAGATTCATATCTTATGCGAATATTATCATTTGACATTGGAATATAAGATACTGTAGGTGAGCATCCTAGCTTACAATTACACTTTGAAAATCTCATCTATTCTCTCTCTACCTCTCACTCATCTAATTTCAACATTAAGGTGTGTATGCTAAGGTTCATCTGTTGGAAGATCTTGCAAACCTATGATTAATTGTTATTTAGGCCCACTCCACTTCCAACATACTATTGCGAGAGTAAGAATCGATAATGCAAGCCAATTTGATCAACCATACCCCTTGAGTATATTGAAAAGGTAAAGAATTTATATTTGCCTTTAAGTGAAGAGCAGAAAGAGATCCTAAATAAACAAGAAAAGGTTTCCATTTGGGAAACAACCTAGAAATATTGAACCAAGCTTAGGCAAATAGAGGGAGAAACCAAGAGAGGAATCTTCAAAGATGTTTCAATCCAACAACTAGATAAGGAAAAACTTAGGAATTCAAGGTATTTCACAAATGTTGGAGTTTTAGATCTGCAGAAGCATGCGAATAACACAATGAAGAAGAAGAAGCTTGGAGTACAACACATGATATTGAATGTATTACCAAGAGAATGTACAAAGATAAGTGACCCATTAGGGTTATAGGCATATATACAAGCTAGGGGGGAAAAACCTCCTAAAGAGGGAAAAAAGTTCCCTGATGGTCCTAGTGTGTTCACACACATCACCACCTAAAATATATCAACAAATCCCCCCTGGTAGTGATGTTGTGAACAAGGAGATGGTACTCATGTATAAGGAAATGCCAAGCTATGTGGAATTGATCCACAAAAGGAAATAAGCCCAAAGCTTTGCCGAAAGCTTCAAAATTCTCCCTAGGCAAAGCCTTTGTGAAAAGTTCTACAATGTTCTCCTGTGTGGGCACATATGCCAAAATGATCTCTCCAATAGAGAACCTCTCCCTGACATAATGATAGTGGACCTCAATGTGCTTAGTGGGAGCATGCAGCACAGGGTTCCTTGCAACTACCAATGCACTCTGACTCTTAGTGAAGATGGTGGTGATAGAAGACTCACCAATACCCAAATCAGCCATAAGGCATCTGAGCCACATGCACTCAACAATCATTGTGAAAGCTACCCTATACTCAGCCTCACAACTAGAAGTGATCACGGTAGGTTGTTTCTTACTCAATAAGGATATGCATGAGCTACCAAGCATGAAGCAAAAACCGCTAGTGGACGCACGAGTGTCATAGCAACCAGCCTAGTTAGAGTCAAAAAAGCATGTAAATCTGGTGGTAGTGATCCCCCCTCGGGATAAAACAATCCAAGTATTTGGGTACCACTCAAGTAAAAAAAGATGCATTTAACCACTTGCCAATGCTTGACACATGGGCAATGCATAAACATGTTCATCTGTGAGACAACAAACTGAATATCTGGCCAAGTAATGCATAAGTAAATCATTTAGCAATTATGGAGTCATTCTTGGATTTTCTCATGCTAGATGTTAACATGGATATATTAGGACATATTCATCTTGATGATGGTGTTTTTGATGATTTCAATATAGACATGGTTGGGTTCTCCAAGATAGCATTCATTTTGTCAGCATTCGAGAGTTTGATGTATGATTTGTCATGCTCAAGATCAAACATTGCAGTTGCTATTGGAGTGTTTGCACTTGGAGTTGTCAGTCATTTGATGATTGACACAGTCATAGAGCAAGCGGGAGATTTGTAGGAGCTTCATCAATTCTTGCATCAATCAAACGTGAGCTTGAGTCTTTTTTATATGATTCTAGAGTAGTTTGAGGTGCATGGATACACCTTGTTTGAGGTAGCTAGAATTGGTATGGGTTGAAATCCAAAGTCTTCCTACACATTAGTCTATATTCCTACATAATTCTTTGTATGTGTTTCCACTTATGGTCACATTGACCCTTAAGTGTGAAATTTTTGGAAATGTAAGGGTCATTTAACCTTATCCCTATGTTCATATACATATATTTCTTTTATAGATATTGCCTCGAGAAGATAATTGTGAGGGTTTTGAGGCTCCCATGCATGTGTCTGCATCTCTCCTCTTCTCTCTCTTCCTCCATCTCCTCCTTGCTCCTCTTGGTCACACCACCAAAGGCCTTCATTTGGTGCTACCAAGATTGATGCATTCATCAACTTTTCTTCAATATTTTCAAAAGAAAGTTAACACATTGAAGCCCATATAAATGGTTTGTCGTTTCTCAATAACTCTATCAATGGTGGAGCTATTGAAGCAAAATTCAAAATAGATCTCTAGTTATAGTTTCCATGTCCTAGGAAGCCCCTCAACTATCTTAAATTTTTTGGGGGTGGGAGTTGTCAAAATTTTTCTATTTTGTCCTTGTCCACTATGATTTCTTGTTAAAAAATGATACGCCCGAGAAGCAATCCTCTTCTTACTTTGAACATACATTTTTTAAGGATTTAATGCTATTGCAATGGGATAAATGAATGCTACCTCCAACAACTTAGTCACCTCAGCCTGGATCAATTCTAGGTATACTGGATTGGTCCTGGTTAGGCATTGACATAATGACCTCAATCCTACTTCTAAGTCAATATAATGTTGACACACTTATGTATCTATACCTCTTAAATATTTTTATGTCTAGGAAAAAGCTTCACCATGATTTTTTAGCAACCTTCTCTCACTTCATCATTTGATTTTGTTCCAACTATCAAGAATCTATCTTGAGTTATTTTCCATTTTTTGATATTTTTTCTTTTGAATATCTTTGCTCCTTGAAAGTGTTCTAATCGGGAAATGTTCACCAGTAGTGAATCTATTTTCCTCCATCATTTGGATCCTAGCTATCTCGTCTCTACTTTTGTAAGCAATTCTTGGGCTTTCTATTATCTTTTCATTATCACTCTCTTTCAAATTGCAATTCTACTCTCTTTTCGTTATCACCCTCTAGGACTGCAATTCTCTCTTTTTCAAATTGCTCTAGTTCTAACAAATCCTTGATCTTTCTCAGTTGAATCTCGTTCTTTCATATTCTCACTCTGGAATTGTTTTTTAAAGTAAGCAAGAGGAGCTTCCTTTCTTGCCTTTTATAGTGTGGAAAGAGTATCCTAAGAACCTTTTGTTGTTTTGCATGAGAATGTGTGAGAGATAATGGCACATTTGATAAACAAGCTATCAATGCATGTGTGTGCATCTCTACTATCCCAATCAAGTTTTTCTATAGTATGTGCAATAGGAACCGCAATAGCACCATGAAACTGAATATCATCATTTTTTACACCACCTACATCACCTTCTATTATACCACTTTCATGTGTAAGAGGACATATTTCAACAACCTACATAATATACCACAAGCCTTTTGCTACCAATACATGATGCATCGTGTATGTCCACAATGGGTACTTAGAATCATCCAACTTTTCCTCAATAGCCAACATAAAAATACATCATTGCTAATGACTATATTGTGATGCAAAAGAATGAATTTTTTTCTCCAAGAAGCTGAACATAAATATTGAATTCAGCTCCAAAAGGCCTATATTGGACTCCAAGGCACTTGTACTAGCAAAACAAAAATTGTATATATACTTGGCACAAAAATATGAATTTGCTTGCATAGCCGCTATGATAGTGCATTCGGAGTCTGAAATGATCTAAATCAAAATTTCAATGCTACATAGTGAAGTTTTTTGAAATTGGTAATGTGTCAAGTATACTCACTAGATTTTGTGTGACTTTGAGACTCTAACTAGAAGTGTGTTGGTAATGCCCTATAAAAGTGACAAACTATTATGATGCTAGTTGTTGTAGTTTGGGATTAGAGAAGCACAAAAAGAAAATGAGAATAAGAAGAAGCTTTAAGCGCAACACTAATTTTATTACTTAGTTAATGTAAAAAGATACATATCTTATTAGGATTAAATGCATATATACAATTTGGGGAGAGAAAAACCTCTTAAAGAGGGAAATAAGTGCCTTGGAATTCTATTTGCACACATCACTACCAAAATATATTAACAAAATTCACCTTGGGAATGATGCATTCAACAAGGATATAGCACTCGTGTAAGGAAATTCCAAGCTATGTGGAATGAAATCAACAAATAAAAGGAAGTGAAAACGTCTGCTACATTATCCTTTGTGTGCACATAAACCAAACTAATCTCTTGAGTATAGAGTCTCTCCTTGATATAATGATAGTGCACCTCAATGTGCTTTGTGTGAGCATGGAACACAAGTTTCCTTGCAATCACTTTGACCCATACCCAAATCAACCAAAAAAGCATTTGAGTCATAGACACTCAACCACAACTATGAGAGTTGCCCTATACTCAACCTCACAACTAGAAGTGGCCATAGTAGGTTTCTTCTTGCTCAACCAAGATATGCATGAGTTACCAAGCATAAAGCAAAAACCACTAGTGGACACATGAGTTTCATAGAAACCAACCCAATCTAAGTCATAAAAAGCATACAAATCTAGCGATAATGATCCCCTTGGGGATAAAACAATCCCAAGTATTGTGTACTACTCAATTGAAAAAAAGATGTGCTTAACTGCTTGCCAATGCTTGATATTTGGGCTATGCATAAACCTGCTCATTTTAGAGATAGTGAATTGAATATGGGGTGGAGTTATGCATGACTAAATCAATAATCCAACAATCTATTGATAGAGATCAACATCAAATGCATCTTGCAATAATATGTCAATGTATTTTTTTCACACAATGTGAATCCCCCATTAACTTGCATAAATTGAAAGCCCAAATAGTGATGCAAGGGCCCAAATCTAACATGTCAAAAGAGGCATGCAAATCATCCTTAAATTCACTAATATATTTCTTATTAGGACCAATGAGCATCATATCATAAAGAGATATGACAATGATCAAAACTACATCATCTGCATGCTTGACATATAAGGTGCTTTTGTTGGATTGTCTCAAATCCATGTGCTAGCAAGTAGGCATGTATCTTTTCATACCAAGCACGTGGTGCTTGCTTGAATCTATACAATGCCTTGCATAATTTTCTTCATGCGCTTTCTACATAAAACCATGGGGTAGAAAAACATACACTTTTCCATCTAAATCACCATTCTAAAATGCGATTTTAATTTCCAACTAATGAACATTCCAACCATGATGTGTTGCAAGTGCACAGATGCTACAAACTGTTGCCATTCAACAAATGGGAGCAAGATTCTCATCAATATCAATGCCCTTCTCTGTAGCATAACCTTTGGCAAAAAGCCTATAAGCCCATCAATTGTTCCATCTATTTTATGTTTCAACTTGTATACCCACTTGGTGCCAATGACCTTTTTTCCAAGAGGCAAGTCACATAAAGGCCAAGTACCATTCTTCATAATGGCGTCAAGTTCTAATTCCATAGCATCCATCCATTTTTTTTATGTATGTGCTTCACAAAAAGAAATAGGTTGATCCTCATCGCAAAGACTAGAGACAAGCATTGCATAATAATTTCATGAAAAAGAAGCATTATGAGAGCCTAAAAAAGTACAATATAATGGAGTTGCATATAATGTGCTATTAATCAAAGTCTACACCATCCATTTAGGCATAGTTTTTTCCTCTTCAATGCCAAATTTCTCATCAAGAAGTGCATTGTGTAAATCAGCATCAGAAAATCATAATTAAAAATTTGTAAGTGTTGAACATTTCGCTCTCCATCTTTAAAAGGAGGAGACAAAGCATCATACACATCCCTAGCTATTTGATGTCTCCTTGGAGCATAAAATAATGGTTGAATTGCATCTTCCGCAAAAAGAACATCACAACTAACCAAAATCTATTTAATATGTGGATGATACATATGATACCTTTTGATTTTAGAATTTTACCTAACAAAAATAAATTTCATGACCTTACCATCCAATGTTTTAGATTGTTGTTCATGCACTAATTCATATGTTGTGCAACAAAAAACACACAGATCAGCAAAAAATGGCTTGCAATTATGCCAAATCTCATATGGAGTGCTAGATTGCAATACTTTGGTGGGACACCTATTAAGTACATATGTCGCACATAAAAAACTCAATAAAAAAGCATGCATATGGCACTATGTATTGATCAATTATCCCACGCTCAACTAGAAATGCATTAAAGTCGAAATACATATACTCCCCCCTCAATCAATACAAAGGATGCCCATTTTACACAATGATAGATTTTCAGCCATAAGCAATAACTATTTAGATTAGAAAAATAAAGATTTACTTTCAATGGATAAAACCATGCATGCCTAAAAAATTCGTCAATGAAAGTCATGAAGCATAGGTAATTCCAAAATGAGGCTGTTTGCATAGGACCACACACATCACTATGAACAAGCTACAATTTATGTGAAACTCTAACTGAACCATGTTTGCAGAAGGAAGAATGCAACATTTTTTCCAAAATAAAACCCTCGTAGACATGCTTAGAAGGTTTCTGAAGTTTGGGCAAAGAAGACACCATTTAATAACTTTGCAAGGAAACAAGCTAGGAAAACCCAGATGGTTGAAGCATACATGCCAATGCTTTGCATCTGAAATAGCTTGAGAATCATGAAATGCCCATGTTGAATCATTCTCAGATTTTGCATAACATGTGAGGTTATATAGCCCATAGAATTAAATTACAAAAGCTATGATATTATCAGTATATGAGAGATTATGATTTTTACACATGTCATCAACAAATTTAACAAGCAAGCTGATTTTGTTTAGTGTTGAAAGTGATAAGTAACTTTTCTTGATCATAGACATGTGTAAGGCATCCGACAATGCTAGAGTACTACCACCAATAGTAGTAAGAATGATCTTTCCAACTCCTATGAAAGGATAAGAGGAGTTGTTTGCACATGTGAGAGCATTCCCTATGGGGGAAGTTTCAAACTACATTGTGAGTTAATATGTTTGGTTGCACCACTATAAAAATACCAAAGATCATAGTCTACTAGAGACATACACTATCTCAACATTGTGTTTGGTTTGAAAAATTCAAGCATTACTTCTTCGCACAAACTGACTATTCATGTGGATCATTAGGCCCTCATCTATTTAGTAAAGAATCTATGTCCTTTTACAAGATGAGTGAGGTGGGTGTTGCTCATGTAACAGTTTGATTAGTCAGCCATTCATAGAATAATTAAAAAAAAAATCATTATAGATTAAGATGTGAATTTTCTTAATAACCTAGAATTTTATTAAATTATTGTTGGTGTACTTTATGAAAGAGGTATTGACTAGGTTCTTTGAAGATGTATACCTTGTATGAGAAAAAAATACTTTATTGGAAGTGCATGTAGGGAATGGATTTTGAGAGAGATTATAGCTCAGAAAATCTTGCAAGGATGATCACCATTGTTCAATAATTCACGTGAATTTTTTCAAGAATTTTTTGACTTTTTAGAGCATAGGAACAAGCTCCATGTAGAAGTTTCCACATAAAAAACAATAAAAAAGAGATATTTTCCATGATTAGCATCAATTATTGGCTAAAATGAAACACAATACTGAATGTATTACTAGAGAATGTACAAAGATAAGTAGCCCATTAGGGCAATAGGCGTATATACAAGCTGAGGAAAAAAAAACCTCCTAAAGAGGGAAAAAAGTGCTCCGGCGGTCCTAGAGTGTTCACATACATCACTACCTAAATATATCAACAAATCCCCCCTGGGAGTGATGCGGTGAACAAGGAGCTGGCACTCATGTATAAGGAAGTGCCAAGCTATGTGGAAATCACTCAACGAAAGGAAGTAAGCCCAAAGCTTTGCGGAAAGCTTCAAAACCTCTCCCTGACATAATGATAATGCACCTCAATGTGCTTAGTGCGAGCATGGAACATAGGGTTCCTCGCAACTGCCAATGCGCTCTGACTGTCAGTGAAGATGGTGGTGGCAGAATTCTAACCAACACCCAAATCAGCCATAAGGTGTCTGAGCCACACACACTCAACAGTAGCTGTGAAAGCTGCCCTATACTCAGCCTCACAACTGGAAGTGGCCATAGTAGGCTGCTTCTTGCTCAACCAAGATATACATGAGCTACCAAGCATGAAGCAAAAGCCACTAGTGGACACACGAGTGTCATAGCAACCAACCCAGTCTCAATCAGAAAAAGCATGCAAATCTGGCGGTAGTGATCCCCCCTTGGGATAAAACAACCCAAATAGCCGAGTACCACTCAAGTAGCGAAAGATGCGCTTAACCGCCTGCCAATGCTTGACACCTGGGCAATGCATAAACCTACTCATCTGTGAGATAGCAAACTGAATATCTGGCCGAGTAATTCATAAGTAAATCAGGCATCCAACAGCCTGTTGATAGAGGACATCATCAAATGCATCTCTAGCATCATGAAGACTCAATCGTAAACCTGTCTCCTAGGAGTGGCAATAGGCTTACAGTCTTCAAGGCCAAAATGCTGCAATAATGTGTCAATATATTTCATTTGACACAAAGCCATTCCACCATAAACTTGCATAAACTAAATGCCCAAATAGTGATGCAAATGCCCCAAATCAAACATCTCAAATGAGGCATGCAAATCAGCCTTAAATCAACAATATGCTTCTCAATAGGACCAGTGAGCAGCATGTCATCAACATAGACAACAATGATCAGAAGCACATCAATAGCACGCTTAACATACAAGGTGCTCTCAAATGGGCTGTTCACAAAACCATGTGCAATCAGATAGGCATGTATCTTCTCATACCAAGCACGTGGTGCTTGCTTTAAACCATATAATGCTTTCTTTAACATGCACACCTAGTTTTCATGCCCTTTCTGCACAAAGCCACGGGGCTGAAAAACATACACTTCTTCATGCAAGTCACCATTTAGAAATGTAGTTTTAATGTCCAATTGATGTACATTCCAACCATGATGGGCTGCAAGTGCACAAATGCTCCGAACAGTAGTCATACGGCATGTAGGTGCAAAGGTCTCATCAAAATCAATGCCTCTTTCCTGTGCATAACCCTTTGCAACAAGCGTAGCCTTATACCTATCAACTATAGCATCAGGTTTACACTTCAGCTTGTATACCCACTTAGTACCAATGGCTTTCTTGCCAGGAGGCAAGTCACATAAAGACCAAGTACCAGTCTTCATTAGAGCATCATATTCAGATTGCATAGCAGCCATCCAATTTTTTGAATTTTGTGCTTCATCAAAAGAAACAGGCTCATTCTCATCATAGAGACTAGATGCAGCCATAGCATAGCAATCTGATGCAAAGGAGGCACTATGAGAGCCTGAACGAGTACAATATGACAAAGGTGCATCTAATTTGTTGTCACGCAAAGTCTGCACCATCCATTTTGGCATAGTTTTTGCCTCCTCAATATCCGCTCTCTCATCAACAAGTGCATCAAGTAAATCTGCATCAGAAATGGGATGATCTACATCATTACATGAAACCTACAAAGGCTGAGAAGTTGCCTTATTAAGACCAGCAGTAGACTATCCACCTTAAAAAGAGGCATCAAAGTATCATACATGTCTTTGGAGCTAACAGATGTCTCCTTAGTACATGAAAGCAATGGGTGAATAGCATCTTCCACAAAAACAACATCATGGCTAACCAGAATGCATTTAGTTTGTGGATGATACAAACGATAGCCTTTACTTTCAGAACTGTAGCGAACAAAAATACATTTTACTGCCTTATCATCCAATTTTCTGCGATGTTGCTCAGGCATTAGTGCATATGCCCAACAACCAAAAACCCGCAGATGAGCAACAAATGGCTTGTGATCATGCCAAGCCTCATATGGAGTGATAGACTGCAGCGCTTTAGTGGGATACCTGTTAAGTACATATGCTGCACACATGACAGCCTCAAGCCAGAAACTGTGGTAAAGCTTGACTCTTGACCATACACCTTGCCATCTCCATGAGTGACCTGTTCTTTCGCTCAGCAACTCCATTCTGTGGAGGTGTATACGGCACTGTACACTGGTGTTTTGTCCCACGTTCAGCCAGAAATGCAGTAAAGTCAGAAGACATATACTCCCCCCCTCGATCAGAATGGAGGGTGCCCATTTTACATGCTGATAGATTTTCAACCAAAACCAAAAATTGTTTGAAGCGCATGAACACTTCGGACTTTGCCTTCAATGGATATGCCCATGCATGCCTGGAAAAATCATCAATGAAAGTCACGAAGTAAAGATAGTTTCCAAAAGAAGGTGTTTGCATAGGACCACATACATCACTATGTACAAGCTGCAATTTCTGCATAGCCCGAATTGAACCATCTTTTGGAAAGGAGGAATGCTGCATTTTGCCCAAAATACAGCCTTCACATACATGTTTTCCAAGTGCCTCAAGCTTGGGCAAAGAAGACACCATATCAGATTTCTACAGGCGTAGCAAACTAGCAAAATTCAGATGACCAAAGCGTGCATGCCAAAGCTTTGCATCTGACATAGCCTAAGAATCATGAACTGCACATGCCGAATCATTCACAGATCTTTCATAGTCTATGATCTTATACAGCCCACGACATAAAATGCCAGAAGAAATAATAACATCTTTTGACAGATCATGAACTGTACATCTGCCATCAACAAATTTCACAACCAAGCCAATCTTGGCTAATGCAGAAATTGATAACAGATTCTTCTTGATCCCTGGCACAAATAAAGCATGTGACAAGGTGAAAGAACTACCATCAGCATTAGTCAGAATGATCTTACCAACTCCCATAATAGGATAAGAGTTGTTGGTGCATGTGATAGTATTCCCTGTAGGGGCATGCTCAAGTGAAGAGAAGAAACTGCACTGTGAGGTAATATGTTTGGTCGCCCCACTATCAAAGTACCAAACATCTGAGTCCAGTGCAAACATGCACTACTCATGAGAAGATGGGTCAAAACTGCAAACAGTAGTAAACGCCTATTCTTCTTCCTACACAAGATTAGCAGACTCTATTTTTGGTGTAGAGGCTTCTGCAACAACCATTCCAGCCTCCTTTTTCTTTGCCTCTTTTGCAGCCAGTTTTGGACAGTTCTTTATGATATGATCATTCCCTTTACAGTACTTACAAAACAATTTCTGCTTTTTTGATTTCTTCTCATCTTTATCTTCCTTCTTCGAATATGCAGAATTAGCAGATTTCTCCTTACTAGTTGAACAGCTCCATTTTCCTTTGCCCTTCTGACTACCTAGGAAAGCTTGATCTGCAACTCGCATAATGGACCTGTTCTGCCTAGACTGATCTTCCTGCAACAGAACAGAGACTAAATCCTCAAATGATAAGGCATTTGGATTGCCTTTCATCATCAATCGAAGAGTAGAAGCGAAACTCTAATATGAATCAGGAAGACCATTTAGAACGGTCTACACAAATGAGCTATCTGGTATAACCTCATCAGCAAAAATCAACTATTCCTTCAAGTCTTTGATGTTTGTCAAAAAACTGTCCATAGAATCACCTTCATTCATGTGCTCACTCTCCAACTGTTTTCGGAGGTAAGCAACACGAGCCTCATTCCTAGCCTGGCAATGTGGTAAGTGTATCCCAAGCATCCTTTTCTGTTCTGCAAGAGCGAATATGAGGAATAATGGCACGTTTGATAGACAAAGCTATCAATGCATGTGCGTGGGCATCTCTGCCATCCCAACAAATCTGCTCTGCAGTAGGGGCGACACAAACAGCAGCACAAACAGGAATCTGCAGAATATCATCTTTGATACCATCTCCATCAGCTTCAGCACCTATATTTGCAGTATCTGTAGTCGAAGGTGTAACAGGACATCTTTCAACACCCTGCACAATGTTTCACAGTCCTTTTGCAACCAATACATGTCGCATCATATAAGCCCATAATGGGTAGTTGGTACCATCCAACTTATCCTCAACAGCCAACATACAGAATACATCACTGCTTTCAGCCATGTTCGGTGACTAAAATACCTTGATGCAAAAAATTGATTGTATCTCAAAAAGTTGAACGGAACTGCCCAGACGAGTTCTGCTAGACCTCTAGCAGACTTTGAGACGCTTATATTGGCGAATAGAAACTGGTATATACCTTTGGCACAAAAAGACGAAATAGCCGACACAAGCACTGCAATAGTGCATTCGAAGGCCGAAACGAGCTCAGATCGTGATTTCGGCACCACAAAGCGAAGCTATTTTGATCTCTGAAAACCCTGAGTATGCTCACCAAATTTTGTGCGAATTTGAGAATGCAACCGGAGGAGTGTCGACGACGCCCTAGATGAAGCGGCGACCTGCTCTGATAACAATTGTTGGAGATAGACGTCTGCGGAAGCACGCGAATAGCACAAGGAAGGAGAAGAAGCTTGGAGCACAACACACAATACTGAATGTATTACTAGAGAATGTACAAAGATAAGTAGCCCATTAGGGCAATATGCGTATATACAAGCCAAGGGAAAAAAAAACCTCCTAAAGAGGGAAAAAAGTGCCCCGACGGTCCTAGAGTGTTCACACACATCACTACCTAAATATATCAACATGACACACTTAGGGTTGTTGGTGCACTCCCATCCTCCCCTTTAAGAGGTTCTGATCCCTTGGCTTGTAAATATGCCCATAAAGCTAAAGGGATTTATACATTTGTACATTTTGCACTTAGTAATACACGTTGTGTTGTGCTCCTAAGCTTCATATTCTTCTTTCTTATGTGTTTTTGTACATTTTGGATCCCCAAACCTCCAACTATTTGTATCAGAGTAGCTCATTCCTTCTTAAGGCACACTATTGCTAAAAACCCACTCAATTTCTTAGATTTCTCCAAAATTTGGTTAGAATACATAGGAAAATGTACACTTCAAAGCTAGTATTAGGGGGTTTGTGCAATTGAAAATTTAATTTGAGCTTTATCCTTTGAATGTAGTATCATAGTGACCATGTGGATAATTTCACCCTTTTTTTGGGTTTTCTACTCACTAATACAAGTGCCTAGAAGTTTGTAACATGCTTATTCGAGCTCCATTGGGTAACTTTGTTTAGTGTTTTTGAGAAACAATCAATTTTTTGCATCAAGATATAGTAAATACCCATGGATAAAAACAATTATGTATTTTGCATGTTGTCTATTGAGGATAACTTGGATGCTTCAAACTACCTACTATGGGCATACATATTGCATCATGTATTGGTTGCAAAGGAATTATGAAATATCATGTAGGGTGTTGAAATATGTACTATCAAAACTATAAACATTTAAATTGTAGCCAGTGTAGATGGTGTTGATGATATTGTATGTTCGAGTTCTACTACAATGCCTATTTTGAGTCCTCTTGCAACTCCAATTTTGACTACTTCAAGTACACCACCAATATCCCCAACCACTATAGAGTAAATTTGATGGGATGGAAAAGATTCATAGGCACGTGCCTTGATTGGTTTATCTATCAGTTGTGCCATTATCCATCATATTTTTCATGTAGAATAGCAAGAGATGTTTGGGATGCTCTTGGCACAATATATCAAGGAAATAATGCAGATCATGTTTCTTACCTTTGAAAAGTAGAGAGTGAGTATGTGAATGAAGGTGATTCCATGGATAATTTTCTAAGAAAGTTCAATGTTTCAAAGATCAATCAATTATTGCAAATCAAATTTAGTTAGATAGTACAGTGATGTAGAGTATTCTAAATGGCTTGCATGATTCTTACCAGTATTTTTGTTTCTATGTTTCACTTTTTAATGAATGGCAATCCAAATGCCTTAAAACTTGAAGTATTAGTCTTCTCTTTACTACGAGAATATCAATTTTGTAGAAATATGTCCATTATATGTAAGTCTTATACAATCAAAGAAGAAAGATAAAGATGAGAAGACAGAAAATAATCAAACACGTTTTTTTAAATACTATAAGGAAAATTACCATATAATAAAGATTTTCCTTAAATTGCTACTAATGAGGCAAAGAAGAAAGAGGAAAGAATGGCTATTGTAGAAAATTCTGGTTCTAAGGTCGAATTAGCCAATTTTATTGCAAAATGAAGAATGGGAAATTTATGTGCCAAGATCAAGAACATCTTGTTATTAGGATTAGTACTATCTAAGATTGGCTTGTTAGTGAAGCTTTTTGATGTGGATTGTGCAATTCACACCTCTTTGATGATGATAAAATTACTGCATCTAGAATTTTGTGTCATGGGCTCTATAAGCTCACAACCTATGGAAAATTTTTGGATGATTATGTATGTGTAATACATGATTTGCAGACCATCTTAGATGCAAAATTTTGGCATGCATGTTTTGTTCATCTAAATTTTCTAGTTTGACACACCTATGAAAGTTTTATATAGTGTCCTCTTTGCCTAAACTTGATATGCCATCCAAACACATACAAAAGGGTTACATTTTCGATAAAATGAAACATTTTTCCTTTCCTAAAGATGGCACATTAAGAGCTTAACAAAAATTGCAACTTGTTCATAATGTTGTTTGTGGTCCTATATAGCATCCATCTTTTGGAATTACCTTTATTTCTTGGCTTTTCTTATGAATTTTCCAATCATGCATAGGTCTATCCACTTAAGCCAAATAATGCATGGGTCTATCCACTAAAGACAAATAATGTGCTTTAAACTTTTTCGGTTTTTTGATGAGAATCTATCAATATTTAAAATTGGCATCATCCACTTTGATCAAGGGGTTACTATATGTTTTCTAACTTCAATGTATTTCTCATTGAAGGTGGGATAGAACACCAATGTACATTGCCATATTCACCACAAAATAATGATGTTATAAACAGAAAAAATAGTTCTCTCATGGAAAAGGCAAGATGTATGGTCAAAAGTCAAGCATTACCCCATAGTTGTTGATGTCAAGCCATAATGTGTGTTGCATATGTACTTAATAGGTATCCTCCTAATGCATTATAGTCTATCACTCCTTTTGAGGTCTAAAATGATGGCAAGACATTCATTGCTTATCTATGTACATATACATTAATGCTTGGGTGAGAATGCAAGAAATCGGATGATAAGGTTGTGAAATGTTTTACATTGGGTACCGCTTGAGAGCAAAGGCTATCACCTATACCACCCATAAACTAAATGAAATTTGGTTAGCTAAGATGTTGTTTTTGTGGAGGATGTAGTGCAAAATTTTTTTGATCTGCAACACACATGATGGACCTGTTCTGCCTGGACTGATCTTCGTGCAACAGAATAGAGACTAACTCCTCAAATGACAAGGCATTTGGATTGCCTTTCATCATCAAGCAAAGAGTAGAAGCAAAACTTTGATATGAATCAGGAAGACCATTCAGAATAGTCTGCTCAAGTGAGCTATTTGGTATAACCTCATCAGCAAAAATCAATTGTTCCTTCAAGTCTTTGATCTTTGTTAGAAAATTGTCCATAGAATCACCTTCATTCATGTGATCACTCTCCAACTGTTTTCGAAGGTAAGCAACATGAGCCTCATTCCTAGCTTGGTACAATGTGGTAAGTGTATCCCAAGCATCCTTAGCAATTCTGCAAGGGCGAATGTGAGGAATAATGGCACGTTTGATAGACAAAGCTATCAATGCATGTGCTTGGGCATCTCTGCCATCCCAATGAATTTGCTTTGCAGTAGGTGCAGTAGAAACCGTAGCACGAACAGGAATATGCAGAATATCATCACCTTCGACACCTTCTACATCAAATTTAGTACCTGCAGTTGTAACAGTTGCAGGTGTGATAGGACGTTTTTCAACACCCTACACAATGTTCCACAGTCCTTTTGCAACCAATACATGTCGCATCATATAAGCCCATAATGGGTACTTGGTACCATCCAACTTATCCTCAATAGCCAACATACGGAATACATCACTGTTTTCAGCCATGGCCGGTGACTAAAATACCTTTGTGCAGAAAATTGACTGTATCTCCAAAAGTTGAACAAAACTGCCTAGACAAATTCTACTAGACTTGTAGCAAACTTTGAGACGCTTATACTGGCGAACCAAAACTGGTATATACCTTTGGCACAAAAAGACAAAATAGCCTACACAAGCACTACGATAGTGCGTTCGAAGGTCGAAACGAGCTCAGATCGCGATTTTGGCACCAGAGAGTGAAGCCATTTTCATCTCTAAAACACCCTGAGTATGCTCACCAAATTTCGTGAAAATCTAAGATTGCAACCAGAGAGGTGTAGATGATGCCCTAGATGACGCAGCGACCTGCTCCGATACCAATTTTTGGAGTTAAACGTCTACAGAAGCACTCGAACAACATAAGGAACAAGAAGAAGAAGCTTGGAGCAAAACACACAATACTGAATGTATTACTAAAGAATGTACAAAGATCATTAGCCCATTAGGGCACTAGGCGTATATACAAGCCGGGGAAAAAAAACCTCCAAAAGAGGGAAAAAAAGTGCGGCGGCAGTCCTAGAGTGTTCACACACATCACTACCTAAATATATCAACAGGCATTGCCACAAGTTTTGCAGGCATTCCAATGGTCTATGCTTCAAGTTTAGCCTTGAGTTTCTCTATTTCTTTTTTTTGAGTTCTAAATTGTGCTTTGAATGCTTCATTTTCAGCCTATAATTTTAGCTATGTCTGTAGGATTCACCCTTTGGATCAGTCCATAATCTCCATCTTCAACTCTAGATCATCCCCCACCAACTAATTGCCTCTTCCTATCAAAGTGGCTTGTAATATCTTGATGAATACCTGCAACTTGTACACGAATGATAGATCTATCACATTAATAAAAATTCCTATGCCTATGAGAATTTTTGAAGGTGCATTAGAGTTGTGCCCTAGAGTAGTCTAGATGGGTGGTTATCAATCGATTTCTCTCGAAAGAATCCCTCATTTCACATTCCCATCTGATATCTTGGTGCCTACGAAGGTACTTGCATGGTTGTTGTTGTTGTTGTTGTTGTTGCATCATCTTATGTTTTATGATGTGTAATAATGCCTCTAGTTGAGCTTCTTAGAAAATACATAGCTCTTCTTGCTTATGATCCTTAGCTTTCTATAGTTTTTGTGAGATCTCGTCAATGAGAGGTTGTTTATAGAGCTTGACTCTACAACGGATTTAGAGAAGAAGTCTAACAGCACCACTTTGTGAAATTTTATGAATCACCAATGGGTTTTGACATTTCTATGTTGCATAGATTCCTACCATGCCTCTTAAGTAGGTTTCTTGGTGTCCACCGTAGACTAGCTTGAATGGACTTGTGCCTAATTATGTATTATAGGTCACTTGATAGGCCCGAATTGCATGATGCAATTGCTTATCCCAATTGAATCTTCCATTTTTCACCAACTTGGTCAAAATAATGCAAAGGACTTTGTTAGAGCTTTTGGCTTGTCTATTTTCCTGTGGGTGATAGGGAACATATTTCTTATGTGTAATAAGAAATGTCTATAACATATTTTCAATCACTTCATTGATGAAATGAGCCCCTCTACCACTTACAATCTCTATGGGGAGCTGGAAGCATGTGAAGATATCCTCAGATAAAAATTTGCCTATTATCAAAGCAACATTCTTGGTTGTAGCTTTGGCTTCAATCCATTTTTTTAGATAATGCATAGCTTCTATGGCATATTCCCTGTGTGAATGGATAGGTCCAATAAAGTTAATACCTCTTTTAGCAAAAGATCTTCCTTCATCATGGGTCTTAACAAAATTTTATCTCTCCTACATGGATATTTTTCCCTTTGGCATATGTCACATCTCTTCACAAAACTTTTGGCATCCATATGCATGGTTGACCACCATAGACTAGCAAACATCAATATTTAGATTGTAATTTCAAAAGAAAAGTGTCCACTTGCCACACCCAAACAGGGAACTTCTAGTAATGAAAGATATTCTGACTCATGAACACATATGCAAAGGAAGTTGTCTTTTCAACATTTATAGAATTGATTTCCTATCAACATATATTCCTTTGTTGCTTCTTTGAAAGAGCATTGACATGACTCGAGCATATTTTGTGGTAGCTTTCCTCTTTTGAGAAATTTGTTGATATATTTAGGTAGTGATGTGTGTGAACACACTAGGACTGCCGGGGCACTTTTTTCCCTCTTTAGGAGGTTTTTTTCCCCCAGCTTGTATATAAGCCTATTGCCCTAATGGGCTACTTATCTTTGTACATTCTCTAGTAATACACTCACTATTGTGTGTTTGTGCTCCAAGCTTCTTCTTCTTCCTTGTGCTGTTCGCGTGCTTCCGCAGACATCTATCTCCAACAATTGGTATTAGAGCAGGTTGTCGCTTCATCTAGGGCGCCGTCGACACTCCTCCGTTTGCAGTCTTAGAATCGCACGAATTTTGGTGAGCATATTCAGCGTGTTTCCGAGATCAAAACAGCTTCGCTATGTTGTGCCGAAATCGCGATCTGAGCTGGTTTCGACCTCCGAATGCACTATCGCAGCGCTTGTGTAGGCTATTTCGTCTTTTTGTGCCAAAGGTATATACCAGTTTCTGTTCGCCAGTTTAAGCGTCTCGAAGTCTGCTACAGTTCTAGCAGAACTTGTCTGGGCAGATCTGTTCAACTTTTTGAGATACAGTCAATTTTCTGCATCAAGGTATTTTAGTCACCGGCCATGGCTAAAAGCAGTGATGTATTCTATATGTTGGCTGTTGAGGATAAGTTGGATGGTACCAACTACCCATTATGGGCTTATATGATGTGACATGTATTGGTTGCAAAAGGAATCTGGAACATTGTGCAGGGTGTTGAAAGACGTCCTATTACACCTGTAGCTACAGGTACTGCAAATACAGGTGCTGGAGCTGATGAAGATGGTGTCGAAGATGATATTCCGCAAATTCCTGTTCATGCTCCTGTTTCTGTTGCACCTACTACAGAGAAAATTCGTTGGGATGGCAGAGATGCCCAGGCACATGCATTGATAGCTTTGTCTGTCAAACGTGCCATTATTCCTCATATTCGCTCTTGCAGAACAGCTAGGGATGCTTGGGATACACTAACCACATTGTACCAAGCTAGGAATGAGGCTCGTGTTGCTTACCTTCGAAAACAGTTGGAGAGTGAGCACATGAATGAAGGTGATTCTATGGATAGTTTCCTAACAAAGATCAAAGATTTGAAGGAACAGTTGATTTCTGCTGATGAGGTTATACCAGATAGCTCACTTGTGCAGACGGTTCTGAATGGTCTTCCTGATTCATATCAGAGTTTTGCTTCTACTCTTCGGTTGATGATGAAAGGCAATCCGAATGCCTTATCATTTGAGGAGTTAGTCTCTGTTCTGTTGCAGGAAGATCAGTCTAGGCAGAACAGGTCCATTATGCGTGTTGCAGATCAAGCTTTCCTGGCTAGTCAAAAGGGCAAAGGAAAATGGAGCTCTTCTACTAGTAAGCAGAAATCTGCAAATGCTGCACATTCGAAGAACCAGGATAAAGATGAGAAGAAATCAGAAAAGCAGAAATTGTTTTGCAAGTACTATAAAGGGAATGATCATATCATAAAGAACTGTCCAAAAGTGGCTGCAAAAGAGGCAAAGAAGAAAGAGGCTGGAATGGTTGTTGCAGAGGCCTCTACACCAAAAACAGAGTCTGCAAATCTTGTACAGGAAGAAGAATGGACGTTTACTACTGTTTGCAGTTTTGACCCATCTTCTCATTAGCAATGCATGTCTGCAGTGGACTCAGATGTTTGCCAGTACTTTGACAGTGGGGCGACCAAACATATTACCTCGCAGCGCAGTTTCTTCTCTTCACTGGAGCCTGCCCCTACAGGGAATACTCTCACATGCGCCAACAACTCCTCTTATCCTGTTATGGGAGTTAGTAAGATCATTCTGACTATTGCTGATGGTAGTTCTTTCACCTTGTCAGATGCTTTATTTGTGCCAGGGATCAAGAAGAATCTGTTATCAGTTTCTGCATTAGCCAAGATTGGATTGGTTGTGAAATTTGTTGATGACAGATGTACAGTTCATGATCTGTCAAATGGCATGTTATTATTGCTTCTGGCATTTTATGTCGTAGGCTGTATAAGCTCATAGACTATGAAAGATCTATGAATGATTCGGCATGTGTAGTTCATGATTCTCAGGCTATGTCAGATGCAAAGCTTTGGCATGCACGCTTTGGTCATATGAATTTTGCTAGTTTGCTACGCCTGCAGAAATCTGAAATGGTTTCCTCTTTGCCCAAACTTGAGGCACCTCGAAAACATGTTTGTGAAGGCTGTATTTTGGGCAAAATGCAGCATTCATCCTTTCCAAAAGATGGTTCAGTTCGGGCTACGCAGAAATTGCAGCTTGTACACAGTGATGTCTGTGGTCCTATGCAGACACCCTCTTTTAGAAATTACCTTTACTTCATGACTTTCATTGATGATTTTTCCAAGCATGCATGGGTATATCCATTGAAGGCAAAGTCCAAAGTGTTTTTGTGCTTCAAACAGTTTTAGGTTTTGGCTGAAAATCTGTCAGCATGTTAAATGGGCACCCTCCGTTCTGATCGAGGGGGGGAATATATGTCTTGTGATTTTAATGCATTTTTGGCTGAACGTGGGATAAAACACCAGTGTACAGTGCCGTATACACCTCAATAGAATGGAGTTGCTGAGCGGAAGAACAGGTCACTCATGGAGATGGCGAGGTGTATGGTCAAGAGTTAGGCTTTACCACATAGTTTCTGGCTTGAGGTTGTCATGTGTGCAGCATATGTACTTAACAGGTGTCCCACTAAAGCGCTACAGTCTATCACTCCATATGAGGCTTAGCATGATCGCAAGCCATTTGTTTCTCATCTGCGGGTTTTTGGTTGTTTGGCATATGCACTAGTGCCATAACAACATCGCAGAAAATTGGATGATAAGGCAGTAAAATGAATTTTTGTTGGGTACAGTTCTGAAAGTAAAGGCTATCGTCTGTATCATCCACATACTAAATGCATTCTGGTTAGCCGTGATGTTGTCTTTGTGGAAGATGCTATTCAGCCATTGCTTTCATGTACTAAGGAGACATCTGTTAGCTCTAAAGACATGTATGATACTTTGATGCCTCTTTTTACAGGTGGACAGTCTAGTGCTGGTCCTAATGAGGCAACTTCTCACCCTTTGCACGCTTCATATGATGATGCATATCATTCCATTTCTGATGCAAATTTACATGATGCACTTGTTGATGAGAGAGCTGATATTGATCAAGCAAACACTATGCCAAAATGGTTGGTGCAGACTTTGCATGATAGCAAATTAGATGCACCTTTGTCATATCGAACTCGTTCAGGCTCTCATAGTGCCTCCTTTGCATCAGATTGCTATGCTATGGCTGCGTCTAGCCTCTGTGATGAGAATGAGCCTGTTTCTTTCGATGAAGCACAGAATTCAAAAAATTGGATGGCTGTTATTGTAGCTCAATGATGAGTAGCACCTCCTTTAATGTCAATCCGGGAAGACGTGAGGATGGTATGAAGACCTCGAGCAAGTGGCGGCACAAGTGCGTGAGTGAGAAGCACACAAGCATGCACACACATACACACACACGCGCACACACGGCAAGACAAAGAGAGAGAATCAATGGAGTGCTTTAGATTACTTTCACAAGCTCTTACAAGTTCGTTTCAATTACAATCTACCTTCAAAAATGAGCTCTCTAGCTCTTTTTATAGTTTTTGACTAGCTTTTGGCCCTGTCCAGACCTAGTGTCCGGCCTAGTTAAAAATTAGGTTCCAGGGCTTATTTGAGGGCTCAAACGAAGTCTAAAAATTATGAAATTTGGTACGATGGTACTTCTAATACTCCTCAAGCTCGAGGACTCCTCGGCTTGCACAAAATGGAGTCTAATCTACCAAAAACGGGATTTACAATGTTTGTGTAGTGATTAAAATCACTTGGGTTGTACATAATCTATGGGAAAAAATGATCTGGCCTTGTTGCCGTATTGTGCATGACTCCTTTATTGCTTTGTATGCCAACACTCCCCCCTTCCTAGCGTCTGTCGCCCCTGACAGACCTTTGTTCCCTCGGGTGGTCGATGTAATATTGGATGACATTGGTGGCCAGTTCATGTTCTCCTATCCTTAAGCCTCTTGCTAGATCGGCTTCCAATGCCTCCCAATTTATTGCACCGGGGGTCTCTGGTTGCGGGGTGGTGTAGTACTCTGAATACATTGCTTGTTCAAAAGCAAACAGTTGAAGCAGATGTGTCGGCTTTGGCGCGAAAATCTCCGAGTGGTACTCCCAGAACCCTGATCTGAACATTTCTTCGAAGGTCTGTTTGTAGCAGGCGGGGAGGTATTTGATGCGTGCATGCCAAGCGTAAGCCACACGGATACTGGGGGTGGTGCTCATGTCATACACCAAGTCGTAATTTCCATTGCTAAACCCCGGAAGGCGTACCTGTGGTGCGGCTGCATTTCTAAAGGTCTTCAGCACCACTTGCATCATATCTAAGATTTTAAGCATCATTTGCGCTGCTACATCTTGCATGGGCTTCAAGCGCGGCATCCAGTGGCGAATGGTCCCCATCATATATGCTACCGATGGTGGTCCTTGTGGTGGCGCTATGTACGGGTAGTTCAGCCATTCCTTGCATTGCGCATTGTTCTGTACCTTGATATTAAATGCCTTCCACGACCTGCGGCGGGGGACTGGACCGTAGCATGGGTTGTACAGGAGGTGCAACGGCGCGTTGTTCCATGTGCGTAGCATTTCTGGATAAGTCTCTAAAAGTTTCTGCCGCCATGTTGGTTGACGAATCTTGCCTTTTCGCACCTCTGGAGGAAGGTCTTTGGGTTGAAATTGGGTCGCAAAAGTAGGAATCTGACCCGTGACTCTTTGTATTTCTGCATTATAATCAGCCAAGATAATATAATATGGCCTGTACTGGAGTTCCGATGAGAGAATCAGGCGTCTCGAAGACAAGTTCTTGAAGTAATCTGATTGTAAAACAGTCTCCTCTATGACCCTCATAGCCTGATTTTGCACTACGGTGCGCTCTTCATGCGAAGTCCCTATTTCCTCCACTTGTCGTAACCATGGTGGCCGTGGTGCCTCGAACGTGTCCTGCGCTTCTTCTGTTTGTTGGCCTCCTGGGAATGGTTGCGGATCATATTCTTCATCAAACGTTTGTTCCACAGGAATTTGCACAACTTCTTCGTCCGTGGGAGCCTCCGGAGGGGAAGATGGCCTCTCATATTGTAGTAGGCGTGTCTGCAATTCAGTTACCTGTTGCTGGAGATCTTTTATGGCCTCTGCGTCGGAGGGAAGCGAAGCTGCAGAGGGGGTGGTTGGAGGGGCAGCTGTTGGGCCTTGTTGGTGTTCCTGCTTCAGTTGTCCTAGCTCCTCCGATAGCTTATCATGTGCTTCGAGTAGCATGGCATAATCTTCCAATATAATCTTGATATTATCGGGGGTCACTGCTTGAAACTTGGATGGGCTGATGGGTGCCCCCGGTGTGCTCTCAATAGCTGCCTCCAGGTTCTCTTGATTTTGTATTTGCAGACGTATGTTCTCTTCCTGAGCAGCCGCAAGATGGCGTTTAAGTAGCGCCATATTTCGCTGAAGTTTTGAGTTGCGTTCCAGTTGTGTCCGTAGGTGACTTTCTACCACCTGCACTGCTTCCTGATCTACGTTCTGTAGCTGTACTTCCAATATATTATGGGCGTCTTGGAGGGTTTGGAACTGTGTGTGGAGGCGAGCATTCTCCTCTTCTAGTACCGCAAGGCGGAGCTGTAGTGTCGCTGAGTGCTCTTGCAGGCGTGCGTTTTGTTGCTGGAGCTGAATGTAATCTGTTCTTAAATTTGATATACAAGCCAACATGGTGTCCAATGCATTACCTATAGATGAGTGGGGGGTGTTTACTGTGGAAGATGCATGGGAAGGGAATTGGGGAAGGGAGACAGTGAATGATGTGTCTACGAAAGTTGTGTGTGTGGGTGAAATTGGTGGAGGGGGAATGGGAGGAGGTGAAACCGTGGGTGGAGGTGCCGTGGGTGGTGAAATGTCCATACCTTCAGGAGTGGGTGTTAGTGTGGGGCCTGCCATATACATTGGTATGGTAGGTGGTGTGTGTGTGGAAGTGGTGAATAGATGTGACGTGGGGTGGGGAGCTGAAAAGACAGGGAATGGTTGAGGGCCTGGTTGAAAAGCCCTAGCAAAGATGTCCTGGAGGGATTGTAGAAATGGAGAGAGGGATATCGGGGGTTGGGGTCGTAAATTTGAGGAGGGCTGAAAGGGTTGCGTGGTAGCAGGGAAGCCCATGAATGTGGATCTGGGGTCAGGATGACCGGTGGCTGAAGGCATTGGGGATGGTTGTCCTAGGGCAGGCTCGGGAATGGTTTCGGTGGGTGGTGTAGTGATGGGGTTTGCGTCAAAGACCGGGTTATCAGTGGTAGAGAATAGGGTGGCACTGGAGATCGGAGTACGGAAGGTGAAGGTGGGGTCGGTGGGTTGAGCAGTCGATGTGGTTTCCACTGTTTCTCTTCTAGGAGGTGATGGTGGGGGAGTGGATGGTAGTGGTTCGGTGGACTCCTCATGGGTGGCGGGGTGCTGTTGACTAGCTGTTTGGGAGGTTGGTGTAGTAGTGGGCTCTTCTGCAACTGTAACGGGAATTTGGATATTTTTACCTGAGCGAGGTCGTGTCTGGAACCTTCGTGGGTCATATTGAACTGAAGGCCTCTGAATGGCAGTGCGCACAGCTTCTACAACTCCATATGTTTCTGCCATCAATAAGAGACCTTCCCTGTACTCTGAGTCAACTCCCGCTTCTTCCAACAACTGAGTCATAAGTACTCTGCTGCTCTGTTCAGTGAGTAACTGCTGCGATCGCACTCTTTCCATAATCTGATACAGCCTTCGGAGTTCTGCTGTATATGCTGGGGCTTCAATGGTCTCTTCTTCATATGCTTCTTCTTCTTCCGGGTGTCCGTGTTGTTGGCTTTGCTGAGCGTCACTCCAATGGACATGTCTACCATCTGTAGACTTTCTTCTTCTCCGTGAGGATGTGCCCTGCTCCTCTGCCTCTGAATAAAACTCCACATCAGAGAATTGTGTGCTTTGTAGGAATGCTTCGAAATCCTGGGGGTCCAGTCCTTCAGCCTCTCCAGTGGCAGCAAACTCGAATTCAGGTGTAACCGGAGGAGCCGATGGGGTGGGTTGTGTCGTAGTGTCAGATTCCGACCTGGGTATCCTAATGGTAAAAGGAGGTACAGTGCCCTCTCTTAATGGTGATGCCTCAGGAGTAGTCAGGACTTCCCTTGTCTGGACACACGGAATCGCGCCCCTCATGCGCTTGGACTGATGTGTGGATGTCTTGAGCCTTTTAAACATTTGTAATTGTGCCCAAGTTAAGGCACGCTCAATGGGGACATCATATGCCAAGCATCGGTAAATGATGCGTGTGAGTGCACAGCATCCGTTCACCACTAATTTCCTAGAAGCCCGTTTGTTCGCTTCATACAACTGATCTATAATCCACACTGGTAGCTTAATAGGTAGCGCACCTGCTTCCGCCAAGTAGAGAGCAAACCAGATCTTCTTGTGTGGTTGCGTGAATCGGTCTTGACCGGGGAAGGCGAAATGTTGCATGCACATGCGGAGAGGGATGGACACATTTGGGGTGAGGGCTGCCATGTCTTTCAGCTTCACTACTTTCCTGTCCTTCATGTTGTTGGGAACGAGAGCATCCTTTTCTGAGGGTACATGCGTGCCATGCATCTTTAAAGCATCACTCACCAGCTCCACAGTAAGTTCAAACCTCTTCAACTCGTTGTTGCCCAGCAATGAGGGGAGAACAAATGATCCGGGTTGGTCCTTATCTTCATGAGCTTGTAATGTAGAGACCAGATAGTAACATCGGAGGAGGTCGGGTTTAGGTAGTGGGGCTTCAAAATATTCCGCCAACCCTGCTCGTTGCCATATGATCTGGAGGTCTTCGGTGTTCTGTAAAGTCTCGAACTCCTTGGAGAAAAATTGGAAACGCACCCATGATCTGTCATACTCGCATTTAGACTCCCAGATATACTTAGCCTCTCCTAATGGACCGGGCATGCCATTGAACCAATGAGAGTTGGCATGGACTCTTTCCGTGATTCCTGTAGGTGGGTCTGGCACCGGGAGTTGCTGAAGGTGTTGCATCTCCACTGGTCGTTCAGTCGGGGGCACGTCCACAGGTAGGCTATCCACATCAATTCCTGCAGTAAGTATCCCTACTTGTGAGCCCGAACCTGTCGCTTCTGCCATTTTACTGCTTGCCTTCTGATTCTGTGAGAATATAGAAGCATGTGTTAACATCGTAATGGACAGACTAAATCCGTTGCTGTCCCCGTTACAACATTAACATGAGGTATATGGTGAGTTAGTGGTTAGTAAGTGCACGAAGACAGTGAGTGTAGTTAACGTTTGTGTATTCCTAGGAGACTAATGCCGTTAGTAAGTGGGGTGAATTTACAAATCGGGGTCGGGGGGTTTATCACAGATCTTAGACTGCCAAATGCAGTGGATGGGCTTTGCTTTCGGTTTCGTAGAGACTCCAGAGAGCTGTGTCGGTGTCGCTGTTTGGGAATGGGGCCTTTTAGGGACCCACTTATAAGTGATTACATGCATGCTCATGGGTCTTGGTGTGTTCCTAAGTGTTGAGCACGAGGGAATACTGGTTGTACTCGTAGATGGGTTATGCTGCATAGGTTGTGGCCTTGGCGTAACTACTTGTGCCCTCAAGCAAGCCTTAGGCACCCAAATTTGTCTAGATTGTGGGCTTGCCTTCATCGACTTCTTGGGCACCCAAATAGATTTTACTTTAGCAAAAGAATTTCTGACAGACTTCTTATTAGCGTCGTGTTGTTGGTTACTAATAAGAGGCTTTGCCCGTGTAGTTGACGATGGTGCACCCGGTCGTTCGCCTTTCCGCACCCATACCTGGTTTATTTTCTGGGACATTCTGCTGCGCAGGTACTTTTGATCTCGGACATAGGTAGTACTCGGCTTCTTCCGCTTGTGATCCGCCTTTGGTTGCTGCCTCCTTCTGGCCTTTGGAAAAGAAGGGAGTTCCGTTGCATCCCTGACTCCTTTTTTGCAAATATCATTCCTCTGCAACACAGGGTTTTGAACAAGAACAGCATGGTCATCTTCATGTGTACCCCTGGAAGGACCAGGAGTCTGTGCCTTTCCTAGTTCCTTGAGTGCTCCATTGTCTAATTCTACTGTAACTCGACTATGATTGACCCAAACCTGGAGAAGTCCACTTCTTAGGTTTAAGTTAATTGCTTGGTCATAGATCCAATCTTGACCCAAGACTAGAGGTTCAGTGAGATCCTCATCTTGACACACCAGTACTTTAACTGTCATTGCCTCATCATGAATGTAAAGGGGAAGTTCCGCCTCGCCCATGCAAGGGGTTTCCACTCCTCCCAATCCTATAAGATAGGCTTCCACAGGATTGACAGTCAATTGTAATTCTTGGCAGTAAGACAATTTAACAGCACTAGTGGCTGCACCTAAGTCAATCAAGGCTCTTACGGTCCTTGCACTCTTTCCTTGTCCTATATCTAAGGTTACGAAAGGACGTCTATCAATTATCCTATGCGAGCTTGTTCCTGCGACTTCACACATGGCCATAGGAAATCCTTGGTCTGCATAGTCATTCGCTCCAGGCTAATCTCTACCTTGCCTTCGTAATTTCATCCTTCTGATGCGTTCTAAAGCTTCAGCTTGAGCTTCTTCTCGAACTCGCTTTTCTTCCTCTTTGCGTTTCTTAGCAGTGTTGAGTCGACTGAGCATTTCCTCCGTGAGGGGTTCCTGATACAACTTGACTCTGCAACCGCTAATATAATTTGGGAGAACATCACCCTCTAATGTGGCCAATTGTACTGCTCCGCTCGTGGAGATCCTATTGATGATCATAGGTCCGTAGCCTCTCTTTTCTAGCTTCCTCGCGTGTTGTTTTAGTGTATAGACTAAGACTAGATCTCCTGCTTTCAAGCCTTTATCCTTCACGTGGGCATCAAAGTATGCCTTCTGTCTCTTCTTGGCTGCATATATCCCTGCAGCGGCTCTCAGTCTTGTTTCTCCTAATCGTTCAAGGTCAAAGATCCTAGAGGAGAGCTCATGACCTGTCCATTCGTGCTCTCGTGCTACTCTCAATGTAGGGATCAAGAAGTCCAAGGGTAACACAGCGTTTTGACCGAATACCATCTGAAAGGGAGTGGCTTGGAGTACCGTTTTGTAGGCCACTCGGTATGCCCAAACAGCATGGTGTAGCTGTTTGTCCCAATCAGAGCGTTTAGTGTTCACTAGTTTCGTCAGTACATTGCATAAAATCTTATTAGTGCTCTCAGCTTGTCCATTAGCTTGAGGGTGATAAGGGGCAGACTTCTTGTGTATTACCAAGAATTCTTGGAGTAAATTTTCAATCACTTCGTTCAAGAAATGAGTGCCTCTATCACTTACAAGCTCTATAGGTAGCCCATATCTCGTGAATACATTCTCAAACAAGAATTTGGCAGTTGTTTGAGCATCGTTCTTGGTCGTAGCCTTTACCTCTACCCACTTGGTTAGATAGTCTGTTGCAACAATGATGTATTCCGCATGAGAACCCTTAGCTGGGGGATTAATAGGACCTACGAAGTCTATTCCCCACTTAGAGAATGCACGTCCACCCATCATAGGTTTCAGTGGCATCTCATCCTTGCGTATAGGATACTGAGTCCTTTGACAGATATCACACCGTTTCACATAGGTATGTGCATCCATGTGAAGAGTAGGCCACCAGAATCCCGCAAATAGTACTGCCTTGATCACCCGATCCGGTCCAAAGTGTCCTCCTGCTACACCTTGGTGAGCAGTTTCCAAGATCTTCAGATATTCACTTTCATGGACACATAGTCTCAGGTAACCATCTTTACCGCGCTTATATAGATTATTACCGATGAGTGAGTAATCCTGGGCTTCTTGTTCTAAACTCCTTTTCCTAGCTAGAGTCATGTCTGGAGGGAATGTGTTTGTTCTCAAGAATGATACTAGAGGTTCACTCCAATCTGGCACAATGGATACTTGATAAAGAGTGGCATGTTCCACTGGTGGTTTAGTGCAACAGATTGGGCATTCCTTGCACAACTTTTGGACATCAGCTTCCATAGTTGGCCAATGCACTCCGAATCTCTTTAGAGTCTGCAAAGTTCTTTGCTTTGAATGGTGTTGCTCTAACGCACCTACATGTGCTAATTGCAACCATTTAGCGTACTCATCCTCTTCTACGCAACAAGCCAAGATCCCTTGATCTGTGTGCTTGTACATGCTTCCTGCCATGATATGGTACTTTTGGGCTTTTACGATCTCTCTATTCCGTGTGTTCACCACTGGATGATTAGGCCCGTATGTCAATACTGGTACTATTGGCTTGGCCCACTGCGGTATAACTTCCAAATTAAACAAGTAAGCATCAGGAAGGTCATCTGACACTCCTTGTGGGGCTTCTCCCGATGTGAGCCTAGAGAGATGATCGGCTCTCAAATGAGTCCTACCTTTCCTTACCACAACCTCAAATTCGTATTCCATTAGCAAGAGAAACCATCTTACTAATCTACCTGTATTGCATGGCTTGTTTACTAGGTACAACAATGCCTGATGATCAGTAAAAAATTTAAACTTATTTGCAAGCAAATAGTGTCTAAATTTTTTGACTGCATAAACCATGCCTAATCCTTCGCGCTCTGTAGTGGTGTAATTCCGTTCAGCCGCATTCAATTGTCTACTGGCATAGGCAATTGGAAGATCCATATTACCTTCACCAGTAGGTTGTGCGAGCACACATCCAATAGCATAATTGGATGCATCCACGTGAACATGGAATGGCTTATTCCAATCTGGTGTGGTCAAGATTGGTGCTGAACACAATCTTCGTTTAAGCTCTTGGAAGGAATTCTCACATTCATCCGTCCACTCAAAGTTTGTCAGAAGTCCGTACATGGGCTTTGCAATGACAGCATACATGTGTATAAATCGTCGATAATAACCACAATGCCCCATGAAAGCTTGTACTTCCTTGACATTCTTTGGTCTAGGTAGCTCTGCTATGGCTCTCACTTTTTCTTCATCGGTAGATATGCCATTCTTTGACACTATGTGTCCTAGAATCTTGCCTTGCCTGACCATAAAAACGCACTTTTCTGGGTTTAGGCAGACTTGATATTCTCTACATTTGTCAAAGATTTGTCTGAGTTCAGGAATATGGGTTTGCCTAACGTTGGAATGAGCACAAAGATCATCAACATAGACTTCTAAACTCTTCCTTAGGAACTCCTTAAACACATGGCACATCAGTCTCTGGAAGGTAGCTGGTGCGTTGGTAAGCCCAAATGGCATTACTCTAAAAGCAAAAATGCCCCATTCTGTGGCAAAGGCTGTCTTATGCTGATCCTCTGGAGCTATGGCTACTTGATTGTAGCCCGAAAATCCATCAAGGAAGCTGTACACTTCCTTGCCTGCCACTCTTTCTAAGAGATGCTCTGTGATGGGAAGCGGATAGTTATCTCGAATCGTGGCGGCATTAACCTTTTTCAAGTTAATGCACACACGCAGCTTGCCATTCTTCTTGGGCACCACTACGATGGGAGATACCCATTCGGTGTGCTCAATTTCGTAGATAAATCCAGCTTCAACCAGTCTATCTATCTCTTCCTTGATCTTAGCAGCGTAATTATCATTATATGTATAAGGCTTTTGCTTAGAGGGTTTAGCATCTGAAGTCATGGGAATGGTGTGTGAGCATATGTCAGGGTCAACACCTTTCAAATCCTTGTAACTCCAAGCGAATACATCTCTGTATTCTCTTAGCAAGGCAATCAACTCTTGCTCTTCTTCTTCTGTCAAGTCATGGCCTATATACGTGCATCTCTCCTCTCCTTCTTCTATGGCCACTACTATTTTCTTAGTAGTTTCTTTGTTATCATAGGCCTCTCCTGATTGTGCCTCTCGTTTAGGCATTCTTATCATGACTCTCCTGTCATCTATCTCATACTTCTTAAAATTTTCGGGGACCTCAAACAAAGATTCTTCCTCTTCTGGTGAGGCTTCTCTCTTTTTTCGTTTCTTTCCTTCTTCCTTCGGGGTCACATGTGTTGTTAATCTTACATTAGTTGTAACCTCTCCATGCCTCTGGGGTTGAAATTCTACTTCATGGAAGTATTCTTCATCTGATGCAAATGGTGGGTCCATAATGATTGACTCTAGATCGGAGTCACTTGCATCCTCAAATGCATCAGGGCTAGGTTCGCATTCTTCTAGAACTGCCTCTCCCATGATTGGCTCTATGGAGAAGACTGAAATATCATAACCATCCTCATCACAGTGAGGTGTCCATTGTTCTTCGTTGATGGCTACGTCCATTGTTGCTAAGATTTCTGCCCAACCGTGAGGTTCAAATTCTTCGTCTAGAAAAACTACAGGTGCATAGGCTGGGTCTTGGATTGATCTATGGGTTTCTTTCGCACCTACCTCTCTGGCTTTCTCTCTCTTCTCTTCTTCTACTGCTACCTTGCACATCCATAAGTGAGTGTCTTCATGCATCCATGAGGATCCAGATTCTAGGGAATGCACAGATTCTGTATCATCTTTGGCTCTATGGATGGGATTCCACTGGATAGGAGGGACATTTCTATGAGAATAGTCCTTGAGATTGACTTTGGTTGTAACGCCCAAGTGTTGCAAATACAAGGAGTTGGTTCCCCAATCCTGTACCACTTGCAACTGTCGCATAAATGGTCTTCCTAAAATCATCTCATAAGCATGATTTTTGCTGAAGTCACATATAGCAAAGCTATGCTCAAACTCAACACCACAAGTGGTGAGAGTTATCCCTTCCAGCAATCCTAAGGGTCTCTCAATATGACCATCGGCCATCTGCAATTTCATTCTTGTTGGCCTGAGTGCTGGCTTGCCCCAACGCTTCCAAAGGGAAGTAGTGGCAATTGCAACTCCTGCACCTGAGTCTAAAATTGCCTTGGTGGTGTACTCTTGGTAGGTGATGGGAAGATAGGTGTTCCCTTCTTCGCCTTCACACATATCCCCTATCTTATCCAAGGGAATTTCTGGCACTGTCCTATGGGATCCTACCGGGGAACGAGGTTTTGCTATCTCTGGTACTTGTTTGGCTACATGTTTCCCTAATTCAGGTCTAACCTTGAGTAGCTCTTCTAACTTGAGATTACACTGCACATTAGTGTTCTTCACTACCTCTGTGTTCCTAGGAATGACTGAGTCGTCGTTCCTTACCATGACTGTGGGTGCTCTCATACATGTGGACTTTGCTTCCCATGGGCCTGTGAAGTGGGGTAGCTCTTGTATGGAATTCGACTCAAAGTCTAATCTCTCGTGAGACTGAACACTCTCATGCTCCCCGTAAATAGATGGGATGTCTTGTGGGAATTGGTCGTGTGCATCGTCCACAAGTTCAAAAGGAGGGGCGACCTCGCTTTCGTTATCCCATTTGTCTTCTTGAATCTCTCGTAGGAAGTCTGGTGCAAACCGATTCATAGAAGAAGAAGTGTCTGGCTCCGTAGAATTGGGCGCATAAGCAACCTGTGAAGGAGGGCTGATTCTATTGTTGACTCTCTCCTCGTTCTCGCAAATGGCTGGAGCACAAGCTTCTTGGGGAGGATTACTTATTCTATTACTTTTCCGAACAGGCTCACACATTCCCTGAGAAGGAATGTAGGCAACCTGTGGAGGTACTTGAGCTTTCGAGGGAGGCTCATCTGCCTTTTGGGGGGGAAGATAAGCTTCTTGAGGAGGCCCACGGGCTTCCTGAAGAGGCTGGCTTACCCGTTCTCTTGCCCTTTCCTTTCTTTGAGGGGTAGGTTCCTTTTCTGGCTGTGCTATTGGCCTCTCTATTCTTTCTAAGGAGGGGAAGTTGTCCGGTTTAGGGGTATTGGCCACATACACTTCTGATTGGGAATGATTCCTGTTTTTGCTTGCTTTTTCTTGGTCTTGATTTTTTTCTTCCTTGTCAGATCTTGCAATTATCCTCTCTAACTTCTCTAGGAATCCATCCAAGTGTAATTGCGTTTTGGCTGAGCCTGAGTAATTGAAAAGGCGAATGGCTTCAAACATAGTCTGAGCCAATGCGACCATTTTCGCGCATAGTTTGGTTCTTTCTATCTCTAGGTCAGCTCTAGGATAGCACTTGTCATGATCTGTGACGTTTGGCCCTTCTTGGATTCTGGCCTGATATGCCTTAAGCATCATGTCTATGTCTTCGGGAGTGGGATCAGCTAATACTGATCCTGTTTGGGGTGGTGGGTGGGTTGCGTGGGCTGTCTTAGAGGGTGAAGGGATGGAGGGTGATGGGGATGGTAGCGGTGGGAATGTGTGAGAGTGCGGCTGAGACGTGATCTCTATGATTTTAGCCTTGGTTTCTCGTAGACTTTCCTCAAGTTCACTCATCTTCTTTGCCCATTGCCTTTTCATGCGTTCGCGGCTATCTTTCCAAGCTCTTGTTCTCTTTTTATTTTGGCTCTCAGTATCGCTAGCATCTAGGCTCTTTTCCTGGCCTACCCCTTGGTTTTGCTGCAATGCCTGAGCCCTAGTGACTACCTGTACTGGTGCAGTGGAAGTGACGCTTCCTGAGGAGTCTACCACTAACCCAACAACGTTGATAGGGGTGATTTTTGGCATGCTATTGGGGTTCTTTGGGCAATCTCGTAAGAGATGCTCTTTTCCGCAATCTTGGCAGAAGCCTTGGATCGTCACCGACTGGGTTTGCGTAGGTGGAGGCAAGGGACAATCACGAATGAGGTGATCTCCTTGGCATCTGTAGCACGGTCCTCTAGGAAATGGTGGTCGTACTTGCCTAGGTTGAGGTCTAGGGTTGGGGTTTGTATACATGATGTTCGTGTAATCTGACTCCCAACTAGGTTCGTTCGACCCTTCACCATAGTAGGACTCTCCATGTTCTGGGGACTGCATGTAGTAAGCCTGGGGGCTATCCACATGGGTAGAATCAAAGCTATGGTCACTTGGGTCATTTTCAGAGATCAAGGATATTACAGGGACTATAGCTCTATTCAGGTTCTCTTCTGCAGCAGTATACTTTACCGGAATCACATTAGCTGGGGCAGGGGGTTGTTGTGCTAGCACAGGCTGAGGCCTTTGTTGGGCCTGATACTGTGGTTGGTAGGTTTGTTGGGGTCTAGCATATTGTTGTGGTGGATTTTGGTTCTGGTATCTGCCTTGTTGGTAGGGTTGCGGATAGGGTTGCCTAACTGCCTGCTTGTTGTATGGGCAGTCTTGTGCGGTGTGATTGGTGTATCTCCGTTCTATGGTGCAGTACTGGCTACTAGGGTTTACTTGGGGTTGAGCCATAATGGGACAGACGTTCGCCATATGGTCACCACCGCATGTATAGCACCTTTTCACAGGGGCAAACCTTGGGATTTGTTTGCTAGTTACACCTAGTTTCTGAGCTACTTTTTCGGCAAGTTCTTCAATTGATGTGGCTTGTGTGGAAGATTGACTAGATGCACTATCTGAATCTTTGTAAATTTTGGACAACTCTAGCTCTTCTCCTAGGTTATCTTCAATGTCAATGCACATACGTACACATTCTTCTATAGTCCTAGGGTCTTTCAGATACACATAGGATCTCAATTTTGGGCTCAGCAATCCGTCAAGAAATAAGGCTACTTGTTTAGCAGATGTGGGTAGCTCCGAAATAGGGCACCTTTCAAGATATTGTCTAAATCTTCTTCCTGCAAGTCTCACAGTCTCTTGAGGGGTTTGCTTGAAGCTGTGAATCAGTGAGGAGGTGTTGTGTCTTATGCCGCTCTTAGAGAACTCTATAATGAATGCCTCTAGGAGTTGATCTATGCTCCTGAACTGGCGTTCATCTAATGGCTGAAACCACGTAAGTGCTGTGTTCCTAAGGGTTAGACCGAAGGCATTGTACTGCGTGAACAGATCCTCCACTTGTTCAGCTCTCAAGACTTGCTTGAACTCTGCCACATGATCATAGGGATCTCCTGTGCCGTCAAAGTAATTCTTCATGGACTTAACTAGCTGGGTGGGTCTCAAAGTTCTTGTGTGCTCTCTAGGCCTTGGCAGAGGGAATCCATCTACATTTCTTTGGTTCCTGTGGGCTCTATGCATCTCAGGTTCTACCCTATTCGTCTCCGTTCTCGTTCTTTCTCTGCCCACTGGATTGGCAAAACTTACCTCTGGTCTATCTTTACTTCTGTCTCTTTGCATACCATGAGCCTGGGATGTTCCAGCTCCAGGGTGACCATAGGCTACATTTGATCTTGGTTGGGGGAAAATGAATTCGCCCTTCCAAGTGTAAGCATGCCTATCATTTTCTGTCACCACAAAAATCCTCTCTGACGTGTGGTCTAAGTAGGTCACTCTACCTGGGCTATCTGGATCCTTAAACTCATAGATCATGATTGTTCCTATGTCAGTTGGGTGATCCGGTTTATACCTCCAGAAGGCTTCGTCCGTTTCTCGATTGAGAAGCAAATCTATGCACTTGTTATCTTGGGGGATCCACTCAGGCGTGATAATCCTAGTGAGAATTGATTTACCTCGAGGGGTTCTAGGTTCCGCACCCATGTTCCCTTGTTCCAGGTCACCTAAGTCCGCTTCTGAGATTACATTCCCAAAGTCATCTGTCCTATCAGGATGACTAGTGACTACATATATAGTTCCTTCTTTGTCCAGGTATGCACCATTTTCAAACTTGACAGCTAGGTGTTCTAGTCCAATGGATTGATCAGGGTTTTTAATCTGGACCACAGATCTTCCTAAGCCGTCCTCATAGATGCTAGCACCTAATCGGTTGGTCCTCAGGTACTCCAACTGTGTTTTGTAAGGGCCTTCTACCCTGTACAAGTAGGGCACTCCTGAACTTCCCGTAGGTTTGTCCATGCCTTGAGACATCTCTGACTCACTGGTCTCAGAGCGAGGGTAGTTCGAGTGGTGGCTCAACTGCTGGGCCCAGGACCTAGCAGTGTGGTTGACACTAGCCTCTGAAGACCTAAGGCTTTGTCTCTCTCTTACTAGGTGTCGTCCTGATCTAAGGTTCATATGCCTAACTGATTAGCCCAAATTTTTGCGCAGAGTACAACCTCGTTGCCGATCAATTGGTACCAGTCACTTGATTCTTTTTAGTTATTCCTCGTGTTTAAAGTCTTGTTTGCTATTACGTCGTCAGGAATACTTGAATGTTCTTCGTACTTTCAGGTTGATCGTTCCACGTTAGGTTCTTTCCTTTATGTTGTCGACAGTACAGAGATTAAGTTTTTAGCTTGAACTTGAGTTTTTAGGTAGTCTTCAACTTGATAGTGGCCTATCGTCGCCCCGACTTACTCCTACTTCTAATCGCTCTTAGCCTAGGCTAGGAATTGACGAAGAGGAGTTGAGAATATTCCGACCTTTCTTGCCGAACCTTGCTCTTTAGTGCTCAAGAAGTTGATTCTCAAGCGTGTGCCACACCCTTGCTTGGATACTCTCAATTGCTTCTCAATAGGCCTGCATAAATCCCAAGATTAGCTCCAAGTAGACCTTTCAATTGACAGACAATTTATTTCAGACACTTTTTTAATGACCCTTGTTCCCCCTTTTGCATTGTTAGAAATTTACTCTAGAGCTCCCTTGGTGTTCCTGCCCCTCAGTGTGTCAACTTCCAAATATCCTATCTGAAAATCAACGCGTTATTCTTATAAAAAACAGTTGAGGGCGTGTAGTATATGTCACGAGCTTTCCGACAAGCCCTAGAGCTCAGAAAATGGATTTCGTATGAAAAAGTTATGACCGTTCAGGGTTTAGGGGGTTAACTAGACAAACAGAACCTTTCGGGGGTTTTAATGCATTTTCTAAGGCCTTTGTAAGTAGATGAGTACATGAAAGTGCAAATATGCCCAAAATTTAGCCTAAATTTCCAAAAATTCACTCCTTAATTTTTTGCCGAAAATGCCTGTCTATCGCGATAGACGGTGTCTGTCGCGATAGACACAATCTATCGTGGGGGCTGTCTGTCGCGATAGACGGTGTCTGTCGCGATAGACAGTGTCTATCGTGGATTTCTGTCTGTCGTGAAATTCGGTCTGTCGCGATAGACGGTGTCTGTCGTGAAATTCGGTCTGTTGCGATAGACGGTGTCTGTCGCGATAGACGGTATCTGTCGCGGATTTCTGTCTGTCGCGATAGACGGTGTCTGTCGCGATAGACGCTATCTGTCGTGAAATTCTGTCTGTCGCGATAGACGGTGTCTGTCGCGATAGACGCTGTCTGCCGTGAAATTCTGTCTGTCGCGATAGACGGTGTCTGTCGCGATAGACGGTGTCTGTCGCGATAGACGCTATCTGTCGTGAAATTCTGTCTGTCGCGATAGACGGTGTCTGTCGCGATAGACGCTGTCTGTCGTGAAATTCTGTCTGTCGCGATAGACGGTGTCTGTCGCGATAGACGGTGTCTGTCGCGATAGACGCTATCTGTCGCGATAGACAGAAAAAACGCAAATTTTTGAAAAACTTTTAGTGATCTAGAGTGCCCTCAAGGTGTAGGTTAGAGTGTTAATCATGCATTCACAAAATGTTAAGATTTTGTGTCTGTCGCGATAGACAGAGATTGTCGCCCCGGGACCTGTGCAGAGCCTGTCGTACCTGCGCACACTGCTGGGGATGATGATACAGCAAAAACCTGCAAAATAGCTCAGAAAACATGCAAAAACAGCACATGCAAGTTCGTTCTCTCGCTCTCTCTCACAAGTGAAATGAGGGAAATGAGGTGGAGATGGGAATATAGTCAAAAAACTGAATTTTTCGCGATGATGGAGATGGAGGTGGGAGATGGTGGTGATGATGATGGTGATGAAAATGGTGAAGAAAGTAAAAGAAAATCGATGAGAGTGAAGAAAATACCTACAACTCCAACGCGTCAACTCTACGTCTTACCATCACACGCTCGTCCTCAAAGCTCGATCCCCGGCAACAGCGCCAAAATTTGGTGTAGCTCAATGATGAGTAGCACCTCCTTTAATGTCAATCCGGGAAGACGTGAGGATGGTATGAAGACCTCGAGCAAGTGGCGGCACAAGTGCGTGAGTGAGAAGCACACAAGCATGCACACACATACACACACACGCGCACACACGGCAAGACAAAGAGAGAGAATCAATGGAGTGCTTTAGATTACTTTCACAAGCTCTTACAAGTTCGTTTCAATTACAATCTACCTTCAAAAATGAGCTCTCTAGCTCTTTTTATAGTTTTTGACTAGCTTTTGGCCCTGTCCAGACCTAGTGTCCGGCCTAGTTAAAAATTAGGTTCCAGGGCTTATTTGAGGGCTCAAACGAAGTCTAAAAATTATGAAATTTGGTACGATGGTACTTCTAATACTCCTCAAGCTCGAGGACTCCTCGGCTTGCACAAAATGGAGTCTAATCTACCAAAAACGGGATTTACAATGTTTGTGTAGTGATTAAAATCACTTGGGTTGTACATAATCTATGGGAAAAAATGATCTGGCCTTGTTGCCGTATTGTGCATGACTCCTTTATTGCTTTGTATGCCAACAGTTATGCAATCTGAATATGATGCTATAATGAAGAATGGTACATGGTCTTTATGTGACTTGCCTCCTGGCAAGAAGGCCATTGGCACTACGTGGGTATACAAGCTGAAGCGTAAACCTGATGGTACAGTTGACAGGTATAAGGCTAGGCTTGTTGCAAAGGGTTATGCGCAGGAAAGAGGCATTGATTTTGATGAGACCTTTGCACCTACATGCCATATGACTACTGTTCGGAGCATTTATGCACTTGCAGCCCATCATGGTTGGAATGTACATCTGTTGGACATTAAAACATCATTTCTGAATGGTGACTTGCATGAAGAAGTGTATGTTTTTCAGCCCCGTGGCTTTGTGCAGAAAAGGCATGAAAACCAGTTGTGTAGGTTAAAGAAGGCGTTATATGGTTTAAAGCAAGCACCACGTGCTTGGTATAAGAAGATACATGCCTATTTGATTGCACATGGTTTTGAGAACAGTCCAACTGAAAGCACCTTATATGTTAAGCGTGCTAATGATGTGCTTCTGATCATTGTTTTCTATGTTGATGACATGTTGCTCACTGGTCCTATTCAGACGCATATTCCTGATTTTAAGGCTGATTTGCATGCCTCATTTGAGATGTCTGATTTGGGGCATTTGCATCACTATTTGGGCATTCAGTTTATGCAAGTTGATGGTGGAATGGCTTTGTGTCAAACGAAATATATTGACACATTATTGTAGCGTTTTGGCCTTGAAGACTGTAAGCCTATTGCCACTCCTATGGAGACATGTTTACGATTGAGTCTTCATGATGCTGGAGATGCATTTGATGCTGTTCTCTATCAGCAAGCTGTTGGATGCTTGATTTACTCATGCATTACTCGGCCAGATATTCAGTTTGTTGTCTCATAGATGAGCAAGTTTATGCATTGCCTAGGAGTCACGCATTGGAAGGCGGTTAAGCGCATCTTTCGCTACTTGAGTGGTACTCGACTACTTGGGTTGTTTTATCCTAAGGGGGGATCACTACCGCCAGATTTGCATGCTTTTTCTGACTCAGATTGGGCTGGTTGCTATGACACTCGTGTGTCCACCAGTGGTTTTTGCTTCATGCTTGGTAGCTCATGTGTATCTTGGTTGAGCAAGAAGCAGCCTACTGTGGCCACTTCCAGTTGTGAGGCTGAGTATAGGGAAGCTTTCACAGCGACTGTTGAGCGTGTGTGGCTCAGATGCCTTATGGCTGATTTGGGTGTTGGCCAGTCTTCTGCCACCACCATCTTCACTGACAGTCAGAGCGCATTGGCAGTTGCGAGGAACCCTGTGTTCCATGCTCGCACTAAGCACATTGAGGTGCATTATCACTATGTCAGGGAGAGGTTCTCTGCTGGGGAGATCAGCTTGGCATATGTGCCCACGCAGGAGAACATTGCAGACCTTTTCACAAAGGCTCTGCCTAGGGAGAAGTTTTAAGCTTTCCGCAAAGCTTTGGGCTTACTTCCTTTTGTGGAGTGATTTCCACATAGCTTGGCACTTCCTTATACATGAGTGCCAGCTCCTTGTTCACCGCATCACTCCCAGGGGGGATTTGTTGATATATTTAGGTAGTGATGTGTGTGAACACACTAGGACCGCCGGGGCACTTTTTTTCCCTCTTTAGGAGGTTTTTTCCCCCGGCTTGTATATACGCCTATTGCCCTAATGGGCTACTTATCTTTGTACATTCTCTAGTAATACACTCACTATTGTGTGTGTGTGCTCCGAGCTTCTTCTTCTTCCTTGTGTTGTTCGCGTGCTTCCGCAGACATCTATCTCCAACAAAATTCAACAATGGGTAGACTCCACTTAGGATTGGTAGCTATTTTGAATAGAGAAGCATATTCTATAGGAAACTTGAGTTTACACTCCTTGCATTTTCGTAAAAATCTTTCTATGTCCTTCTCCCTAGTTGGTCAATTTACAACATCTCTTTTTAAGTTCTACAAATTGTGAGAACTTAGGAAATGAGCTCCCAAAATGCTCTTGTGCGATTTATCAATAAGCAATTTTTGCTCTAGTTCTTCCACAGAATATTATAATATGCATTGGTTGTCTCTATGATATAGACATCTTGCATTGATGTGTAATGGACATGCTTCTTGAATTATTTTTGGAAAAACTTTAACCTTAGTGTGACTTGGACCAAATGTGAGGACAAGCACTTATGGCTCTTCCAACCTTGGTACCACTTCAAGATTAAAGGGGGATTGATCTAGGATATCATCATTGATAGCACTCTTAACTACTTCAATGGTTAGTCTAGTTAGATGGTCAACTCGAACACGTGACTTGCCTTTCTTGACTACAACTTCGAAGTCATACTCTACAAGTAGAAGAACCACCTAACAAAACATCCCATAACATATGGATTATTGATCAAATACAAGAGGGCTTGATGGTCTGCCAAAATCTTGAATTTATTAGACATGAAATAGTAAAAATTTTCACTGCATAACCAAACCTAGGCCTTCTCTTTCTGTTGTGGTATAATCCCTCTCATCACTATTTAAGTGATGACTAGTATATGCAATAGAGAAATCCATTTTATCATAATTGCCCAATTAGGCTAAGATACATCCTATTGCATAGTTGTAAGTGTCCACATGAACGTGAGATGTCTTATTTAAATCTAGTACTTTGAGTATTGGTGGTGACATTAAGCATCATTTTAGCTCTTGAAATGACTTTTCTCATTTTTGTGTCCATTGAAAGTGATTGATCAATGAGTGAAGAGGCTTTGCGATTACAACATACACGTGAATGAACTGTCAATAATAGCCATAGTGGCCCATGAAAACTTGCAACTCTTTGGCATTCTTTGGATGTGGTAAATCTATGATCATTTTGATCTTGTGATCATCTGTAGAGATTTAGACATTGTATCCAATATTTTTACCTTGGCACACCATAAATACACACTTTTTCATATTTATACCTGCTTTATATATGTTTAATTTATCAAAGATTCGTCCAAGATTAGGTATATGTTGCTTACACACCTTCGAATGTGCACATAGGTCATCTACATTTACTTACAAGCATTCCCTAAGGAATTCTTTGAACACAGAGACACATAAGATGTTGAAAGGTAATTGAAGTGTTTGTGAAACTAGAAGGCATGAGCCTAAATGCAAAATTACCCTATTCTATTTTGAAAGAAATTTTATGTTGATCCATCCTCTGGGGTGATGGATACTTGGTTGTATGTTGAAAATCCATCTAAGAACCTATAGAATTCTTTAGCTCTCACCCATTCAAAAAGATGATGTTATCAGCAAGGAATAAGTATCCCTTATACTCACTTCATTGACCTTTTCTACATTGATACACACATGATTTTACCATTATTTTAGAATACAAACACAACAAGAGAAACCCATTCAATATGTTCAATTTCATAAATAAAATCTTCTTCCAATAATTTGTCAATCTCCTCCTTGATTTTCTTGGAGTATGTTTCATTATAGGTGTAGGGTCTTTTCTTGACCAGCTTTGTTGTGCTCATCATTAGAATCCTATGAGAGCATATCTTTGGGTCCACACATTTGAGGTCCTTGTAGGACTATGAGAATACATCTCTATCTCTTTCAAAAGGTTATTTAGTTAAAAATTTTCTTCTTGTGTGAGATCATTGGAAATTTGAGTGCAAAGATCTTCACCATTTTCATAGGATTTCCTTGGTATTTCCTACTTCTTAAGCATTTCAATGTGGATAGTCCTTTCTTTCATAGTATATTCCTTGAAGTGTTTCAAAGTGTTTTGAAACTTCAAACAATGATTCCTTTTAATTCTCCATGAAATCTACTTGTTTTGACTCATCTTGCTATAATTGGACGACCTCCTTATAGTAAGATATTGATTTAGGTGTCCCTCTAGAATCGAGAAGTCCAACCTTGTTCAACTAGTCCTAGTCTAACTCATAAGGATAGTTTGCTACATGAGTAAGCTCTCTACTACCTTCCCTCTAAGATCTAATTTCAAGTCCTCGTTCTTCTCTGTAAGATGCTCATATATGGATATCTTGGCAGACCTAGGTCTATAATCTCTTCCTCCTCTTCCATCACTACTTTGACCATGAAGAGATGAACTTTCACCTAACATGGATTCAAGGGTTCTTTTTCTGATTGCTACATCTAAAATGACAAAGAGTTGAGCTCAATCATATGGTTCAAATTCCTCATCAAGGAATCTCATTGGCATGTAGGAGGGATCCTCAAACTGTTCTATTAAAATTACACTCATCCTACTTACGTTCCTCAATTTTCTTCCTTTTGGCATGTGCTCTTTTGAGAAACTTGACACATCCATAAAGGAGTGTCTTCATGTTTTCAATCTTCTTCCCCTATTTCTCACTCGTTAGAGGTGTCACTCTTTGTAAGTTCTTCTTCAATCATATGGATAGATCTCTCTTCGAGTAGGAACACATCTCTAAAAGAATTGGATATTAAATTAGTTCTTGTTTTTGTGACTTGGTGTTGAAGGGAAATTGCATTCCCAATATTGTGCCACTTGTAGTTTGCACAAGAAAGGTCTTACTAGCAATAACTTGTAGTTTTTTGGCCTTTCCAAAGTCTCAAATAGTGAGACTTTGTCCAAATGCTACACCACACATGCTTATTCTGCAAGATGTGTTACCGTTATTGTCCATGTGAAAGGCCAAGTGGCCTGTTGATAATTTAGGTAGTGATGTGTGTGAACATGCTAGGACCGTTGGGGCACTTTTTTCCCTCTTTAGGAGGTTTTTTTCCCCTGGCTTGTATATACGCCTATTGCCTAATGGGCTAGTTATCTTTGTACATTCTCTAGTAATGCATTCAGTATTGTGTGTTATGATCCAAGCTTCTTCTTTTTCCTTGTGATGTTGGCGTGCTTCCGTAGACGTCTAACTCCAACAATTGGTATCAGAGCAGGTCATAGCTTCATCTAGGGTGCTATCGACACTCCTCCGGTTGTAGTCTCAGAATCGCACGAATTTTGGTGAGCATACTCAACGTGTTTTCGAGATCAAAACAACTTTGTTGTGTGGTGCCGAAATCGCGATCTGAGCTCGTTTCGGCCTTCGAATGCACTATCGTAGTGCTTGTGTAGGCTATTTCATCTTTTTGTGCCAAAGGTATATACCAGTTTCTGTTCGCCAGTTTAAGCGTCTCGAAGTCCGCTACAGGTCTAGCAGAACTCGTCTGGGTAGTTCCGTTCAACTTTTTGAGATACAGTCAATTTTTTGCATCAAGGTATTTTAGTCACTAGCCATGGCTGAAAGTAGTGATGTATTTCGTACGTTGGTTGTTGAGGATAAGTTGGATGGTACCAACTACCCCTTGTGGGCTTATATGATGCGACATGTATTGGTTGCAAAAGGACTATGGAACATTGTGCAGGGTGTCGAAAAACATCCTATCACCCCTGCAACTATTACAACTGCAGGTACTGAAGTTGATGCAAAAGGTGTCGAAGATGATGATATTCTGCATATTCCTGTTCGTGCTACGGTTTCTGCTACACCTACTGTAGAGCACATTTGTTGGGATGGCAGAGATGCCCAAGCACATGCATTGATAGCTTTGTCTGTCAAACGTGCCATTATTCCTCACATACGCTCTTGCAGAACAGCTAAGGATGCTTGGATACACTTACCACATTTTACCAAGCTACGAATGAGGCTGTAGCTCAGTGATGAGTAGCACCTCCTTTAATGTCAATCCGGGAAGACGTGAGGATGGTATGAAGACCTCGAGCAAGTGGAGGCACAAGTGCGTGAGTGAGAAGCACACAAGCATGCACACACATACACACACACGCGCACACACGACAAGACAAAGAGTGAGAAGCAATGGAGTTCTTAGATTACTTTCAAAAAGCTCTTACAGGTTCCTTTCAATTACAATCCAACCTCCCAAAAAATGAGCTCTCTAGCTCCTTTTATAGTTTTTGACTAGCTTTGGCCCTGTTCAGACCTAGTGTCCGGCCTAGTTAAAAATTAGGTTCCAGGGCTTATTAGAGGGCTCAAACGAGATCTAAAAAATATGAAAATTGGCAGGTAGATACTTCTAAAGCTCCTCAAGCTCAAGGACTCCTTGGCTTGCACAAAATGGAGCTACAAAAATACGAAATGATATTTACAATGGTTTTTAGTGATGAAAATCACTATTTGTGTAGGGATTTCCTCTATTGATTTGTCATACATACCTTTGAGCTCCCTACTTGCTCTGTCTTCTTGTGTGCTCAACTCCTTGATGCCTGAAAAATTTAGATGGCCTACTTGCCAGATCTTCTTTGACTGCCATGTCTGCTTGTGCTGTCCATTCGCTCTGACTCTCTTCGTCTTGTGGCTCCTTCGGTTCCCTGACTGCTGCCAACACCCCCCCACACTCTCGCGTCTGTCGCCCCTGACAGACCCTTGTCTAGATGTTCGTTGAACGTAGTATTGGACGACGTCGGAGGCGAGGTGATGTTCTTCTAATCTGAGCCCCCGTGCTAGATCTGTTAATAATGCGTCCCAATTCACTGGTCCTGGTACGTCCAGGTGTGGCACCCGCAGTTGTTCTGAATGTATGGTTCTCTCCATAGAAAATAAGTGGAGGAGATGTGAAGGCCTGGGTACAAAAATTTCTGAGTGATATTCCCAGAATCCCGTTATGAACATCTCCTCGAAAGTCTGTTTAAAACAAGCTGGGAGGTACTTTATTCTGGCGTGCCAAGCATATATTACTTCTATTGATGGGGTGGTGCTCATGTCGTAAACTAGGTCTTGGTTGCCTGTAACAAAGCCTGCTCCTGAGAAGTGGGGATCCTTAATGTTTTTAAATGTCCTGAATGTGATCAGCATTAATTCAAATATTTTCATACACATTTGTGCCATCACATCGGGTGTATTGCGTAGTCGAGTGCTCCAGTGTCTGATAGTAGAAATCATGTAATTGACAGTGGGAGGTCCTCGTGGAGGTGCTAGATAAACATAATTTAGCCACTTGGCACAGCCTTTGATGTTCTTGACAGCAATGGTGAATTCGGGCCATGTGCATCTTCGTAGGACTGGGGTATAACAAGGATTGTACTTAATAAAGAGGGGCATGTTATTCCAGGTTCGTACCATTTCAGGATAAGTCTCCAAGAGACGGATCCTCCAAGTGGGTTGATGAATAGAACCTCTTTTTGCACTCTCTGGTATATCGTCGGGGCCAAACTGGGTGGCAAAGGTGGGGGCTTTCCCACATTGTCGTTGGATCTCTACGTTGTAATCAGCCAATAATATGCAATATGGCACATACTGATCATCATTGGTCCCTATCCACCTGTGATGGGACATACGTCTGAAATACTCGGACTTGATGACAATGTCTTCTAATTTGGCTAATGATTGGATCTGTATTGCTACTCGTTCATCGTGGGTGTTCGCTGTCTTCTCTAATGACTGAAGCCATTCAGGTGCTTCCACTTCTAAGGTATCCATTCCCTCTGAGGTTTGTTGCCCGCCTCGCATTGGCATAGGAACGTATGGTTCCTCGTACCAATCATCTACCTCAATGGGAACCAAGTCTTCTGGCTCAGGTTCTATAACTAGAGAGGGTTGCCTTTCATACTCTAGTAACTTTTTCTGGAGCTCAACCACCTGTTCTGTCAATGCCTTCACTTCCTCTGAAGTCGAGGCCGGTTCTATTACCTTGGTTGGAGCCTCCTGTTCCTTGAGCTGGCCACGTAGTTCATCACGTTCCCTTTCCAACTCATCATGAGCATCTAATAGATCCGCATAGCTTTCCAAGATGATCTTCATTGTCTCTGAGGGTACGGCTTTAAACTGCTCTGGATCAATGTCGTGGGGAGAGCCTTCCATTACTGCTTCTAGATTTGCTTCATTTTGCTACTGCAGTCTCTTGTTCTCTTCAAGGGCGGTTGCCATGTGTTTTCTGAGGAGTGCCAAGTTACGCTGGACTCTGAGATTATCAGCTTGGTATACTTCCAGCAAGGCCTCGAGTTGTTTGGTGCCCGGCTGTTGTGATGGTTGGGGAGTTTCTAGGAGTGTTTGGTGGGCATGTTCGAGCGTGGTGTAACGTTGGTTGAGTTCTGCATTTTCTTCCTCGATCGCTATGAGGCGGCTCTGAAGTTTCTGATTGGTAGTGATCACTTGATGATAACGATGGTCGAGAGCTTGATACTCGTTCTGAAGTTGATAGACACATTGATTTAAAGCTAGAAATATACTATTTACATTAAATGATGCAGGGATATGTTGGAGTTTATTGATCTCCAAAGTACAGCTAGAAGTAGGTGAAACCCAACAGGACCTAGTTGACTTTTTCACAAACTTGTATGCACAGACCAATTTTCTTGCAGAGAAAATTGCTCTTTACTCACTTGGAATTTTCCAAAACTGTTTCACACACATAAACTAGACTCTAAGAGCTTTCCAACAAGATATAGAACACCTCAAACGGATAAATACACAATGAGCTATGACCTCTGCAATATGCAGCTTTAATGGAGACCTTGAAACAGAGATGAACCTGAGGACACACATCACTTGCAGAGACTACTGCTCTTAACTCACAACTCCAATGACATTGAAACTTTCCAGAATACAATTAGACGTAAAGCGCTTTCTAACAAGCCAAAGAACACATGATTTGGATACATACACAAGGAGATATGACCTCTGCAAGTTTGAGGTTTAATGGAGACCTTCAGCAGGGATAAAAAATAGAGAACACACACTACTTGCAGAGAGTATTGCTCTCAGCTCACAAATCCAATGATTATGAAAATTTACAAGAAGAAAGTAGAAAGTAAGAGCTTTCCAATGAGCTATCAAACATGTAATTTGAATATATAATGAGGGAGATACAAGCTCTGCAATCTCTGCATACAAAACTACAGCAGTGTAGAGATACACATATGACTCTCTTGGACATCCCACAAGATCACGACTTTTCTCCTCTTTTTATAGCATGGGAAACTAATCTAAAACCTTCCTAATACATCTAAATTCGTGGTAGACATTTGGATGGAGGTATTACATGACTCAAGTGCTCAAATAAGCAAAGTATTGATGGACTTTGAGAACTAGCCACATTGACCTTCCACTAGGACACCACTGAAGCTCCCTTGTGACTCACTAATTTGACTCACCATGTTCTAGAACTCACGTGGTATTTTTGCTACATTTTATCAATAATATGAGCCTTCTTGAAGTATTTGAAGACTTCCCAAAGGTATTTACATAATTTGAAACTTGTACCCTACATAAAACAAATGTTCGCAACATTCTCCCCCTCAAGTTTCAAAGGGTATTTCCTTCATGCCAAGAATATAGTTGAATCTTTGAAGCTTTGGTCCATCCAAGGATTTGGTGAAGATATCTGCAACTTGATCCTTTGTTCCAACAAAAGAAACCTGCACTTCATTGTTCATGGCCTTCTCTCGAACATAATGATAGTGAACCTCTATATGCTTTGTTCTAGCATGAAAAATAGGATTTGAGGTCATATGAATGCTGCTCAAGTTATCCCCATATATCAGTGGTACATCAACCTGCACATTCAAGTCATGAAACAACTTTTTAAACCACATAACCTCAGTAGTAGCCAATGCTAAACCTCTATACTCAGCCTCTGTAGAAGATAAAGCAACTGTAGGCTGTTTCTTTGAACTCCATGTTAATGTCTTGTTTCCTGCTATTACCACATATCCACTTGTGGATCTTCTGTCATCTTTGCTTCCAGCCCAATCTGCATCACTAAAGACTTTAAGAGTTAGATCAGCATCATGACTATAAAATAATCCTTCGTTCATGGTACCTTTCAAATACCTAAGCACTCTTTTCGCTGCATGCATATGAGGTACTCTAGGTTCATGCATAAACTGTGACAATACTCCCACTGCATAACATATATCAGGTCTAGTTTTTGTTGCATAAATCAAAGATCCTACCATGGATCTATATACATTCATATCATGCAACTCATCACCTTCCTTTGCGCTTAGCTTTACATTACATTCCATTGGAGTAGAAACAAATTTACATTCCTGCATACTAAACCTTTTCAGCATATCACATATATACTTTCTTTGTATCAACCACATACCTTCATCGCTATACACAATTTCAATCCCAAGAAAGTATCTGAGCAAACCAAGATCTGAAATTTTAAATTCCTTTCCCAAATTACCTTTTATCTCATCAATTGCTTTTGCATCATTCCCTGTAATCAACAAGTCATCCACATAAATGCATACATAGACACACATGCCATCTACATGTTTTACATAAAGTGAAGAATCAGCATGACTCGTTGTGTATCCTTGCAGCATAAGATACTTTACCAACCTTGCATTCCATGCCCTTGGTGCCTGCTTAAGACCATACAATGCCTTCTTTAACCTACATACATGATTAGGACATTTTGCATCCACATAACCATCTGGTTGTGACATATACACTTCTTCATTTAACTCACCATTAAGAAAGGCATTCTTTATATCGAGTTGATATATATTCCACCTTTTACTTGCAGCTAAAGCCAACAAAGTTCTCACCGTTGCCATATTTGCTACTGGACTAAATGTTTCCTCATAGTCCACACCTTGAGTTTGATTATATCCTTTTGCTATAAGTCTAGCCTTATATCTAGACACACTACCATCACTATTTCTTTTAATCTTAAAAACCCACTTGCAACCAATTACCTTTTGCTTTGGTGTACTTGGAACTAAATTCCAAGTCTTGTTATCCTGTAGTGCTTCCATTTCTTCTCTCATTGCTTTCTCCCACTTTTCATCTCCTTTGGCCTCATCATAACATGTGGGTTCATTTTCCTGCTCAACTTTTGTCATAAAAGCATAATGAGTATTCATGAAAGATTCATAAGTATACCTTTGAGGTTGCTTACTTACTCTTGAAGTTCTTCTTACCTCCAATGTAGATGCTCTTCCTTTCTTATTAGGAACCTTTGATGATTCTCCATACTCACATACATCACTAATTTCCTCTCCTTCATCATTAACTTCAACAAGTTTGAGTTTACCTTTACTTTTAACACTTGGAGGTGACTCTTGCCTTAATCTTCCATTGAAAGGTGATCCTCTTTCTTCATCTAAACCACTCCTTTCATCATTTAAACTTCCTGATGGCTGAACTATGCATTCATCTCCTTCAACCACACCTTCTTCATTTTCATCCATGACCTGCAAACAATTCTTATCTGCATACCATGAAAGTGATTCATCAAAGTTTACATCTCTTGACACAACAACCTTATTGGTATGAGGATTATAGCATCTATATCCTCTTTGAGTATCTGCATAACCAATAAATATACATTTTTCTGATTTTGCATCAAGTTTAGATCTCACCTCACTAGGTACATGTACATAACATACACAGCCAAATACTTTCAAATGACTTACACTTGGTTTCCTTCCATGCCATACCTCATATGGTGTCAAATGATGAACTCCAGCAGTCGGAACTCTATTCATAATGTAAACACTTGTGCTAACAGCTTCAGCCCAAAAATAATTAGGCAAACACATATCATTAAGCATGCTTCTAGATGCTTCTGCTATGATTCTGTTTCTTCTTTCTGCGACTCCATTTTGTTGTGGAGTATACCTACATGTAACTTCTCTTTTGATACCTTCATCATACAAAAAATCAATAAAAGCTTGAGAGAAATACTCTCCTCCTCCATCGGATCTTAGCTTCTTAATATACCTTCCTGTTTGCTTTTCGACATATGATTTGAACTTCTTGAAACAATCAAAGACCTCACTCTTATGTTTAATAAAATACACAAATGTCATTCTACTATGATCGTCAATGAATGATACATAGTACTTATTACCAACCAAGGATGCCTCTTTAGTAGGTCCCCACACATCTGTGTGTATGAGATCTAGCAAACCATCACTTACATAGCTTGAATGCTTGAAAGGTTGTCTACTCTGCTTACCCATTTGACATGCTTCACAAAGATGCACCATATGTTGCTTAGTAAGATCAGGTAATCCTTCAACAATCCTCTTCTTTGATAGCTCCTTTAACCTGTGTACATTCATGTGTCCAATCCTTTTGTGCCATAGATCAAGCTCTGCTATTCGATGCATACCATAAGAGAAATAGTTTGTATGATTTGGGTTTACCTTGAATGTAAACAATCTACCTTGTTTTTGACCTCTAGCAATTAACCTCCTTTGCTTTGGATCCTCAATGAAGCAACCTGCATGATTAAATCTCACTTGTAGACCTTTTTCTACCATTTGACCAACCGACATCAAATTCTTAGTGATCGTTGGCACATAAAGTACATCCTTCAAGCAATTTTTCTTGCTCTTATCCTGCATAACAACATCTCCAACCTGCATAATCTTATGTGTTGTATCATCTCCTGTTTCAACATGACCTTTACATGACGGATTATGCATATTAGAAAACCATGAAGCATCATGAGACATGTGATTAGAACAACCACTATCTACATACCATACATCGCTATTGCAATTCATCTTAGTTTCTACATTCATCATAAGAAGAGAATCATAATCATCACTTTTACCTTCAACTGCATGATTTCCTTGTTGTTTACCTCTTCTTAAATAGCCTCCTCTTCGATTACCACCTTGATTATTTTCATTTTGATAACAATCTTTGGCATAGTGTCCATACCTTCCACATATATAGCAATTGTTCTTATTATCTTCACTCCTTTGTCTTTGGTTGTAGTTGTAGTAGCCTCTCGTACCTCTAGCGCTTGATCTTCCTCTTCCTCTTGTGTTGAAGAAGCCACTTGAAGTCCTTTGATCATCGCTCCTTCTTCCTTGACCTCTATCTGAACCTCTTCCACCTCTGTTTCCACCTCTTGATGATCCTACATAAAGAGCTTGTCCTTGAGATCCTTTTTGATTTGAAGTAGAACCATTTAGATTCATCTCCTCCGTGACCATGAGGGCAATAAGTTGATCAAAATCTGGTAATTCTCCTCTGACATAAACTGAAGTAATGAAGGGTTTCCATCTCTCATCATCTTTGAGTCCGTTGAGAGTATGTGCAACCAAGTCGTCGTCCTCCACATGAGCTTGAATTGATCCTAGTTGATCTGCAATCTCTTTAACTTTCAATATGTAATCATTGACCGATGTCCTTATATCTTTCTTTATGTTATTCAACTCATTTTTGAGTTGAATCTTCCTTGCTCTTGTACCTGTAGCATACAACCTTTCCAATGCAAGCCAAACATCTCTACTTGTGTCTAGATCTTGTATGTGTCCTACCATTGAATCTTGAATATTTTGTGATAAAATGAATATAACCCTTTTGTCTCTCTCATTCCAAAGTCTAAACTCCCTCAATTGTTGCTGATTTGGGTCCTCTGGTAATGTGGGTTTGATATCTGTGCCGTCAATCAAACCATACAAGCCTCTACCTTGCAAGTATGTTGTGATTCTAAACTTCCATGCTTGATAATTGGTCTTATCAAGCTTCTCTATTTGTGCATGTTGGTCTCCCATAATACAAATGCTAAGCTTCCTCCTTTAAGCCTCCTTTCCAATGTGTGTGATGAGAAGAAATATAATATTTACCTTGTAAATGAGGTATGTGCACCTTTCTTTGCTTGGATGTTGCTTCAGATGCCTCCTTGCAATCTTCTTCTACCTTTGTGTAGTGTTGATGATGAACTGCTTCTTTGATAGCTTCAAATTCTTTGTCAAGGTATGATAAACTTCTCCAAGCCTCCAAGTACTTGCTCTGATACCAATGTTGGAGTTTATTGATCTCCAAAGTACAGCTAGAAGTAGGTGAAACCCAACAGGACCTAGTTGACTTTTTCACAAACTTGTATGCACAGACCAATTTTCTTGCAGAGCAAATTGCTCTTTACTCACTTGGAATTTTCCAAAACTGTTTCACACACATAAACTAGACTCTAAGAGCTTTCCAACAAGATATAGAACACCTCAAACGGATAAATACACAATGAGCTATGACCTCTGCAATATGCAGCTTTAATGGAGACCTTGAAACAGAGATGAACCTGAGGACACACATCACTTGCAGAGACTACTGCTCTTAGCTCACAACTCCAATGACATTGAAACTTTCCAGAATACAATTAGACTTAAAGAGCTTTCTAACAAGCCAAAGAACACGTGATTTGGATACATACACAAGGAGATATGACCTCTGCAAGTTTGAGGTTTAATGGAGACCTTCAACAGGGATAAAAAATAGAGAACACACACTACTTGCAGAGAGTATTGCTCTCAGCTCACAAATCCAATGATTATGAAAATTTATAGGAAGAAAGTAGAAAGTAAGAGCTTTCCAATGAGCTATCAAACATGTAATTTGAATATATAATGAGGGAGATACAAACTTTGCAATCTCTGCATACAAAACTACAGCAGTGTAGAGATACACATATGACTCTCTTGGACATGCCACAAGATCACGACTTTTCTCCTCTTTTTATAGCATGGGAAACTAATCTAAAACCTTCCTAATACATCTAAATTCGTGGTAGACACTTGGATGGAGGTATTACATGACTCAAGTGCTCAAATAAGCAAAGTATTGATGGACTTTGAGAACTAGCCACATCGACCTTCCACTAGGACACCACTGAAGCTCCCTTGTGACTCACTAATTTGACTCACCATGTTCTAGAACTCACGTGGTATTTTTGCTACATTTTATCAATAATATGAGCCTTCTTGAAGTATTTGAAGACTTCCCAAAGGTATTCACATAATTTGAAACTTGTACACTACATAAAACAAATGTTCGCAACAGGATAGATGAAAATGCAGGGGGAATGGGGATGGGAAAGGGAGTTGTGAATGATGTGGAGTCGAGTGGAGATGTGGGTGGAGGGGGTATGGGGGACAGAGGTTGCATGGGGGAAGGGAGTGGTGCTGTGGCAGGAGATGTTTCCATAGTGTCAAATGTTTGAGTGACCGTGTAGATGGGGACCGTGGGAGGGGTGGATGTGACGTTAGTGAAGAGAGTGGTGAAGGTGGGCATAGTGACTCCGCCGAATTGGATTCCCAGAGAGAGTGGAATTCCCATGACGATTGTGGTGATATTGGACGTGGTGGCGATAGTGTCACGTGGTGGAGTGAGTTGTGTAGTGAGGGGTGGGGAGGGTGGTGACAGTGGTGCTTCCTGATGTTCATCTGTTTGCGTTGGATTTCCTGGTGCTGATACGTTGATATGAATTTGTTTCCCGGATCTCATGGGACGGGCGGGAACTCCTTTCTCAAATCAATGAATGTAGGCCATTGCCTCATGAATGGCCTCATCCAATCCTACTGCATATGCATGTAGGTTGATGGACTCGATGAACATATCATCCACACCTTCCTCTGCTAGCAATTGGTTTATGAGTTTCTTGCCTGCTTCAAGTGACATTTTATGTTGTTCTTGAACTAGCTGCATGGTTCGATATAGTCTTTTTATTTGTGCCGAATACGCGGGGGCACTTACTAACTCTGAAAGTTCATCATACTCTTGTTCTTCGTAGGCTTCTTCCTCTTGTTCGGTCTCTTGTTCATCTACGTCGACTTCTACCACTTGCGGTCGGGTGGGGGCTGACGTTGTTGTATGGGTTTGTGGTTCCTGAGCTCGCTCTGTTTCCGTTTCGAGATTAGAGTCGTAGATTAGCCTAGCCACTTCTTCATCAGTGAGATCATTGAGAGTAAAGCCCTGTGGAAATTCCAAGTCCGATGGGACAGGTGGAAACACCAGATTGGGTCCCTCTGTACTTGTCTTGGTAGCCGAATGGTGAATGGTCTAATGCGTCGTGTCTGGGGAGGGGTAATTTCTGGTGTAGTGGTGGCTCCCCTTGGTTGAGCGCAGGGTAATTGGACTCCCCCTCTCATCTTCTTTGATGGGGGACCTGCCGCCGATAGCCTTCTCTGGAATTCCTGGGCCCGGGACCATACGAGTGCCCGCTGAATAGGCACGTCATAGGCTAGACATCGATAGATTATCTTGGTCAGAGCACAACATCCGTGGAGCACATTTTTCTGCTTCTTGTTCCACCGTTGATGGGCTAGGTGAATCTGATCTATGATCCAATGTGGTACGTTGATAGGGAGGTTTTCTGTCTCTGCCAAATACAAGCTAAACCATATCTTCTTTGGGGGCATGGTGAATCTTTCCTGGGCGGGGAAAGCAAAATGCTGCATGACGGTCCGTAGGTGAAGAGCGATGGTCGGTGTCATTGCTACCATATCCTTCAGCTTATTGAGATCTTTATGTTTCATTCTGCCTGGAACCATTGTTTCCTTTTCAGTAGGAATGTGCATACCATACATGCCCAATGCTTCTCGTACCAGATTGAGGGTCAGTTTGAATCTTTTAAGTTCGTGGCCCGGCAATAGTGAGGGTAACACAAAAGTGTTGTCGCCTCCCTTGGCCCTGCTAGGAGTGATGGTACTGATAAGATAAGAACAACGTAAGAAATCTGGCTTCGGTAAGTGGGCCCTGAAATAACTGTCTAGGCCAGCTTTGGTCCATACTGCACGCATTACTTCGGCATTTTGATAGCTCTCAAATTCGCGCGTGAAAAAATGGTAGCGTCCCCATTTACCATTAAACTCCAATTCAGCTTCCCAAAAATAGGTTCCATCACCCAATGGTCCTGCAACATCACTGAACCAATGAGCGTGTTTGCCCACTTGAGAGGTGTGCCCCTGGGGAGGATCCTGAACTGGGAGTACATGCACAGCTTGAAGTTCTTGCGGTCTTTCAGTGAGATGTGGTTCGAGGAGGAGTGTTTCTATATCCACAATCTGTGCGCTGGATCCAGCGGAGAACTGGCACCTCCGGCTTCTGCCATGGCCCTGCTTGCTTGTTGGTTCTGTGAGAATATAGAACCATGTGTTAACATTGTAATGGACAGAATAAACTCGTCGTTGCCTCGTTACAACATTAATATGAGGTAGATGATGAGTCAGTGGTCAGTGAGTGCACGATGACAGTGTGTGTAGTTAATGCCTGGATAGTCCTAGGAGCTAGATGGAAAGATGCACAGTCTGACTAGTGCAGTTAGTAAGTGGAGATGAATTCACAGATTGGGGTCGGGGGGTTTATTACAAGTCTTAGGTTGTCAAACACCTTGGATGGCTTTTGGTCTTGGTTTTGTGGAGATTCGGGAGGGTTGCATGAGTAATTCTGCTGGGAGTTATTGTGTCATTGGGACCCATTTACGAGTGAGTCTGTGCATGCTTCTAGGTGGCAGCGTGTTCGAGTGTATCAGACAAGAGTGGGTGGCGGCTGCTTGAGCGAGTGAACCCTGTCGTGTAAGATGTGAATTGTGTGGGACTAGTTGAGCCCGCAAGCAAGCCTTAGACACCCAAATTTGTCTTGATTGTGGATCAGCCGTCATCGACTTCTTGGGTACCCAAATAGATTTCACTTTCTCAACAGAGGTTTTAGGAGTTCTCTTATTATCATCAAGTCGTTGATTACTAATAGGAAGTTGAGACCGTTGTTGCGACTTAGTTACGGTCGGAAGCTCGTCTTTCCACACCCACATTTGTTTCATCAGCTGAGTTGTTCTGCTTCGCACGTTCTTTTGGTCTCTCGCCTGGAGAGTCTTCAGTGATTGATCTGCCCTTAGTTGTTGCCTCCTTCTGGCCTTTGAAAAAGAAGGGAGTTCCATTGTGGTTCTGACTCCTTCTTTGAGATCTTTGTTCTTCTGTATCACATAGCCTTGGACAAAAACAGCATGGTCAACTTCATGTGTACCCCTGGAGGGACCAAGAGTCTGTGCCTTTCCTAGTTCCTTGAGTGCTCCATTATTTAACTCAATTGTAATTCTAGTTTGATTCACCCATACCTGAAGAATTCCACCTCTTAGGTTTAAGTTGACTGCTTGGTCATAGATCCAGTCTTGACCCAAGACAAGGGGTTCAGTGAGGTCCTCATCTTGACATACTAGTACTTTAACTGTCATTGCCTCATCATGAATATAGAGGGGAAGTTCCACCTCGCCCATGCAAGGGGTTTCCACGCCTCCCAATCCTATGAGATATGCTTCCACAGGATTGACAGTTAATTGCAACTCTTGACAGTAAGACAATTTAACAGCACTAGTGGCTGCACCTGAGTCAATCAAGGCTCTTACAGTCCTTGCACTCTTTCCTTGTCCTATATCTAAGGTTATGAAAGGACGTCGATCAGTTATCCTATGTGAGCTAATACTTGAAACTTCACACATAGCCACGTCATATCCTTGATCTGCATATGCATCTTGCCTAGGGTGCTCTCTACCTTGTCTTCTTAATTTCATTATCTGTATGCGCTCTAGGGCTTCTGCTTGAGCTTCTTCTCGAATTCGCTTTTCTTCCTCTTTGCGTTTCTTAGCAGTAGTGAGTCGACTTAGCATTTCCTCTGTGAGAGGTTCTTGATACAACTTGACTCTGCATCCGCTGATATAACTTGGGAGAACATCGCCTTCTAATGTGGCTAGTTGCACTGCTCCACTTGTTGAGATTCTGTTAATGATCATGGGTCCATAGCCTCTCTTCTCCAGTTTCCTCGCATGTTGCTTCAATGTGTAGACTAAAACTAAGTCGCCTGCCTTTAAACCTTTATCCTTAACGTGGGCATCAAAGTATGCCTTCTGTCGTTTCTTTGCTGCATATATCCCTACAGCTGCTCTCAGTCTTGTTTCTCCTAATCGTTCAAGGTCAAAAAGTCTAGAGGAGAGTTCATGACCCGTCCATTCATGCTCTTGTGCCACTTTCAATGTAGGTATCAAAAAGTCTAAAGGTAGCACAACATTTTGACCAAACACCATTTGAAAGGGAGTGGCTTGGAGTACCGTTTTGTAGGCAACTCGGTATGCCCAAACAGCATGGTGTAGCTGTTTGTCCCAATCAGAGCGTTTATTGTTCACTAATTTCGTCAGTACATTGCATAAGATCTTGTTGGTGCTCTCAGCTTGGCCATTTGCTTGAGGGTGATAGGGGGCAGACTTCTTATGTACTACCAAGAATTCTTGGAGCAAATTTTCAATAACTTCATTCAAGAAGTGAGTGCCTCTATCACTAACTAGCTCTATAGGTAGCCCGTATCTAGTGAACACATTCTCAAATAAAAACTTAGCTGTTGTTTGAGCATCGTTCTTCGTTGTGGCTTTTACCTCTACCCACTTTGTTAGATAGTCTATTGCAACAATGATATATTCTGCATGGGAACCCTTAGCTGGGGGATTAATAGGACCTATGAAGTCTATTCCCCACTTAGAGAATGCACGTCCACCCATCATAGGTTTCAGTGGCATCTCATCTTTACATATAGGATATTGAGTTCTCTGACAGACATCACATCGTTTCACATAGGTATGTGCATCCATGTGAAGGGTCGGCCACCAGAAGCCCGCAAATAGTATTGCCTTGATCACCCGATCTGGTCCAAAGTGTCCTCCTGCTACACCTTGGTGAGCAGTGTCCAAGATCTTGAGATACTCACTCTCATGGACACATAGTCTCAGGTAACCGTCTTTACCATGTTTGTATAGATTATCACCAATAAGTGAGTAATCCTGGGCTTCTTGTTCTAAACTCCTTTTCCTAGCCAGAGTCATGTCTGGAGGGAATGTTTTCGTCCTCAGAAAGGATACTAGTGGTTCACTCCAATCCGGCACTATGGACACTTGATAAAGAGTGGCATGTTCCACAGGTGGTTTAGTGCAACAGATTGGGCATTCCTTGCACAACTTTTGGACATCAGCTTCCATAGTTGGCCAATGCACTCCGAGTCTCCTTAGTGTCTGTAGGGTTTGTTGTTTTGAGTAGTGTTGCTCTAATGCACCTACATGTGCTAATTGCAACCATTTAGTGTACTCATCCTCTTCCACACAACAAGCCAAAATCCCTTGATCTCTGTGCTTGTACATACTTCCTGCCATGATGTGATACTTTTGGGCTTTGACTACCTCTCTATCCTGCGTGTTTATTACTGGATGGTTAGGTCCGTATGTCAATACTGGCACTAATGGCTTAGCCCACTGCGGCACCACTTCCAAATTAAACAAGTAAGCGTCAGGAAGGTCATCTGATACTCCTTGTGGGGCTTCTCCAGATGTGAGCCTAGAAAGATGATCAGCTCTCAAATGAGTCCTCCCTTTCCTTACCACAACCTCGAAATCATATTCCATTAGTAAGAGAAACCATCTTACTAATCTTCCTGTATTGCATGGTTTGTTCACGAGATATAACAATGCTTGGTGATCAGTAAAAAAATTAAACTTATTTGCAAGCAAATAGTGTATAAATTTCTTGACTGCATATACCATGCCTAAGCCTTCTCTCTCTGTAGTGGTATAATTTCGTTCAGCTGCATTCAATTGTCTACTGGCATAGGCAATTGGAAGATCCATACTACCTTCACCAGTAGGTTGAGCAAGCACACACCCAATAGCATAATTGGATGCATCCACGTGAACATGGAATGGCTTATTCCAATCTGGTGTGGTCAAGATTGGTGTTGAACATAATCTTCGTTTAAGCTCCTTGAAGGAATTCTCACATTCCTCAGCCCACTCAAAGTTTGTAAGAAGTCCGTACATGGGCTTTGCAATGACAGCATACATGTGAATGAACCGGCGGTAGTAATCACAATGTCCCATGAAAGCTTGTACTTCCTTGACATTCCTTGGCCTGGGTAGCTCTGCCATGGCTCTCACTTTCTCTTCGTCAGTAGATATGCCATTCTTTGACACTATGTGCCCTAGAATCTTGCCTTGCCTGACCATGAAAACACATTTTTCTGGGTTTAGGCAGACTTGATAGTCTCTACATTTGTCAAAGATTTGTCTGAGTTCGGGAATATGGGTTTGCCTAATGTTGGAATGAGCACAAAGATCATCAACATAGACTTCTAAGTTCTTCCTCAGGAACTCCTTAAATACATGGCACATTAGTCTCTGGAAGGTAGCTGGTGCATTGGTAAGCCCAAATGGCATTACTCTAAAGGCAAAAATGCCCCATTCTGTGGCAAAGGCTGTCTTATGCTGATCCTCTGGAGCTATGGCTACTTGATTGTAGCCCGAAAATCCATCAAGGAAGCTGTACACTTCCTTGCCTGCCACTCTTTCTAAGAGATGTTCTGTGATGGGAAGCGGATAGTTATCTCGGATTGTGGCTGCATTGACCTTTTTTAAGTTAATGCACACACGTAATTTACCATTCTTTTTGGGCACCACTACGATGGGGGATACCCACTCAGTGTGCTCAATTTCATAGATAAATCCAGCTTCAACCAGCATATCTATCTCTTCTTTGATCTTGGCAGCATAATTATCATTATATGTATATGGCTTTTGCTTAGAGGGTTTGGCATCTGAGGTCATGGGGATAGTGTGTAAGCATATGTCAGGGTCCACACCTTTCAAATCCTTGTAACTCCAAGCGAATACATCTCTGTATTCTCTTAGCAAGGCTATTAACGCATGCTCTTCTTCCTCTGTTAGGTCATGGCCTATGTACGTGCATCTCTCCTCTCCTTCTTCTAGGGCCACTACTATTTTCTTGGTGGTTTCTTTGTTATCATAGGCCTCTCCTGATTGTGCCTCTCGTTTAGGCATTCTTATCATAACTCTCCTATCGTCTATCTCATACTTCTTAAAATTTTCTGGGACCTCAAACAAAGATTCTTCCTCTTCTGGTGTGACTGCTCTCTTCTTTCTTTTCTTCCCTTCTTCCTTTGGGGTCACATGTGTGGCTAGCCTTACATCATTTGTAAGCTCTCCATGCCTCTGGGGTTGAAATTCTACTTCATAGAAATATTGTTCATCTGATGCAAAAGGTGGATCCATAATGATTGACTCTAGATCGGAGTCACTTGCATCCTCAAATGCATCAGGGCTAGGTTCGCATTCTTCTAGAACTGCCTCTCCCATGATTGGCTCTATGGAGAAGACTGAAATGTCATAGCCATCCTCATCACAGTGAGGTGTCCATTGTTCTTCATTGATGGCTACATCCATTGTTGCTAGGATTTCTGCCCAGCCGTGGGGTTCAAATTCTTCGTCCGGAAAGACTACAGGTGCATAGGCTGGGTCTTGGATTGATCTATGGGTTTCTTTTGCACCTACCTCTCTGGCTTTTTCTCTCTTCTCTTCTTCTACTGCTACTTTGCACATCCATAAGTGGGTGTCTTCATGCATCCATGAGGATCCTGACCCTATGGAATGCACCGATTCCGTATCATCTTTGGCTCTATGGATGGGGTTCCATTCGATAGGAGGTACATCTCTATGAGAGTAATCCTTGATATTGACTTTGGTCGTAACACCTAAGTGCTGCAAGTACAAAGAATTGGTTCCCCAATCCTGTACCACTTGCAACTGTCGCATAAAGGGTCGTCCCAAGATCATTTCATAGGCATGGTTCTTGCTAAATTCACATATGGCAAAGGTATGCTCGAACTCGACACCACAGGTGGTGAGAGTTATTCCTTCTAGCAATCCTAAGGGCCTCTCAATATGACCATCGACCATCTGCAATTTCATTCTCGTTGCCGAGTGCTGGCTTGCCCCAACGCTTCCATAGGGAAGTGGTCGCAATTGCAACACCTGCACCTGAGTCTAGAATGGCCTTGGTGGTGTACTCCTGGTAGGTAATGGGAAGATAGGTGTTCCCTTCTTCACCTTCACACATATCTCCTATCTTATCCAAGGGTATCTCTGGCACCATCCCATGTGATCCTACCTGGGAATGAGGTTTCACTATCGCTGGTACTTGTTTGGCTACATGTTTCCACACTTCTGGTCTAACCTTAAGCAGCTCTTCCAAAGTGAGATTGCACTGCACTTTGGTGTTCTTCACCACCTCTGTGTTCCTAGGTATGACTGAATCTTCGTTTCTTACCATGACCGTGGGTGCTCTCATACAAGTAGACTTAGTTTCCCATGGGCCTGTGAAGTGGGGTAATTCTTGTAAAGAGTTCGACTCAAAGTCTAATCTTTCTTGAGATTGGGTGCTCTCCTGCTCCTCATAAATGGATGGGATATCTTGTGGGAATTGGTCATGTGCATCATCCACAAGTTCAATAGGAGGAGGGACTTCACTCTCTTTAGCCCATTTGTCTTCTTGAATCTCTCGTAGGAATTCTGGTGTGAATCGATTCATAGAAGAAGAGGTTTCTGTCTCCGTAGAGTTAGGCACGTAGGCCTCAGGCACATAGGCTTTCTGGGTAGGAAGACCTGCTCTTTCACTAGCCTTGTCATGGTGTTGAGGGGCGAGTTCCTTTTGTGATTGTGCCATTAGATTCTCTATTCTTTCTAGGGAGGGGGGGTTGTCTGATTCAGTGGAATTGGGCACATAAGCTTTTGATGGGGGATGGGTCCTGTTTTTGCTTGCTTTATCTCTTTCTTGATTTTTTTCTTCCTTGGCAGATCTTGCAATTATGCCCTCTAACTTCTCTAGAAGTCCATCCAAGTGTAATTGCATCTTGGCTGAGCCTGAGTAATTGAAAAGGCGACTGACTTCAAACATAGTCTGAGCCAATGCGACCATTTTCGCACAAAGCTTGGTTCTTTCTATCTCTAGGTCAGCTCTAGGGTAGCACTTGTCATGATCCGTGACATTTGGCCCTTCTTGGATTCTGGCCTGATATGCTTTAAGCATCATGTCTATGTCTTCAGGAGTGGGATCAGCTAATACTGATCCTACTCTAGGGGGTGATGGAATCGTATGAGGTGGGTTGGAAGGTGGCGGGTCGGATGGCGATGGAAATGGTGGTGGTGGGGTAGTGTGAGAGGGAGTTTGAGATGTGAGTTCAGTTATCCTGGCTTTGGTTTCTCTTATGCTTTCCTCAAGTTCACTCATCTTTTTAGCCCATTGTCTTTTCATTCTTTCTCGACTATCTTTCCACGCTCTAGTCCTTTTCTTTGTCATGCTCTCAGTTTCACTAGCCTCTGGGTTCTTATCCTGGTTTACCCCTTGGTTCTGCTGCAATACCTGAGCTCTAGTCACTACCTGTACTGGTGCGGTGGATGTCACACTTCCTGTGGAGTCTACCACCAACCCAACAACGTTGATAGGAGTGATTTTTGGCATATTATTAGGATTCTTAGGGCAATCTCGTAAGAGATGCTCCTTTCCACATTCTTGGCAAAAGCCCTGAATTGTTACTAATTGGGGTTGTGTAAGTGGAGGTAAGGGACAATCACGAATGAGATGATCTCCCTGACATCTGTAGCATGGTCCTCTTGGGAATGGAGGTCTTACTTGCTTAGGTTGAGGCCTAGGGTTGGGATTTGCATACATGACGTTTGTGTAATCTGACTCCCAACTAGGTTCACTCGGTTCCTCACTGTAGTAGGACTCACCATGTTCAGGAGATTGCATGTAGTAAGCCTGGGGACTATCGACATGTGTAGAATCAAAGCTATGGTCACTGGGGTCACTTTCAGAAAGCAATGGTGTTACAGGGACTATAGCTCTATTCAGGTTTTCTTCTGCTGCTGCATATTTTACTGGGATCACATTAGCTGGGGCAGGGGGTTGTTGTGCTAACACAGGCTGAGGCCTTTGTTGGTTTTGGTATGGTTGCTGATAGGGTTGTTGTGGCCTGCCATATGACTGTGGAGGGTACGGGTTCTGGTATCTTCCCTGTTGAGGGTATGTCTGAGGGTAGGTTTGCCTAACTGCTTGCTTGTTGTATGGGCAATCTTGCGCTGTGTGATTTGTGTATCTCTGTTCTATGGTGCAGTATTGGCCACTAGGATTTACTTGGGGTTGAGCCATAATGGGACATACATTTGCCATATGGTCGCCTCCATAATTATAGCATCTTTTTACAGGGGCGAACCTTGGGATTTGTTTACTAGAGACACCTAGTTTCTGAGCAACTTTCTCTGCAAGTTCCTCAATCGATATGGATTGCGTGGAAGAGAGGCTAGAGGCACTATCTGAATCTTTGTATATCTTGGAAAGCTCTAACTCCTCCCCTAGGTTATCCTCGATGTCAATGCACATGCGTACACACTCTTCTATGGTCCTAGGGTCCTTCAAGTACACATAGGATCTCAATTTGGTACTTAGCAATTCATCCAGGAATAAAGCCACTTGCTTAGCTGGCGTGGGTAACTCAGGGGTAGGGCATCTGTCCAAGTATTGCCTGAATCTTCTTCCTGCAAGTCTCACGGTCTCTTGAGGGGTTTGCTTGAAGCTGTGAATCAATGAGGAGGTATTATGCCTTATGCCACTCTTAGAGAATTCAATAATGAAAGCCTCTAGGAGTTGGTCTATGCTCCTGAACTGCCTCTCGTTTAGTGGCTGAAACCATGTCAGGGCAGTGTTCCTAAGGGTTAGACCAAAGGCATTGTACTGCGTGAATAGATCCTCCACTTGTTCAGCTCTCAAGACTTGCCTAAACTCAGCCACATGATCGTATGGATCTCCAGTGCCATCGAAGTAGCTCTTCATGGACTTAACTAGCTGAGTCGGTCTCAAAATCCTTGTGTGCTCTCTAGGTCATGGTAGAGGGAAATCATCGGCATTTCTTCGATGTCCTGGGGCTCTAAGTACCTCAGGCTCTACTCTATTTGTTTCCGTCCTTGTTCTTTCTCTGCCCCCTAAGTTGGCAAAGCTTACTTCTGGCCTATCTCTACTTCTATCTCTTGGAGTTCCATGAGCTTGGGATGTTCCAGCTCCAGGGTGACCATAGGACACATTCGATCTTGGTTGGGGGAAAACGAATTCACCCTTCCAAGTGTAAGCATGCCTATCATTTTCTGTCACCACAAAGATCCTCTCCGAAGCGTGATCTAAGTAGGTCACTCTGCCTGGGCTATCAGGATCCTTAAACTCATAGATCATGATTGTTCCTATATCAGTTGGCTGATCAGATTTATACCTCCAAAAGGCTTCGTCAGTTTCTCGATTGAGGAGCAAATCTATGCTCTTGTTATCTTGGGGAATCCACTCTGGTGTTATAATCCTAGTGAGAACCGATTTGCCTCCAGGGGTTCTAGGTTCTGTACCCATGTTTCCTTGCTCTAGGTCACCTAAGTCCGCTTCTGGGATCACATTTCCAAATTCGTCCGTCCTATCTGGGTGACTGGTGACTACGTATATGGTTCCTTCTTTGTCCAAGTACGCTCCGTTTTCGAACTTGACAGCTGGGCGCTCTAGTCCAATGGATTGATCAGGATTCTTAATTTGTACCACAGATCTTCCTAGGCCGTCCTCATAGATGCTGGCACCTAATCGGTTGGCCCTAAGGTATTCCAACTGCGTTTTGTAAGGGCCTTCTACCCTGTGCAAGTATGGCACTCCTAAACTTCCTGTAGGTCTCTCCATACCTTGAGACATCTCGGATTCACTAGTCTCAGAACTTGGGTAGTATGAGTGGTGGCTCAACTGCTGGGCCCACGACCTAGCAGTGTGGTTGACACTAGCCTCTAAAGACCTAAGGCTTTGTCTATCCCTTACTAGATGTCGTCCTGATCTAAGGTTCATATGCCTAACTGATTAACCCAATTTTTCCCAGGTACAACCACGTTTCTGAGTCCTTTGTATCAATTACTTAATCCCCTTTTTATGTTAATTATCGTGTTTATACTCTTGTCTGATATCACGTCGTTAGGAATACTTGAGTTTAATTTCGCACTTTAGTTTGGTCGTTTCACGTTAGGTTCTTTTCCTTTAAGGTTGTCGTTCACACACACAGGTTATCTCTTGACTTGAACTTGATTTCTTAGATAGTCTTTGATTTATCTCGTGCCTATCGTTGCCTGGAATCACTTCTAACACTACCCGCACTTAGCCTAAACTAAGAATTGACAAAGGGTGTTGCGGGTTTTCCAACCTTGAGTTCCTTTCCTTGTGTTGTTGCCCTGGTGTGCCCAGGACGCGTGTTCCCAAGCCTTCACTTACTCTTGCTTTGCGTACCCTTCGATGCTCTCAAGGGACCTGTAAAAGGCCCACCGTTAGCTCAAGACTTAAATTCAAAAGACAGAACCAATCACTTTCATTCATGTAACACTTCACCCATTTGCACTATGACTTTTTGGACTCAACTCTAGAGATCCCTGAATTTTGTTACCCCTGGGTATGGTCAACTTCAAAATACCCTATCTAATATTCCTGATCTTAATTTAACCGTAACCAGTTGATGTTTTTGTTGTACTCCCCACGAGCTTTCCAACAAAACAAAAATCACAGCAAACGGATTTCGTATGAGACAGTTATGCCAGTTCAGGGTTTTGGGACTAAAATAGGATTAAACTAGGTTAACAGGCAAACAGGAATTCTCGGGTTACTTGGGTCATGCCCTCGTAATGCAATACTACACCCTAGTGTTTGTCCCACACTTGGCCAAAATTTAGACCATTATTTTTGCCTTAAAAATTTGACCTAATTTGCCCTTCTAACGTGTTCGCAAAGTCTGTCGGTCGTGATTGACAGGTCCGTCGTGGCTGTCAGTCGCGATTGACACGTGGCCGAAAATTCAGTCAATCATGGTCAAAGGGTCGTTGACTCTGTCGGTCGCGATTGACAGAGCCGTCGTGGGCTGTTCGTCGCGATTGACTGGTCGATCGCGATTGACAGGTCTGTCCGTCGTGGTTTGTCGATCGCGATTGACAGAGCGATCGCGATTGACAGAAATCTGCGGAATTTCAAAAAACTAAACACATTTTTGGGAAGCTCTAGGCCTGTAGGTCATGGATATGCACTTTGTTTAGCAAATAGAGCAATTTTTCTGTCGGTCGCGATTGACAGAGCCCGGCGACACAGAGACAAGACCGTACAGTTCCGTACCTGCGCAGAGTGCTGGGGATGGTGATACAGCAAGGACCTGCAGAATGCTCAAAAAACATGCAAAAAACAACGCACGCAATATCGCTCTCTCGCTCTCTCTCACAAGTAGAATGAGGGAAATGAGGTGGAGATGGTGATATGATCAAAAAACTGAAATTTTCGCGATGATGGAAATGGAGGTGGAAGATGGTGATGATGATGATGGTGATGATGGTGGTAAGGTAAGAAAGAGAAAAATAGGAAAAGTAAAGAAATTACCTACAACGCCAACGTCTCCAATCTACGTCTTACCATCACACGCTCGTTCTCAAAGCTCGATCCCCGGCAACGGCGCCAAAATTTGGTGTAGCTCAGTGATGAGTAGCACCTCCTTTAATGTCAATCCGGGAAGACGTGAGGATGGTATGAAGACCTCGAGCAAGTGGAGGCACAAGTGCGTGAGTGAGAAGCACACAAGCATGCACACACATACACACACACGTGCACACACGTCAAGACAAAGAGTGAGAAGCAATGGAGTTCTTAGATTACTTTCAAAAAGCTCTTACAGGTTCCTTTCAATTACAATCCAACCTCCCAAAAAATGAGCTCTCTAGCTCCTTTTATAGTTTTTGACTAGCTTTGGCCCTGTTCAGACCTAGTATCCAGCCTAGTTAAAAATTAGGTTCCAGGGCTTATTAGAGGGCTCAAACGAGATCTAAAAAATATGAAAATTGGCAGGTAGATACTTCTAAAGCTCCTCAAGCTCAAGGACTCCTTGGCTTGCACAAAATGGAGCTACAAAAATACGAAATGATATTTACAATGGTTTTTAGTGATGAAAATCACTATTTGTGTAGGGATTTCCTCTATTGATTTGTCATACATACCTTTGAGCTCCCTACTTGCTCTGTCTTCTTGTGTGCTCAACTCCTTGATGCCTGAAAAATTTAGATGGCCTACTTGCCAGATCTTCTTTGACTGCCATGTCTGCTTGTGCTGTCCCTTCGCTCTGACTCTCTTCGTCTTGTGGCTCCTTCGGTTCCCTGACTGCTGCCAACAGAGGCTCATGTTGCTGACCTCTGAAAACAGTTGGAGAGTGAGCACATGAATGAAGGTGATTCTATGGACAATTTCCTAACAAAGATCAAAGACCTGAAGGAACAGTTGATTTCTGTTGATGAGGTTATACTAAATAGCTCACTTGTGCAGACCGTTCTGAATGGTCTTCCTGATTCATATCAGAGTTTTGCTTCTACTCTTCGGTTGATGATGAAAGGCAATCCAAATGCCTTGTCATTTGAGGAGTTAGTCTCTGTTCTGTTGTAGAAAGATCAGTCCAGGCAGAACAGGTCCATTATGCGTGTTGCAGATCAAGCTTTCCTTGCTAGTCAGAAGGGCAAAGGAAAATGGAGCTCTTCAGTAAGTACTGTAAAGGGAATGATCATATCATAAAGAACTGTCCAAAACTGGCTGCTAAAGAGGCAAAGAAGAAAGAGGCTGGAATGGTTGTTGCAGAGGCCTCTACACCAAAAATAGAGTCTGCTAATCTTGTGCAAGAAGAAGAATGGGCATTTAGTACTGTTTGCAGTTTTGACCCATCTTCTCATGAGCAGTGCATGTCTGCAGTAGACTCAGATGTTTGGTACTTTGACAGTGGGGCGACCAAACATATTACCTCGCAGCGTAGTTTCTTCTCTTCACTCGAGCTTGCCCCTACAGGGAATACTCTTACATGCGCCAACAACTCCTCTTATCCTGTTATGGGAGTTGGTAAGATCATTTTGACTATTGCTAATGGTAGTTCTTTCACTTTGTCAGATGCTTTGTTTGTGCATGGGATCAAGAAAAATCTGTTATCAATTTCTGCATTAGCCAAGATTGGTTTGGTTGTGAAATTTGTTGATGACAGGTGTACAATTCATGATCTATCAAATGGCGACGTGATTATTGCTTCTGGTATTTTATGTCGTGGGCTATATAAGCTCATATACTATGAAAGATCTGTAAATGATTTGGAATGTGTAGTAAATGATTCTTAGGCTATGTCAGATGCAAAGCTTTGGCATGCACGCTTTGGTCATCTAAATTTTGCTAGTTTGCTACGCCTACAGAAATCTAAAATGGTGTCCTCTTTGTCCAAACTTGAGGCACCTGGAAAACATGTTTGTGAAGGCTGTATTTTGGGCAAAATGCAGCATTCGTCCTTTCCAAAAGATGGTTCAATTCGGGCTACTCAGAAATTGAAGCTAGTACATAGTGGTCTGTGGTCCTATGCACACACCTTCTTTTGGGAATTATCTCTACTTCGTGACTTTCATCGATGATTTTTCCAGGCATGCATGGGTATATCCATTGAAGGAAAAGTCCGAAGTGTTCATGTGCTTCAAACAGTTTTTGGTTTTGGCTGAAAATCTGTCAGCATGTAAAATGGGTGCCCTCGATTCTGATCGGAGGGGGGAATATATGTCTTCTGATTTTAATGCATTTCTCGCTGAACATGGATAAAACACCAGTGTATAGTGTCGTATACACCTCAACAAAATGGAGTTGCTAAACAAAAGAAGAGGTCACCCATGGAGATGGCGAGATGTATGGTCAAGAGTCAGGCTTTACCTCATAGTTTCTGGCTTGAGGCTATCATGTGTGCAGGATATGTACTGAACAGGTGTCCCACTAAAGCACTGCAGTCTATCACTCCATATGAGGCTTGGCATGACCGCAAGCCATCTGTTGCTCATCTGCGTTTTTTTGGTTGTTTGCCATATGCATTAGTGCCTGAACAACATCGCACGAAATTGGATGATAAAGTGTATGACTTGCCTCGAGTCAAGAATGCCATTGGCACTAAGTGGGTATACAAGCTGAAGTGTAAACCAGATGGTATAGTTGACAGGTATAAGGCTAGGCTTGTTGCAAAGGGTTATGCACAGGAAAGAGGCATTGATTTTGATGACCTTTGCACCTACATGTCGTATGACTACTGTTCGGAGCATTTGTGCACTTGCAGCCCATCATGGTTAGAATGTACATCATTTAAACATTAAAACTGCATTTCTGAATGGTGACTTGCATGAAGAAGTGTATGTTTTTCAACCCCGTGGCTTTGTGCAGAAAACGCATGAAAACCAGGTGTGTAGGTTAAAGAAGGCATTCTATGGTTTAAAGCAAGCACCATGTGCTTGGTATGAGAAGACACATGCCTATCTGATTGCACATGGTTTTGAGAGTAGTCCACCTGAAAGCACCTTATATGTTAAGCGTGCTAGTGATGTACTTCTGATCATTGTTGTCTATGTTGACGATATGCTGCTCACTGGTCCTATTGAGAAGCATATTGCTGATTTTAAGGCTGATTTGCATGCCTCATTTGAGATGTTTGATTTGGGTCATTTGCATCACTATTTGGGCATTCAGTTTATGCAAGTTGATGGTGGAATGGATTTGTGTCAAACAAAATATATTGACACATTATTGCAGCGTTTTGGCCTTGAAGATTGTAAGCCTATTGCCACTCCTATGGAGACAGGTTTACGATTGAGTCTTCATGATGCTGGAGATGCATTTGATGCTGTTCTCTATCAGCAGGCTGTTGGATGCTTGATTTACTTATGCATTACTCGGCCATATATTCAGTTTGCAGTCTCACAGATGAACAGGTTTATGCATTGCCCAGGAGTCAAGCATTGGTAGGCAGTTAAGCACATCTTTTGCTATTTGAGTGGTACTCGGCTACTTGGGTTGTTTTATCCCAAGGGGGGATCACTACCGCCAAATTTGCATGCTTTTTCAGATTTTGATTGGGTTGGTTGCTATGACACTCGTGTGTCAACTAGTGGCTTTTGCTTCATGCTTGGTAGCTCATGTATATTTTGGTTGAGCAAGAAGAAGCCTACTGTGGCCACTTCCAGTTGTGAGGCTGATTATAGGGCAACTTTCACAGCGATTGTTGAGTGTCTGTGGCTCAGACGTCTTATGGCTGATTTGGGTGTTGGTCAAAATTTTGCCACCACCATCTTCACTGATAGTCAGAGCGCAATAAAATTGCGAGGAACCCTGTGTTCCATGCTCGCACTAAGCACATTGAGGTGCATTATCACTATGTCAGGGAGAGGTTCTCTGTTGGGGAGATGAGCTTGGCATATGTGCCCACGCAGGAGAACATTGCAGACCTTTTCATGAAGGCTCTACCTAGGGAGAAGTTTGAAGCTTTGTGCAAAGCTTTAGGCTTACTTCCTTTTTTGGAGTGATTTCCACATAGCTTGGCACTTCCTTATACATGAGTGCCAGCTCCTTGTTCACCGCATCACTCTGAGGGGGGATTTGTTGATATATTTAGGTAGTGATGTGTGTGAACACACTAGGACCACCGGGGCACTTTTTTCCCTCTTTAGGAGGTTTTTTTTCCCCAGCTTGTATATACGCCTATTGCCCTAATGGGCTACTTATCTTTGTACATTCTCTAGTAATACATTCAGTATTGTGTGTTGTGCTCCAAGCTTCTTCTTCTTCCTTGTGTTGTTCGTGTGCTTCCGCAGACGTCTAACTCCAACATGGCCACCCGACACTTCTTTGTATACGTTCTTTAATAAAACATATAGTGGCCTGGTCAGTCACAGACTGTAAGTTTGATCGCATTTGTAAGACCTAAGAAGTTTGTCTTAGTGCTCCCTGTGTACTGTGTTTTCTACATGTTTTGTAGTCTCTGCATGGAGTATCTTGTGCGGCCTCAAGAGCTCGGTTTTCTCCTCCCGAGAATATCATCGTGGAGCTCGCAAGAAGGAGAGCGCACTGTGGTGCATCACCATCGAATTACTTCACTGGTATCAAAGCATTTTGAGGCAAAAGCTTTGTTCCTTTTGTGCGAGCGAAGCGAGCAACCCCCCCCTCAGATTTCTCGAAGGCTTACGACTAAGATAGTGACCAAGGCATAGACCTTGGCATACCTTGTCATCCGAGTCACCGAAGTCACCGTTGGATGCGTGCAAGGGAGGACCTCAATGATCAAGGAATATAGAGGTTACCGGTACTTCTCGGGAGGTCACCCATCCCAGTACTATTCCCCCCTGAGCTCGCTTAGCCGTGGCAATCTTTTGCCACTAAGCTACACTCTTGTGGTGTTTGAAGAAGGGGAAAGACTAAGGTTGAAATTACCTTGAACAAGTTTTGGTCCCTCAAAGCTTCATTCTTTGCTTTCAAAGCCTATTTTTGAAGCATTTTTGGAGCCATTTTGGAGTACTTTCACACATAGTTCTCTTCACACAGGTCCAAGAACATCAAGAAGAGTGTTCTTTGTACTTCTCAGACAATAAATATCAACCTTTGGGGCTGTATTTTCAGCCACATTCATAAAACTACAGGTTTCTCGAGAGGTTTTCAGTTTTGGTGGGAGCAGCCGCTACAAATTTATGTAGGTTTTTTGAGCCTAAAACATCAGAGTTGACAGACACTTGCAGGTGTTATTGGCTAGTTTTTGGGCTGTGTATTCAGCTTTTAGTGTCATTTTATTGCATATATTGAGCACATACACACCATGTACACTTCTGTGGATACCGCTTATGTACGTCCATGTGGTCATTAATATAGCGGTTACGTTCTTTGCATAAAGCCTTTTACATTTGAAAAAAGAGGGTCGTGGTGAGGTTTTCTTAACTAGGAGACACCTAGATGTTAGGGTCTCTTCGGTGATGCAAGTGGAAGACTTACCCAGCCTCGCCATAGGAGATGTATGATAGTTGTTCATAGGTGCTCGATAAGCCTAGTTGGCTTCTATTAGGTAACTAATTATAGGTGTTGAGAGCAATATGGGCACCCAAGGACCGACTAGACAAGGAAGCCAGCGGAGAGAGCCAGAACAAGGTGAAGGAGTAAGTAGACAAAGCAGTCGACGCAAATCTGGCAGATAGGCCCTTCAAATTTTTTCCAAATCAACATCTTTTAACAGTGATTCTTATCACTAACAATCATTGTAAATATCATTTCATATTTTTGTAGCTCCATTTTGTGCAAGCCAAGGAGTGCTTGAGCTTGAGGAGCCTTAGAAGTACCTACATATCAATTTTCGTATTTTTTAGACTCCGTTTAAGCCCTCAAATTGGCCCTGGAACCTAATTTTTAACTAGGCCGGACACTAGGTCTGGACAGGGCCAAAACCTAGTCAAAAACTATAAAAAGAGCTAGAGAGCTCATTTTCGAGGTTAGATTGTAATTGAAACAAACTTGTAAGAGCTTTTTGAAAGTAATCTAAGAACTCCATTGCCTTTCACTCTTTGTCTTGCCGTGTGTGCGCGTGTGTGTGTATGTGTGTGCATGCTAGTGTGCTTCTCACTCATGCACTTGTGTCGCCACTTGCTCGAGGTCTTCATACCATCCTCACGTCTTCCCGGATTGACATTAAAGGAGGTGCTACTCATCACTGAGCTACATCAAATTTTGGCGCCGTTGCCGGGGATCGAGCTTTGAGGACGAGCGTGTGATGGTAAGACGTAGAGTTGACGCATTGGAGTTGTAGGTATTTTCTTCACTTTCATCTATTTTCTTGTTTTTTTCTTCACCATCATCACCACCATCTTCCTCATCACCATCTTCCACCTCCATTTTCATCATCGCAAAAATTTCAGTTTTTTGACTATATCCCCATCTCCACCTCATTTCCCTCATTTCACTTGTGAGAGAGAGCGAGAGAGCGATATTGCATGTGTGTTTTCTTGCATGTTTCTTGAGCTTTTTGCAGGACCTTGCTGAATCACCATCCCCAGCTTCCTGTGCAGGTACGAAACTCGTCGAAACTGTCTCGCAGTCGCCGACTCCTGTTGATCGCGATTGACAGAAATTTTCACCTTTTGGTAAATCTGAGTGCACCACAGTGGACTAGAGACCCTGCACATCACCTTTCCATCAAAAGTTTTGAAAATCTTGCAAAATTTCAGTCCATCGCGATTGACAGCTCTGTCCATCGCGACTGACTGCATGTCCATCGCAATTGACTGCCTGTCCATCGCGATTGACTGAACCTTCTGTCCATCGCGATTGATAGCCTGTCCATCGCGATTGATTGAGTGTCCATCGCGATTGATTGAACCCCTGTCCATCGCGATTGACTGCCTGTCCATCGCGATTGACTGCCTCTCCATCGCGATTGACTGAACCCTCGATGGATTGACTGAACCCCTGTCCATCGCGATTGACTGCCTGTCCATCGCGATTGACTGCCTGTCCATCGCGATTGACTGCCTGTCCATCGCGATTGACTGAACCTTCTGTCCATCGCGATTGACTGAATCCCTGTCCATCGCGATCGATAGCCTGTCCATCGCGATTGATTGAGTGTCCATCGCGATTGACTGAACCCCCTGTCCATCGCGATTGACTGAACCCTCTGTCCATCGCGATTGATTGAGTGTCCATCGCGATTGACTGAACTCCCTGTCCATCACGATTGACAGCCCTGTCCATCGCGATTGACAGCCAATTTTAGCCAAATTTTTTAGGGTTTGTTAATTGAAGAGTTGGGCTAATTTTGGGCATAAACACTTTACTCTAGAGCACATAAGGAGGCCTTAGGAAAACAACTTTGGGAAAAACGTGTTGCACAGTGATCCTGTTTGAACCCTGTCTTAACCCTAGAACCCTGAACGGTCACAACTTTTTCATACGAAATCCAATTTTTGAGCTCTAGGGCTTGTTGGAAAGCTCGTGGCATATACTACACGCCCTCAACTGTTTTTTATGAAGATAATGCGTTGATTTTCAGATAGGGTATTTTGAAGTTGATCATACCCAGGGGGATCAAAGTCAAGGGTCTTAGAATTGTTTTCTTAAAAATCACCATGCAAGTTTGTGTTTGTGCTACCAGACTGAAAATCATCGGTTCTGTCTTTGAACTTTAAATCTTAAGGCTAACTTTGGAACTCTTACAGATCTATTGAGAGCTGCGAAAGGTGTTCTAAGCAAGTGTAAGTGCAAGCTTGGGAACTCACTTCCTGGGCACTCAAGGGCAACCAAGCAGGAAACAAAAGGTTGGAAACTTTTAACCCCCTCTGTCAATTCATAGTTTAGGCTAAGAACGACGAGAGGTAGGAGTAAGTCAGAGCGACGATAGGCAGGTATCAAGTTGAAGACTACCTAAAAACTCAAGTTCAAGCTAAAAACCTGATCTCTGTACTGTCGATAACATAAAGGAAAAGAACCTAACATGGAACGATCAACCTAAAAGCACGAAGAACACTCAAGTATTCCGACGACGTAATATCAGACAAGACCTTAAACACGATAAATAACTAAAAAGAATCAAGTGACTGATACCAATTGATCGGCAACGAGGTTGTACACTGGGCTAAGAATTGGGCTACTTAGATAGGCATATGAACCTTAGATCAGGACGACATCTAGTAAGGGAGAGACAAAGCCTTAGGTCTTCAGAGGCTAGTGTCAACCACACTACTAGGTCTTGGGCCGAGCAGTTGAGCCACCACTCGTACTACCCTAGCTCTGAGACCAGTGAGTCAGAGATGTCTCAAGGCATGGACAGACCTACGGGAAGTTCAGGAGTGCCTTACTTGTACAGGGTAGAAGGCCCTTACAAAACACAGCTGGAATACCTTAGGACCAACCGATTAGGTGCTAGCATCTATGAGGACGGCTTAGGAAGATCTGTGATACAGATTAAGAATCCTGATCAATCCATTGGACTAGAGCACCCAGCAGTCAAGTTTGAAAACGGTGCATACCTGGACAAAGAAGTAACCATATACGTAGTCACCAGTCACCCAGACAGGACAGATGAATTTGGGAATGTAATCTCAGAGGCGGACTTAGGTGACTTGGAACAAGGAAACATGGGTGCGGAACCTAGAACCCCTCGAGGTAAATCAGTTCTCACTAGGATTATCACACCGGAATGGATTCCCCAGGATAATAAGAGCATAGAGTTGCTCCTCAATCGAGAAACTGACGAAGCCTTTTGGAGGTATAAAGCTAATCAGCCAACTGATATAGGAACTATCATGATCTATGAGTTTAAGGATCCGGATAGCCCAGGTAGAGTGACCTACTTAGATCACACTTCGGAAAGGATCTTTGTGGTGACAGAAAATGATAGGCATGCTTACACTTGGAAGGGTGAATTCATTTTCCCCCAACCAAGATCAAATGTATCCTATGGTCACCCTGGGGCTGGAACATCCCAAGCTCATGGAACTCAAAGAGATAGAAGTAGAGATAGACCAGAAGTAAGCTTTGCCAACCCAGTGGGCAGAGAAAGAACGAGGACGGAGACGAATCGAGTAGAACCTGAGATACTTAGAGCTCACAGGAACCAAAGAAATGTGGATGGATTTCCTCTGCCGAGACCTAGAGAGCACACAAGAACTTTGAGACCGACCCAGCTAGTTAACTCCATGAAGAATTACTTTGATGGCACAGGAGATCCCTATGATCATGTGGCGGAGTTCAAGCAAGTCTTGAGAGCTGAACAAGTGGAGGATCTATTCACGCAGTACAATGCCTTCGGTCTAACCCTTAGGAACACAGCACTTACATGGTTTCAGCCATTGGATGAGCGCCAGTTCAGGAGCATAGACCAACTCCTAGAGGCATTTATTATTGAATTCTCTAAGAGTGGCATAAGACACAATACCTCCTCACTGATTCACAGCTTCAAGCAAACCCCTCAAGAGACCGTGAGACTTGCAGGAAGAAGATTTAGGCAATATCTTGAAAGATGTCCTGTTTCGGAGCTACCCACACCTGCAAAACAAGTAGCCTTATTCCTTGATGGATTGCTGAGTACAAAATTGAGATCCTATGTGTATCTGAAGGACCCTAGGACTATAGAAGAGTGTGTACGCATGTGCATTGACATTGAAGATAACCTAGGGGAAGAACTAGAGCTTTCCAAAATCTACAAAGATTCAGATAGTGCTTCGAGTCACTCTGCCACGCAATCCACATCAATTGAGGAACTTGCAGAGAAAGTGGCCCAAAAACTAGGCATCTCTAGCAAACAAATTCCGAGGTTTACCCCAGCGAAGAGGTGCTATACATGCGGTGGTGACCATATGGCAAACGTGTGTCCCATTATGGCTCAGCCCCAAGTAAATCCTAGTAGCCAGTACTGCACCATAGAACGGAGGTACACAAATCACACCGCGCAAGACTGCCCCTACAATAAGCAGGCTGTTAGGCAACCATACCCTCAACCATACCCTCAGCAGGGAAGATACCAGAACCCGTACCCTCCACAACCATATGGCAGGCCACAACTGTGAAGAGAGATGGTGGATGCAATCCAAAGATGAGTAGGTGCCGCTACAACCAGCTTCACACCAGCCAACTGAGACTTCAGAGTTGATTAGTAGACCCTTTGAGCTTCCTAAATCCACCAAAATATCAGCCAAGTACTTTGGAACATGTATCCCAAAAGTTTAAGTCAAGACCGACAAGTTGCGAAATGACTAGCTCCCAAAACTTGCTATTTTTGGACATACATCTGCTGGAAAAAATGAACAGTGCTCTCAACCTGGAAGGAATTAGAAAAATTCCTTTTGGGCATAGCAAATAGACTTAGCAAGCTTCCTATTCCAAGTTAAAACACTTCAAATGATGGACTGAGCACTGAGAACAAGTTTCATCAAGTTCTGGAACATTCCCACAATGCTCGGGGCTCTGCAGAGATAGACCAGTAAGCAGTAAAATGCAGATATCTCCAAAAGTATAAATCCAATGACCTTGAAAATTTATAGGTAGAAACTAGACAGTGAGAGCTATCCAACGCACTTTAAAACACTGAAAAAGGTTCAGTAAAACTCGAGATATGACCTTCTGAAGTTACTGCTCTGAGTGAGTATAGCAGAGAACAAAACAGAGAGGTAGATGATAATAAATGTATAGATTCACATATGATTACAACCACATTGGCAATGAATCTTTGCACAATGGGAGTAGAATGATAGAGCTATGGAGTAAGCTCTTCAATCTCTACAAAATGACATGAAGTGGTCACGTACAAGGCTTGCTAATCGCCTCTTCCTTCTTGCTCCTTTTATAGCAATTCTTGGAGGGAGTTTTGAATTCGAATTCGAATGACTCCACCTAAAAGTGATCCCCAAAGTTAGGAGAGATTCCCTCAGCTCAAAAATTCGTGATTTTGGTAGTTGGAGCCACGAATTTGCTTTTACATCATGGATGAGGTAAGCCATCCTTTTTCTTTTTTTCTTTTTCCATTTACAAGAGATAAAATGTACTCTTTTACAAGAGGTGTTCACATGACTACTCATGTGACTTACAAATGAGGATAATATCAAGCATATCAAGCATGTAGGCTTGGGCAAAATGCACCAACAGCTCCCCCTCAAGCCTAACATGCTTGGCCTCCAAATAAGTCTTCAATTGTCCTTGATTTCCTGCAAGCCAATCATCAACTTGAATCTACTTAACTTCGTACCATCAAGAGCTTTCGTCAACATGTCTGCACATTGCATATCTGTAGAGACATAGGATAGTTGAATATCCTTGCTCAATAGCTTCTCCCTTACATAATGGTAGTGGACTTCAATATGCTTGGTTCTAGCATGGTATACCGGATTAGCTGCTAGATGTAGTGAGCTTGTGTTGTCACCAAAAATGTGAGGTGTTGAAGAATGAAGTCCAAGATCTGTGTACAAAGATTTTAACCACATGATTTCTTGAGTTGCATTAGCCAAACCTCTATATTCTGCTTCAGTAGAAGATAATGCCACGGTTGGTTGCTTCTTCGATGACCAAGAAATGATTTTTGAACCTGCAAATGATATATACCCTGATGTGCTTCTTCTATCATCTTTAGATCCGGCCCAATCTGCATCTGAGTAGACCTTTAGCTCAATATCTGAAGTATATGAATAAAACAAACCTTCATTCATGGTCCCCTTTAGGTACTTGAGGACTCGCTTGGCCGCTTCCATATGTGGTCTTCTCGGCTTATGCATAAACTGACTCAATATGCTAACACTATAGCATATATCCACCCTTGTGAGTGTTGCATAGTTCAAACTTCCAACCAAGCTTTGATAGCTTGTGATGTCTTCAATTGGCTCTCCTTCATAAGCACTAAGCTTATGATTTTGCTCCATAGGTGTACCTGCACACTTTGTATTTTCCATCTTGAACTTGACGAGCATGTCATGGACATACTTCCTTTGTGTGATGTATATACCTGAATCTGTGTAGATCAACTCCAATCCAAGAAAATAAGTGAGTGGTCCGAGGTCACTTATTTTGAACTCCTCCTTCATTTGACTCTTTACCTGTTTGATTCCTTCAAGATCATTGCCTGTGATAATAATATCATCAACATACACACATAAATAGATCACTTCAGATCCATTCCTCTTTATGAACAAAGAGGTATCCGCCTTGCTAGCTTTGAATCCTTGGTCCTGCAAATAAGTAACCAATCTGAAATTCCAAGCTCTTGGAGCTTGCTTCAATCCATACAAAGCTTTCTTTAGTTTGCATACATAGTTAGGATGATGTGCATCCTCATATCCAGGAGGTTGTGCCATATACACTTCCTTAGAAATCCATCCATTCAAGAAAGCATTCTTTACATCAAGTTGATAAAGATTCCAATTTCTAGATGCAGCAAGACTTATGAGAACCCTAATTGTAGGCATTTTTGCAACAGGAGAGAAAGTCTCCTCATAATCAATACCATGGGTTTGAGCAAACCCTTTAGCAACTAACCTTGCTTTGTGTCTATTTATACTTCCATCTGGATTCCTCTTGATTTTGTATATCCATCGAGATCCGATTATCTTCATAGATGGCTTGTTAGGTACAAGCTCCCAAGTGTCATTCTCCTTCAAGGCTTCCATTTCTTCATCCATTGCATCTCTCCAAGCTTTCTTGCTTTGTGCTTCTTCGAATGTGGTAGGTTCTTCATTGGTTGAATCCTTTGCAATGTAGATTGAGTGCTTGGTGACCAAAGAAGTATCATAACCAAACCTCTCTGGTTTCTTCTTCTCCCTCGAAGACCTTCTAAGTGGTTGATGTGAGCTCTCGGGTCCATATGTAGCATCCTGCATCTTTGCTTTACCTTTGTTCTTCCATAGCTTTAGTCTTTCCAAGTCTTCTAGGTCAATCTCCGAATCACTTTCTTCAATCTGCTTTGGCTCCTTTGGTTGAAGTGATGGAAAATCTTCATCCAAGTCATATGGCAGCTTCACTTTCCTGTCATCATCAAACCATGATTTGTTTTCATCAAAAATTACATCTCTACTCACAGAAAATCCTTTATTGGTTGGATTGTACAATCTATATCCTTTTTGGTTTTGATCATAACCAATGAATACACACTTCTCTGCCTTGGGATCCAATTTCCCTCTTACTTGAGAAGGAATGTGAGCATAGGCTAAGCATCCAAAGATTTTACAATGCTCTAGACTAGGTCTTCTTCCATTCCACACTTCATATGGAGTGGTTCCATCTAGTGACTTAGATGGAAGTCTATTTATGAGATATGTGGCTGTCGACACAGCCTCTGCCCATAGGTAGTTCGGCAATCCCTTTTCGTTGAGCATGGACCTTGCAGCTTCGACGATAGCTCTATTCCTCCTCTCTGCTACACCATTGAGTTCAGGTGTATACCTTGTAGTGACTTCCCTTTTAATGCCTCTTTCATGCAAGAAGGCATCAAATTCAGAAGAGAAGTATTCTCCTCCACCATCTGATCTGAGTCTTTTCAAAGTCCTACCTGTTTGATTTTCAACAAGAGCAATATACTTCTTAAAGCAATTAAACACTTCATCCTTGTGCTTCATGAAAAACAGAATGGTCCACCTGCTACAATCATCTATGAAAGACACATAATATCTTGAGCCTGATATAGATGGCTCCTTACTTGGACCCCACACATCCGTGTGCACTAGATCCAAAGGATTTTGATACATATATCCTTTCTTATTGAAAGGTTGTCTATGAGCCTTGCCGAGTTGACAAGCTTCACACTTATAAATCATGTGTTGCCTTGTGATATTAGGCAAACCAAGTACACTTTGGTCCCTGCAAATCTGTTTGAGTGTCCTCTCACCAATGTGAGCAAGCCTTTTGTGCCATATCTCTAACTCTGTTAGAGTTTGAGATCCATAGCTAAACAAAGCTATGTTCTTTGTATCTTCCACTTCAAAAGTGAAAAGCCTTCCTGTCTTTTCTCCTTTGGCAATCCTTCGAAAGCCTTGCCTTGGGTCTTCAACATATGCTCCAAATCGATTGAATCTAACCTGCAATCCTTTTTCAACAATCTGTCCAACACTTATTAAATTTTTGGTAATTGTAGGGACATACAAGACTTTGCTTAAGAGGTTCATATTCCCATCTGATGTCTTCACATTACCTATCTTCTCCACTGAGTGCTTTGTGTCATCTCCTGTCTGCACTTCATGCTTGTTATGAGGATCTTCCAAATCAGAAAGTAAAGCCACATTTCCTGCTACATGGTTCGAGCATCCCGAATCAATGTAAAATATGTGATCATCATCCTTACCCTTCTTTGTTGATAGATTCATAATCAATAATGAATCTTCTTGACTTTGGTCCTCTGCATAGTTATTGTAATCTCTTCTTCCTCTATGGCCACTTTGATAGTTGTTGTTGTTGTTGTAATTGTTGTTGTAGTAGTTGTTGTTGTTGTAGCCTCCATTGTACCTACCTCTATTTGATCCATAGCCACCTCTATTGAATCCTCTTCCTCTTGAGTTCCTTGGATTCCTGAAACATTCTTCAGTAGTATGGTTAGATAAGCCACATATGTTGCAAGGTTGAGATGATTGGAATCTCCCCCTGCCTTGCTTTCCACCTCTGCCTCTTCCTCTAGCTCTTCCTCTACCTGCAAAGTTTGCTTGGAAAGAGCTTCCTTCATCTTCATTCTTCCTATTCTTTGACTTGTCCTTGACCTTAGCTTTATCAGAATATAAGGCAGAAGTTTGATTACCTCTTGAGGACTCACCACCTTTGCTAATCTTTGCTTCATGAGTGAAGAGTTGGCCCATGAGTGTGTTGAGGTCGGGTACATGCATATCCATGTATAAATCCATGGCTGTTGTGAATGACTCCCACTTGTCGTCTGCTTTGATTCCATTCATGATTTGTCTTATGATTTGCTCCTCTTCAATTACCTCTCCAATGCTTCCAAGTTGGTCAGAAATCTCCTTCATCTTTGTGACATAATCAGTCACATTTTGCTTCGGGCTTTTCTTCATTGTTGTGAACTCCATCCACAATTGGTTCTTCCTTGCTCGAGTGTTGGAAGAGAAGAAAGAAGCAAGTGCATTCCAGGTTTCTCTTGATGTCTTGCATCCCTTGACATGAGGTAAAAGAAAATCAGAGATTGAGTTTAGAATATAGGACCTTGCAAGTGCATCCTTCGAACACCAATTCGAAAGTCCTTCCACTTCTTCATGTGATGGTTGCCCTTTGTTCCTCATGGTTGGCATTGCTTCATCTCCGGATATGAATCCATATAGATTCCTCCCTTGAAGGTAAGCCTCCATCCTTAGAGACCATGCCGGATAGTTGTTTCGATCCAATTTGTCAATTGTTGATGGAAATCCATCTCCCATGTTGCTTGACTATGCTCTGATACCACTGTGAAGAGAGATGGTGGATGCAATCCAAAGATGAGTAGGTGCCGCTACAACCAGCTTCACACCAGCCAACTGAGACTTCAGAGTTGATTAGTAGACCCTTTGAGCTTCCTAAATCCACCAAAATATCAGCCAAGTACTTTGGAACATGTATCCCAAAAGTTTAAGTCAAGACCGACAAGTTGCGAAATGACTAGCTCCCAAAACTTGCTATTTTTGGACATACACCTGCTGGAAAAAATGAACAGTGCTCTCAACCTGGAAGGAATTAGAAAAATTCCTTTTGGGCATAGCAAATAGACTTAGCAAGCTTCCTATTCCAAGTTAAAACACTTCAAATGATGGACTGAGCACTGAGAACAAGTTTCATCAAGTTCTGGAACATTCCCACAATTCTCGGGGCTCTGCAGAGATAGACCAGTAAGCAGTAAAATGCAGATATCTCCAAAAGTATAAATCCAATGACCTTGAAAATTTATAGGTAGAAACTAGACAGTGAGAGCTATCCAACGCACTTTAAAACACTGAAAAAGGTTCAGTAAAACTCGAGATATGACCTTCTGAAGTTACTGCTCTGAGTGAGTATAGCAGAGAACAAAACAGAGAGGTAGATGATAATAAATGTATAGATTCACATATGATTACAACCACATTGGCAATGAATCTTTGCACAATGGGAGTAGAATGATAGAGCTATGGAGTAAGCTCTTCAATCTCTACAAAATGACATGAAGTGGTCACGTACAAGGCTTGCTAATCGCCTCTTCCTTCTTGCTCCTTTTATAGCAATTCTTGGAGGGAGTTTTGAATTCGAATTCGAATGGCTCCACCTAAAAGTGATCCCCAAAGTTAGGAGAGATTCCCTCAGCTCAAAAATTCGTGATTTTGGTAGTTGGAGCCACGAATTTGCTTTTACATCATGGATGAGGTAAGCCATCCTTTTCCTTTTTTTCTTTTTCCATTTACAAGAGATAAAATGTACTCTTTTACAAGAGGTGTTCACATGACTACTCATGTGACTTACAAATGAGGATAATATCAAGCATATCAAGCATGTAGGCTTGGGCAAAATGCACCAACAACAACAACCTCATCAGCAACCCTATCAAAACCATCAAAGGCCTCAGCCTGTGCTAGCACAACAACCCCCTGCCCCAGCCAATGTGATCCCGGTAAAGTATACTGCTGCAGAAGAGAACATGAATAGAGCCTTAGTCCCGGTAACATCCTTGCTTTCTGAAAATGACCTCAGTGACCATAGCTTTGATTCTACACACGTTGATAGTCCCCAGGCGTACTACATGCAGTCTCCAGAACATGGTGAGTCCTATTACAACGAAGAGCCAAATGAACCTAGTTGGGAGTCAGATTATACAAACGTCATGTATGCAAACCCCAACCCTAGACCCCAACCTAGGCAGGTACGACCACCATTTCCTAGAGGACCATGCTACCGATGTCAAGGAGATCACTTCATTCGTGATTGTACCTTACCTTCACCTACACAAACTCAGTCTGTGACGATCCAAGGCTCTTGCCAAGATTGTGGAAAAGAGCATCTTTTACGAGATTGCCCAAAGAACCCCAATAATATGCCAAAAATCACTCCTATCAATGTGATTGGGTTGGTTGTAGATTCCTTAGGAAGTGTCACTTCCACTGCACCAGTACAGCTAGTCACTAGAGCTCAAGCATTGCAGCAAAACCAAGGGGTAGACCAGGAAAAGAGCCCAACAGCTAGTGAAACTGAGAGCATAACCAAGAAAAGGACTAGAGCTTGGAGAGATAGCCGTGAACGTATGAAAAGGCAATGGGCAAAGAAGATGAGTGAACTTGAGGAAAGTCTACGAGAAACCAAGGCCAAAATCATAGAGATCACATCCCAACCGCACTCTCACACAATCCCACCGCTACCATCCCCATCACCCTCCATCCCTCCACCCTCTAATACACCCCACGTAACCCACCCACCACCCCAAGCAGGATCAGTATTAGCTGATCCCACTCCCGAGGACCTAAATATGATGCTTAAAGCATATCAGGCCAGAATCCAAGAAGGGCCGACCATAACCGATCATGAAAAATGCTACCCTAGAGCCGAGCTAGAGCTTGAACGAACTAAAATTTGTGCTAAGATGGTGGAATTGGCTCAGACCATGTTTGAGGCCAGTCGCCTATTTAACATCTCTAGCTCAGCTAAGACGCAGTTATATTTTGATGGAATGCTGGAAAGAATAGAGAGGCTAATTGCACAATCAGAAAAGGAACCTGCTCCTCAAAGAAAGGACAGGGCAAGAGAACGGATAAGCCAGCCTCTTCAGGAAGCCCATGTGCCTCCTCAAGAAGCTTATCTTCCCCCCCAAAAGGCAGATGAACCCCCCTCGAAAGCTTACGTACCTCCACAGGTTGCCTACATTCCTTCTCAAGGAGCGTATGAGCCTGTTCGGAAAAGTAATAGAATAAGTAATCCTCCCCAAGAAGCTTGTGCTCCAGCCATCTATGAGAACGAGGAGAGAGCCAACGATAGAATAAGCCCTCCTTCCCAGGTTGCTTATGTGCCTAATTCTACGGAGCCAGACACTTCTTCTTCTATGAATCGGTTTGCACCAGACTTCCTACGAGAGATTCAAGAAGACAAATGGGATAACGAAAGTGAAGTCGCCCCTCCCTTTGAACTTGTGGATGATGCACACGACCAATTCCCACAAGACATCCCATCTATTTACGGGGAACATGAGAGCACCCACTCTCAGGACAGACTAGACTTTGAGTCTAACTCTCTACAAGAGCTACCCCACTTCACAGGCCCATGGGAAGCTAAGTCCACCTGTATGAGAACGCCTACAGTCATGGTAAGAAACGAAGATTCAGACATACCTAGAAACACAGAGGAAGTGAAGAACACTAATGGGCAGTGCAATCTCAAGTTAGAAGAGCTACTCAAGGTTAGACCTGAATTATGGAAACATGTCGCCAAACAAATACCAGAAGTAGCCAAACCTCGTTCCCAGGTAGGATCCCATAGGACAGTGCCAGAAATTCCCTTGGATAAGATAGGAGATATGTGTGAAGGTGAAGAAGGGAACACCTATCTTCCCATTACTTACCAGGACTACACCACCAAGGCAATTTTGGACTCAGGCGCAGGAGTTGCAATTGCTACCACTTCCCTATGGAAGCGTTGGGGCAAGCCGGCACTCAGGCCAACAAGGATGAAATTGCAGATGGCCGATGGTCATATTGAGAGACCCTTAGGATTGCTAGAAGGAATAACTCTCACCACTTGTGGTGTCGAGTTTGAGCATACATTTGCAATATGTGACTTCAGCAAAAATCATGCCTATGAGATGATTTTGGGAAGACCATTTATGCGACAGTTGCAAGTGGTACAGGACTGGGGAACCAATTCTTTGTACCTGCAACACTTAGGTGTTTTGACCAAAGTCAATCTCAAAGATTACTCTCATAGAGATGTACCTCCTATCCAGTGGAATCCCATCCATAGAGCCAAAGATGATACAGAATCGGTGCATTCCATAGGGTCAGGATCCTCATGGATGCATGAAGACACCCACTTATGGATGTGCAAAGTAGCAGTAGACGAAGAGAAGAGAGAAAAAGCCAGAGAGGTAGGTGCAGAAGAAACCCATAGACAAATCCAAGACCCAGCCTATGCACCTGTAGTTTTTCCAGACGAGGAATTCGAACCCCATGGCTGGGCCGAAATCCTAGCAACAATGGATGTAGCCATCAATGAGGAACAATGGACACCTCACTGTGATGAGGATGGCTATGATATTTCAGTCTTCTCCATAGAGCTAATCATGGGAGAAGCTGTTTTAGAAGAGTGTGAACCTAGTCCTGATGCATTTGAGGATGCAAGTGACTCCGATCTAGAGTCAATCATTATGGACCCACCATTTGCATCAGATGAAGAATACTTCCATGAAGTAGAATTTCAACCACAGAGGCATGGAGAGCTTACAAACGATGTAAGATTAGCGACACATGTGACCCCGAAGGAAGAAGGGAAGAAACGGAAGAAGATCTCACCAGAAGACGAAGAATCTTTGTTTGAGGTCCCAGAAAATTTTAAGAAGTATGAGATAGACGACAGGAGAGTCATGATAAGAATGCCTAAACGAGAGGCACAAGCAGGAGAGGCCTATGATAACAAAGAAACCACCAAGAAAATAGTAGTGGCCCTAGAAGAAGGAGAGGAGAGATGCACATACATAGGTCATGACCTAACAGAGGAAGAAGAGCATGCGTTAGTTGCCTTGCTAAGAGAATACAGAGATGTATTCGCTTGGAGTTACAAGGATTTGAAGGGTGTAGACCCGGACATATGCTCACACACCATTCCCATGACCTCAGATGCCAAACCCTCTAAGCAAAAGCCTTATACCTATAACGATAATTACGCTGCTAAGATCAAAGAAGAGATAGATAGACTGGTTGAAGCTGGATTTATCTATGAAATCGAGCACACTGAATGGGTATCCCCCATCGTAGTGGTGCCCAAGAAAAATGGCAAGCTGCATGTGTGCATTAACTTGAAGAAGGTTAATGCAGCCACTATTCGGGATAACTATCCGCTTCCCATCACAGAACATCTCTTAGAAAGAGTAGCAGGCAAGGAAGTGTACAGCTTCCTTGATGGATTTTCGGGCTACAATCAAGTAGCCATAGCTCCAGAGGATCAACATAAGACGGCCTTTGCCACAGAATGGGGCATTTTTGCCTTTAGAGTAATGCCATTCGGGCTTACCAACGCACCAGCTACCTTCCAGAGACTAATGTGCCATGTATTTAAAGATTTCCTGAGGAAAAACTTAGAAGTCTATGTTGATGATCTTTGTGCTCATTCCAACATTAGACAAACCCATATCCCTGAACTCAGACAAATTTTTGACAAATGTAGAGAATATCAAGTCTACCTGAACCCAGAAAAGTGCGTTTTTATGGTCAGGCAAGGCAAGATTCTAGGACACATAGTGTCAAAGAATGGCATATCCACTGATGAAGAGAAAGTGAGAGCCATAGCAGAGCTACCTAGGCCAAAGAATGTCAAGGAAGTACAAGCTTTCATGGGGCATTGTGGTTATTACCGACGATTTATACACATGTATGCTGTCATTGCAAAGCCCATGTACGGACTTCTGACTAACTTTGAGTGGACGGATGAATGTGAGAATTCCTTCCAGGAGCTTAAACGAAGATTATGTTCAGCACCAATCTTGACCACACCAAATTGGAATAAGCCATTCCATGTTCATGTGGATGCATCCAATTATGCTATTGGATCTGTGCTTGCACAACCTACTGGTGAAGGTAATATGGATCTTCCAATTGCCTATGCCAGTAGACAGTTGAATGCGGCTGAACAGAATTACACCACTACAGAGCGAGAAGGCTTAGGCATGGTATATGCAGTTAAGAAATTTAGACACTACTTGCTCGCAAACAAGTTTAAATTTTTTACTGACCATCAAGCATTGTTATATCTCGTAAACAAGCCATGCAATACAGGAAGATTAGTGAGATGGTTTCTCTTGCTAATGGAATATGATTTTGAGGTTGTGGTAAGGAAAGGGAGGACTCATTTGAGAGCAGATCACCTCTCTAGGCTCACATCGGGAGAAGCCCCACAAGGAGTGTCAGATGACCTTCCTGATGCTTACTTGTTTAATTTGGAAGTGGTGCCGCAGTGGGCTAAGCGATTGGTACCAGTGTTGACATACGGGCCTAATCACCCAGTGGTGAACACACGGAATCAAGAGGTTGTAAAAGCCCAAAAGTACCACATCATGGCTGGAAGTATGTACAAGCACACAGATCAAGGGATCTTGGCTTGTTGCGTAGAAGAGGATGAGTACACTAAATGGTTGCAATTAGCACATGTAGGTGCACTAGAGCAACACCATTCAAAGCAACGAACTTTACAGACGCTAAGCAGACTCGGAGTGCATTGGCCGACTATGGAAGCGGATGTCCAAAAGTTGTGCAAGGAATGCCCAATCTGTTGCACTAAACCACCTGTGGAACACGCTACTCTTTATCAAATATCCATTGTGCCAGATTGGAGCGAACCTCTCGTATCCTTCTTGAGGACAAACACATTCCCTCCAGACATGACTCTGGCTAGGAAAAGGAGTTTAGAACAAGAAGCCCTGGATTACTCACTCATTGGTGATAATCTATACAAACGCGGTAAAGATGGTTACCTGAGACTGTGTGTCCATGAGAGTGAATATCTTAAGATCTTGGAAACTGCTCACCAAGGTGTAGCAGGAGGACACTTTGGACCAGATCGGGTGATCAAGGCAATACTATTTGCGGGCTTCTGGTGGCCTACCCTTCACATGGATGCACATACCTATGTGAAACGGTGTGATGTCTGTCAGAGAACTCAGTATCCTATACGAAAAGATGAGATGCCATTGAAACCTATGATGGGGGGACGTGCATTCTCTAAGTGGGGAATAGACTTCATAGGTCCTATTAATCCCCCAGCTAAGGGTTCTCATGCGGAATACATCATTGTTGCAACAGACTATCTAACTAAGTGGGTAGAGGTAAAAGCTACGACAAAGAATGACGCTCAGACAACTGCTAAATTCTTGTTTGAGAACGTATTCACAAGATATGGGCTACCTATAGAGCTTGTAAGTGATAGAGGCACTCATTTCTTGAACGAAGTGATTGAGAATCTACTCCAAGAATTCTTAGTAATACATAAGAAATCTGCCCCCTATCACCCTCAAGCTAATGGACAAGCTGAGAGCACTAATAAGATCTTATGCAATGTACTGATGAAATTAGTGAACACTAAACGCTCTGATTGGGACAAACAACTACACCATGCTGTTTGGGCATACCGAGTTGCCTACAAAACGGTACTCCAAGCCACACCCTTTCAGATGGTATTCGGCCAAAACGCTGTGCTACCCTTGGACTTCCTGATTCCTACATTGAGAGTAGCACAAGGGCACGAATGGACAGGTCATGAGCTCTCCTCTAGGATCTTTGACCTTGAACGATTAGGGGAAACAAGACTGAGAGCCGCTGCAGGAATATATGCAGCCAAGAAGAGACAGAAGGCATACTTTGATCAAATTGAAGGATAAAGGTTTGAAAGCAGGAGATCTAGTTTTAGTCTATACACTGAAACAACACGCAAGGAAGCTAGAAAAGAGAGGCTACGGACCTATGATCATCAATAGGATCTCCACAAGCGGAGCAGTACAACTAGCCACGTTAGAGGGTGGTGTTCTCCCAAACTATATTAGCGGTTGCAGAGTCAAGTTGTATCAGGAACCCCTCACGGAGGAAATGCTCAGCCGACTCAACACTGCTAAGAAACGCAAAGAGGAAGAAAAGCGAATTAGAGAAGAAGCTCAAGCAAAAGCTTTAGAACGCATCAGAAGGATGAAATTACGAAGGCAAGGTAGAGATCAGCCTAGAACAAATGACTATGCAGATCAAGGATATCATATGGCAATGTGTGCAGTCGCAGGAACAAGCTCACATAGCATAACTGATCGACGTCCTTTTGTAACCTTAGATATAGGACAAGGAAAGAGTGCAAGGACCGTAAAAGCCTTGATTGACTCAGGTGCAGCCACTAGTGCTGTTAGAATGTCTTACTGTCAAGAGTTACAGTTAACTGTCAATCCGGTGGAAGCATATCTCATAGGATTGGGAGGCGTGGAAACCCCTTGCATGGGCGAGGTGGAACTTCCCCTCTACATTCATGATGAGGCAATGACAGTTAAAGTACTAGTGTGTCAGGATGAGGACCTCACGGAATCCCTTGTCTTGGGTCAAGACTGGATCTATGACCAAGCAGTCAACTTGAACCTAAGAAGTGGACTTCTTCAGGTATGGGTCAATCATAGTCGAATTACAGTAGAGTTGGATAATGGAGCACTCAAAGAACTAGGAAAGGCACAGACTCCTGGTCCTTCCAGGAGTACACATGAAGATGACCATGCTGTTCTTGTCCAAAACTATGTGTTGCAGAGGAATGCTATGCGCAGAAAAGGAGTCAGGGATGCAACGGAACTCCCTTCTTTTCCAAAAGTCAGAAGAAGGCAACAACCAAAGGTGGCTCAAAGGCAGAAGAAGCAGAGAACTACCTATGCCGGAAATCAAAAGAACCTGTGCAGCAGAATGTCTCAGCAAGTGAACCAAGTGTGGGTGCGAAAAGGCGAACACCCGGTTGCACTCACGCCAACCGCACGGGCAAAGCCTCTTATTAGTAACCAACAACACGTCACAGATAAGAAGTCTTTCGGAAATTCTTCTGCTAACGTGAAATCTATTTGGGTGCCCAAAAAGTCGATGAAGGCTAGCCCACAATCAAGACAAATTTGGGTGCCTAAGGCTTGTTTGCGGGCTCAAATAACTACACCAAGATCACACCCTACACAGCATGATCCATTCACTCGCACAGCCTACATCCACTCATTTTCAACACCAAGGCCCATGAGCACGAACAGAATCACTTGTAAATGGGTCCCTAAAAGGCCTCACTTCCAAGCTGACACACCTATAAAGCTCTCGAGAACCTCTACGGAAACAAGAGCAAAACCCATCCACTGCATTTGGCAGTCCAAAACTTGTAACAAACCCCCGGACCCCAATTGTAAATCCATGACCACCTACTAACCGTTTCACTCTCACTTCACATCATTCCGCTTAGCTCGTAGGTCTACCCAATTCCTAACTACACACACTAGCACCGAGCACCTATTAACCTCTAACCGCTCCCAAACTTTAAGTTAATGTTGTAACAGGGGACACCGTGTCATTTTTGTGTCCATTGCAATGTTAACGTTTATTCATATATTCTCACAGAACCAGCTACAAAGTTTTCAACATGGCAGAGGCAGCAGGAACTAGCTCTCACACAGAAACAAGCCCGCAAGTGGTGGACTTAGACAGTTTACCCGTTTTGCCTGAGACAAATGAAAGACCAGAAGAATTGCAGGCCGTCAAAATCATACCTATTGCGGACCCTCTGCGTGGCCACACCATGCCCATGGGAAAGACTTCCCACTGGTTTACCGAGGTGGCAGGACCATTGGGTGAAGGAACGTACCTATGGGAATCAGAGTTGGACTTCAATGGGAAGCAAGGCAGATACCATTTCTTTACAAGAGAATTTGAGAAATTACAAAATGCAGAAGGTCTACGTCCGATATGGGAAAAGGCAGGATTGAGTGCCTATTTCAGTGCACGACTCCCAAAACCTGACTTCATGCGATGCTACTATCTCATCAACACCTTGACTCCAAACCAGAACCCAAAAGGTGCAAGCTCATTTGTGATTCCATCTCTGACAAAGGGGAATGAGCTCAAGAGGTTCAGGCTATCAAACAATTTGGTGAGAGAGGCTCTAGATATGCGCGGAATGCATATTCCTACAGAAAAGGAAACCCTAGTACCGGATTACATGAAGAATCGAAGTCTCACCAAACTCAAGGACATGGTATCCATGACGCCTAATATTGCAATACACCTTCGCATGTGCATGCAACACTTTGCTTTTACTGCACAAGATAGATTCACCATGCCGCCCAAAAAGATTTGGTTTAGCTTGTATCTGGCAGAGACACAGAGCCTCACCATCAACTTACCCCACTGGATAATTGATCAGATACACCTAGCTCACAAACGATGGCCGCGGAAACAGGTTTTATATGGTTGCTGTGCTCTGACAAGAATCATTTATAGGTGTTTGGCTTACGACATTCCGATCCAACGGGCCCTAATGTGGAATCGGGTAGAGCAGTTTAGAGGCAGGACATCCACTGGACCCCCTTCTAAGAAAATGAGAGGCACTGTCCAAGTCCCATGTGCTCAACCACGTGGAGCCACCCTAACACCAGACGTCACCCCTCCACCCCGAAGAGTCCGACCATTCACACTCCGACTTCCAAGACGCAACACCGATGGTTCCACCTTGATATTCCCTCCCATCCCAACCGATCTTGAATTTCCTAGTGGTGCACCTTTGGAAGAACTCACTAATGAAGATTTTGAACAATTATTACAAGATGTAGAGTTGGAGGCAGAAGAGGCACAACAAACGGAAAACGTGCAAACGCAGGCCACAACCTCCCAAGCACCTGTCACACCTGTTGAAGGGGATGCAGAGGATGACGGAGATGAAGAACAGGAGGATGATGAGGAGGATTATGATCAAGAGCATCAAGAGGAGCAACAGGAAGTGCTAGAACTTGTAGGTGCACGAGCATATACAGCTCAACTACGAAGGCTATACGACACTATCAAAGCAGTACAAGAAAGGCATCAACTCTCTCGTGTATCAGGTCAAGCTTTGATGCAAGAAATGCTATCAGATGAAGGGGTGGACCAACACTTCATTGACACCCTCAAATTAGTGTCAGACTCTTTAGGATTTCCGGAGGCTGTCCACACCGCAGTCCGCCAGTCCGTAAGGTATGACAAACGCAGAGTTGACACGTTACCACGAGCAGGTAAGACTATCAGGATACCCGTCACAGAACATGAAGTACCCATTGAGACAACAGCCACCCCCACAACAACCACTGACCTCTCTGCCGAAACCTTCGTTCAGACATCACCTATCTCACCCCAGCATCCTCCCTCACCACCTTCTCCACCCCCACCACCACCTCCCACCATGGAAGAAACGACAGTCATCACCTCTACCTTCACTTATAACCCATCCTCATTCAAATCATTTTCATTTCGAGAACCCACCTCACAAGACAACCTCTTCTCCTTCGTCACCAATCCCTTGTACACTTCATCCCTATATCCTCCGAACCCATGACTGGCCATCCCATAATTCCAAGCGTAGTTGGAAACCCAACACCCACAGAAGGCACCCTGTGTTTCCCTACCTATCCCCCAATTCGGGTACCTCCATTCCATGACCCTCACTTCCCATCTGGCCCCTACACCTCTTTCAACCTGACCGCACCACCCCAATACCCGTCCTTTGTGGAGCAGTTCATCCGCTCTCCAATATTTCAGAGGCACATTTCTCCGACGTTCGCAACGACATCAATTTTCACGAACACCACACTCACTTCACCTACCATACCCACCTACATGGTAGCCCCTGTACACACCACCGTGTCTGACCCAATGGACATTTCACCAACCACACCACCTCTCCCCACGATTCCACCATCTCCCCCTCCCTTACCCCCCACCTCACCACTCACATCATTGGCACCCACAGCATTCACTACCCCCCTAACCATTCCCACCTCCCCTACATTTCAAACTTTTCCCCTTGCATCTCATAATGTAAATAGCACGTTCAACACATTACTTCAGTGTGCACATCAACTACAACAAGAGTACCATCAATTGGAAGAACGCACTACGGCCCTCCAAGCAGAATCTCAACGTCTGCAAGCTAGGGTCAACACTCTTGAAGCTGACTACCAAACGCTCCTAACCGAGCATACCACCTTACAGCAGGCACACTCCGAACTGGAATCAAAGGCATCAACAGGGGATGACCAAGCAGTCAAGGAACTAGAAACAGTACTTCAAGCGCAAATGATCTCTAACGCTACACTCAGACGCAACATTGGGCTATTAAGGAAGCATATGGCCGCAGCACTGGAAGAGAACAAACGACTTCAACAACAAAACCAAGACAACATTGAAGCAGCTATGGAAGGAACCGTAGGAGCAACCATTAGCCCTACCAGATATAGAGCAGTCCCATCGGAAGACATTCGCATCTTACTTGAGGAGCATGCAAATTTTTTGGAGTCATATGAAAAGCTAGAGACTGAATGTGCAGATCTAAAGAAACAGATAGCCAGTGTCCCCACAGCTCAACAGGAGCCGACAATCTTGCAACACTCTATAGAAGAAGTAGAGACCCTCCGGAAACAGGTGGCAGAACTCCAAGCACGCCTACTACCATATGAAAGGCCACCCTCACCCATTGAAGAACCAGAACCTGAAACAGTAGTGGAAATCCCCGTCGATGACAGCTATGAAGAGCCATACGAGCCTATGCCGACGCCTGGTGGTCGAACTACAGAAGAAGGACAAGACACGTTAGAAATTCAAGTTCCAGATTGGGTCAAAAGGGTCGAGAAAGTGGGTAAGACACATGATGATCGTGTGGCCGTGCAAATGCAATCTCTCACAAATCTGGAAGAAACTGTCCTTCGGTCTTCCTACTTTCAAAATTTATCCCATCAACGGTTAATCACAACATCAGAGTTGCAATACATGCCTTATATGTCTTACTACATGATTATAATGCAGAAGTCAAAAGACATACAGGGAAGGAGCCCACATTCGCCACTCAATTTGAGATAGGGGATTTACCGACAGATGCACGTGCTGGCTCGATCTTCCAACCTAATTGGCGTGCACGTCTACTCACCGATTACCCAGAGATGATGAGTACCTGGGCAACCATGCCACTATATATCAAGTATAATCCATGCTATTGTCCAGTGGTACGCCGCAGATCCTGGCAAGCATTTGCAATCAAGGTACGCAACAATAAAGAGTGCTCGGCTTGGGTTAACTACCCATATTTTGCTCCACCTCGAGGGACCCCAACCGTAGCCTACATGATATCAACAATTCGGCACTGGTCTACACGTCTAAATAATGTACCCGACATCGCGGCAAAAATGTGTATGAAGATATTCGCGCTCATGACCATTGTCTTCAAAACCTTTCGGAATGTCCAAGCTCCATACATCTCTGCCCCTGGATTCTCTCAAGGCAACAAGGATTTAGTCTACGACATGAGCCAAACCCCCTCGGTCACTATCATCTTTGCTTGGCATGCATGCATAAAGTACTTGCCTGCATGCTTCAAGCAGACATTTGAGGAAATGTTCTCTACGGGATTCTGGGAATACCATTCCGAAATTTTCATTCCCAAACCCACACATTTGCTACATCTATTCGCAGTAGAACAAGCGATCCATGCAGATCAGTTACGTCTGCCACATCCGGACATTCCAGGACCAATCGATTGGGATCGTATGATGACAGATTTGGCCAGAGGACTACGCATACAAGAACATCAGCTTGCCACCCAGGTTGTGGAATATTACATCCAACACTCCCAGCAACAAGGGTCTGTCAGGGACGACAGACGCGAGAGAGGGGGGGGTGTTGAGAGCAATATGGGCACCCAAGGACCGACTAGACAAGGAAGCCAGCGGAGAGAGCCAGAACAAGGTGAAGGAGTAAGTAGACAAAGCAGTCGACGCAAATCTGGCAGATAGGCCCTTCAAATTTTTTCCAAATCAACATCTTTTAACAGTGATTCTTATCACTAACAATCATTGTAAATATCATTTCATATTTTTGTAGCTCCATTTTGTGCAAGCCAAGGAGTCCTTGAGCTTGAGGAGCCTTAGAAGTACCTACATATCAATTTTCGTATTTTTTAGACTCCGTTTAAGCCCTCAAATTGGCCCTGGAACCTAATTTTTAACTAGGCCGGACACTAGGTCTGGACAGGGCCAAAACCTAGTCAAAAACTATAAAAAGAGCTAGAGAGCTCATTTTCGAGGTTAGATTGTAATTGAAACAAACTTGTAAGAGCTTTTTGAAAGTAATCTAAGAACTCCATTGCCTTTCACTCTTTGTCTTGCCGTGTGTGCGCGTGTGTGTGTATGTGTGTGCATGCTAGTGTGCTTCTCACTCACGCACTTGTGTCGCCACTTGCTCGAGGTCTTCATACCATCCTCACGTCTTCCCGGATTGACATTAAAGGAGGTGCTACTCATCACTGAGCTACAATATGCAGTGGAGTCAGTGATTCACTATGCACGTAGAAATGTCAGTACTTGCAGTTTTATGATACTTTGACACTGGTCATATGCTCATTTTGCAGAGGATACTTTGGAAAAATGTTTCCAGATTTCTGGTTTTGTCAACTATACAGTGGTTGATCTACTCCTTGATACACTTATTTGTTGGTGTTTGGACTCTTCTAGCTCCATTATCATTCTATTCATTTCTCTACCATCATGGCATCAGAGGTCTCAGGCACATCCGATGGATCAGGGTCTAGTGCTAGTGTTCCAAGGAGGAGCTATAACTTGTAGGGCAAAGACCATTTTGAGATCCAAAAATTTGATGGCACAAACTTTGCTATATGGAAGAATCAGATTAAAGATGTGCTGATTCAAAGGAGGCAATGGAAGTAAATGGGATTTCAAAGAAGCATGCTGACATGGATGAAGATGATTGGGATGAGTTAGATGAAATGGCTAGGTCTACCATTCACTTGCACCTGGCAGATAATGTTTACTTTACAGTATTAGACTGTGAAAGTGCAGAGGAGCTTTGCAAGAAGTTATGCAATACATATGAAAAAGAGACGGCATCAAATAAAGTGTATCTGATGAGAAAATTATATGATCTTTGTATGGACACAGATAGTGTTGCTTCTCATCTAAAGGAGTTTGATGCTATATTCTCCCAGTTACAAGCTCAAAAAATGGATATGGATGATGAAATGAAAGCAGTAGTGTAAATGGTTCTCTAATTATGCAGCAAAGTCTCTTGGTACTGTGAGACTTGGTGACTCTTACCAGTGTGATGTCGTGGGGATTGGAAATGTGGTTGTGTAGTTCATTGATGGTTCAAAATTTACTATGCATAATGTATGCCATGTACCTCAGTCATCACACAGTTTGATGTCAGTTGGTCAACTTGATGACCTTGGTTACAAGGTGGTCTTCTATGCTCAGTCCTTTCCTATATCAAAGGGCAATATGGTTATTGCAAAGGAAGCAAAGTTGGCTCACTTTATCCTTTATTTGTATCACAGAAAGAACACTTGTTAGCTGTTATTGAACAGCCTATGGCTTGTATTTGGCATGGTTGTTTGGGCCATATATCTCATAGTGGAATGGAAAATCTTTCTCGTTCTGGCTACTTACATGTGTTATCTTTCTCTGATTTTTCATTTTGTGAGCATTGTCAATACGAAAAGCAAACCAAAAATGTGTATAGAACGCACATTGACTCTTCAATTCAGCCTTTAGATCTCGTTCATACACATGTGTGTGGTCCTACTAGGTCCTTAGGTGGTTCTCTTTACTTTGTCACTTTCATAGATGATGCTACTAGAAAAGTCTGGGTATATCCTATCAAATCAAAGGATGATGTATTCACTACTTTCAAAAAATGGATTGCTTCAGTTGAGACTGAAAAAGGAACTAAGCTTAAGGTTTTACGTTCAGATAATGGGGGTGAGTATACCTCACATGAATTCAGCCTTGTCTGTCAGTCTAGAGGGATTCGTAGAGATTTTACAACTCCTTATACCCCAGTACAGAATGGTGTAGCTAAGAGGATGAATAGAACTATTCAAGATAGAGTAGTCTCTATGTTGCATCAGGCAAACCTCTCACAAGGTTTTTGGGCAGAAGCAGTATTGACTGCAGTTCATGTGATTAACCTTTCACCTAGTACTGCTAAAGGTTTGAAAGTGGCACAAGAGTTATGGAAAAGGAAACCACCATATTATGATCATCTTCGAGTTTTTGGGTGTGAAGCATACGTTCATATACCCAAGAATCTTAGACAAAAGTTGGACCATAAGTCAAAGAAATGCATTTTTCTTGGATATGGTCGAGAAGGACAATTTGGATATCGCTTATGGGATCCTAAAACACGGTCAATGATCAGTAGTAGTGATGTCATTTTTAATGAGTCTAAGATGCATAAACAACCCATTAAGGAGGTTGAAGTGAGAAGAGTGGTGTTTGAGGATACTAGTCCTCCGGTTAGCATGCATAAAAATGCTGCACATAGGGATGTTGAAGACAATGTCCATTCAGATCAGTCTACACATGTTCTTGTTCAACAACCATTGAGACGTTCTGCATGTGTCTCACATCCATCTGATAGATATGTTCCAGGTTTAGATTTTGTTATGCTAACAGATGCTAGTGAGCCTTCTTGCTACAAAGAGGCTATGCAGATAGAGGATCATGTCAAGTGGGAGCGTGCCATGAAGAGTGAGTTGAATTCTATTCACAAGAATGGTACTTGGGACTTTGTACCTTTGCCAAAGGGCAGGAAAGCTTTACCATGTAAAAGGGTATATAAACTGAAATTCACATCAGATAGTGCTTCTGCAAAATATAAAGCACGACTTGTTGCAAAGGGTTTTAAGCAACAACATGGTGTTGATTTTGAGGAAATCTTCTCTCCAGTGGTCAAGATGACTACTTTGCGCATGTTGCTTGGATTCATTGCAATGGAGGACTTAGAGCTAGTCCAAATGGATGTGAAAACAACTTTCTTACATGGAGATCTTACAGATGAGATCTATATGGAACAACCAGAGGGTTATGTAGTTCCTGGAAAGGAAAGTCTAGTTTGTAAGCTCAAGAAGAGCTTTTATGGACTTAAACAGTCTCCTAGACAATGGTACCAAAAGTTTGATGCTTTTATGAAGTCCCAAGGCTATCCTTGGAGCAATGAGGATCATTGTCTATACACAAAGAGATGTTCAGATGGCAGCTTGATATGCTTGATACTTTACGTCAATGATATGTTGATTGTTGGGAAGTCCTCTTATGATTTGTCAATTCTCAAAAAGAAGTTGATTCAGACATTTGATATGACGGATTTGGGGGATGTCAAACATATTCTTGGCATGCACATTACTCGTGATAGGAGTAAAAGATGCATATACTTGTCTCAAAGTGAGTACATATCCAAAGTACTTCACCGGTTCAATATGCAGGGTGGAAAGGCATTGAGTACACCTTTACCCACATATGTGAGATTGACCAAGGATGACTGCCCCAAATCAAATGAGGAAAAGGAATTCATGACCAAAAGTCCCTATCAGTCTACTGTTGGTAGTCTCATGTACGCTATGGTAGCTAGGAGACCAGACATTGCATTTGCAGTGGGAGTTGTGAGCAGATATACGTCTAATCCTGGCAAGAAACATTGGGAAGCGATCAAGATGATTTTACGATATCTGAGTGGCACTAAGGACAAGTGTCTATGCTTAGGTAGAGGGAAAACATCCATTATTGGTTACACAGATTCTGACTATGCTGGTTGTGTAGACAATCGTAAGTCTACATAAGGGTACATTTTTCATTTTGCTAGAGGTGCTACCTCTTGGAGATCTCATCTTCAAGAATGTACAGTTGTTTCCACCACAGAAGCAGAGTATGTTGCAGCAAGTGAGGCATGTAAGGAAGCATTGTGGCTTTCTCATCTTGCTTGTGATATGGGTTTACCTCACCATGTACCTCGCTTGCTCAGTGATAGTCAGAGTGCCATTGCTTTGGCTAAGAATCGGGTGTATCATGCAAAGACCAAGCACATTGAGGTGAGGTATCACTTCATTAAAGATTGCTTAGCCACTGAGCCCATTATTCTTGAGAAGGTTCACACTCGAGATAATGCTGCAGATGCTTTGACTAAAGCTCCACCACATGATAGCTTTCGACACTCTTGTCACTTGATGGGGGTTACTTGATTCTTGACCTTACGCAGTCACTTGTATACTGTGTAACATGCCCATCAGGTGGGAGGTATAATTTGTATACTTACACTCAGGTATTCTTTATCATTCTTTATTTTTCTCCCATAGTTACTCTAGCCATATTGGCCTTTAGTGGGAGATTTTTACCGTTAGTGTCCATGTGAAAGGCCAAATGGCCACCGGACACTTCTTTGTATATGTTCTTTAATAAAACATATAATGGCCTAGTCAGTCACACACTATAAGTTTGACCGTATTTGTAAGACCTAAGAAGTCTGTCTTAGTGCTCCCTGTGTATTGTGTTTTCTGCATGTTTGTCTCTGCGTGGAGTATCATGTGCGGCCTCAAGAGCTCGGTTTTCTACTCCCGAGAATATCGTCATGGAGCTTGCAAGAAGGAGAGCGCACTGTGGTGCATCGCCATCGAATTAGTTCAAGATGAAGTTCCATTCATGTTTTCCTCAATGTTTTCTTTTACCCCATTTGATCCATAAGGAATTATCAATGAAAGCTACACCTGCCCCTGAATTGATAATAGCTCTGATGGTGATATCATTGTATGTGATAGGAATACAAGCATTTACCTCATCACCTTAATTATACTCACCAAGCTTATTAAAGGGTACGTGAGAGACTTGAATTTCCATTCTAACTTTCTTTCAATCGATGCCTTGTTGCTTATAGATATCCTCCCAATAGTGAGTCTTGAGTTTAATCAAGTATTCCATGGTGAGTGTACACTTCACTTTAGCTTTCTTGAGGTCTTCTGGAGTTCCTTGGAAACTCTTTTGATCATTCTTCTTTGCACTTCTTAGTCTTTTTGCATTCAAAAGTGTCCTCATGTAGTCTTCTATATCTTGTTAAGGTGTTGAGAACTACATTCTCACACTCAATAAATTCCTTAGTAATCAGTCCAATGATCTAAACATCTAGGCTATTCCAAGCATTGTGTCTCATGGCTTCTATCTCTATGAAGGGAGGTTTAGATACGTGCCACTTCTTCCATTTTTTTTAACCTGAACTTCTTCTCAGAAAAGATCTTTCCATGACTTCATGACATCTTGGATGTTTGAGCCAAATACTATATTAATCTCTCACAAGTTCGTCTTCTCTTTTGGATTTTTTTTTATGTTTAACATCATCGTCAAGAACACAAGTTTGAATGCATTCCTTGGTTTCATGAGAGGGCATGTTTGAATGGGATTTTGCCAACTCTCCTTCTCAGCTTTCTAAGGGTAACTCGGAAGTAGACACATTAGAAGAAGGAAATAAGCCATTAATGACTTGACCTTCCATTTAAGGTATCGATTGTGAGGGTATCGGTATACCTCCAACAATTATGTGTTTGTTCACCTATGCATGTACTAGGTGTGCAGGGATGTGAGGATAAGCCTATTCATGGAATAAAGATCTATCATTCACGTGTTAAAGAGAGGAATGGATACCTTCTTTAACAAATATTGAGCTACCTGAATCATCCTTATGCACATGTTTAAACATTCTCGTTCTAATTCAGCTCTTGGATAGCAGCTCCCATGGCTTTCAATAGTTGGTAGTGCTGCTATCATGCCTTCATAAGCTTTTAAGAGCATTTTCATATCCTCAAACATTGGGCTTGCCAAAACCTAGCCTTCACATTGTCTTTCCTGCTGAAGGTTTTCTTTTTCTCATATTTTTGTCTAACTTTCAATTCTAACTCTTAGTCACAAAGTTGTGAGTTTGATTGTGATATGGAGTTAGCCATTTCATCTAGTTTCTTTTAAGTGAACTAACTTGTCTTTCCCTTTTTTCTTTCCAAGTGGATTTTCTTGTTTTTCTCATTTTAGTTGAGCTTAACTCTTGCACTTGATCCTCTTTCTTCTTCTTAGAATTACCTTTTCATTGTTTTTAAACATGATTCACTTCTAGACTTGATACATTTGAACTTGGTTGATGTTTACCAGAATTGGGATCTCTAATTTTCTTTTCTTGGGCTTTAGTATGTACCCTAGTAATCACCTATATGGGTTGACATGATCACCTTCACTTCTTGAAGGGATATTTGTAAACACATTCAAAAGTGTTAGCTTAATGGTAGGTGGATTCTTAGGACAATCTTCAATTACATGGTCCACACCACATCCTAGAACCAAATTCTGGCTTGTGTGTTTTAGCCATTACTTCTTGGATTATAGGGAATTGGTGAATGAAGTGATCTCCGTTGCACTTAAAGCATGTGCCATTAGGAGTTGGTGGTCTTTGTAGAGGACCTAGATTTTTATGACTTGTGATGTTGGATTAGCAAATCACACACTTGTTGTTTCTAGCTCATTATAATCATAAGCATCTTGGCGTTGATTCCATTGAGGGTTTTTTTTTCTGGGTTATAACCTATTCACTCTGTGTTAAAGTTCTCATAACCATATTGATATAAAGATTCATTGTTTTTCGAATTCATTGATGATTCAAGAGACACTAGTGCCCTTGCTGTGTTTTCCTCCACCATGTACTTGAGTGCAATGACTTTGTCTAGTTGAGAAGCTTGTTTTCCTATCACTGGTTATGCTCAATTTTTCCCAAATTGAATGTACTGAGGTTGCGGCCCTTGAGCACACTAAGATTTCCTTAGATCATATAAGAAATTCCTATTCTAATATGTTGTGTGTACTTCTAGATTGTATTGTGGATTTTTTTTTCATGCGTAGATGTCGAGTTTGATTTCATTTGAACTATTGTGGATTTTGATACATTTGTGGCCTTTGTTTAGGCTCAGGTTGAAGAATAACTTGACAATTCTAGTTGCAATCTAGAGTAGCACGATTAGTCATCTTTTGTTCTATGTTGCACCACTCAAAATTATTACATGTTAGTTGAGAAGTTCTAATACCCTTGGCTTTGTCTTGTACAAACGTTGATAGAATGATCATCACCATATTACTCATAACATCCACATATATTAGACTTATCATTGTGTCTATCAGGCCCTACAAGGAGATTGAACTGCCAATTTATCTCCTAGGTCATCAAAATATGATTCTAAGTGAACATGTAGAAATATTTTTCCTTGGAGACTCATTTTGTATCTTTAGATTGTCTTCCAAAGGAATAGTTTCTTTTATGTATTTTTCCATGTTAGATGTCTATCTTATGGCCACCAACCTTTGCATTCCATTGCTAGTTATCCATGAATGAATAAATAAACCGTCTTTTCCTCAAAAGGTAATTCATGAGGTGCAAATCTTGATATGTATTGTTTGAAGCATCCCATGTCTAATCACACCATCTCCAAACTTGATTGTTTGAAGTTGTGGATTAGACAAGAGGTATGATGTCTGACTCTTTTCTTAGTCTCTATTGACTTATATACTTAGTAGTATATAAATCCAACAAAATCTTAGTCAAGAGAAAAGTTCTTGCCACATATATTTGCTCTTGGTCTGTCTTAATGATTTTGGATTCGGACCACCACCAAAAATTATGGGTTGTTCATCGAGGACTTCATTATCATAGGCATCCAACTTTTTTGGATGCTCATGAATGACATAAAGTGATCCTCTCTAGCACATGCTGGTCGTAGTCTTCATCCTCTTCCATTCTCTCTCAATGTTGGATAGGAAATTCAGGTCTTTCTAGATTTCATTCATGTTTATAGAGAATCACATCTGCTTTGACACTTTATCAGATTCCGTAAAAGTATGGAAGAGAGAATGTGAAATAAGGTTAGGTAAGCTTATATTCTCTCTAATCAATGCTTTACTATCAATGATGCTCTTAGAGTGTAATTCAATATTGTGTATCGATGTAGTAGTCATTCGTTTTCATCCTACTATAGTTTTTTATCTTAAAATCAATAAATGTGACAATTTATATGCCCACACTTGTAAATGCCCACCTTCTTGAAGATAGGACTCAGATCAAGAGAAGAATTGAAGAGCTAGGAAAGAGATTTGGACTAACTAATAGTTGGCAGATTGTGAGAAGAAAGGTAGAGGTAGTTTCTTAGATGAAGCAATGTCAGTCTTTCATCTATGATAGGGCAGTACAATTGGTCTAAGTTGAGCGAAGAGAAATACCTACGACAATAGATCTTAATGTAAGTGCAATAGTAGCTATTGCTAATGTTGCATCTAAATCAAGGACTCCATTGGAACTCCACCTAGAAACTTTCAATAAACAATTGGATAATGTTATGTCTATGTAGGCATCTCTATCAAAAGAGATGGCTAGTCTTCATAATAAGATGTATGCCATGGGATATCAAGGTTTAAGTCAGTTGAGTATGAGAAATGTGAATTTGATGCAAGGAATGTTGGAGCAAGACAATCAGCAATTGATGATTATGTGAAGCTTAGGAGTGAAGACATGAAGAAAAGATTAAGCCTTAGAACATGAAGTGAAGTAGAGGTTTAGAAAGAGATGGTCTATATACACATGTACATTAGCTTTGTAAATACTTCACAAATACTTGAAGTAATAACGAATCCACACATATATGTATATATGTACTTGCATATGGTCGTGATATATGAGAGAGATGAAGTATAGATGAGATAGAAAGGAGTAGATTATGAATTATGTGTGTATCATCCATCAGATGAATGATGAGTTGAATAGAAGAAGTTTTCTGAGAATTGCGCATCGAACTTCTCTCCATTTCTCCTTCTATGTTTGATCATTTCAAGAATCCTTTTGTAGATGTCTAAGTCCATAGTTAATGCATCTATGGTTAAGTTTTGAGAGCCTAATTGTAAACAGGCTGAGAGAATTATGTGTAGGAACATTTGTATGTGAAGAAGTGATAAGTGTCTTCTGAAACAGGCGCAATCTCGATGATCAAAGAATTGATCAGATCTTAGTGCATATTGTAAAGTTTTACACAAATGAAGAGTAAAAATCTAAGTTGAAAGGTAAGCCATCTATGGCTAAAAGCATTTGAATAAACACAATCTAGTTTGGGAGAATCATGCATTAGAAGTTGCAGGTATCAAAATCGACTATACAAAAGTACAGTTTCAGACATAGGTACATTGTTTGAATCATATCTCAAGGTTTACTGAATCTTTTGAGAATTTGTAACTTGGAGAAGGTGCATAACCTTTAGAAAACACCTTTTGCAAATTTTTATCACAAAATGTACACATTTGATCAGTTAATAGATGAATTAAGTGGAGTAGACTTTTCTATGTAATGACTTTCTTCATAGTTAGCGAAAGTCTTGATAATTTGGCATTGGTCTTCTAAAGTTGGTTGAGGTTTTGACTTATTCTTGATATAGAGGTGCTCTAACATCAAGGATAGCTTGTCTTTTGGAGATTAATCATATCCATCAGTGGTATTAGAGCAGGAGTTATCAGATTTGAAGAAAAGGAAGATCCCGACTGCTATAGATATACAAAATTCAACGTTTGAAGGTTTAAAAGAACAAAGTGTGAAGGAAAATCTAAAGGGAGATACACAAGAGCAATCAAAAGGATCAGAAGGAGTAAATTTGGAAGCTAAGGTACATTCATTCCTCATAAGGTTGAAGATTTGATAGTACAGGTGAAGAAAGGATGGGAGATAGTCTCCAAATTGAGAAATTGGATAGAGAGAACTATCCAACTTGGTCTATGAGCATGGAAGCTCATCTTATGAGCACAAATCTGATGGGATACATCATAGGAGAAGACGAAAAGCCAAATTTTAAAGGTCCTAGTGTTCCAACTAGGGAGGAGCTTGCAGATTTAAAGATTTGGATGAAGAAAGATGCTCAAGCAAGGACCATGATCTACATGGCAATAAATGATTACTTGCATCCTCATATCAGAGGACTTGAAAGTGCAAGTGATTTATGGAGTGCTTTGGAGGAGCATTTTCAAAATACAATCAAGTCAAGGAAAGCATCAATATGGGTAGAGTTTACTACATTCAAGAAGAAGGCTTCACAATCAATATCTGATTATGTGACAAAGATGAAAGACATTGCTGATTCCTTAGGCGCAGTTGATGAAGATATTGAAGAAGATAAGTTGATAAGACACATTTTCACAGGTCTAAGAGGAGATGAGAAGTGGAAGCCTTTCATATTGTCAACAAAACTTTCATTAGATCATTTCACTCCTGATTTGAATCAATTGATAGGACATATGCTAACTTTTGAGAATGATATCAAAGGAGATGTTGATAAGAGTGCAGGTCATGCAATGTATTCTAAAGACAAGAAGAAATCTATCAAAGGAAAGCAACAATCAGTTGAAGATGAAGGTACTCCAAGTCAAGCAAACTTCTTAAGAGGAAGAGGAAGTGGCAGAAATAACAAAGATAATGTTAGAGCTTGTTGGATATGTGGTAAGACCAATCATCTATCTCATGAATGTTGGCATAATATTCAAAGCAATGGTAACTTTAATCAAAATTTTAACCAAAGAGGAAGAGGTGGAAGACATCAGAGAGGAAATTTCAGAGGTAGAGGTGGTAGGAATTTCTTTGGAAGAAATGGAGGAAGAAACTTCCAAAACCAATCCTACAATAACACCTACTACAATTATGCATCAGATCAGAAAGAAGATTCAACTCTTATTATGAATGCAACATGTTAAGCTTCAAATGAAGACTTAAAAGTTTTCTATATTGACTCAGGGTGTAGCAATCACCTAAGTGGAAACATTGCTTTGATGATTGATTTGGACCATAAGGCAATCAATCATACAATTCAAACAGGTGACAATACAAAGCACAAGGTAAAGTCAATAAGATCAGTTAAATCCAAAGATGGAAGAACTCTCTTGAGTAAGGTTTTGTATGTTCCAACAATTCCAAAGAATTTGATTAGTGTAGGACAAATTGTGGAAAAAGGATATGAAGTAAGGTTCATTAATGATGGAGTTTATGTTGAAGACCCTAGCCAAGGGTATAAGCAAATTGTTACAGGAAAGAAAGAAGGAAGGCTCTTCACATTGAGGGTACAAGGTAATGTTGGACATGCCATGTTTACATATGGAGAGCAAAAGGTGTCTGAATTGGATCTTTGGCATAAGAGGCTTGGACACTTCAATGAAAGAGGTATCAAAGAGATGATTAATAATGGTTCAGTACTTGGATTACCTAATGTTGCAGGTCAACACATGACATACAGATGTGAAGCATGTCAATTGGGTAAGGTTCATAAGCAATCATATAATAAGCATGGTTTCATGTATTCAGAAAGGCTTGAATTGGTACATACAGATGTGTGGGGTCCTTCAAAGGACTTTAGTATAAATGGTTCAAGATATAATGTCATATATGTGATGATGCTACCAAGTGAATCACTATTTATGTGATCAAAGACAAGTCAAAAGTGTTTAATACATTCAAACACTATCATGCATATGCGGAAAAAATTATAGGATGAAATTGAAGAGGTTAAGATCAGATGGAGGGGGAGAGTATTTCTCAAATGAATTCAGTGATTATTTGTGGAATTCAGGTATAAAGAGAGAGGTTACTTGCAGGTACTCTCCTCAACAAAATGGTGTAGCAGAAAGGAGAAATAGAACTCTTGTTGATTTTGCAAGGTCAATGATGAAAGAAAAGAATTGTCCTAATTATTTGTGGGTTGAGGTTGTAAATACAGCTATAGACTTGGTTAATAGGCCACCATGTAAAACTTTGTAGGGTATGACACCATATGAAGCTTAGTGGGGTAAGAGACCTACATTAGATCATTGCAAAGTATTTGGTTGCTTAGCCTATGCTTATGTTCCTATTAAGACATAAGTTGGAACCAAAGGCTAAAAAATATGTGTTCATTGGTTATGATGATAAGCAAATGGGATACAGGTTGTGGAGTCCATCTACAAAGCAATTTCTTGTATCAAAGGATGTCACATTTGATGAGCAAAGTACTTGGTACTCATGTATAAATAATACTTATGCAGGTCTTGAAGAAACATTGAACTAGAAGAAAGGTAAATCAAAGGTTCAAATATTTGACGAAGAAGAGAACAATGAAGCACAAGTTATAGTTGAAGAAATGCTAAGTTTTGATTGAGAATGTGATGAACCAGAAACTTCAACAAGTGGAGAACTCAGAAGGTCATCAAGGCACAAATGGCAACTTACAAGGTATACCTATGATACTTCATTCTTGACTACTAAAGATTATGCTTATATGATAAAAGCATATGAAGTCCCATCCACATATGATGAAGCCAAAGGCAAGGAGAAATGGGAAAAAGTTATGAAGGAAGAGTATGATGCACTCATTGAGAATGAGACATGGGAATTGGTATACAAACCAATTAATCATAAGGTAATTGGATGTAGGGGGTTTACAAAACAAAAAGATTTGCAGATGGAAGTGTGTCTAGGTACAAAGCTAGGCTTGTTGTAAAAGGATATGCACAGACATATGGTGTGGACTATGATGAAACTTATAGTCCTGTTGCAAAGATGACAACCATAAGGACCCTCATAGCTATTACTACTTGCAAAGCTTGGGAATTATCTCAATTAGATGTGAAGAATGCATTTTTGAATGGTTATATTTCAGATGAAGTTTACATGGAACACCCATATGGTTTTAAAGATCAATTTTATCCAGATCATGTGTGTAAGCTCAAGAGAGCTTTGTATGACTTGAAGCAGGCCCCAAGGGCATGGAATTACAGGCTTGTAAAGTTCTTGAAGGAACTTGGATTTCAAGCATCAAAGGCAGATAGTAGTTTGCTAGTCAAGGCAAGTGAAGATGGGTTTATCTATGTTTGTATTTATGTTGAAGACATAATACTTACAGGAATAGATGAAAAAGGCATAAAAATGCTTAAGAAGCAAATGAAGAAAGAATTCAAGATCAGTGACTTGGGAAATTTGTCATATTTCTTGAGAATGGAGATTTCATACACTCAACATGGAGTATATGTAACTCAAGAAAGGTATTTGAAGAATTTGCTAACTAAATTTAAAATGGAAGATTTCAGGATAGCACAAACTCCAATGGAGGTGAATCACAAATTGAGTAGATATGGAGGAGAAGAATTCAATGACATGAAGCTTTATGAGAGTTTGGTGGGTAGCTTGATTTATGATACATTAACAAGGTGATCTATCATATGCAGTTGGAGTTTTATATCAGTTCATGCATTGCACTAGAAAGGAACATTGGATTGTAGGTCAAAGGGTGCTTAGGTATATCAAGGGCACACTTAAAGAAGGTTTGTACTATGGGTTTACTTTAGATACAAGGATCACGATATATAGTGATGTAGATTGGGCAGGTAACTCTGATGATAGAAGATCAACACATGGATATTTGTGTTATGTGGGAGATAAGTTAATTTCATGGTGCTCTAAGAAGCAACATATAGTTGTTTTATCATCTACAGAAGCAGAGTACAAAGGTATGGTAGAAGCTGCAAAGGAAGTCATATGGCTAAAAACTCTTATGAAGAGTTTTGATGTCATTTATTTGGCAACTAACCCTATGTTTCATGCCACGACCAAACATATTGAGATTTAATATCATTTTTTGAGAGAGAAGGTTGTTGATAAAGAAATAGAGATCATGCATACTCCTACAAAAGATCAACTTGTAGATATGTTGACAAAGAGTTTGGATGCACCCAAGTTGTAGAGACTTGACAAGAGTTGAAATTTTCTATGGAGTAAGTGTCTTTAGTCAATTTATGCACACTCCTAGGAAACCTGACATGGAAGAATCCAAGAGGATACTCAAATACTTGAATAGAACCATCAACGAAGGTTTATATTACCCCTACACATCTGATATAGACATCAAACTTTTCTGTGATGCAGATTGGGTAGGCTCTAATTGATATCTCACTTTTGTAGGTACAAATCTAATTTCATGGTCCTCAAAGAAGTAACCCACTATCGCACTCTCATTAATTGAAGCTGAATACAAAGTAGTAGCCAATGCAAATCAGGAAGCAATGTGGATCAAGACACTATATTTTGATTTAGGTCTTAATCCATCTACTCCTCACATTTTGGCGATACCAACCTTGTTGCCAACCTAATCTACCATGCAAGGACTAAGCACATAGAAGTGCATTATCGCTATTTCAAAGAATGTTGGAGTTAGACATCTGGTGGAGGCATGCAAACAACACAAGGAAGAAGAAGAAGCTTGGAGCACAACACACAATACCGAATGTATTACCACTAGAATGTACAAAGATAAGTAATCCATTAGGGCAATAGGCATATATACAATCTGGGGGAAAAAAACCTCCTAAAGAGGGAAAAAAGTCCCCCAGTGGTCCTAGTGTGTTCACACACATCACTACCTAAATATATCAACAAATCCCCCTTGGGAGTGATGCGGTGAACAAGGAGCTGGCACTCATGTATAAGGAAGTGCCAAGATATGTGGAAATCACTCCACAAAAGGAAGTAAACCCAAAGCTTTGTTGAAAGCTTCAAACTTCTCCTTAGGCAGAGCCTTTGTGAAAAGGGCTCCAATGTTCTCCTACATGGGCACATATGCCACGCTAATCTCTCTAGCAGAGAACCTCTCCCTGACATAATGATAATGCCCTCAATGTGCTTAGTGTGTGCATGGAACACAAGGTTCCTCGCAACTGCCAATGCACTCTAACTGTCAGTGAAGATGATGGTGGTAGAAGACTGACCAACACCCAAATCAGCCTTAAGGCATCTGAGCCACACACACTCAACAGTCACTGTGAAAGCTGCCCTATACTCAACCTCACAACTGGAAGTGGCCATAGTAGGCTGCTTCTTGCTCAACCAAGATATACATGAGCTAACAAGCATGAAGCAAAATCCACTAGTGGACACATGAGTGTCATAGCAACCAACCCAATCATTGTCAGAAAAAGCATGCAAAGCTGGCGGTAGTGATCCCGCCCTTGGGATAAAACAATCCAAGTAGCCGAGTACCACTTGTTGGTGCAATTACGCCCAAGCCTACATACTTGATGAATACACATAAGCTTGATGTATTAGCATATCACTTGAGAAGCTTCATATGTACAATCTCTTGTAACTTTGAGTCTAATTACTCATTGTAAAAGTGATGAAGACCCACGAGGAGTTAGGAAGCTTGGAATCTCGTATCATTTGGTAGTTAAATTCAAGAGAGAATCAATATTTATACTTTAGGATTACTTTTAGGTGAGGATTTGAATTTGAATTCAAATGCTTGGCTCCAACACAAAGCTATAAAAGTTGAGAAGAAAATCCCACGTGCATCTCGAGGTTTCTGAGATTATTCCATGTAGCTTCTTTGAGAAGAGGAACTCACCTCATATCTCTCTCATTCTACACTCATTGAGCGATGCCTTATTGTTGGCATACAAGTCAGATGAAGAGCATACTAGCGCAACGGAGGAGTCATGCACAATACGGAAACAAGGCCCAATCATTTTTTCCATGGACCATTTACAACTCAAGTGATTTTAATCACTACACAAACATTGTAAATTCCATTTTTGGTAGAATAGACTCCATTTTGTGCAAGCCGAGGAGTCCTCGAGCTTGAGGAGTATTAGAACTAGCTACATATCAATTTTCATAATTTTTAGACTCTGTTTGAGCCCTCAAATAGGCTCTAGAACCTAATTTTTAACTAGGCCGGACACTAGGTCTGGACAAGACCAAAGCTAGTTAGAAAACTATAAAAAGAGCTAGAGAGCTCATTTTTGGGGGTAGATTGTTTGTGAATTGAGCTTATGTAAGAGACTTTTTGACTAATGCAAAGAACTCCATTGTTCCTCTCCTTGTTCTTGCCTTCTGTGCGCGTGTGTGTGTATGTGTGTGCATGCTTGTATGCTTCTCACTCACACACTTGTGCCTTCACTTGCTCATAGTCTTCTTACTAGTCCTCACGTCTCCACGGATTGACAATTATGAGGTGAATCTTCTCACGTTGGTACTCACCATTGTGCTAGAGTGACACCAAATTTGGCACCGTTGCCGGGGAGAGAGCTTCGAGGACGAGCGTGTGATGGTAAGACGTCGAGTTGAGACATTGGAGTTATAGGTAATATCCTTCCTTCTCTTTATTTTTCTTCATTTTTTCCTTACTTTCGCATCACCATTATCACCATCATCATCCCCACCATCTCCCACCTCCATCTCCATCTCCACAAAAAATTTCAATTTTTTGGTCATATTACACTCCCCACCTCATTTCCCTCATTTCATTGTGAGAGAGAGCGAGAGAGAGCTTGCATGCTATCTATTTTTGGTGTGTTTTTGAGCTTTTGTTGCAGGAACTAGCTGTACCACCTTCTCCAGCAGTGTGCGCAGGTACGACAGACTCTGCACAGGTCCCGGGACGACGACCTCTGTCTGTCGCGACAGACAGAAAAACTTAATATTTTGTGAATGCGTGTTTGGCACGGTAACCTACACCATTAGAGCACTCCAAATCACTAGAAGTTTCTCAAAAATTTGCGTTTTTTCAGTCTATCGCAACAGACACCGTCTATCACGACAGACACCGTCTATCGCGACAGACAGAGACCCACGATAGACCCCGTCTATCGCGACAGACCAAAATTCCACGACAGATCCAGTCTATCGCGACAGACACCGTCTACCGCGACAGACCAAATCACGACAGACGACAGACACCGTCTATCGCGACAGACCACTCTATCGCGACAGACACCGTCTATCGCGACAGACCACTCTATCGCGACAGACACCGTCTATCACGACAGACACCGTCTATCGCGACAGACCACTCTATCGCGACAGACACCGTCTATCGCGACAGACACCGTCTATCGCGACAGACACCGTCTATCGCGACAGACCACTCTATCGCGACAGACACCGTCTATCGCGACAGACCACTCTATCGCGACAGACACCGTCTATCGCGACAGACCACTCTATCGCGACAGACACCGTCTATCGCGACAGACAGCCCCCCACCATAGTTTGTTTCTATCGCAATAGACACCGTCTATCGCGATAGACAGACATTTTCGGCAAAAATTAAGGGGTAAATTTTTTGGAGATTTAGGCTAAATTTTGGGCATATTTGCACTCTCAAATACTCACACACTTGCAAAGGCCTTAGAAAAATGCATTAAAACTCCTAAAAGGTTCTGTTTGTCTGTTTAACCCCCTAAAGCCTAAATGGTTATAACTTTTTCATACGAAATCCATTTTTTGAGCTCTAGGGCTTGTCGGAAAGCTCATGGCATATCCTACACGCCCTCAACTGTTTTTTATAAGAATAATGCGTTGATTTTTAGATAGGATATTTGGAAGTTGACACACTGAGGGGTAGGAACACCAAGGGAGCTCTAGAGGAAATTTTTAGCAATACAAAAGGGGGAACAAGGGTCATTAAAAAAGTGTCTGAAATAAATTGTCTGTCAATTGAAGGATCAACTTGAAGCTAAACTTCGGATTCTTACAGGATCATCGAGAGCTCTTGGAGAAAGCAAAGTAAGTGCCAAGGCGAACAAGCTCGGGAACGTGCTTCCTGGGTAGACCAGCATCGCCAGGAGGAGCGACTTGAGGTTGGAACATCACTTAACCCCCTCAGTCTATTCTTAGCATAGGCTAAGTGCAAGTAGTTGTTCTGATTGACTAGGGGTACGATAGGAACACTCAAGTTTGAAGAGCCCTTAATTTCTCAAGTGCAAGGGTAGGCAAAATTGTAGTCAAGGGATAACTTAAAGGAAAAGAACTTAAACTAAGCGGACGCAGAACATCAAGTATGACCCACGAAAGTGCTCCTGATGACGCTTAACTAAAAACAAGAAAACACATCCAAAGGAACTTAAAAGGAACAAGTGACTGGTACCAAAGAATCAGCAACGTACAAAGGGCATATGAACCTTAGGTCAGGTAGACACATAGGGAGAGACAGACAAAGTCTTAGATCTTCAGAGGCTAGTGTCAATCATACTGCGAGGTCTTGGGCCCAGCAGTTGAGCCATCATTCGTATTACCCTAGTTCTGAGACTAGCGAGTCTGAGATGTCCCACGGTATGGAGAGACCTACAGGAAGTTCTGGGGTGCCATATTTACATAGGGTGGAAGGCCCTTACAAGATGCAACTCGAGTACCTTAGGACCAACCGATTAGGTGCTAGCATCTATGAGGACGGCCTAGGAAGAGCGGTGGTCCAGATTAAAAACCCTGACCAATCCATTGGACTAGAGCGCCCAGCTGTCAAGTTTGAAAATGGAGCATACTTGGACAAGGAAGGGACAATATATGTAGTCACCAGTCATCCCGATAGGACAGATGAATTTGGGAATGTGGTCCCGAAAACGGACTTAGGTGACCTAGAGCAAGGAAACATGGGCGAAGAACCTAGAACCCCCCGAGGCAAATCTGTTCTCACGAGGATTATCACACCAGAATGGATTTCCCAAGATAATAAAAGCATAGATCTCCTCTTGAACCGAGAGACAGATGAAGCCTTTTGGAGATATAGACCTAGTCAACCGAGTGAGGTAGGAACAATCATGATATATGAGTTCAAAGATCCTGATATTCCAGGAAGAGTGACCTACTTAGATCACTCTTTAGAGAGGATCTTTGGGGTTACAGAAAATGATAGGCATGCTTACACTTGGAAGGGAGAATTTATTTTCCCCCAACCAAGATCGAATGTGTCCTTTGGTCGCCAAGGAGCTGGAACATCTCAAGCTCAGGGGACTCAAAGAGAAAGGAGTCGAGAGAGACCTGAGGTAAGCTTTGCCAACTCTTGGGGAAGAGAAAGAACGAGAATGGACACGAATAGAGGGGAACCTGAGGGACATAGAGCCCCAGGGAACCGAAGAAATGCCGATGATTTCCCTTTGCCAAGACCAAGAGAGCACACGAGGACCTTGAGACCGACCCAGCTAGTTAAGTCCATGAAAAACTACTTCGATGGCACTAGAGACCCCTACGATCATGTAGCCGAGTTTAAGCAAGTCTTGAGAGCTGAACAAGTTGAAGACCTGTTCACACAGTACAATGCCTTTGGTTTAACCCTTAGGAACACCACCCTGACATGGTTTCAGCCACTAAACGAGAGGCAGTTTAGAAGCATAGATCAACTTTTAGAGGCATTCATTATCGAATTCTCTAAAAGTGGCATAAGGCATAATACTTCCTCATTGATATACAGCTTCAAGCAGACCCCGCAAGAGACTGTGAGACTTGCAGGAAGAAGATTTAGGCAATATCTTGAGCGATGTCCTGGTCTTAAGTTACCCACAGCCGCTAAGCAAGTGGCTTTATTCTTGGATGGATTGCTAAGTACCAAATTGAGATCATATGTGTACTTGAAGGACCCCCGGACTATAGAAGAATGTGTACGCATGTGCATCGATATTGAGGATAACCTAGGGGAGGAGTTAGAGCTATCCAAAATCTACAAAGATTCAGATAGTACCTCTAGCCTCTCTTCCTCACAATCCACATCAATTGAGGAACTTGCGGAAAAAGTAGCTCAAAAACTAGGCGTCTCTAGTAAACAAATTCCTAGATTTGCCCTAGTAAAGAGTCTATACTTGCGGTGGTGACCATATGGCAAACGCATGTCCCATCACGGCTCAACCCCAAGTGAACCCTAGCAGCCAATATTGCACCATAGAGCAAAGGTACACAAATCACTCAGCACAGGATTGCCCATACAATAAGCAAGCGGTTAGGCAAACCTACCCTCAGCCATACCCTCAACAAGGCAGATACCAGAGTCAATATTCACCACAACAGTATATTAGGCCTCAGCAAAATTACCAACCGCAATATCAGGCCCAACTTAGACCCCAGCCAATGCTAGCACAGCAACCACCTGCTCCTACTAATGTGATTCCGGTCAAGTATGCTGTTGCAGAAGAAAACCTAAATAGAGCGATAGTCCCAGTTATACCATTAATCTCAGAAAGTGATCCCAGTGACCATAGCTTTGATTCTACACATGTTGATAGTCCCCAGGCTTACTACATGCAGTCTCCTGAACATGGTGAGTCTTACTACAGTGAGGAACCGAGTGAACCTATTTGGGAGCCTGAATATGCTAATGTCATGTACACAAACCCCAACTCTAGACCTCAACCTAGGCAGATACGACCCCCTTTTCCTAGAGGACCTTGCTGTAGATGCCAGGGTGATCACCTCATACGTGATTGCCCCATGCCTGCACCTACACAACCCCAATCAGTGACGATCCAAGGCTTTTGCCAGGAGTGCGGAAAGGAACATCTCTTATGAGATTGTCCCAAGAATCCCAGCAATATGCCAAAAATCACTCCGATTAATGTTATTGGGTTAGTGGTCAATTCCACAGGAAGTGTCACTTCCACTGCACCAGTGCAGGTAATCACTAGAGCTCAAGCATTGCAGCAAAACCAAGGGGTAAGCCAGGAAAAGAGCCCAGACGCTAGCGATACTGAGAGCCAAAATAAGAAGAGAACAAGAGCTTGGAGAGATAGCCGTGAACGTATGAAAAGGCAATGGGCAAAGAAGATGAGTGAACTTGAGGAAAGTCTACGAGAAACCAAGGCCAAAATCATAGAGATCACATCTCAACCGCACTCTCACACATTCCCACCGCTACCATCCCCATCACCCTCCATCCCTCCACCCTCTAATACACCCCACGTAACCCACCCACCACCCCGAGCAGGATCAGTATTAGCTGATCCCACTCCTGAAGACATAGTCATGATGCTTAAAGCATATCAGGCCAGAATCCAAGAAGGGCCAAGTGTAACGGATCATGACAAGTGCTACCCTAGAGCTGACCTAGAGATAGAAAGAACCAAGCTTTGCACGAAAATGGTCGCATTGGCTCAAACTATGTTTGAAGCCAGTCGCCTTTTCAATTACTCGGGCTCAGCCAAGATGCAATTACACTTGAATGGACTTCTAGAGAAGTTAGAGGGCATAATTGCAAGATCTGCCAAGGAAGAAAAAAATCAAGAAAGAGATAAAGCAAGCAAAAACATGACCCATCCCCCACCGAAAGCTTATGTGCCCAATTCCACTGAACCAGACAACCCCCCCTCCCTAGAAAGAATAGAGAATCTAATTGCACAATCACAAAAGGAACCCGCCCCTCAACACCATGACAAGGCTAGTGAAAGAGCAGGTCTTCCTACCCAGAAAGCCTATGTGCCTGAGGCCTACGTGCCTAACTCTACGGAGCCAGACACCTCTTCTTCTATGAATCAATACACACCACAATTCTTGCGAGAGATTCAAGAAGAGAAATGGGCTAAAGAGAGTGAAGTTCCTCCTCCCATTGAACTTGTGGATGACACACACGATCAATTCCCACAAGACCTTCCTTCCATTTATGGAGAGCAGGAGAGTGCCCAATCTCAAGAAAGATTAGACTTCGAGTCTAATTCCTTACAAGAACTACCCCATTTCACAGGCCCATGGGAAGCAAAGTCCACCTGTATGAGAGCACCTACAGTCATGGTAAGAAACGAAGATTCAGTCATACCTAGGAACACAGAGGTAGTGAAGAACACCAAAGTGCAGTGCAATCTCACTTTGGAAGAGTTGCTTAAGGTTAGACCAGAAGTGTGGAAACATGTAGCCAATCAAGTGCCCGAGATAGCAAAACCTCGTTCCCAGGTAGGATCCCAGAAAGCAGTGCCAGAAATACCCTTAGACAAGATAGGAGACATGAGTGAGGGCGAAGAGGGAAACACATATCTCCCCATCACTCATCAGGGATACACAACCAAGGCCATCTTGGACTCAGGTGCAAGAGTTGCAATTGTTACCACTTCCTTATGGAAACGATGGGGCAAGCCAGCTCTCAGGCCAACGAGAATGAAATTGCAGATGGCTGACAGGCACATAGAAAGACCCTTAGGACTACTCGAGGGGATAACTCTCACTACTTGTGGTGTAGAGTTTGAGCACACATTTGCTATCTGTGACTTTAGCAAAAATCAAGCCTATGAAATGATTTTGGGAAGACCATTTATGCGGCAGTTGCAAGTGGTACAGGATTGGGGAACCAATTCTTTGTATTTGCAGCACTTAGGTGTTACAACCAAAGTCAATCTCAAGGATTACTCTCATAGAGATGTCCCTCCTATCCAATGGAACCCCATCCATAGAGCCAAAGATGATACGGAATCGGTGCATTCCCTAGGATCAGGATCCTCATGGATGCATGAAGACACTCACTTATGGATGTGTAAGGTAGCAATAGAAGAAGAGAAGAGAGAAAAAGCCAAGGAGATAGGTGCAAAAGAAACCCATAGATCAATCCAAGACCCAGCCTATGCACCTGTAGTTTTTCCAGACGAAGAATTCGAACCTCACGGCTGGGCAGAAATTCTATGCTTACCAATGCTCCCGCAACCTTCCAAAGGCTGATGTGCCATGTATTTAAGGAGTTCCTGAGGAAGAACTTAGAAGTCTATGTTGATGATCTTTGTGCTCATTCCAACATTAGACAAACCCATATTCCTGAACTCAGACAAATTTTTGACAAATGCAGAGAATATCAAGTCTGCTTGAACCCAGAAAAATGTGTTTTCATGGTCAGGCAAGGCAAGATTTTAGGACACATAGTGTCAAAGAATGGCATATCTACGGATGAAGAGAAAGTAAGAGCTATAGCCAAATTACCTAGGCCAAAGAATGTCAAGGAAGTACAAGCTTTCATGGGGCATTGTGGTTATTACCGACGATTTATACACATGTATGCCATCATAGCAAAGCCTCTGTATGGACTGTTGACAAACTTTGAGTGGACTGAGGAATGTGAGAATTCCTTCAATGAGCTTAAACGGCGATTATGTTCAGCACCAATCTTAACCACAGTAGATTGGAATAAGCCTTTCTATGTTCATGTGGATGCATCCAATTATGCCATTGGATGTGTGCTTGCACAACCTACTGGTGAAGGTAATATGGATCTTCCAATTGCCTATGCGAGTAGACAGTTGAATGCAGCTGAGCAAAACTATACCACTACTGAACGAGAGGGGTTGGGCATGGTGTATGCGGTTAAAAAGTTTAGACATTATTTGCTTGCAAATAAGTTTAAATTTTTTACTGATCATCAAGCTCTACTATACTTGGTAAACAAGCCATGCAACATACGTAGATTGGTGAGATGGTTCCTCTTACTAATGGAATATGACTTTGAGGTAGTGGTGAGAAAAGGCAAGACTCATTTGAGAGCAGATCATCTCTCTAGGCTCACATCCGGAGAAGCCCCACAAGGAGTATCAGATGATCTTCCTGATGCTTACTTGTTTAATTTGGAAGTAATACCTCAGTGGGCTAAACCACTAGTGCCAGTATTGACATACGGGCCTAACCACCCAGTAATAAACACTCAAGGTAGAGAGGTAGTAAAAGCCCAGAAGTACCATATCATGGTAGGAAGCATGTACAAACAGACAGATCAAGGGATCTTGGCTTGTTGTGTAGAAGAGGACGAGTACACTAAATGGTTGTATTTAGCACATGTAGGTGCATTAGAGCAACACTACTCAAAGCAACGAACCTTACAGACACTAAGGAGACTCGGAGTGCATTGGTCGACTATGGAGGCTGATGTCCAAAAGTTGTGCAAGGAATGCCCAATCTGCTGCACTAAACCACCTGTGGAACATGCCACTCTTTATCAAGTGTCCATAGTGCCAGATTGGAGTGAACCTCTAGTATCCTTCTTAAGGACGAAAACATTCCCTCCAAACTTGACTCTGGCTAGGCAAAGGAGTTTAGAACAAGAAGCCCAGGATTATTCACTCATTGGTGATAATCTATACAAGCGTGGTAAAGATGGTTACCTGAGACTATGTGTCCATGAGAGTGACTATCTCAAAATCTTGGATACTGCTCACCAAGGTGTAGCAGGGGGACACTTTGGACCAGATCGGGTAATCAAGGCAATACTATTTGCGGGCTTTTGGTGGCCAACCCTTCACATGGATGCACATACCTATGTGAAACGGTGTGATGTTTGTCAGAGAACTCAGTACCCTATACGCAAGGATGAGATGCCACTGAAGCCTATGATGGGCGGACGTGCGTTCTCTAAATGGGGAATAGACTTTGTTGGTCCTATTAATCCCCCAACTAAGGGTTCACATGCTGAATATATCATCGTGGCCACAGACTATCTAACCAAGTGGGTAGAAGCGAAAGCTACTACAAAAAATGATGCTCAAACAACAGCAAAGTTCTTATTTGAAAATGTATTCACGAGGTACGGATTGCCAATAGAGTTGGTGAGTGATAGAGGCACACACTTCTTGAATGAAGTCATAGAAAACCTTCTCCAAGAATTCTTGGTGATACATAAGAAATCGGCCCCCTATCATCCACAAGCTAATGGCCAGGTTGAGAGCACTAATAAGATCTTATGCAATGTGCTGACTAAACTAGTGAACAATAAATGCTCTGATTGGGACAAACAGCTACACCATGTTGTTTGGGCATACTGGGTTGCCTATAAAACGGTACTCCAAGCCACCCCCTTTTAGATGGTATTTGGACAAAATGTTGTGCTACCTCTGGACTTTTTGATACCTACATTGAAGGTAGCACAAGAGTATGATTGGACAGGCCATGAACTCTCCTCTGGAATCTTTGATCTTGAACGTCTAGGCGAAACACGATTGAGAGCTGCAGCAGGAATCTATGCAGCGAAGAAGAGGCAAAAGGCATATTTTGATACACATGTGAAGGATAAAGGCTTGAAAGCAGGCGACCTAGTCCTAGTCTACACATTGAAGCAGCATGCACGGAAATTAGAGAAAAGAGGTTACGGGCCAATGATTATCAATAGAATCTCCACAAGTGGCGCAGTTCAACTAGCCACTTTAGAGGGCGATATTCTACCAAGTTACATAAGTGGATGCAGAGTCAAGTTATATCAGGAACCCCTCACTGAAGAGATGCTAAATCTACTCAACACTGCCAAGAAACGTAAAGAAGAAGAGAAACGAATTAGAGAAGAAGCACAGGCAGAAGCTTTAGAACGCATCCGACGAATGAAATTGAGGAGACAAGGTAGAGACCCGCCTATGCTTGACACTCAAGAATCTGTAGGCTATCCTATGGCCATGTGCGAGACTTCAGGTGGGCATTCCCATAGAATAATCGACCGACGGCCTTTTGTAACCCTAGGAGTAGGACAAGGAAAGGGTGCAAAGATTGTAAGAGCTTTGATTGACTCAGGTGCATCCACTAGTGCTGTCAAGTTGTCTTACTGTCAAGAATTGAAATTAACTGTCGATCCTATAGAAGCATATCTCATAGGATTGGGAGGTGTGGAAACTCCTTGCATGGGCGAGGTGGATCTTCCCATCTCCATTCAAGACAAAGTGATGACAGTCAAAGTACTAGTGTGTCAAGATGAGGACCTCACTGAGCCTCTTGTCTTGGGTCAGGACTGGATCTATGATCATGCAGTCAACCTCAACCTAAGAAGTGGACTTCTTCAGGTATGGGTAGATCATAGCCGAATTACAGTTGAATTGGAAAATGAGGCACTCAAGGAACTAGGCAAGTCACAAACTCCTGGTCCTTCCAGGGGCGCACATGAAGTTGACAATGCTATTTTTGTCCAAAACTGTATGATGCAGAAAGAGGCTAATCTCAACAACGGAGCCAGCGAGAGGACGGAACTCCCTTCTTTTCCAAAGACCAGAAGGTTGCAACAACCCACGGCAGATCAAATACAGAAGAAGCAGAACACTACCGATACTCAATGCCAAAAAAAGGAGCAAAGCAGATTGTTTCAGCCATGGAAGCAAGTATGGAGGCGAAAAGGCGAATACCCTGTTCAGACCAGGCCGACCCCACGGCCAAAACCTCTTATTAGTAGTCAACAACATGACACTAATGAGAAGTCCTTCATTAATTCTTCTGCGAAGGTGAAGTCTATTTGGGTACCCAAGAAGTCAATGAAGGCCAGCCCACAATCACGACAAATCTGGGTGCCTAAGGCTTGCTTGCGGGCTCAAATAGCTACACCAAGGCCGCAACCGGTACAACATGTTTCACTCACTCGAACATCTGAGGCCCAGTCTTATGCATCACACACGGACACATATTCTTCCATGAGCACTAGTAGAATCACTTGTAAATGGGTCCCTAAAAAGCCTCATCTTCAAGCAGATACCCCTATCAAACTCTTCAGAGTCTCCACAAAATCAAGATCAAAGCCCATCCACTGCATTTGGCAACCTAAAACTTGTAATAAACCCCCGGACCCCAGTTGTAAATCCATGCCCACCTACTAACTACGTCACTCTCACACTACATCATTCCACTTAGTTCTTAGGTCCAACCAATTCCTAACTACACACACAAGCACCGAGCACTTATTAACCTACTAATCTCTCCCGAACCTCATGATAATGTTGTAATGGGGACAAAAACGGTTCTAACTTGTCCTTTACAATGTTAACACATGTTTCTATATTCTCACAGAATCAGGAGGCAAGAAGTAACATGGCAGAAGTGACAGGTCCGAGCTCACAAGTAGGAATACTTACTGTAGGAATCGATGTGGATAGTCTACCTGTGGATGTGCCACCAACTGAACGACCTGTGGAGCTGCAACACCTTCAGCAGATCCCGGTACCGGATCCACCCACAGGGATCACAGAAAGAGTCCATGCCAATTCTCATTGGTTCAATGGCATGCCAGGTCCATTAGGAGAGGCCAAGTATATATGGGAGTCTAAGTGTGAGTATGACAGATCATGGGTTCGATTCCAATTTTTCTCCAAGGAGTTTGAGACTCTACAGAACACCGAGGATCTCCAGACCATATGGCAACATGCAGGGCTAGCAGAATACTTTGAAGCACCACTACCTAAACCGGATCTCCTCCGATGCTATTATTTGGTCTCCACATTACAAGCTAATGAAGAAAAGGACAAACTAGGATCATTTGTTCTTCCTTCCTTGCTGGGCAACAACGAGTTAAAGAGGTTTGAACTTACTGTGGAGTTGGTGAGCACTGCTTTGAATATGCACGACACACATGTACCTTCTGAGAAGGATGCTCTCGTTCCTACTAACATGAAGGATAGGAAACTATTGAAGCTTAAAGACATGGCAACACTCACACCAACCGTGTCCATCCCTCTCCGTATGTGCATGCAACATTTTGCTTTCCCCGGCCAAGACCGCTTCACACAACCACACAAAAGAATCTGGTTCGCTCTCTACTTAGCGGAGGCAGGTGCGTTACCAATTAAGCTGCCGGTATGGATTATAGATCAATTGTATGAAGCAAATAAAAGGTCTTCTAGGAAATTAGTGGTGAACGGTTGCTGTGCAATCACACGCATTATTTACCGGTGCCTAGCATACGATGTTCCCATTGAACGTGCCTTAACTTGGGCACAATTACAAATGTTTAAGAAGCTCAAGACGTCCACACATCAATCCAAGCGCATGAGGGGTGCGATCCCTTGTGTCCAGACAAGGGAAGTTCTGACTACTCCTGAAGTATCGCCACGAGGGGAGACCACTGTACCTCCCTTTACCATTAGGATACCCAGGTCTGGATCTGAAACTACGACACAAGCCACCCCTTCAGCTCCTCCTGCTCCATCTGAATTTGAATTTGCTACAACTGGAGATGCTGAAGGAATGGATCCCCAGGACTTCGAAGCATTCTTACAAAGTACACAACTCTCTAATGTAGAGTTTTATTCAGATGCAGAAGAACAAGGCACATCTTCACAAAGAAGAAGAAAATCTACAGATGGCCGCCATGTACATTGGAGTGACGCTCAGCAAGATCAACAACAAGGACACCTAGAAGAAGGAGCATATGAAGAGGAGACCACTAAAGCCCCAGCCTATACAGCAGAACTCCGAAGGCTGTATCAAATTATGGAACGAGTGCGATCGCAACAAATGCTCACCGAACAGAGCAGTAGAGTACTCATGACTCAGCTGTTGGAAGAAGCAGGAGTTGACTCAGAATATAGTGAAGGTCTCTTATTGATGGCAGAAACATATGGGGTAGTAGAAGCAGTGTGGACCGCCATTAGGAGGTCTCCAGTTCAATATGATCCACGAAGATTCCAGACACGACCACGCCTAGGTAAGAATATCCAGATCCCCATTACAACGTCAGAAGGGCCAATTATTACATCCGAACCCATCAGGACAACCTCCCAAGCAACAGAAAGTGCTAGCCAAGAGCACCCAGTCACCCATGAGGAATCCACCGAGCCACTACCACCCACACCCCCACCATCGCCTCCTAGAGCAGAAATCGTGGAAATCACCTCGACCACTCAACCCACCGAACCAACCTTCATCTTCCGTACTCCCATCTCTAGTTCAACCCTATTCTCCACCTCTGATAACCCAATCTATGAAGCAACCCCCATCACTACACAATCCACCGAATCGCTCATAGAGCCTGCCCTAGGACAACCATCCCCCATGCCCTCAGCCATAGGTCATCCTGACCCTAGATCCATATTCATGGGTTTCCCTGCTACCACACAACCCTTCATGCCCTCCTCAACTCTACAACCTCAACCCCGACCTCCATCTCTCCACTTCTCCAATCCCTCCATAACTTCCTTGCTAGAACTTTTCAACCCAGGTCTCAACCATTCCCTTTATTTTCAGCTCCCCACCCCACTTCTCATCTATTCACCACTTTCACACACACACCACCTACCATTCCAATGTATATGGTAGACCCCACACTCGCACCCACTCCTAAAAGTATGGACATTTCACCACCCACGGCACCTCCCCCTCCCCCCACGCTTCCACCTCCTCCCATTCCCCCTCCACCAATTTCACCCACACACACGTCTTCAATAGACACATCATTCACTCTTCCCCTTCCCCAATTCCCTTCCCATGCATCTTCCATTGTAAACACCACCCCCTCATCTATAGGAAATGCATTGGACACCATGCTAGCTTGTATATCAAACTTAAGGACAGATTACAATCAGCTCCAGCAACAGAATGAACGCCTGCAAGAGCACTCGAAGACACTACAACACCGCCTTACTGCACTAGAGGAGGAAAATGCTCGCCTCCACACACAATTCCAAACTCTCCAAGAGGCTCATAGCATATTGAAGGTACAGTTATAGAACACAGATCAGGAAGCAATACAAGTGGTAGAAGGTCATCTACGGACACAGCTGGAACGCAATTCAAAGCTTCAGCAAAATATGGCCCTACTCAAGCGACATCTTGCTGCCGCTCATGAAGAGAATCGACGCCTGCACTTACAAAATCAGGAAAACCTAGAAGCAGCTATCAAAAGCACACCTGGGGCACCCATCAGCCCATCAAAGTTTCAAGCAGTGACCCCCGACAATATGAAGATCATATTGGAAGACTATGCCATGCTGCTTGAAGCACATGACCTGCTATCAGAGGAACTGGGTCAACTGAAGCAGAAACACCAAAAAGAAACAACAGCAGCCTCTCAAACCACCTCCTTCGCAGCTTCACTTCTCACAGACTCAGAGGCCTTAATCTCCAGAAACAGGTCACCGAATTGCAAGCACGTCTACTACAATATGAGAGACCACCTTCCCCTCCAGAGGCTCCCACCAACGAAGAAGTAGTACAAATTCCTGTGGAACAGACATTTGAAGAAGAATACGACCCACAACCCTTCCCAGGAGGCCAACAAATGGAAGAAGCTCAGGACACATTCGAAGCACCACGGCCTCCATGGCTACGTCAAGTGGAGGAAATCGGGAGTTCTCACGAAGAGCGCATAGTAGTGCAAAATCAGGCCATGAGGGTCATAGAGGAAACTGTGCTACAATCTGCTTACTTCAAGAACCTGTCATCGAGACACCTTATCCTATCATCTGAACTCCAATACAGGCCTTATTATATTATCCTGGCTGATTATAATGCAGAAATACAGAGAGTCACGGGTAAGATTCCTACCTTTGCTACCCAATTTCAACCCAAAGACCTTCCTCCAGAGGTGCAAAAAGGCAAAATTCGTCAACCCACCTGGCGACAGAAACTTCTAGAGACATATCCAAAAATGCTACGCACATGGAACAATGCGCCTTTACATCTCCTATACAATCCATGCTACGGTCCAGTTCCACGTCGCAGGTCTTGGAAGGCATTCAATATCAAAGTGCAGAACAACGCGCAATGCAAGGAATGGCTAAACTACCCGTACATTGCACCACCACAGGGACCACCGTCGGTAGCATACATGATGGGAACAATTCGACATTGGATGCCGCGATTGAAGCCCATGCCAGATGTGGCAGCTCAAATGATGCTTAAGATTTTAGATATGATGCAGGTAGTCCTGAAAACCTTTAGAAATGCAGCCGCACCACAGGTACGTCTACCGGGGTTTACCAATGGAAATTATGATTTGGTGTATGACATGAGCACCACCCCCAGTATTCGTGTGGCTTACGCCTGGCATGCACGCATCAAATACCTCCCTGCATGTTACAAACAGACCTTCAAAGAAATGTTCAGATCAGGTTTTTGGGAGTATCACTCGGAGATCTTCGCACCAAAGCCAACACACTTGCTCCATCTCTTTGCTTGTGAACAAGCAATGTACTCTGAGTACTACACCACACCGCAACCAGAGGTCCCTGGCGCAATAAATTGGGATGCATTGGAAGCTGATCTAGCAAGAGGCTTAAGGATAGGAGAACACGAACTTGCCACCAATGTCATCCAATACTATATCGACCACCCGATAGAACAGAGGTCTGTCAGGGGCGACAGACGCTAGGAAGGGGGGCGTGTTGGCATACAAGTCAGATGAAGAGCATACTAGCGCAACGGAGGAGTCATGCACAATACGGCAACAAGGCCCAATCATTTTTTCCATGGACCATTTACAACTCAAGTGATTTTAATCACTACACAAACATTGTAAATTCCGTTTTTGGTAGAATAGACTCCATTTTGTGCAAGCGGAGGAGTCCTCGAGCTTGAGGAGTATTAGAACTAGCTACATATCAATTTTCATAATTTTTAGACTCTGTTTGAGCCCTCAAATAGGCTCTAAAACCTAATTTTTAACTAGGCCGGACACTAGGTCTGGACAAGACCAAAGCTAGTTAGAAAACTATAAAAAGAGCTAGAGAGCTCATTTTTGGGGGTAGATTGTTTGTGAATTGAGCTTATGTAAGAGACTTTTTGACTAATGCAAAGAACTCCATTGTTCCTCTCCTTGTTCTTGCCTTGTGTGTGCGTGTGTGTGTATGTGTGTGCATGCTTGTGTGCTTCTCACTCACACACTTGTGCCTTCACTTGCTCATAGTCTTCTTACTAGTCCTCACGTCTCCACGGATTGACAATTATGAGGTGAATCTTCTCACGTTGGTACTCACCATTGTGCTAGAGTGACACTTATTGCCAATGACCTTGTAATATTACTTGATTTAGTCAATGCATGTTCATTCCTTCCTACTCTCATATCTCTATCACCCTCTATCAGAATAGTGACTTTATCTGAGCTAGTTATCATTGTATACCGCATCATTTTGCATTATTCAAAGCATGAAATCTTCAGCAAAATGTCTACTTCGATCATACAAAGTTTCATTGAATTTGGTTCTCACAATTGTTAGATATCATTCGATTCATGCACACTGGTCTGTGATTGTCTAGGCTTGTAAAAGTCCAAAGTGTTGCTTAACTTGCTAAACATAATTCTCTGCATATAGTTTATCATTTTAGGTGATTCCACTCATGAATGGTAGCTTGTTAAGCTATTTGAAGTTCCCCAAAAGGAATCTTCCTAATTGCTGTTGTACTCAGAGAATTGAATAAAACATTGAGCAAGTGTCTCAACCAAAATAGCAAGTTTTGTGCATTGGATCATATGCCTACCTACCTGCTTTGATTCTATCATTTGTGCATCATCGTGCAAGCAACATATATGGTCACTTATGCTTATTATTTAGCTAAGGAGGCCCACAACACTCCTCAACCATTACTTTTAGCAGGAGTGAAGCAGGTTTTAGCTACACCAACTCATCTTTTGTGATTATCCACCATCTCCTCCAACAGTGGTATCAGAGCAAGCACAATCAAGATGGGAGATGGTTTTCCATCCTTCATTGACAAATTGGACAGAAACAACTACTCAGTATGGTCCCTAAGGATGCAAGCATACCTTCAAAGGAGAAGCTTATATGGATACATCTTAGGAGATGAGATATGCCAATCTTCAAGAGCAAGAATCAACCAACAAGGGAAGAGCAAGAGAGGCTAACCACATGGTGTGCAAAGGATGCTCTTGCAAGGTCATACTTACTAAAATCAATCTCTGATTTTTTGTTACCACATGTTAGAAATTGTAAGACCTCCCAAGGGACTTGGGAAGCGATTTCATCATATTTCTCCTCCAACACAAGAGCTAGGAAGAATCAATTGTGGATGGAATTCACAACTCTCAAGAAGCAATAAAAGCAAGGAGTGGCCGACTATGTAACCAAAATGAAAGATGTTGCAGACCAAATTGCAAGCATTGGAGAAGAAATAGAGGAAGAGCACATAGTGAGGCATATCATCAATGGGATTAAAGTTGATGATAAGTGGGAATCCTTCACCATTGCAATGGATCTCTACATGGATATGCAGATACCTGATCTCAACACCTTGATGGGACAACTCTTCACCCATGAAGCAAAGCTCAACAGAAATGGTGACAACTCAAGAGGTTACCAATCTTCTACCCTTTATATAGATAAGAATAAAGCTAAAGATAAAGGTAAAAGTAAGAAAAAAGATGAAGAGGTTAGTACATCTCAAGCCAATTATGCAAGAAGAGGAAGAGGTGCTAGAGGTAGGGGTAGAGGAGGTAACCAAGGTAGGGGGAGACCCGACAATAACTCCCATGCAACATATGTGGTCTCAACAACCACACTACTAAAGAACGCTACAAAAATACAAGGAACCAAAGGGGAAGAGGCTTCCATAGGGGAAGCTATGGACAAACAAGAGGTAGATACAACAATGGTGGAGGCAACTACAACCATAACTACAATCAAGGCTACAACAACAACAACAACTACCAAGGAGGCTTTAGAGGAAGAAGGGACTTCAATAACTATACTGAAGATCAAAAGGATTTTCTACTCATTATGAGCATGACATTCAAGCAAGGTAAAGATGATGAGCATCTCTTTTACATTGACTCAGGTTGTCCAAATCATGTGGCAGGGAATGTATCACTCTTATTTGATCTTTAAAAACCAAAGGGAAAGCATGAGGTACAAACAAGTGATGACACCAAGCATTCAGTCAAGCAAATTGGAAATGTTAAGACATTTGATGGTAGTATTATTAGTGGAAAACCAAACAGGAAGGAGCTTGAAGAGAATCAGGTCTGATGGAGGTGGTGAGTACTTTTCACATGAGTTTCATCTATTTCTATAGGACATAGGCATAAAGAAGGAAGTAACAACTAGGTCTACTCTTGAATTGAATGGAGTGGTAGAGAGAAGGAACAGGTTAATTGTTGAGGCAGCTAGGTCTATGTTAAATGAGAAAAAATTACCTAATTACTTATGGGTAGAGGTTGTTTCTACAACTACCTATTTGGTTAACAGGTTCCATCCAAGTCATTGGATGGTATGACACCATCTGAAGCTTGGAATGGCAGGAGACCCTCATTGGATCATTGCAAGATATTTGGGTGCATTGCCTATGCACACATCCCATCACAAATCAAAGGGAAACTTGACCTAAGGCTGACAAGTGCATATTCATTGGGTATGATCAGAATAAAAAAGGATATAGACTTTATAATCCCACTAACAAGGTAGCCATAATTAGTAGGTATGTAGCCTTTGATGAGAATAATTCTTGAGTTTTCTTGAGTCACTTCTTCAAAATGCATTCTAGCCTCCTCTATGCAAAAGGCGGCTACCACAAAGTCGTTTAGTGTGGCATCGAGTCTGAGAGATTCCCTAAGCTTCTGTTTGGGATGATCTAGGAAGATCATTCTCTATCCATTTCTTAACTAAGAAATCACCTAGAGCATGCGACAATCGGGAGACAAGTTCTTTAGTACGAGTATGTAATTCATGAAAAGATTCACTTGGTCGTAATTTGAGGTTCTCAAGTTCATTTAAGGCTCTCTCTAAAGAGTCATTTGACCAGAATGTTCGTGAGAATGAAGTTTTCAATGCTTCCCAAGTGGTGAAGTGTTTGTTTTCATATTAGTTATACCACTTCTCTACAAGCCCTTCTAATGTAGAAGGGAACAACATCAACATCGTATCCTCTCAATGTTGAAACCCATCACCGCATCATAAGGAGATGAATCTCCTTACATGATCATCTACATCTTCATAAGGTGATCCCTTAAAGGTAGGGAACTTAATGTTCAACTTTGAGAGTAGACTCGAAAGGTTCTCCATTGGTGCTTGAGCTTCCTCTGAGATATCTAAAGCAAAATCTAGTGTCCTTCTAGTTTTCTCTTTTGAGAGCTAGGTAGAAGCCAAATCAATAGACAAATCTAAGGGTAGAGGACTGCTAAGTTGGCGGATCGAAGGTACATCTGACTTCTTGAGGCTCCTTTCTGCATGAAGATCCTCTCTATCTACTCAAGTGTGGGTTGTGTACCCACTCACAAGATGCAAAAATCAAGAAAAATCAATGCAAATAACAATTGGTTACTATACTAGGTACCTCATAGATCACATACAAGAGTCCCGCCAGACATGCCAAACTATAGATGAGGTACCAGGGTATCAATCCATAGAGGAGATACTCCTTCTACTCAAGGGGAGTCCTTCCTTAGGGAAGTATATTTTGTGACATGTCTATGTGCAAGTACACTACTTGACAGTAAAGACATAGCAAAGAAATGGAAAACTTGCAACTATAGTATGAGAAAAAAGCCCAATTTTTAAGATCAAGAATGGTTACAGTGAGTCAAAAATTGTCCAAACGAACATTACAATGGGCTAGCATCCAATTCTAAGACTAGAAGCAATAAACAACAAGAAGTACTGAAACAACTAAATAATCTTTGCAAGAGAAATGCAATAGACTCAAATTAAGAGTTACTAGCCAAAAATACTCAATCTCTTTGTAATGTTAACTACCACTTAACTAAGAACTAACACTCTATATAGTCACCATAGAATGGTGTTGACACACAGTAGGAAAGTTGCAAGAAAATACAGAGACCAACCAAGAGATAGCTTCCACTATTAGAGTTCAACAATGATAACAATTTGATAATGATCGAAGACCAAGATGTGTTCTTTTAAATGAATACTAAGCCTTTGTTTATATAGACTTCAGAGGCCAGAGGAGTGGCATTGTCAAATCCATGCATTCATTGTCGCACACATCAAACTAACAAGATTGGTGCAAGAGGCGTGGGATAATTTTGGCTTTGGTATCCAACCACCATTAGGTCCACCCATTAAATCTTCTAGCACCATTAGAGCTTTGTGGTAGTTTTCCCTGCATTAATTCACACTTTAGCACTTTACTAACAACTTACTAAAAATCTACTCCATCACTTGCGACCCACCATTGTCTTCCATAAATAGGTGGATGAGGGCAAGGAGCTGCCCTAATGGTGAAGCCCAAATCAATCTTTATGTATGTTGGAACAAGTCCATGACAAGCCTAAGTGGTAGCTTGAGTCTTCAAAAGACATAGAAAACTTGAAGAAAATGCTAAAGCCTTGAAGAGTTCACTTGTGAACTCACCCTTGTAACTTTTGAGTTTCTACTTGATGTAAAAGTGGAAGAATCTAAAGTGGTTGAATCCACTTGATGAGTGGGAAAGAGAAGCCACGAATTCATTATTCAATTAGTAGTAGAATCAATCACTAAAAGATAGGATATTTGTTTTAGCTGAGCAAGATTCAAATTCAAATCTTGGCTCCAATCATCACTATATATACATGACCTTTTTGTCGCGGTTTTGTAACACCATTAGCAGAGCTTCATGCCATATCAGAGTGTGATCTGAAGGCACACACATGTACCAATAATTCGATTGTATTTTACAGTCAATATACATTATTTTCATGATCATTTGTGTCCATATATTCATGTCTATGTGAGTGTATTATTCACTGCCATACTTCTCAGTTTTTTTAAGTCGGATTGCAGGGATCGTTTCTCTGAGCATGGTGAACCATTTTCACCGATTTAACTTGTAAAATTAGCTCTCTCTAACTCTACTACACATTGCCAAAATTTCATTCATTTGGAGTTCACAATCATGAGATATATTCATTTGAAGTCACCTATATCTGTGCATCTTCTACCTCCTGAAAAGTCAGGATCACATATCTGACTTGCTAAACTTATTTCTCTTAGTACGATCAATCATTTTTTATGAAATGACTCCCAATAGGTTGCACTGCTTCCTAATTATGTTCCTCTAAAAGCCCTCTGGTCAATTGTAATCAGAGAATGAGCACGAAGTGAAATACTGAAGCATTCATGACCAAAATAGAAAGTTTCTTCATGTTGACTATTTGTCAAACTAGTCTGTTTTGATTCAACTTTTTGAGAGTGATATTCCAAGGTACATAGGGTGTCCAATACATCCTTTGGTAAGCTAAAAGGGTCCACTACATATCCCTAGAATTCATTTGGCTGGTGTAGTGCAAAGTTTCTACAGCACCACTTCATCTTCATCAAGTACAAATCCATCTCTTCATAGTGGTATCAGAGCAAAGTTGGACAGCATGGCAAATGGATTTCCTTCATCAATTGAAAAATTGGATAGAGGGAACTACTCAGCGTGATCATTAAGAATGGAAGCTTATCTTCAAGGCAGGAATCTATATGGTTCTATAGCTGGAGATGAAGTTATGCCAAGTTTCAGGAATAAAGGTCAACCTACACAAGAAGAGCAAGAAAGATTGAGCACATGGTGCTCCAAGGATGCACTTGCAAGGTGTCATCTCCTCAACTCTATCTCAGATTTTTTTGTTGCCTCATATTAGAAGTTGTAAAACATCTCAAGAAGTGTGGAATGCAGAAGAAGGATACTTCTCTAGCCATGCCTCCCATATTCGATCAAAAATCATTTTTACAAGAGCTGGCTTAACTTCCAATAATCCACTTAGTGCAATATAGGCAATTGCAAATTATGTGGCACAAAAAATCTAAAGTGCTTTATTGGGAGATTTTGATCAAAAGAGCAAATATGAAAATTGATGCTCTCTGATAAATTTGACCACATTATTTGCATCTAATAAACTTTGTTTAATGAAAGATAATCTACCTAATAGCTTTGTTTAATGAAAGATAATATACCCATATCTTTCAATAATAAATTTAATGTATGACCTGCACATGGAACCCAAGTAATGCCTTCATACTTTTTTTGAATTAAATCTAGCACTTCAAAAATTAGAGGCATTATCTGTCACTATCGCAGTCACATTCTTCGGACCACCGACATGCAATATAGGATGTTCATATACCTTTACACCATGGCATTAATCAATGATTTCTTTTGACAACTTGTCCATCCATCCAATGCTCTTGTACATCCATACATGGGTACATAATCAAGTACTATTTGCTTTAAAATAGCTTCAATACTTTTTTCCACTTTATCTACATACTCTGTTCGCATTTTTATTATAATTTGGCATGGTGAATCCTTTCCGTGCAGTTGACATCAAAGCATCTTTGAAAATGGGATTACAAATAATCCTCTACTGTCATGGATGAATCTACTCATTCTTGCTCTACACTTGGGCTACTTCAAAAGTGTTGTGAATTACTCATGCTTTTGAATCTTTTTTATGTGATACCTTGAGATTTACATTTATTTGCATAACTTGCAAAATGTGCCCATATATCACTATCTCAATTAGAGCATCTTGCCACATTATTATCTGTACTAAAAAGATGCTCTTTTATCCAAGTTGCATTTCCTACATAACGATGTCCACAACATTTGCATTATATTGTGGACATTGTTTTACCATCTTGATGAACAATCACATATGACCATTCTTTTCCCTTTCCAATAGTGCTTGCAAATTGCTTTATGAATACTACATCCACAAAAATCAACATCAAACAAGATATAGAATCAATGTAGAGTCCAAAAATCACAATAGATTTTATTTCTCAATCATACACGCATACAATTACACATAACATTTTGAAATAAGAATCAATATTGCATCAAACAATCGATAGATTTTAATTCTCAATTATACATAGTGCACACATGTACATTTACATATACAATTATAATATATTTAATTCTCAATCATATTGTATACACACACATACAATTACACATATTATTATGAAATAAGAATCAATGCTGAGTCAAACAATTACGATAGATTTTAATTCTCAATCATACACCCATATACAATTACACATACTATTATGAAGTAAAAATCATTGTTGAGTCAAATAGTCACAATAGATTTTAATTCTCAATCATACACACACATACATTTACACATACTATTTTGAAGAGTCAATGTTGAGTCAGACAATCACAATAGATTTTAAATTCTAGATTATATGCACATACACTTACACATACTATTGTGAAATAGGAATCAATGTTGAGTCAAACAATCACAATAGATTTTAAATTTCTAATAATATGCACATACACCTACACATACTATTGTGAAGTAAGAATCAATGTTGAGTCATGTTGATATATTTAGGTAGTGATGTGTGTGAACACTCTACAACCTTCGGGGCACTTTTTTCCCTCTTTAGGAGGTTTCTTTCCCCTGGCTTGTATATATGCCTATTGCCCTAATGGGCTACTTATCTTTGTACATTCTAGTTGTAATACATTCAGTATTGTGTGTTGTGCCCCAAGCTTCTTCTTCTTCATTGTGTTGTTCGCATGCTTCTACAGACATCAAACTCCAACAATTGGTATCAGAGCAGGTCGCCGCTTCATCTAGTGCATTGTCTACACCTCTCCGTTTGCAGTCTCAAAATCGCACGAAAATTGGTAAACATACTTAGGGAGTTTCAGAGATCAAAACTAATTTGCTTTATGGTTCCAAAATCTCGATCTAAGCTTGTTTCGGCCTTCGAATGCACTATCGCAGTGCTTGTGCAAGCTATTTCATCTTTTTGTGCCAAAGGTATATACCAGTTTTGGTTCACCAATATAAACGTCTCCAAGTCTGCTACAGGTTTAGTAGAATTTGTCTGGGTAGTTCTGTTCAACTTTTTGAGATACAGTCAATGAAACAGGCTCTAACGGCCACGGAAAAAGTGGTTATACGAGACTTTATTTGTTTCAAACCCCTCGCAATCGGTTTACTTGGATTACCTAGAGCCCACAATTATCTCTCGAGGAGTTCTTCCTATGTCTATGCACTAGCTCATATGCTTCCCGGCAAACGCACCAAATGAACACTGCTCTTAAGCCCACGGAAAAAATGATTTTACAAGACTTTCTTCGGTTTAAATCCCTCGGAATCGGTCTACTTGGATTACCTAGAGCTCACAATGGCTCTCGAATATCACCTATGTATATACCCGCTTCCACTCGCTTCCCTTTGGTTCTTTCCTTTTCCCCTCTTTCACATATACACGCACACCCGCATATTCTCTTACACCTATAATTTCACTCTACCTTTCTCCATAGCCCTTGATGACTTAATCAAAGCCCCCTTTCGACTCAGAACATACGAGCTAACACTCTAAGCATGAAGTCAACGAGTAAGACAATTCCTGAAAAGATCTTCGAGAATTCCCAACTTCGTGATACCCGTATTCATGTGCATCCGTTCCTAGCAAGAATATCCTCATTCTCCCATTCACACACATGTCTTCTTATACGCACACCTGCACACTCATTTACCTAGAAAAACTCAGACGCATACTCTTAGCATATGCATTTCCGAGTTCCAATCACTTGCTTGCCCTCAGCCTTTCACACCTCTCCCTAAAACCCCCTTTTCTAGACTGGCATTCAGGTTGTCTATTCGGACTGGTTATCTATGGCACATCACATATGCAGCCTCTGTACTCTACTCTAAAGGACAGCTCAGTTGGTTAAGTGCCAGTATCGGTATGACCTCATTTTTCACAGGGATTTGTCATGCCCGAGGCTATTACTCCCTTCATTGCAACCCCTTTTGCTACAGCGTGCAATGGATCAATGCCTCTATAGGCCAAAGTCCCACCATATACCTTTTGTGAGTGCCACATCATAATGGCCATGCTCCCTTCACGCTACATACAGAATTACTAAAATCCCATTTCAAAAATCCTCAGAGGCCTAACTCGATGCCTTCTCCTGAAGAGCAAAAATTATTGCGCCTTATGTGCTGATGATCCGCTTGCCACAGATCAGCTCGTGTTTTTTGTGTTTTCAGCCTCAAATCCGGGATCAAAATAGTGAAACTATCTTCGGCTTCATGAGTGAACTGTGACATTGTCAGTTGAGGAGAATGTTTGTTCACTTCCAAGTGTTGCTGAAGGGCTGCATATAGGAATTGGTTCCCTTCTCACTGTTGTATTTTCCACAGAAGTTCCCATCCTTTGTGACGACATAAGCAAACATACTTGAACTAGATAGAGTAGGCTTCTTTTCGAGAAAGACATTCATCACATTCTCCCCATACGTGATGGCATAGCACTGTACATATTTATGAGGAATCTAGTGACATGAATATCCATAGATTGACCTAAATGTTCACAGTTTGAATGCAGACCCTGCCAATTTCTTTGCCAAGGTTCTCAATACTTTCTTATGGTTGGCTATTTATTCTATCACATAGCTAAATGCATGCTTGAAGAGGTAATGAAAAATAGGTTTATCAAGTTTGATTCCCTCAGCTAAAATTTACCAAAAGGAATACAAAATGTTGCTTGCTTCACCGTATTCAGCATACACTCAATCATTTAGCCCCTTGATCTGTCAGTCCCTCCTATCTCTTGCATGCTTGAACGTAATATTATTCATTCCAGCCGACTCTCTCTACCCTCATTGTTCTATACATGCTATACTCCTTCCCTGCTTTTGAGCCAGCATACGAGAACCTTCCTGTACCGACTTGGCTTTTCCAGCCACACCTTCTTCCTCATTTTGTATTTGAAGTTCTGACAACTACTTCTGACCATACTCGTGCAATATGTGCATGTTCTGTATAGTCTCTTTTGCAGCCTATGGTTGGTCTTGCAAAGACTGTTCCCTCTCCTTCAACATGACCACACATATCCACAACACGATTCTAGTTCCAATAGCAAAGATCCATCGAAGTATGCATCTACCATCCGTTCTCAAACCATGAGACAGTTGGTGTTTAAACCCACAATGGCAGAAATTCTACTAGAGTGCGGCATCAATTCTACTAGAGTGCAACAACAATTCTATTAGAGTGCAATCCACTTTCCTTCACCTACACCACTGATACAAGCTTAGCAACTGCATGTCTGAACAAGGCTCCTTCTAGAAGATGAATTCTTTTTTTCTGGGCATCTTTATCAATTATCTCTCGCTTCGCTAGCTGTGTCTCCTTATTGTTCCACGGAGAATGCCTTTCATCCTCCTTCTCCTCTTTCTCTGCAGACCCTTAATCCAGCTCCTATTCCTCAGTATGAGAGAGATCTTCTAGCGCATCCCTCTTCTTCTCTGTCTCCATTCGTCTGCCTTCAGCATGTTCATGAATCCTCCAAGATGATGCTCTTCGATGATAATAGGCTGCAATATATGTTAGTAATGCTGCTTTCGAGTCGTTCTCATAATCCTCCATCCTAGAGCATTGTTCATCTTCTCTTTCTATGGCACTCAAAGCAACGACTGCTTCCTTAGCATTATGATTACTGAAAAATCACGTCACGAAAGCAGATAAGCCTATCATCCGAGAGATTAGCCAGAGACGTGGTTTTCTCGATGGGTTTCCTGCAACCAAGTTTTTCTGAATCGATGGTTTGCTGAATATTTAGAGAAGAGGTACCCTCTAGAATCAACTCCCTACTGCACTTCTCCTATTGTGTTATCAAGACCTTCTCAGAACCCTTGATGATCAAATATCCTCCAACATCAAAAGCACAATGGCCTTTTTCAGGTGAAACCTTTTCTCCACATCCCTGCAATCAATATCTCCGCATGCTTCTCATCAATTCTCAAATTCATTCTGCAATACCTGAAATCAAACAAATTTCCTGCCAAATAAAACCACATTAGAGCATAAAAATCAGCCATTTTCGGAGCTAACATACTCCCCTCTTCTTAATTGCGAAGTCTTCCTCGACGAGCGATATGCTACCTGCACTCCAGTTCCAACATGTGATCATCACTCAATCAAATACAAATCCTTACCTTGCATGACCATACTCTTCTTCCTCAATGTAGCACCTGAAATCATACTCATACAATCATTTGTCAGTACCCAAAATCCAATCATTTCACTTACCATCTTTGTCCATCCTCTCGCATCTTCATCGACATGTCCACCTGTCTGCAAACTTCATTAAAACATTAGAACTTTTCGTCATCAAATCACAATAACATTTACAACCAAAATGGAAAGACAATCATATCCTTCATCCACATCACACATATATACTTAACACACACATCACGATCCCGCATCACACATGCATTCTCGTCACGCACAACATACATACATGCAAACAGAAGACATGTCCACATTCGCTCTCGTCACTCTTCTCGACTACTCATTCAACACGTCACAAATCTTTGTTCCACATGCATATTCAACACATTTTTCACACACACCATATATAATCAAAACCATTCCCCACTTTTATTTTTTTTTGATACTCTTTTGGCCATACGATCGCTTTCCTGATTTCTTTTTCTCGTTTCTAGCTGAGTTCTCTCGCCGATTTTTCATTCCCTTTCTACCTAGGGTTTTCTATTCCCACTTACCTTTTCATCTACTCTGTGCTCTTGTGTTCATCAATCAGATCCTATGCTTGGTCGCCACCACCTCTCCTAAATTGATGGACACACGACAAAGACCACTCAAGCCTAACACGAGCTCACTCTAACAAGATCACTCATCGTCGACGCGATTCCAAACTTCACAAGTCATTGCACCACCTAAGAGCCAAACTGAACACTTCTGGAAAGTTTGCAGACAAACAATGCAACTAGCACGATTGGATCCCTCAAGTCCAAGCTTTCCATAGACACATCGCAACCAAAATCCTAGCCGAGCTTAAGCTTCAATTTGACATGTTTCATCGGGAGCCCACACATAACCCAAATCCCCACAACACAAACACATATACTCCCATCCGAGCATCATGCTCTCTCACCTCTCTTATGTCCCCCCTCGAGCGAGGAATTCTTCTCATTCATTTTTTTTTTCGCAATTTTTTCATCATTTTTTTTCACATATTTACTCACACTTGCCGGCCTACGCTGAAGCTGGATGCGACTCGTGGACTCGACCACCCAATCGAGTTTGTTCCACCCATCTACCAACCCAACGCAGCGCACGACACACAGACAGCTAGCCCTATGCGAAACCGACGTCGGTTCGTGGCTTTGACCACCCGGCCAAAGTGGGTCCACCCACCTATCGGCCCACATAGGCGCGTAGCCACACTCACACATACACAAACATATACTTTTTTCATTTTCTTTTCATTCCCGCATCTCGAGAATTAGGAGACAAAAGAAAGGACTTTTTTCCCAACCATCCCAATCACGACACACACACATATAAATTCCCTGTGGACATCCCGATGAGACATATCTCCTCTCTGCTTCCACTCAAGCCAAAATTCAGCCACTAATGCTATGGTCAACCCGTCCTCGCAAAACCCGCACATACTAACCACTTTGTCGACCTGAAATCTCAAAAAGTGTCACTTTAGTTCCTAAGTGTACAACACACTTGGTCCATCCGTCCTCACATCTCAGACTCGTAATCCGCAAAGCAAACCCTAATCAGACTACAGCCGTCCTCACCGACATCCATTGCCTCATCTATTTTTTTCATCTCCAACCTCTGCCTCGCAGAGATTCCACATGATTCGACAAATGACCTGAAAAATTACCATTGCTCATTGTGCTCCTCAATGATTCAAGCCTCGTCACTAAGTCCCTTAATCCTTGTTTGTTGTGCTCAATATCACTCTGATATTGGAATAGGTCACAATCGATGCCACGGAACCGATTCCATATTTGCTCCATCTCTTTATCCTCTCTCACCCTTTTTGCAGATCCGAGGGGAATATCCTCCCTCTTCTCAACTCGAACAGTCAACTTCTCGACTTCCTCTCTAATCGATCTTTCCTCCCAAATCCTACTCATATTTTCTTCATTTAGATCATCTACCTTCTTCAACAATTCATTCTTCATTTTTTCTAACTCCGTTCCGAATGCATCCAACCTATCCAACACCGCTTTCAGCTCTTCCTCCATTTTTCCTGCTTTCGGGTCCTCTACCTGTACTCGCATCTCATCGTCTTTCCGATTCATCCACCTACCGAGCTTGCTACTCAGTTTTGCATTCTCTTTCTCTACACGTCTCACTTTCTCATCACTCTCTATTTGGGCGCTCTTCATTCTTTCTAACTCCAGATGGAACTCCTCACATGCCTTACCCGCTTGGTCACTGTATCGACGGATTATGCTTTGTACCTTCTCAATTTCATGCTCCATTCGTTCGACTCTCCTCATTAGGTCATCCTCGTCTCTTGAGAGCTCTTCTTCGATCGCAACTCCAAAGCAGCTGGCTACCATCAAGCCGGATCTCAAGTCCAAGACCACGTTTTCACTCTCAGGTCTCACAAGATCTTGCCTCCAGCTTTTGTTTACTCTTTTCCACTCCTTGTTTTCACTTTTCAACACTTGTACTTGCTTTTCCCAAGTTTCTAGGACCTCGGCCATTTTCACTTGATTTTCCTCTAATTTCTCTATTTTGATCCTCTCGTTATCTCGCTCCACATGCAACCAATTGACTTGACATTCCAAGCTCTTCACAAGTTCTACCCAGTCTCGATCATGAGATTCAGTGTCCTTGCTTTCACTTGCTCTCGCAGTCTCCGTCGACGAAGTAACTCCACCCTTGTCAACTTCCACATACAAGGAGGATAAACACCTATCAGATTGATTCGTTGTGACCTTTACGCCAGTCACCTCTTTTGAGCCACACACGTGCTCGCATAGTCTCTTTTTCCCGCAGTCCGCACATGTGGGGACAAAATCCAATGGGGAGCATACACGAGGGCAATATTTGGCTATATGCCCAATCTGCTCGCAACACCAGCATCTCACATAATTTGATATCGGGCCAAATCGCCACCCTCGGTTCGCATGATCTCTCATGGTCGAATGAGAATATATGCATCTTCTATTTCGTTCAGAATTCATTTGCCTCATGTTGGCATTCTCCTCAAAACCACAGGCTTGCCTTTGTTGGGCCATTTCTCTAATGAATATCAGAGCAAATTTGGGATCGACTTGGCTGTGCCACACGATTGGGGCACCAAGCGAACTCGTAGCACTCTCGATGAGATGTGCTAAGCCAATTCCCGGCAAACGCACCAAATGAAACAGGCTCTAACGGCCACGGAAAAAGTGGTTATACGAGACTTTATTTGTTTCAAACCCCTCGCAATCGGTTTACTTGGATTACCTAGAGCCCACAATTATCTCTCGAGGAGTTCTTCCTATGTCTATGCACTAGCTCATATGCTTCCCGGCAAACGCACCAAATGAACACTGCTCTTAAGCCCACGGAAAAAATGATTTTACAAGACTTTCTTCGGTTTAAATCCATCGGAATCGGTCTACTTGGATTACCTAGAGCTCACAATGGCTCTCGAATATCACCTATGTATATACCCGCTTCCACTCGCTTCCCTTTGGTTCTTTCCTTTTCCCCTCTTTCACATATACACGCACACCCGCATATTCTCTTACACCTATAATTTCACTCTACCTTTCTCCATAGCCCTTGATGACTTAATCAAAGCCCCCTTTCGACTCAGAACATACGAGCTAACACTCTAAGCATGAAGTCAACGAGTAAGACAATTCCTGAAAAGATCTCCGAGAATTCCCAACTTCGTGATACCCGTATTCATGTGCATCCGTTCCTAGCAAGAATATCCTCATTCTCCCATTCACACACATGCCTTCTTATACGCACACCTGCACACTCATTTACCTAGAAAAACTCAGACGCATACTCTTAGCATATGCATTTCCGAGTTCCGATCACTTGCTTGCCCTCAGCCTTTCACACCTCTCCCTAAAACCCCCTTTTCTAGACTGGCATTCAGGTTGTCTATTCGGACTGGTTATCTATGGCACATCACATATGCAGCCTCTGTACTCTACTCTAAAGGACAGCTCAGTTGGTTAAGTGCCAGTATCGATATGACCTCATTTTTCACAGGGATTTGTCATGCCCGAGGCTATTACTCCCTTCATTGCAACCCCTTTTGCTACAGCGTGCAATGGATCAATGCCTCTATAGGCCAAAGTCCCACCATATACCTTTTGTGAGTGCCACATCATAATGGCCATGCTCCCTTCACGCTACATACAGAATTACTAAAATCCCATTTCAAAAATCCTCAGAGGCCTAACTCGATGCCTTCTCCTGAAGAGCAAAAATTATTGCGCCTTATGTGCTGATGATCCGCTTGCCACAGATCAGCTCGTGTTTTTTGTGTTTTCAGCCTCAAATCCGGGATCAAAATAGTGAAACTATCTTCGGCTTCATGAGTGAACTGTGACATTGTCAGTTGAGGAGAATGTTTGTTCACTTCCAAGTGTTGCTGAAGGGCTGCATATAGGAATTGGTTCCCTTCTCACTGTTGTATTTTCCACAGAAGTTCCCATCCTTTGTGACGACATAAGCAAACATACTTGAACTAGATAGAGTAGGCTTCTTTTCGAGAAAGACATTCATCACATTCTCCCCATACGTGATGCCATAGCACTGTACATATTTATGAGGAATCTAGTGACATGAATATCCATAGACTGACCTAAATGTTCACAATTTGAATGCAGACCCTGCCAATTTCTTTGCCAAGGTTCTCAATACTTTCTTATGGTTGGCTATTTATTCTATCACGTAGCTAAATGCATGCTTGAAGAGGTAATGAAAAATAGGTTTATCAAGTTTGATTCCCTCAGCTAAAATTTACCAAAAGGAATACAAAATGTTGCTTGCTTCACCGTATTCAGCATACACTCAATCATTTAGCCCCTTGATCTGTCAGTCCCTCCTATCTCTTGCATGCTTGAACGTAATATTATTCATTCCAGCCGACTCTCTCTACCCTCATTGTTCTATACATGCTATACTCCTTCCCTGCTTCTGAGCCAGCATACGAGAACCTTCCTGTACCGACTTGGCTTTTCCAGCCACACCTTCTTCCTCATTTTGTATTCGAAGTTCTGACAACTACTTCTGACCATACTCGTGCAATATGTGCATGTTCTGTATAGTCTCTTTTGCAGCCTGTGGTTGGTCTTGCAAAGACTATTCCCTCTCCTTCAACATGACCACACATATCCACAACACGATTCTAGTTCCAATAGCAAAGATCCATCGAAGTATGCATCTACCATCCGTTCTCAAACCATGAGACAGTTGGTGTTTAAACCCACAATGGCAGAAATTCTACTAGAGTGCGGCATCAATTCTACTAGAGTGCAACAACAATTCTATTAGAGTGCAATCCACTTTCCTTCACCTACACCACTGATACAAGGTTACCAACTGCATGTCTGAACAAGGCTCCTTCTAGAAGATGAATTCTTTTTTTCTGGGCATCTTTATCAATTATCTCTCGCTTCGCTAGCTGTGTCTCCTTATTGTTCCACGGAGAATGCCTTTCATCCTCCTTCTCCTCTTTCTCTGCAGACCCTTAATCCAGCTCCTATTCCTCAGTATGAGAGAGATCTTCTAGCGCATCCCTCTTCTTCTCTGTCTCCATTCGTCCGCCTTCAGCATGTTCATGAATCCTCCAAGATGATGCTCTTCGATGATAATAGGCTGCAATATATGTTAGTAATGCTGCTTTCGAGTCGTTCTCATAATCCTCCATCCTAGAGCATTGTTCATCTTCTCTTTCTATGGCACTCAAAGCAACGACTGCTTCCTTAGCATTATGATTACTGAAAAATCACGTCACGAAAGCAGATAAGCCTATCATCCGAGAGATTAGCCAGAGACGTGGTTTTCTCGATGGGTTTCCTGCAACCAAGTTTTTCTGAATCGATGGTTTGCTGAATATTTAGAGAAGAGGTACCCTCTAGAATCAACTCCCTACTGCACTTCTCCTATTGTGTTATCAAGACCTTCTCAGAACCCTTGATGATCAAATATCCTCCAACATCAAAAGCACAATGGCCTTTTTCAGGTGAAACCTTTTCTCCACATCCCTGCAATCAATATCTCCGCATGCTTCTCATCAATTATCAAATTCATTCTGCAATACCTGAAATCAAACAAATTTCCTGCCAAATAAAACCACATTAGAGCATAAAAATCAGCCATTTTCGGAGCTAACAGTCAATTTTTTGCATCAATGTATTTTAGTCACTGACCATGGCTGAAAGTAGTGATGTATTCTGTATGTTGGTTGTTGAGGATAAGTTGGATGGTACCAACTACCCATTGTGGGCTTATATAATGCATCATGTATTGGTCGCAAAAGAACTGTGGAATATTGTGTAGGGTGTTGAGACACATCTTGTTACACCTGTGAATACAGGTGCTGGACCTGATGGAGATGGTGTCAAAGATGAGGATATTCTACAGATTCTTGTTCGTGTTGTTGTTTCTGTTGCACCTACTGTAGAGCAAATTCATTGGCATGGTAGAGATGCTCAGGCACATGCATTGATAGCTTTTTCTATCAAACGTGCTATTATTCCTCACATTCACTCTTGCAGAATAGCTAAGGATGCTTGGGATACACTTACCACATTGTATTAGGCTAGGAATGAGGCTCGTGTTGCTTACCTCTGAAAACAATTGGAAAGTGAGCACATGAATGAAGGTGATTCTATGGAAAGTTTTCTCACAAAGATCAAGGATTTGAAAGAATAGTTGATTTCTACTGATGAAGTTATACTAGATAGCTCACTTGTGCAGACAGTTCTGAATGGTCTTCTTGACTCATATCAGAGTTTTGCTTCTACTCTTCATCTGATGATGAAAGGCAATCCAAATGCCTTGTCATTTGAGGAGTTAGTCTCTGTTTTGTTGCAGGAAGACCAGTCTAGGCAGAACAGGTCTATTATGTGTGTTGCATATCAAGCTTTCCTGGCTAGTCAGAAGGGCAAAGGTAAATGGAGCTCTTCTACTAGTAAGCAAAAATCTGCAAGTGCTGCACATTTGAAGAAGGAAGATAGAGATGAGACGAAATCAGAAAAGTAGAAATTGTTTTGCAAATACTGTAAAGCAAATGATCATGTCATCAAGAGCTGTCCAAAACTGGCGGCTAAAGAGGCAAATACGAAAGAGGCCGGAATGGTTGTTGCAGAGGCCTCTACACTAAAAACAGAGTCTCCTAATCTTGTGCAGGAAGAAGAATTGGCATTTACTACTATTTGTAGTTTTGACCCACCTTCTCATGAGCAGTGCATGTCTGCAGTAGACTCACATGTTTGGTACTTTGACAGTGGGGCAACCAAACATATTACCTCGTAGCGCAGTTTCTTCTCTTCACTTGAGTCTGCCCCTACAAGGAATACTGTTACATGCACCAAAAACTCCTCCTATCCTGTTATGGGAGTTGGTAAGATCATTTTGACTACTACTGATGGTAGTCCTTTCACTTTGTCAGATGCTTTGTTTATGCCAGGGATCAAGAAAAATATGTTATCAATTTTTGGATTAGCCAAGATTGGCTTGGTTGTGAAATTTGTTGATGAGAGATGTACAGTTCATGATCTATCAAATGGTGATGTCATTATTGCTTCTCGCATTTTATGTCGTGGGTTGTATAAGCTCATAGACTATGAAAGATCTGTAAATGATTTGGCATGTGTAGTACATGATTCTCAGGCTATGTCAGATGCAAAGCTTTGGCATGTACGCTTTGGTCATTTGAATTTTGCTAATTTACTACGCCTGCAAAAATATGAAATGGTATCCTTTTTTCCCAAACTTGAGGCACCCGAAAAACATGTTTGTGAAGGCTGTATTTTGGGCAAAATGTAGCGTTCTTCCTTTCTAAAAGATGGTTCAATTCAGGCTACTCAAAAATTGCAGCTTGTACATAGTGATGTCTGTGATCCTATGTAGACACCTTCTTTTGGGAACTATCTTTACTTCATGACTTTCATCGATGATTTTTCCACGCATGCATGGATATATACATTGAAGGCAAATTCCAAAGTTGTTTATGTGCTTCAAAAAGTTTCTAGTTTTGGCTGAAAATCTGTCAGCATGTAAAATGGGCATCCTCCATTCTAATCGAGGGGGGTAATATATGTCTTCTGACTTTAATGCATTTTTGGCTGAACGTGGGATAAAACATTAGTGTATAGTGTCATATACACCTCAATAGAATGGAGTTGCTCAACAAAAGAATAGGTCACTCATGGAGGTGGCGAGGTGTATGGTCAGGAGTCATGCTTTACCACATAGTTTATGGCTTGAGGTTGTCATGTGTGTAGCATATGTACTTAACAGGTGTCCCACTAAAGCGCTGTAGTCTATCACTCCATATGAGGCTTGGCATGGTCACAAGCCATTTGTTGCTCATCTACGTGTTTTTGGTTGTCTGGCATATGCAATAGTTCATGAACAACATCGCAGAAAATTGGATGATAAAGAAGTAAAATGTATTTTTGTTGGGTACAGTTCTGAAAGTAAAGGCTATTGTTTGTATCATCCACATACTAAATGCATTCTGGTTAGCTGTGATGTTGTTTTTGTGGAAGATGCTATTCAACCATTGCTTTCATGTACTAAGGAGACATCTGTTAGCTCCAAAGACATGTATGATACTTTGCTGCCTCTTTTTACAGGTGGACAGTCTAGTGTTGGTCCTAATAAGGCAACTTCTTAGCTTTTGTAGGTTTCATACGATGATGCAGATCATCCCATTTTTGATATAGATTTACATGATGCACTTTTTGATAAGAGAGCTGATATTGAGCAGGCAAAAACTATGCCAAAATGGCTGGTGCAGACTTTGCATGATAGCAAATTAGATGCAGCTCTATGGCATTGTACTCAGTTAGGCTCTCGTAGTGCCTCTTTTGCATCAGATTGCTATGCTATGGTTGTGTCTAGTCTCTGTGATGAGCATGAGCTTGTTTCATTTGAAGAAGCACAAAATTTAGAAAACTGGATGGCTACTATGCAATGTGAATATGATGCTATAATGAAGAATGGTACTTGGTCTTTATGTGACTTGCCTCCTAGCAAGAAGGCCATTGGCACAAAGTGAGTATACAAGCTGAAGCATAAACCTAATGGAACAGTTGATAGGTATAAGGCTAGGCTTGTTGCAAAGGGTTATGCACAAGAAAGAGGCATTGATTTTGATGAAACCTTTGCTCCTAATTGCCGAATGAATACTGTCCGTAGCATCTGTGCACTTACAGCTCAACATGGTTGGAAATGTAGATCGGTTGGACATTAAAATCTGAATGGTGACTTGCATGAAGAAGTGTATGTTTTTCAGCCCCATGGCTTTGTGCAGAATGGGCATGAAAACTAGGTGTGCAGGTTAAAGAAGGCATTATATGGTTTAAAGTAAGCACCACGTGCTTGGTATGAAAAGATACATGCCTATCTGATTGCACATGGTTTTGAGAACAGTCCAACTGAAAGCACCTTATATGTCAAGCATGTTATGTAAGACAATAGTTAGGCAATATAACACAAGAGCAATAGCAGAGAAGATAACAGATATAAGAGAATCTCAATAATTTTCTACTAGCAGCAAGTACAAAGATGATGGCGTTGTCCACCCATGCGCTCTCAAGGTAGAGCTTAAATGGTGATCTAGACAACTCTAGATAGGGAGATAAAAGGTAGAGGTATGCTGGCTCAATTCGATGTCTCAGGTAGTGCAGAAGTCATGTATATATAGGATCATGGGTGGCCTTCCATGGACGGCTATACATGGGTGGTAGAGCGTGGGCGGCCACCACCCGCGTAATTGCCATACACGGATTAGACCAGTTGAACCGACCTAACAAATATAAATGATTTCTGACTCCGATAGAGAATATTCCATGGAATATTCCCTTTACCGTCACGCTGGCCCCCTTGGGCCCCCAAGCCGAGGCTGCTCACCACTGCCCCGGACCCCACAATTGGGGACCCTGGTAAGTCCCTTTCCTTACAATACCTTACATGGTCCAATATGACCTTCATCTAGCATGCAAGTTGGGATTCCCATCAATTGGGTAATGAACGCTTGGCTTCTCCTCATAATGGGGGCCTTACAAAATGTGCATACAATCATGAGGGGTAGACATTGATCATATACTAACACCCCCCCTCAATGTTTAGCGATGATAAATCAAGTAGGTCTTGGTCCTATGCCCATCTGTTGAAGATGCCTGTTGAGCTGCTCTCTTCCAAGTGGTTTAGTGAATCTGTGAGCATAATTTGCCTCCGTTGGGCAATATTCTAGCTCTACAATTTCATCTTCAATTAGCTCACGAATGTAATGGTACTATACTTCTATGTGCTTGGTGCGAGCATGAAATACTAGGTTCTTTGCAATAGACATACAACTTTGATTATCACACTTGATTACAGTCGCCATATTTGATGGAAAGCCTAGATCCGCAAGAATTCTCCTTAACCAGACTACCTCACAAGAAGCAAAACAAGCTGCTTTGTACTCTGCTTCAGTATAAGAGAGTGCGAGAGTTGGTTGCTTCCTACTTACCCAAGAGAATATTCCTGAACCAAGTGAGAAACAATATCCAAAAACAGATTTTCTAGAATCACAATCTCCAGCCCAATCTGAATCACAATATCCTTGAAGTGTATCACCTGTGGTATACAAAATACCAAAATCCAAGGTTCCTACAATGTACCTTAGAATTCGCATTCCAGCATCCCAGTGACTCTCCTTAGGTTTGTTGGAAAACCTGCTTAACACTCCAACAGCATAGCAAATGTCTGGTCTAGTGTTGCACAGAAAAATAAGACGTCCAACGAGCTTCCTATACTTCTTATCATCTACATCAGGCATGTTATCATCTATAGATAGCTTATGATTTACCTCCATAGGTGTGCTAGTTGGTTTGCAGTCCATCATTCCAAATGCCTTGAGAATTTCTTTGGCATATTTTTGTTGTGAGATGAAAATGCTATCCTTCCTTTGCCATACTTCAATTCCCAGACAAAAATGGAGTAGACCTAAGTCTGTCATTTCAAACTCAGTTCCCAAGCTGATCCGAGTTTGATTGATGAGTTCCTAATGATCTCCTGTAATGATTAAATCATCTACATATACAATGACAACAACTAGTTTGCTATCCCTTTTTGTTACATACAAGTTAGCATCAAAAGTACTTCTTTCAAAACCCATATTTTTGAAAAAATTATCTATCCATTGGTACCAAGCCCGTGGAGCTTGCTTAAGTCTATACAAAGCTTTCTTCAACCTGCAAACTTTATTTTCTGAATCGGGCACCTCAAAACCTAGTGGTTGAGATACATATACCTCCTCCTTGAGGTGACCATTCAAAAATGCAGATTTGACATCCATCTGGAAAATAGGCCAGGCCTTTTGTGCAGCTACTGCAAGTACCGTCCGAATAGTTGTCATGTGTGCTGTTGGTGCAAAAGTTTCTTGAGCATCAAATCCTTTGATCTGTGAAAAACCCTGTGCAACTAATCTTGCCTTATACTTTTCTAATGTTCCATCTGCTTTATACTTAGCTTTCCAAATCCATTTAGTACCTATTACCTTCTTCTTTGGCGGCAAGTCGACTAAATCCCATGTATCATTTTTTAGTATACTATCATACTCAGACTGCATTGCCGCTCTCCAACCTGGATCATCAAGGGCTTCTTCTATGGTGGTAGGTTCCTTTATCGAGCCCATGATATCTGCCATTAGAGCCATGTTAACAATGTGCTCTGAGCATCTTCTTTGCTCCTCTATTCTCTTTGATCTTCGTAATCCATTCAAGGATGATTCTGCTACATCTACATGTGGATTGTGATCATCAAAGAGCTGTTGTGCCCACTTGGGTAGTGGCTTACGCTATGCAGCTACAACTGGTTGGCTTTTTATTGAGGAAATTTCTCCATCAGATGTTTCCTCCTCCTCAACTTTAACCTGTCTTTTGATAGGCACAAGGTGAGATATTTCTCCGTTTAATGAGATAGTAGATTTACCTTTATCTTCTACTAAGTGTGGTCGTTCATCAAACACCACATCTCGACTGACAAAAATCTTCCTTGCCTCAGGATCCCACAACCTGTATGCTTTAGACTCTTCACTATATCCTAGGAAGACACACTTTTTGCTTTTTGAATCCAAATTTGATCTTGTTGAATCAGGAATATGTGCATAACAGAAACAACCAAAAATTCTGAAATGCAAAACTGAAGGCTTTTTACCAGAATATGCTTCTTGAGGAGTCATCCCCTTCAGTACTTTTGTGTAGCTTCGATTGAGGATATAGACTGTTGTATTGACTGCTTCTGCCCAGAATGAATCAGGCATGTCTTGAGCCTTTAACATACAACGAGCCATTTCAACTACTGTCCTGTTCCTGCACTCAACAACACCATTTTGTTGAGGTGTATGAGTTGTGGTAAGTTGCCTTTTCACACCATGCTCCTTATAGTAATTATTGAATTCTGTTGACAAGAATTCACCTCCTCTATCTATTTTGAATTTCTTCAATTTCCTTCCTGATTCATTTTCTACATACTTATGCCACGTTTTAAATTTTCAAAAGCATCAGCCTTCTCTCGAATGAAATAAACCCACATCTTTCTACTATAATCGTCGACTAACAGCAAAAATTAGAAAGATCCTCCTAAAGCAGGTGTAGACATTTTACTGCAGAGATCAGCATGTACCAACTCTAGAGGAGCTTGAGATTGATTGCTGGTCTCTCTTGGAAATGCCTTTCGTTGTTGCTTGCCCATCATACAAGTTTCACAAGGTTCCTACAACTCTGAAAATGCAGGCAAATGAGCAACCATCCCTGTTCTTTGCATCTACTTCAAAACTGCAAATCTGAGATGCCCAAATCATTGGTTCCATAACCTGCTTACATCTTTATCTTCTGTAGTAGTTAAAGCACTTAACTCATACAAGTTATCCCGTCGTATGCCTTTACCTACAACATTACCTGATGAATCCATGATTTCTGCACCATTCTTATTGAAGTGAACTTTGAGTCCACGATCTGTTATTGCAGAAACTAACAACAAATTTCTTTTAAGTGTAGGTACATAGAGGACATCGGATAACTTTTTCTCAAGGAGAAGTGATAAAAGAGATGGTTCTAGCTCCTTCGGTTGGACACTTGGAGTCATTTCCCACCACTACATTGATGGATTCCCACAGAGGCACTAGGGAACTATACCAATCCTTTTTACTAGTCATATGGCGAGAAGCTCCACTATCTAAAATCCATAGTTCATCAACACAAGCTTGAGCAGATGAGCATACCTCTTCAATAGCTACCCAAAGTTCGAGCTCTGTGTTGTTTGCAGACTCTTTGTTCTTCCACGATGATTTTACAATCCCATTCCATTCATCAACTTGCTTCTTTCTACGATCCTTGATGGCGTGGCCTTTCTTTTCACAATAGAAGCAACTTCCTGTGAACTTTTTCTTCTTTGGCTTCTTCTTTGATCCATCAGAAGAGCCTTTACCTTTTGTATTTGCTAAGAATGCAGCATCACTTGTACTTTGCCGATTCTTAAGCCGCATCTCTTCTTCTAAAATCATCGCACAAAACTCTTCAAATGTAAGGGGAGTTGGTCTTACCTGAGTGTTAAGGGTTGTTACTAATCCATCATACTTTGATGGAAGAACACGTACACATCTTTAAGCCAGCTCTTCTGGTGTTATAACAACACCAACTACAGCCAATTGATCTTGAAGATGTTTTATCCGTTTGATAAAATCTTCAGCCTTTTCAGAATCAGAATGATTTTCATTTGCCAACTGATTTTCTAAATTATGTATCCTAGTGTGGTTCTTGATCTCATATTGATGAGCCAATATGCCCCAACCCTCATGTGCTTTAGTAGTATGTTGAACTAAAGTAAGCACATAAGCACTTACACTAGTGACAATCGCACATAATGCATCAGCATTCCGCCTCTTCTAAGCTCGTTGAAGATCTGGATCTGGCTGAACCATCAATCTTGAATTTGCTAGATCCTCAACTCGTATAGGCTCTGGATCCAATCCCATCGGTCCCATGACAGTGTCAAGTAATTCATAGGGGTCCAAAATTGCAGAAATTTCAAACTTCTAGAGTGTATAGTTGGTTCCATCCAGCTTCCCTTCAGTGAATGCAGGTGGGGAAATTTGAATAGGTGCAGCATTAACATTAGCTGAAGCACCAGTACCAGTGTTCGACGATGAAGCCATCATGTAATCACTCGAATAATCTACTAATATTCTAGTCTGCTAGTAGGCTAAAATAGTGATACTTCTCAAGCTATTCGAACCTTATGGCTCTGATACCATAAGACAATAGTTACGCAATATAACACAGGAGAAATAGCAGAGAAGATAACAGATATAGGAGAATCTCAACAATTTTCTACTAGCAGCAAGTACAAAGATGATGGCGTTGTCCACTCGTGTGCTCTTAAGGTAGAGCTTAAATGGTGATCTAGACAACTCTAGATAGGGAGATACAAGGTAGAGGTATGCTGGCTCAATTCGATGTCTCAGGTAGTGCAGAAGTCATGTATATATAGGATCATGGGTGGCCTTCCATGGATGGCTATACATGGGCGATAGAGCATGTGCGGCCACCGCCCGCGTAATTTTCATACACGGCTTAGACTAGTTGAATCGACCTAACAAATATAAATGATTTTTGACTCCGATAGGGAATATTCCATGGAATATTCCCTTTCCTTACAATACCTTACATGGTCCAATATGACCTTCATCCAACATGCAAGTTGGGATTCCCATCGATTGGGTAATGCACGCTTGGCTTCTCCTCATAATGGGGGCCTTACAAAATGTGCATACAATCATGAGGGGTAGACATTGATCATATACTAACATGCTAATGATGTGCTTTTGATAATTGTGGTATATGTTGATGACATGCTGCTCACTAGTCCTCATGACATGCATATTGCTGATTTTAAGGCTGATTTGCATGCCTCATTTGAGATGTCTGATTTGGGGCATTTGCATCACTATTTTGGCATTCAGTTTATGCGAGTTGATGGTGGAATGGCTTTGTGTCAAATGAAATATATTGACACATTATTGCAACTTTTTGGCCTTGAAGACTGTAAGCCTATTGCCACTCCTATGGAGACAGGTTTACGATTGAGTCTTCATGATGCTGGAGATGCATTTGATGTTGTTCTCTATCAGAAGGCTTTTGGATGCTTGATTTACTTATGCATTACTCGGCCAGATATTCAATTTGTTGTCTCACATATGAGTAGGTTTATGCATTGCCCAGGTGTGAAGAATTGATAGGCGGTTAAGCACATCTTTTACTACTTGAGCGGTACCCAACTACTTGGATTGTTTTATCCCAAGGGGGGATCACTAACACCAGATTTGCATGATTTTTCTGACAGTGATTGGGCTGGTTGCTATGACACTCATGTGTCCACCATTGGTTTTTGCTTCATGCTTGGTAGCTCATGTATATCTTGGTTGAGCAAGAAGCAGCCTATGGTGGCCACTTCCAATTGTGAGGCTGAGTATAGGGCAGCTTTCACAGTGACTGTTGAGTGTATGTGGCTCAGACATCTTATGGCTGCTGATTTGGGTGTTGGTCAGTCTTCTGCCACCACCATCTTCACTGATAGTTAGAGCGCATTCGCAATTGTGAGGAACCTTTTGTTCCATGCTCGCACTAAGCACATTGAGGTGCATTATCATTATGTCAAGGAGAGGTTCTCTGCTGGGGAGATCAGCTTGGCATATGTGCCCACACAGGAGAACATTGCAGACCTTTTCACGAAGGCTCTGCCTAGGGAGAAGTTTGAATCTTTCTGCAAAGCTTTGGGCTTACTTCCTTTTGTGGATTGATTCCACATAGCTTGGCACTTCCTTATACATGAGTGCCAACTCCTTGTTCACCGCATCAATCCCAGGGGGGATTTGTTGATATATTTAGGTAGTGATGTGTGTGAACACTCTAGGACTGTTGGGGCACTTTTTTCCCTCTTTAGGAGGTTTTTTTCCCCCACTTGTATATATGCCTATTGCCCCAATGGGCTACTTATCTTTGTACATTCTAGTTGTAATACATTCACTATTGTGTGTTGTGCCCCAAGCTTCTTCTTCTTCCTTGTGCTATTCGCATGCTTCTGTAGACGTCTAACTCCAACAATTCAAACAATCACAATAGATTTTAAATTCCCAATCATATGCACATACACTTACACATACTATTGTGAAGTAAGAATCAATGTTGAGTCAGACAATCACAATAGATTCTAAATTCCAAATCATATGCACATACATTTACAAATACTATTTTGAAGTAAGAATCAATATTGAGTCACACAATCACAATAGAGTTTTCATTCACCGTTAGACACTCATATGCATACACATACTATCGGATGAAACTTCATATATACTATTTACTCATACATGCACATACATATACTATTGTGAAGTAAGAATAGATGTTCAGTCAAACAATCACAATAGTTTTTAACTCACAAACAAAAATATTTTTCTTTATGATTTTAATATCAAATTACATAATATTTATAGGAAGAGTTTATACCTTGTTCTTTCTACGACACATTAAGTTCGTAAAAAACAAAGTAGTTCTTATGAAACATGAGTATACTTGTATTGTTTTATAAAATATTATTCAACCAAATTTATTTCAATTGAAAAAGTATTTGATCGAGCATATTTCGATTGAAACTATTTTTTATTGGAAACTTTTTCGATTGAAAGCACGTTCGATCAAAAATTGCCAAATTACCATGCAAAAAGTATTCGAGCGTATCCGAATAAGCTGAAATGGCATTGAATAATTCAGTTATATAATAAGATCTTATCGTAAAATTCCGTAATTATTCACAAATAAATGAATTTTCTAATAACAAATAATGCAACCTAGGGTGCACCACACAAAGCTTGAATACAACTTTCATCTTGATTCTCCGATTGTGGCAACACGATAAGAAAGAAAATTCGATGGCTACTAAACAATTTCCTCACTCTAGCTTCAATACTCATATATGAAACTAAGCAGACCCCTCCTCAGAGTCGATCTCCCTTTTTTCCTGTATACTCACCTTTTTCTCATCGATTCTAAAATGGAAAAAAACTTGGATGAGGAGATTTCCATTAACTACCTCTAAATCCTATGAAATCCTTCTTCTGTGTGAAATGCTTGCCTTAGATGGATCTAACTAAGATGCCCATCCTCTCTAAATTGAATGATACCCCCAAAGAATCCATTTATCCCAAATAATGAACTGAAAGAAATCACAAGACGTGCATCCCTTTCTCCAACAAGGAAGAGTTGTGTTGTAAACATTATGCCTTCCATATACTTCCTTCAACCGCCCCAATGTTGCAACTTCTTCTTATGAAAGTCTTTCCACTATAGCAACAACCATCTCAACATTTGACTCTACCATAGAAGCCTCATCCCTTAAAGAAAGTGCCTTCTCAACAATAGTTCGTGCATCTTCAAGATTAGAGCTACTTGACCTTGCTAGGTCCTATTCTACTATTGTGAATTCATAGACCTCCCTTAAATATTCTACTAAAAGGTCATTTTCTAGACTTGGTTGTTTTTTAACAGATTCTTCTTTTGTGATGGACGTCCAGTCGAGATGATGTAGGAAGATCAAGTAGCCTCCTTGTCACGCTACACACAACCTTCCTCTTTTATTCTTCTTCCCAAATAAAAATTTTCCACACACCTATGCACTCATCCCTTCTTTAGTATTGTGCCAACATCTACCCTTCACAAGGTCATGGTTCTCAATCGACTTCCAGAATGGATTTTTTCCGCTAATGCACCAATCTTCATGCCCTCGAGTTGTGCTCCCTCTTCAAAATACTATTGGTAGTATCTTTGTGATGGAAACAGACAGCCTCACACCCTATGATATCTTAGGTTTCTACTTCTATCCCCCTCGAAAGAAAAACACCTCATGTTATACTATCCCTTTCCTTCTGAATGCTCCCAAGAGTTCTCTTTCAATCTCCAGCCTTCAATTCGACAGCATTCCCCTCCCATTCCTTCTAAATTCCATTTTCATCCCTCTATCGATCGTAGCCCCTCTTTGCATGTGGCAAATGCTTGTTGAGGTGAGTCCAATAATAGGTCAGGGGTAATAAATCACCCCCATGTCCCTTTTCCACCTCGTTTTTGGAAACACTACTGAATTGTGTCCTGTTATGCTCTAGCCTTGTTGAGATAACTCTGTCAAACACCCAAAGATGGAACCACAACATTTGCCAATGAAGAGAGTCACATGCATATGTCAATAGCCCTCTTATATATGAATATGTGTTGTTGCTTATTATGTATCTTGGTTCACAAGAAGGTGATCATTGCATTAATAATCACAGAAAAGCACATATTTGGTATAGTTAGGCTAAAGAATGTACAAAGCTAATAGTGCACATTGCATAACTTTCAAAAGGAAATTCTTTTGCCTATAAGTTTAACTTGCTTTATGCGACCCAAAAATAGCAAATGTGTTGGACATCCTTTGAAATCAGTGAAAAAGAAACTTGCAAAATGACTCTATACCATCAACTTCATTCAATGGAAGGAAAAGAAAAATTCTTTCATCCTTGACTTGATTATGCCATTAGGGTTCCTACCTCTAAAAGAAAATCAAACCCTCATAGTTTTCACAAGTTATATTAGCTTTTCCTCATTCGTACTATTAGGACTCCTTAGAGATTCTCTTGTCTTTACTTCTAACATGCATTTGGAAGAGAAGTTCCCTTAGCCTTTCTGTGTCCAAATATGTAAAAGGTGACCAAGGAGTATCACATCAAAATGATCAACTTACTTAAGCTTCATTCTCCACCCCAAGGACATGAATACCTTTTGTAGCTTCCTTCATGGAAGCAGATGCATATAGGTTGGCCATCATGACATAAGCCGCTATTTTCTTTTTATCGAGTTATAGAATATGTTCAAAATCCCATTTACCTATGTATATATTCCCCTGTTATTGACAATCAACCAATACTGTAGATTAGACTTCGATGTTGTGAGGAGTGACCCAAAACCTTTTCCACACTTTCAAATGACGCATTTAGTAAGCTATACCCAGTTATCACATGAATTTATAAGGACTACATTGAGAGAAATATGCATAAGAAGTCAAAGGGGTGATCCTGACTTTTGAGGAGGATGAAGATGCACACAGTCACCTTGATTTGTTCATAACTCAAAACCTACAACTGCAATGACTATAAAAATCCTTAGGCATGCTCAACACAGTCCCTTATTTATACTCCAATCAATAAGTTAGATAATGAGACCATATACGTAGAGCAATGATGGAGAGAAGCTTATAGACTTTACTCAATGTATTGTAACAATAGACAGAGACCAATGTAGTTATGAAAATGTATTGTAAATGTGTTGATAACTGAGATGTGATATATGGAGAGTGGAGGACTTCACAAGCTTTGAGGCAAGGGCTTGAATTATTTAAATGAGTGTGATTATCAGCTTACATCCCCATGAATAATGATCAGTGTATAAATACATTTTTTGCTCATGATTGTTTATTGAATCTACATCAATATAATCCATAATTTTAGGAGTTTATTTTGAAATTGAATTCAGATATGGTCATTGTATTTGGTTCTATGACAATGATATTCTCTCCAAATATAGTCTTTAATTTTGGCCAATATAAATTTTGACAATAATCTTATAACGTTTACAAGCATATGTACAAGATTATGCCTCAAATACCATGTGAAGTCCTAATGCATAAAATAAGCACTTAGGCTTGCTCCATGCACCATCAACTCCCCCTCAAGCTGGAGATGCTTGAGTCTTCAATCCATTGATATCTCATGGAGTCAAACTAAAGCTTTGAATCTACTTAGCTTCAGTCCATCCAATGCTTTGGTCATCTGTTGTTATTTGGGTTGCCCACATTTCCTCATGCAATGGCACCCTCTAGCCCTTATGAAAATACCTTTTTTCCTTGTATCTAGGAGATGTCCATATGAACACTCTCCTTAGCCCTTTTTTTGATATTTGCTTTAGACTATGGTTTTGATCCTCTCAAATAAAGCATCTTTTTGACACACATGTATAAAACCCACGTAGAAGTTTTCCCACGCCTATATTTCTCTCTTGAAGAGAGTGGGAGAGTGGGTTGTTGGGGAATATTTTCTAAGATTTAGAGAGATATGAGCATGTGCTCCTTTTTGACTAGTCAAAAAGAGCACATGGGAGAATGTGCCTAGCCTATATATAGAGGCTCATTTCTTGTAATGAGAGGGCTTTTAGTCGTGCTCTCATGTAAAATCCTTTCAATGGAAGAACTCTCCTTTCTCTTAAGGCTTTGTACATATGTGTATTTAGTCTTGGAGTGTGTGAGAGTGAGGTGTGTGTGGATGCTAGCATTTCCTATGTGTGTAGGTAGAGTGTTGCAATTATCTTGTATTTTACATATGTGACTAGGATCCTTGACTCCCATTGCTCCATATTTTCAAGCATGTGGCATAGCTGCGGGCTGATGGCCAATGGCTTGAACATGATGAATGGGGTGGATGAAAGGAGAGTCTTTCTTGGGCCTTCCTTCTTGCTTCCATGCAAGGTGGTGTGGGTCTTGGCTCCCAAGGGCATACTACAACAACAAATTTGGCGCCGTTGCCGGGGAGAACGGCCTTTCATCACTTGGAGTGCTCAAGAGCATGTGGTAAGATATTGATTTGCAATTTTTCTGCTTATTTACTTAGGATATGTGTGTTGGCATGGTACTTTCACCCTTCCATTGGGCCATTTGCTCCCATTTCTTGTTTTTAGTAGTGTAGTTTTAGTTCATGTTTGGATGATGCACAAAAACACCCCCTAATCCCCTTCTCTCATTCTCTATCCCATCCACACATATACACATTCACTCACTCACTTTGGCATCAACCCCATCTCTATCATTTCTGGAAACTGATGCTTGCATTAGAAAAGGGGGTGGGTAGTTTCCTATCCTTGTCCCTCCCTCTCTTCAACTATTAAAAAAAAATGGGAGTGAGAGCTTCTACGAACTCTCTTGAAATGTTTGAGGTTCCCTTAAGATTAACTCACAAAAAAAAAGTATAATTCGCATGTGTGTTGGGCCTCACTTTTATGTTGTCCGTCCTTTCATTTCATGGGTCAATTGCGCATTTAATGGCTTGGGGAAGGAGCACTAACACTCTCTCTCCTTCCATCTCTAACAAAAAAAAACCGTTGAGAGTCGTGACATCTGCATGGTAGGTAGGGAGTCTTAATTCAAAGTGACCCATTCACGCAGCTACATCAGATATGATGAATGCCTCTTTAATTAGCCATTGGCCACGTCTCTGCTGCTCCATCTCGGGCTTAATGAATCCTTTTGACGTGCATAGATGGGTGTGAGAGTAACTCTCCCTCACTTTTCCTCTCACTCTCTCATGCTGGGAGGGTGGGGGGGGCGGAGCATGCTTGCCATGCTTGGGCTTCCTCCGGGCTTGCGTCTCATGCTTGGACTTCCCCACCATCGGGGGAGGGAGGATATACAGAGCATTGGTTATTCCTTTGCGTGCGGTGAGTCCAATGGCTCCCTCTACTTTCGCCACTCTGAGACCATGGGAGTGAGCTCCATCTGGTTCGGCCTGTTCAATGTTGAAAGATACTCTAGGCGGGAGGAACGCGATCACCACTACTTCCATGGTGACAAGCTAGGAAGGTATGCACCATTTCTGCCATTGAAGGGTGTCCAAGCAGACCTTCAAGTGTCGACTGCTCTTGCTGGGGGTCATACTACTCTGTGAAGCTTTACTCTCTGCGGTATCCCTGTGTCTTCTTCTCCCCGCAAATTCTTTATTGCGGTCCGAGCTCCATTGAGCTTCCCATCTCCATTTACTGTTAGAATCGTGCTTATATCTCCATCGTCCCTTGCTGCTCGGGTTATGCTCCACCTACCTGCTCTATTCGTGTGTCTCCCCGCTCATACCATTCTATCATGGAAATGCTGCTCCTCGCCTTGGGGAACTGCTGAACACAAGGCTCTGCATCCCTAGTTTCCCCCTTGCGTTGGTGCTGCCGAAGAAACTAAATGATGACTTTACTCACTTTTGAAGATGCATTTTTTCAGATCCTCTTGTTTCTCCCTTTGTATTGGTAGCGCAGGAGTTCAGGCTCTGTGGGCATCATCACTTGCCCATCTCTTGCATGTTTTTGACTCCATAAATACTAAGAATACTATGTGGAGAAGCTTTTGCTATGTCTGAGCGTTGTTCCATTGCTCTTTTGCCATCGGTTGAAGGATCTTCCACCCTGGACCATTCACATGTGCTCAGTATTGGGGCTCCATTACATCATCAGGAGCAATTGCATGCAAGGATTATGGTAACATACTAACTATGATAATTCGGGTTGCACTAATCCTTGGGAATAGATTTTTGGGTCCCTATGGGAAAATCCCTGTGCCATCTTTTGGTACTCGGATTCTCCCATCGATCACACCCGAGGCTGTCGGGGTTATTCCCTTTACATCTAGGTGATGTACATGTTCGGAGTAGATTGAAAAAAAAAACAGGCAGGGACATGTATACCTCCATGATACCTTCGTTCTCATGGGGCTGTTTTCAATGCATGGTACTTTCACTTCCAAACCTTCAAATTGATACCAAAGCTTGATGATTCTTCCTGGATGGGTTGTTTGTAGTCTCATGTGTGTACTTGCTTGCTACACTCTATGTAGAACCAATGATTCTGCAACTATGGTTTGTATGTATTTTGTTCTCGAGAGTAAAAATTTGTATGCAAGAAACTCGAGGCACTTGTTTATGTAAATTGTTGCTTTTATGAATATTGTTACCCAAGCATTCAAGGCTGATTCACATGATTTTGGTAAGTTGCACAGGTTGTCCGTTGTGCCGATTTTCTTTCTTCGTTAGGAATGCTATGGACGAAGAGGGTGTTTTGGTTATTTGCTACAAATTGGGTGCATATATGTGTTGACCTAAAAGGATTACCCCTTTGAAACTGCTATCATGACACCAAGGTGCTACCTTGATTTGGTTTTACATCAGTTTGGTACCTTATTGAGAAGGTAATTGAGGTGCATTCATCTTGTGTGTTGAAGGATTTACCAGTTTGTACGTTTTGCCATATCCAAAATGTCCACGTTCACCTAATACCTTAGGGCTGCATGAACAGTTGCTGTAATGAAAGTTGTGCCATAAACTCATGATTGTCATAGCATTCTTAAGCCTCTGCATTTGCTATTCTCTGTTGTGCGGCTTCATAGATATTTTTTTTCTTCAGCATGATTTGGCAATTAGGCATAAACAGCCACATGGGTAGGGTTCTCTAAATCTATGGGGTGTTTTCACACGACCCTTAATGTCCTATGCTTGTTGAGGGCTTCGTTTTAGTTTTCATAAATTTTGGCAGGTGTTACTCTACAGGTTATCATGCTAACCCTGGCCACTCATCAAACTCAAATGAAAGCTAACATATCTCATTTGATACATGTGCTTATTGTTGGGTTTACTGCCAAATGTCTGTTGAGTTGCGTACTTCAAGGTATTGGTCCCATTTCTTTAGGCTTTTACCTCGTGAAAAGTGTGGCATGTTGGTATTATCTTCTTTGATGGAAAAAGCAGATGCATGAATATGTATTTACATCCCCGTTTGCATGATTTGGTATAATCACTCAAGTTTTTTTTACTTGATGTATCATTTGATATGTGGGATGTGATGGCCCTAGGATAGGGAGAGGGTCCATACCTCTAGCATTAATTGGGGGTTGAGGCTATGGGTGGTGCCATGAACGTAAGTCTTGCAAGATTTTATGACCTTTTCAGGTACATTACAGATGTGCAAAGACATGGATTATAACAAGTTGTTTGATAGTGCTAGTCATTGATTGGGTTTTGGATCGGGTTTTGGTTGATTGAACCTGGTTGAATGAACACTTTAAAAAGAACTTTGTGTTAGCACTAATTGGAGGAATGAATGCAGGATTACACTGTTTGTGAGATAACTCACATGGTTTTCACATCGTTCCTATGCTTGTAGGCACTAACAACCCACCAAATGAATCCAAATGTTTTATGCATTCTATGGTCCACATATGCTCTGTTTTATTGCAAGTGGCCACATGAGCCAAACATATTATGTTGGAAGACATTTCGCTTGGAAAGGAGCCCCACTTGTCCTTTGTAGGTTATGGACCCTTGAGTTTGTCATCTATGCTCAAAGTATGATTTGTACTATGTTATTATGAAAAGGGGAAAATCAGATGCATGTGTTAATGACAGGCATTGGGATGCTCCTTGTTTTGATTGATGTTTGGTTTCATGTGCCATATGTGCTTTTTGATTATTCCTGGAGTTGCAGGTTGAGAAACCAAGGAGTGAATACACATGTTGGATTAAAGATTGTGGAAACTTTAGGCACCTCATCTATGCATTCATCATATATATGATCTTCTTGCTTGAAGGAAAGTATGCAGGAATGTACAAGATCAGAGATTGTGACTCTTCTCCAAGGGGAAGGAGTCCCTTATGATGATCAAAGAACTTTTGGGTTACTGATTTCTTCTTTGCTGCTCTTTAAATGTGAAGCTTATCTTCAATTGCTAATTCCTCTTGACTCTGAGTATTACAGGTTTGAAACGAAGGATGATGGTGTCTTGATGTCTTATGAAGTTTTGCATCTGTCATAATCATTGGAAATGGATAAAATGCTTGTTTCCCTCAATATGCTTGTATTGGTTGCATGTGATCACTTATGTCTAAAAGGCAATTAGTAGTATCATAGGGTTGATGCGTGAATATTGTGCTAAGATTGGCTTGCTCTAGGAGTGTCTGCCCAATATTTTAGGCATAGAATCTGAAGGGTTTACCCAATTTGTTTTGATCTAGCAAAGCTACTAGAAGAGATTGTGGATTTGGACTTGTGCAGTTACAAAAGTCACAATGATATGAGTGTTGCTTAATGTTCTGTATTGACTCTCTAACAGGAATCAGGTACAATACTACAAAACTCTTGCTACATGCTCATACATCTCTCTTGATTCTACTCTTTATTCATGCACAAGGCTGTTTCTAGTAAATTCCTAGGTTGGGTGCATAATGCTTACACTTCAAAATGTTTTTCATGATGTAAGCATGCATTCTTTAAAAGATATTTGCAGGAGAATTTCTTAGACTTGAACCAAATTTAGTGTGAAGTCATAGATGAGTGATTGTTTTTTGCTAGGGAAGTAACTCTCTAGTTCCACATTCCTCATTTAAGGCTTAAATTCATTACAGGCCAACACACTTAAAACTTTAGCATTGATCCTTCTTACCTCCTATGGATGATTTGCTACTTGCCTTGCAGGAATAGTGTTGGATAAGTTGTTTTAATCTCATGAATGCTTCCAAAATGTTAGGACTCATAAGGTTGCACTATTGTCTATTCATTTTATGAAGCACATAACACTCATGTTAACTGCCTAGCTTGTTGACTAAGAGCATAGTATAAATGATGGCCGGACCTTAGGCTACATTCACCTCATGCTTTACATTGCAAAATATCACTCACTTGAAAATAATAGAGTATGAAATCATTGAGACATAAGGGATAGGCACTTATTGGGCTCCTTGTTTTTTGGGGCTATTTTTTCTTTACAGGTGCAAGAAGATTGTCATGCAGAGTTCTCTCTTGTAGTGCAAGTCTTGCAGCAATGGATGTTCCTTGAAGTGGAAACTAAAAATGGGATTACATTTTGTGGCTGGTTCTTTTCAAATACAGTCTACTTGTGTATGTTTAAATTTTAGGTATGGGAGCTTTGAGAGAAGGCACATTGGATGGAGGTTGGGCTGACTGCCCCCCAAGGGGATTGTGTCGCTCAGCATTGTTGGAATGAAGATTTGAAGGCAGACGGCTTGCTAATTCAAAAGATTTGCAGCCTTGCAAAAATTCAAACTGGAACTGCTGCATATTCTCTTAGCTTTGTCGAGGACGACAAATTCTAGGAGGAGGAGGGTGTTGTTATTTGGGTTGCCCACATTTCCTCATGCAATGGCACCCTCTAGCCCTTATGAAAATACCTTTTTTCCTTGTATCTAGGAGATGTCCATATGAACACTCTCCTTAGCCCTTTTTTTGATATTTGCTTTAGACTATGGTTTTGATCCTCTCAAATAAAGCATCTTTTTGACACACATGTATAAAACCCACGTAGAAGTTTTCCCACGCCTATATTTCTCTCTTGAAGAGAGTGGGAGAGTGGGTTGTTGGGGAATATTTTCTAAGAATTAGAGAGATATGAGCATGTGCTCCTTTTTAACTAGTCAAAAAGAGCACATGGGAGAATGTGCCTAGCCTATATATAGAGGCTCATTTCTTGTAATGAGAGGGCTTTTGGTCGTGCTCTCATGTAAAATCCTTTCAATGGAAGAACTCTCCTTTCTCTTAAGGCTTTGTACATATGTGTATTTAGTCTTGGAGTGTGTGAGAGTGAGGTGTGTGTGCATGCTAGCATTTCCTATGTGTGTAAGTAGAGTGTTGCAATTATCTTGTATTTTACATATGTGACTAGGATCCTTGACTCCCATTGCTCCATATTTTCAAGCATGTGGCATAGCTGCGGGCTGATGGCCAATGGCTTGAACATGATGGAGAATGGGGTGGATGAAAGGAGAGTCTTTCTTGGGCCTTCCTTCTTGCTTCCATGCAAGGTGGTGTGGGTCTTGGCTCCCAAGGGCATACTACAACATCATCATATCTGCATATTGTTGTTGAGTAGATACATATGAGAGTTCAATTTCCTTGCTTGTGATTTTCTCCCTAACATAATGATAGTGGACCTCAATGTGTTTGGTCCTAAAATGGTAAATTTGGATTAGATGCAAGATGTAAGGAGGTTATGTTATCCCCAAAGACATGAGTGGAAAACTTCACACCCAAATCTGAGTATAAAGTCTTAATCCACATGGCTTCCTCAGTTGCATTGCTAAACCTCTATATTCAACTTTAGACGATGAAAGAGAAATAGTTGGTTGCTTCTTGGATGACCATGAAATGAGCTTTCTACCTACAAATGTAAGTTAACGCGAGGTACTCCTCTTGTCGTCTTTTGATCCTACCCAATCTGCATCAAAGAGAAGCTTTATATTTACATCAAAGGTACAGGGATAAAATAAGCCTTCATTTATGGTTCCCTTCAGATAATTGAGTATCCTTTGAGCTACTTCCATGTGTGATTTCCTAGGCGTATGTGTGAATCAGCTCAAAACACTTACATTATAGCAAATGTCCACCCTAGTGAGTGTTGCATAATTCAAACTTCCCACCAAGATTTGATAGCTTATTATATCCTCAATTTAGTCACTTTCATGAGCACTTAGTTTTGAATTTACTTCCATGGGTGTACCTACAACCTTAGAATTCTCCATTTTGAACTTGGCTAGCATGTCCTTGATATATTTATTTTGAGTGAGATACATACCCTTCTTTGTGTACACCACTTCCAAACCAAGGAAGTATGTGAGCTATCCTAGATCAGTAATCTCACATTCATCCTTCATCTATAGCTTAATCCTCTTGATGCCTTCAACGTCATTACCTATGAGTATTATATCATCTACATTTACACAAAGCTATATGACTTCTCCATGTGTCATCTTGATAAAGAGTGAAGGATATGCTTTGCTAGCAATGAAACCCTTATCCAACAAATAGGTTACAAGCCTATTATTCCAAGCTCTTAGAGCTTGCTTTAGACCATATAAGTATTTACTTAACCAACATACATGTTCAGGGAAATGTTATTCCTCAAATCTAGGGGGTTGAGCCTTATATACCTCTTCAGATATCCATCCATTTAGAAATGCATTTTTCACATCCATTTGATAGATCTTCCAATTCTTGCTGCAATGCTCATAAGCACTCTAATTGTTGGCATCTTTGCCACAGGTGAGAAGGTATCCTCATACACAATACCTTGCGTATGAGCATACCCTTTACCCACAAGTCTAGCTTTGTAAATCTAAATGGTTCCATTAGAGTTCTTCTTCACTTTGTACATCCATCTTCATGGTTGGAGTCTTGGGTACCAATTCCCAAGTTTGATTCTCTTGAAAGGCATCAATATCTTCTTCCATAGCATTCATCCATTTTGGTTTCTTTGTTGCCTCCTCATAAGATGAGGGCTCTTCAAAGTTTAATTCCTATGCTAGATAGATAGAATGCTTAGTCACTACTAATGTATCATAGCCATACCTTTCCAACTTCTTCTTCTCCCTAATAGATCCTCTAATGGTACATTGAGAGGATTTTGCAACATCCCCCAAATGTCATAAGTTAGCCTTATCTTTAGATTTCCATGAGTTAATTTCCTTCTAGGAGTCTTGTGATCATCTTCAAAATCACTTGATGCTTTAAGTGCATGTGTACTCTTGCTTGAGAGTGTTGGAAAATCTTCTTTTCGGTCATATGATAGCTTTATCTTCTTGCAATCATTTTCAAACTATAATTTGTTCTCATCGAACATGACATCTTGGCTAGCTATAAAGCCTTTTTTGCTAGGGTTATATAGTCTATAAACTTTTTGATTTAAGTTCATATCCTGTAAAGATACATTAATCTGCCTTAGGGTTTAATTTACCTCTGATTTGAGATGGTATGTGTGCATATGCAATGCATCCAAATATCCTGCAATGGTCCAAGCTTGGTCATCTTCCATTCCAAGCTTCATAAGGGGTCGTAACATCCAAGGCTTTCGAGTGTAACCTGCTTATCAAGTATGTGGTAGTGGATACTAGCTTTTCCCACAAATAATTTGATAGTTTTTTTCATTTAACATGGATTTTGTTGCTTCAACAATGATCCTATTCCTCCTCTCTACCATTCCATTCTATTTAAATGTGGACTTGGTAGTAATCTCTCTCTTGATTCCTTTATCTTGCAAGTAGGAATCAAATTCATGGAAGAAGTATCCTCCCCCTCCATTAGACCTTGGTCTTTTTAGGGTTTTACTTGTTTGATTCTCCACAAGATCTAAATGCTTCTTAAAACATGAGAATACCTCATCCTTATGCTTCATAAGTACATAATAGGCCATTTTCTACAATCGTCTATAAATGACACATAATACCTTGATCCTGAGACCTATCGTTCTCCACTTGGTCCCCAAAAATATGTGTGGACAAGCTCTATAAGTTCTCCATGTATGTATCTTTTCTTTGTGAATGGTTGCATGTGAGATTTTCCAAATTGACATGCACTACACTTGTATATCATGTGTTGCTTTGATATATTGGGTATTCCAAGCACACTTTGATCTCAATTGATTAGGGCTCCTTCTCTAATGTGATCCAATTTTTTATGCCAAACCTCTAGCTTTGATAGGGTTTGGGTACCATAATTGAACAAAGCAAAGATCTTGGTGTCTAAAACATTTAGACTCTAAGACACCAAGCAAAGATCTTGGTGTCTCAAAGCAAATGCCATTCTAAATGCCTGAACGGATTCACCAAATTTCATCCTTGTGTTGGCTAGCTGCCTCCTTAGATGAGCTTTCCTAGCAGACTTTTTTGCGCTGATAGAGATTCTCTAACTCCAACCAAGCCAACGAGAGGTTCTGTATGACCTGATTTGAGGTATCATATGCCTTTTGACTCCCATAGCAATATATGAAAGTGCTAGTACATCCCTTAAATCCCATCTAGATTTCTCTTTTGTAGGAAGTAATACAGACTCCTAATGATGAAGTGGTTCCTTCTTCTTCACTAACCTCCTGTTGGGAAGAAATAGGAACAACATGTCATCTAGAAAATGAAGTAACTTCTTCTCCGACTTGTCTTGGCCTTGCATAAGTGCCATTGATAATATTCCATAAGTCCTTTGATACTAAAAAAATCACCATCATAAAACTCCCCATTGGATAATTAGAAAGTCTCTGCTTGTCTTCATTCTCAAGTCTAGAATCACTCATCTTGTTAAGGGTGTACTGATACCAAATGTTGGAAGTGGGGTGGGCCTCAATAACAAAATTAATCATAGGTTTATAGGATCTTCCAACACATGAACCTTAGCATACACATCTTAATACTAAAAACAAGATGAGTATGAGATATAGAGAGAGTAGACAAGATCTTTCAAAGTGTAACATTAAGCTAGGATACTTACCTACACTATCTCATATTCCAATGTCAAATCACAATGTGTGAATATGATGCAAACTGAAAATATATGAATCTAGGTAGAAATAGGAATTAGATACAAGAAATTGTGTGCCTAAGAGGTATGAAGAGTGTGTGTGTGTGTGTGAGAAGAAGGCAAATATGAACAACTTAGAATTGTTTTACAGCAGACTCGAATTCTAATTATCCTAATTCAAAAACTAGTGAATGAACAAGTGAGGATAGATGTAGATGATGGAGAGTGTTAATCTCCAAGAGAACAAGCTAATCTTGAATTTAGAGCACCTCTATATCAAGAGTAACTAAAAAACCTTCACTAATTTGGAGGCACAATAAAAATTTTGGATAAACTGTGAAGAAGAAGACTCTACAAAAAGTCTGTTGCACATATCTCTCTCATTGACTTATCAAATGTCTAACGTTTTTTATAAAACTTTGCACAAGGTGTCACCTATAGTTTGAGCACCTCCTCTAATTTAAATCACTTCAAAAGATTCAGTAGATCTTGAGAAATGAACTTAACAAGTCACCTATGTCTAAAACTGTTCTTCCGAGAAGTCGATTCAGACACCTGAAACTTCTAACGCTTGGTTCTCTCAATCTAGAACCCGTTTATGCAAATGCTTTTAGCCATAGATAGCTTACCTTCCAACTTAAAGATTGAGTACTTGCTTGCTCAAAACTTTACATTGTGGAAGGAGAACTGACTAAAACATTAACATCAAATTTTGCACATGTTTCAAAAAACAATGAACACTTCTTCACATATGAATGTTCCTACTCATAATTCTCACAGCCTATTTACAATTAGGCTCTCAAACTTTAACCATAGACTCATTAACTATGGAATTAAACATCTACAAAAGGATCTTGAAATGATCAAGCACAGAAGGAGAAAACACAGAAACATCGGGCATAATTTTTCTTCATTACTAGAGAACTTTTACATCTGGATGAGAGAGCTAATCTTCATGCTTCTCAAGAGTCTAATTACTTCTAATTCTTCTGGATTCTTGTATTTTACACTCTCTCATATTTTCCCCGACATTTTTCCTTGTATATATAGGTAAATATTTACAAGCTCCTGACTATACAAAACTATAAGTAAACTATCTTTGAATTAATGTACATATGTGTACACATCTTCATCTTTTGGATATGCACTTCCTTCATACTTCATATCTTGATCTTTTCTTCAGTCCTTGGCTTCAACTCTTCATCAAAACATCAATTGTTGATTTCCCTGCACCAACATCTCCCCCTCAATCATCAGTTGAGGTTTTCTCTATCTTCTTTATGCCTGCAATGTCTTTGAATCTTTGTAACTTTCGTCCATCCAAGCTCTTGGTTAGCATATCAGCTATCTGATCTTTTGTTGAAGTATGTATGACTTCAATCTCTTTATCCATCACTTTCTCTCTTAGAAAGTGATATTGAATTTCAATGTGTTTGGTCCTGGCATGAAAAACAGGATTAGCAGCTAGATACAATGAACTCATGTTATCTCCATGAATAGTGGGTGTACTCTGAATGATATCAAAACCCTTCATCAGAGTCTTAAGCCATATCACTTCCTTTACAGCTTCCACCATACCTTTATACTCTGCTTCTGTAGATGACAAAGCAACTGTGTGTTGCTTCTTTGAACACCATGAAATTAACTTATCTCCCACATAACACAAGTATTCATATGTTCTCCTATCATCTGGATTACCTACCCAATCTGCATCACTATATATCTTGGTGTTTGTATCTGATGTAAAACCATAATACCTTCTTTGAGTGTACCCTTAATGTACCTCAACACTCTTTGTCCTGCAAACCAATGTTCTTTCCTAGGGCAATGCATGAATTGAGATAATACTCCCACTGCATATGACAAATCAGGTCTAGTTAAAGTAGCATAATACAGACTACCAACCAAACTTTGATATAGCTTCATATCCTTGAACTCTTCTCCACCATATCTGCTCAATTTGTGATTCACCTCCATTGGAGTAGGTGCTACCCTGCAATCATTCATTTTAAACTTGATCAACAAGTTCTTCAAATACCTTTCTTGAGTTATATACACTCCATGTTGAGTGTATGAGATCTCCATGCCCAAGAAATATGACAAGTCTCCCAAGTCACTAATCTTGAACTCTTTCTCCATTTGCTTCTTTAAGCTTTGAATGCCTTTCTCATCTGTACCTGTAAGAATTATATCATCAACATATATGCACATGTAAATGAACCCATCATCACTTGCTTTAACAAGCAAGCTACTATCTGCCTTTGATACTTGGAATCCTAGTTCTTTCAAGAACTTCACAAGTCTATAATTCCATGCCCTTGGGGCCTGCTTCAAACCATACAAAGCTCTCTTGAGCTTACGTACATACTCTGGATACTTTTCATCTCTGAATCCTTGTGGTTGCTCCATGAAAACATCATCTGAAATATAACCATTTAAAAAAGCATTCTTCACATCTAATTGACATAATTTCCAACCTTTACATGCAGCAATAGCTATGAGTGTCCTGATGGTTGTCATCTTTGCCACAGGACTATAGGTCTCATCATAGTCTACACCATATGTCTGAGCAAAACCTTTCACAACAAGTCTAGCTTTATACCTAGACACACTTCCATCTGCATACCTCTTTGTCTTGTAGACTCATTTGCACCCAATGATCTTGTGACTATTTGGTGTAGGAACCAAATCCCAAGTCTCATTCTCCATCAATGCATCATACTCTTCCTGCATAGCTTTCTCCCAATTTTCCTTACCTTTTGCCTCTTCATATGTAGAAGGATCTTCATCTGCCTTTACCATATAAGCATAATCTTTGGTAGCCAAAAAAGAAGTGTCATAGCTATACCTTGTAGGTTGCCATTTGTGTCTTGTTGACCTTCTGAGTTCTCCACTTCTTGAGGTTTCTGATTCATCACATTCTGGATCAAACCTTGGCACTTCTTCTATTTCAACCTGTACTTCATTGTTCTTCTCTTCATCAAATATCTGAACCTTTCATTTACCTTTCTTTTGATCCACAATTTCTTCATCACCTACATAAATATTTATTGTACCTGCATACCAAGTACCTTGCTCATCAAATGTAACATCCTTAGGCACTAGGAATTGTTTTGTGGATGGACTCCATAACCTATATCCCATCTGCTTATCATCATATCCAATAAACACATATTTTTCAGCTTTAGGCTCCAATTTATGCCTCAATTGTGATGGCACATATGCATATGCCAAACATCCAAATACTTTGCAATGATCTAAAGTAGGTCTCTTACCCCACCATGCCTCATATGGTGTCATACCCTGCAAAGCTTTACATGGTAATCTATTGACCAAATAAGTAGCTGTATTTACAGCCTCAGCCCACAAATAATTTGGGCAATTTTTCTCCTTCATCATGGATCTTGCAAACTCAACAAGAGTTCTATTCCTCCTTTCTGCTACACCATTTTGTTGAGGAGAGTACCTACAAGTAACCTCTCTCTTTATACCTGCATTCCACAAGTAATCACTGAATTCATTAGAGAAATACTCTCCCCCTCCATCTGACCTTAGTCTCTTCAACTTATGACCTGTAATTCTCTCTGAATGCACATGATAATGTTTGAATGTATTGAATACCTCTGATTTATCTTTGATCACATATATAGTGATCCATTTGGTAGCATCATCAACATAAATCACATAAAACCTTGAACCATTGATACTGAAATCCTTTGATGGTCCCCACACATCTGTGTGTACCAATTCAAGCTTCTCGAAATACATAAAACCATGCTTGGAATAAGATTGCTTATGAGCCTTGCCTAATTGACATGCTTCACATATGTATGTCATATGTTGACCTGCAACATTAGGAAACCCAAGCACTGAACCATTGTTAACCATATCTTTGATACCTCTTTCGTTAAAATGTCCAAGCCTCTTGTGCCAAAGATCTAACTCAGAGATCTTATGTCCTCCATAAGTGAACAAGGCATGACCAACATTACCTTGGATCTTCAATGTGAACAATCTTCCTTCTTTCTTTCCTGAAACAATTTGTTTATACCCATTGCTAGGGTCTTCCACAAACACTCCTTCATTAGTGAACCTAACTTCATAACCTTTTTCAACAATTTGTCCTACACTTATCAAATTCTTAGGAATTGTAGGAACATACAAAACCTTACTCAAGAGAGTACTACCATCCTTGGCCTTCACTGATCCAATTGACTTCACATTATGCTTTGTATTGTCACCTGTTTGAACTACATGATAAGTTACCTTGTTCTCCAAATCAGTCATCAAAGCTATGTTGCCACTCAGGTGATTGCTACACCCTGAGTCAATGTAGAAGACTCTTTGGTCTTCACTTTGCCTTTCACAAGTTGCATTCATTATCAATGTTGAATCCTCCTTCTGATCTGAAGCATAATTATAATAGGTATTGTTGTATTGTTGACTTTGGAATCCTCTACCTGCATTTCTTCCAAAGTAACCTCTACTACCTCTACCTCTGAAATTACCTCTTTGATTCCTGCCACCTCTTCCTCTTGAATTAAAATTCTGATTATATCCACCATTACTCTGAGTATTATGCCAACAATCATTAGCTAAGTGATTTGTCTTACCACAAATCTAGCAAGATTTAACTCCATCTTTATTACTCCTACCTCTTCCTCTACCTTTGCCACCTCCTCTTCCTCTTAAGAAGTTGGCTTGGCTAGTTGTACCTTCATCTTCATTTGCTTGTTGCTTTCCTTTGATATTCTTCTTCTTATCCTTTGAATACATTGCTTGACCTGCACTCTTATCACTTTCACCTTTGACATCCTGCTCAAAGGTTAGCATATGTCCTAGCAACTGATTTAGATCAGGAGTGAAATGATCAAGTGATAATTCAGTAGACAAAATGAATGGCTTCCATTTGTCATCACCTCTCAAACCTGTAAGGATTTCCCTTACCAATTTATCCTCCTCAATGTCTTCATCAACTGCTCCTAATGCATGTGCAATGTCCTTCATCCTTGTTACATAATCTGAGATGGATTGAGAGGCCTTCTTCTTGAATGTAGTAAATTCTGCCCACAAGGATGCCTTCCTTGACTTTGTGGTGTTTTGGAAATGCTCCTCCAAAGCATTCCATATATCACTTGCACTTTCAAGACCTCTAATGTGAGGTAGCAAGTAATCATTAACTGCCATGTAAATAATGCTCCTAGCTTGAGCATCTTTCTTCATCCAAGTCTTCAAATTTGATAATTCCTCCCCAGTTGAAACACTAGGATCTCTGAACTGATGCTTTTCTTCTTCACCTGTGATGTATCCTATCAAATCTCTGCTCATAAGGTGAGCTTCCATCCTCATTGACCATGCTGGATAGTTCTCTCTATCCAACTTCTCTATTTGAAGAGAGTCTCCCATCCTTTCTTCACCTGTGTATTGAATTCTTCAAAATTTATGAGTAATAGATGTACCTTTACTTCGAATGATACTCCTTTTGTCTTCCTTGATGTTGTATGGCCTCCTTCTCAATCTTTGCTCTCAAGCTTTCACCTTCTGAATCTTTAATTGTTGAATTCTTTATGTCTGCAGCAGTAGGGGTCCTCCTTCCTTCAATTTTGATACTTCCTCCTCTGATACCACTGATGGAGAGTGTTAATCTCCAAGAGAACAAGCTACTCTTGAATTTAGAGCACCTCTATATCAAGAGTAACTAGAAAACCTTCACTAATTTGGAGGCACAATAAAAATTTTGGATAAACTATGAAGAAAAATCATTGACTTGAAAAATGTGTAAAGTTTTTTATAAAACTTTGCAGAAGGTGTTGCCTATAGTTTGCGCACTTCCTCCAAGTTAAATCACTTCAAAAGATTTAGTAGATCTTGAGAAATGAACTTAACAAGTCACCTATGTCTAAAAATGTTCTTCTGGGAAGTCGATTCAGAAACCTGAAACTTCTAACACTTGGTTCTCTCAATCTAGAAGCCATTTATGCAAATGCTTTTAGCCATAGATAGCTTACCTTCCAACTTAAATATTGAGTACTTTCTTGCTCAAAACTTTACATTGTGGAAGGAGAATTGACCAAAACATTAACATCAAATTTTGCGCTTGTTTTGGAAAACAGTAAACACTTCTTCACATATGAATGTTCCTACTCATAATTCTCACAGCCTCTTTACAATTAGGCTCTCAAACTTTAACCATAGACTCATTAACTATGGAATTAGACATCTACAAAAGGATTCTTGAGATGATCAAGCACAGAAGGAGAAAACATAGAAACATCGGGCGTAATTTTTCTTCATTACTAGAGAACTTTTACATCTGGATGAGAGAGCTAATCTTCATGCTTCTCAAGAGTTCAATTACTTCTAATTCTTCTGGATTCTTGTATTCTACACTCTCTCATATTTTCCCTGACATTTTTCCTTGTATATATAGGTAAATATTTACAAGCTCTTGACTATACAAAAGTATAAGTAAACTATCTCTAAATTAATGTACATATGTGTACACATCTTCATCTTCTGGATATGCACTTCCTTCATACTTCATATCTTGAAATTTTCTTCAGTCCTTGGCTTCAACTCTTCATCAAAACATCAATTGTTGATTGCCCTGCACCAGCAGTAGACTTGTTACTCAGAGTATGTTGGCTGACGTGAAATCCTCCATATAATTACAAGAGTAGATCACACCTCCTCCAAGTGTGTAAGAACACTTCCTCCAAGATGACCTCCTCCTTGTGTTGAGCTAATGCTCTAGATTGAGCATGAGAAGATGCTCAAATAATGGCCCTTAGCCCTACATTTATAGCATTGGCTGCTCTCCACAACTTGATTCATCATAAAAGCAAAGACAACACGATGACCATCAATGTCACTAATTTTAGGTATCAAAAATCACTAAAAAACTATGTCGTAAAAAGCTCCACCAAAATAATATTTCGTGTTGCACCTTTGCTATTGCCAGGGATCAAACTTAGGTCCTTAATTTAGGATTGTTTTGTTGTATCCATGATGTCACACCATTATCTTGAACAAATGATATGATGGCCATACCGACATTGTATCCAACAATCCCCCCTTCAATGTCACATTGGTACAAGGTTCAATAGCCTGCAAAACTTCTAATGTGTGCAAATATCTCTTTACCGATTTCCACTAAATCTTGAGCTGACTATGCATGAACCTGGATACTTGAGAAACTGCAAACTAAATGTCCTAATGTGTATTACATAGATATATCAAGTAACCAACTGCTTGACTATATAATGTAGCATCAAATGGTTCTGAATCTACTTTCAACTGTAATGACACATTGACATCCATAGGTGTTTGCATAGGCTTGGAATATATCATCTCAAACCTTTCCAATAACTTCTCATTGTATTTCTATTGTGTCATGTAGATACACTCATCTTTGTATATGAATTCAATCCTAAGATAATAACATAAAATACCTAAGTTATTTACATCAAATGTATGCTTAAGTTGTGCTTTAAAATATTGAAGGTCTGAATCCTTGGGGCCTGTGATAACCGTATCACTTTGTAGTGCATCTTGAACACTAGTTGGTTCATTCTCAACTGAAGGAAGAGCTAAAATATAATGAATCTCAAAATGTTCTGCATAATTTACCTAGTCTGTTTGGTGTCTCCTTGTTTGACATCTAGTTCTTCTAGTGTATTCCTTTATACCACTGTCCTTCAGGGTTTGATACAAGCACTTTGGCATATCCTTGAAAAGTTGTGGAATCCTTTTTGGTTCTTCAATATCTCTTTCTTTGCAACTCTAGAACCTTTTTTAACTTCATAAGTGAGAATAGATACTGATTAAGGTTCATCACCCCCCTTGTATGGCTGAATGTAAGAATCCAAATTCCTTCTAAAAATTGCATAGTCATCTTCTTTTATGAATTCTAGAATCTCTTCCTTTTATCATAAATATGACTTTCTACAATATATGCATTGCATGAGAGTAGGATATCACCTGTATCTTGAACATAGAATCTGTATCCCTTGCTTTCAATTGCATAACCAATAAAAATGGTTGTAATGGCTTCTACATCAAGCTTATCATGATCCTTCTTCTCAATGTGAACATAAGCTGAGAAACCAAAAACTTTGAAGTAACTCACATTGGGCTTCTTCCCATAATAAGCTTCATAAGGTGTGATAACCTTTAAAGCTTTTGTGGAAGACCTATTCACAATACAATTAGCTATATGTACTGCATCAAACCAAAACTTAGGAGAAAGCTTTTTGGATGATATCATACTATGCATCACCTCAACAAGTATCCTATTCTTTCTCTCTACAACACCATTCTCGTCTGGCATATAAGCAATATTTAGTTGATGGGAGATACATTTGTCTTCAAGAAGAGACTTAAAGTCTTTTGACATGTACTCTTATCCTCTATCACTTCTTAGAATATAGATCTTTTGACTTACTTTCATTTTCAACCATAGCTAAGAACTTCTTAAAAGTAGGAAAAAACTTTGACTTCATTTTAAGACCATAAAACCTCAAATATCTTGAGAAATCATCAATAAACGTAACAAATTACTTGAAACCTTGAATAGAATCTGTTCTCATTGGACCATTCACATTTGAATGTATGATCTAAAACTTCATTGTGGATCTGATATATCCATGCTTCTTGAAAGGTAGTTTGTGAAGCTTTCCTTCAAGACATCCTTCACATGAATTTTCATCATCTAGTAAAGCAAAAGTAGGCAAACTCTCCACCATACCTTGATCTTTGATATGCTTGAGAGTTGTGTAACTCATATGGCCAAACCTAGCATTCCATAATTTCATGTTCTCTGTAGGAGTATTAGACCTAGCAACTTTAGCGTGTCTAATTTTGGATAGCACAAACATGCCACTTTTTTTTTCACCTTGAAGTAGACAATGCTCCTCATCAGGTGAGAGGATCTGACATGAATATTTCTTAAAAACAACTTTATAACCATCTGAAAAGAAAGTAGAGATAGAGAGCAAACTCCTCTTCATTTTTGGTACCTAAAGAACATCGAAAATTGTGACTTAAGGTATACTTCTCCAACACCTACAACATCCAAATCATGACCATCAGCAATGATCACTCTTCTATCTGAAGAGTTAAAAAGAGAAGAAAATAGCTTTTTGCAATGTGTCATATGCTTAGTAGCTCCATAATAAAGAATTCAAGGATTATCTAAGATTGCATTTAATGCTTCTTGATCAAAAGCTACTTCTTGAAAATCCTTGTTCTTCATTCTGTTATGAAATGACCTGGTTTCTTACAATAATGACATACTCCTTTTCTTTGGCATTCAAAGGAAGGATTAGGGGAAGGAGTCGATGACTTATGATTAGAAGACTTACTTTCCTTCTTGGATTGTTGACTCTTCTTCTCCTTCTTTGTCTCCTTCTTCTTCTTTCCCTTTTCCAATGATAACATGGCCTTATCATTCTCTTCCATACCTTTTTGTTGATCTTCATCTTGAACTAATTGGAACTATAGCTCTTCAAATCAAATTTCTATAGTGTATAAATACACTTTTGCTCATGATTGTTGGTTGATTCTACCTAAAATTAGTCCATAGTTTTAGGATTCTTTTTTGAATAATTCAAATATGCTCATGGCATTTGGTTCTCAATATGACCACAATATTCCCTCCAAATATCCTCTTTACTTTGACCAAGATAAATTCTGACAATAACCTAAGAAATCATTCAATGTATACATGCATATGTACAAAACTATGCCTCCAATACCATGTGAAGTTCTACTGCATAAAACAAGCACTTAGGCTTGATCCATGCAACAACAAATGTTATTAGACTATGGGATCTCTTGAAACACTCTCACTGCCTTGTCAATGTGATCTACACATCCAAAAAGGTCAAATATGCACGTGTAATGTTCCAAATTGGGCTTAAAACAAAACCTGTTGGTAAGCAAGGAAAAGTACATGTGCCCTTCATCTACTTGCACTGACTGACTATAATCATTTAGTAAACTTGAAAATATTTTATGGCCAGAGGAAATACCCTCCTCTTGCATCTTCTCAAAGCATTGAAAAGCCTTTTCATGGGGCCCATGTTCAGCATTCCCTTGGATAAGTGTAGTCCATAAAATTATGTCCCTATATGGTACATTACTAAAGAGTTCATATTCTTGTGTAGTGTAAGACAAGCACATTTGATTGTTGTTTATCAGTGTCGAAAAACATCTCTCTTTTGAAAAACACCCACAATAAAAAATTTACTCTACAAAGTGGACACATGTTAGTATACAAAAATCAACAATTGTTTCATCTAACATAATTCCCTCCATTTATTTGCAATGTCACAATCGACGAGCAATTCAAAAGCCCTATTAAGGTATGAACATTGGTTAGCAACATAATCATTCTCCATTCCTTCCATATGTCCTTCAAAAGAGCCCTCATTTTTACTTGTCACTCATTCAAAATATATCTTTTCATAGAGATATGTAAAAACACATATAATTCAGTCATTCACGAAATGAGATCAAGCCAGACCAAAAATAGACATATATCATGCTCTCTTCTCATGCATCATGCACATTCTCATTCATGCATTTGTCTTTCATCACACCATCCAAGTAAAAAAACATGCATCAATACACTCATTTAAAAACATTCATTATTCCACTGATAACATCATGCCACACATGCTTGTGTTCCACTCCTTTGCTCCCCATATGATGCTCTCATGTAATCAAAAAACAAGAACAATGTATGCAAAATACCTAAATCCAAACTATAATTCTTTCAATAGACACATTAGCATTATATTTGACTCAAAAGTGTTCTCAAAATAAAATGCAACCATTCCCAAAATGCACGTGCTCACTCTCTCTCAGATCTAGTCCAATAAGACATATCTACACCTAAGACTAGGAACTCCTAAACTTCCTTCCTTTCTCCACCTTTGGGAAGCGTTTCACATTGAATATGTATCAATATGAGAGTGAGTTCTTTAGAAGAGGCTCACACTAGTAACCACCCTTTGACAATGAACAAACTTGTGAAATAGGCAATGACACATAAGCTTGTCAAAATCAAGTTTCCTATAGACAAATAGTGACTACAATCTTTGAAAGTGATGGCTTCAATTTGATTGATCTTCTAAGAAGCATCATCCCAATGCATCCACACATGCATAAACACATCCCATGCGGGCAATCGCCACCCTATGCTCTCTTCTCTCCCCCTAACGAGTGGGAATTTTCCCCTTTTTTTGTTTTGTCTTTTTCATCTACAAGTTGGCCTATGTTGCAATTGGATGCGACTTGTGGCTACAACCACCAAGCTAAGTTCGTTCCACCCATCTACCAACACAACATAGTGCTCAACACACACGAACAATGGAACAATATAAATCACGTACACAAGCTAGCCCATACCAAAGTTGGGTGTGGCTTGTGGTCTTGACCACTTGGCCAAGATGGCTTCACCCACCTACCAAATTGATATGACACATAGCCAAAGCATATATATGGACATCATGATCCAAGTCTATGGTGAAGTTAGCTATAGTGTGTGGTCCTAACCACTTGGCTAGGATGACTCCACCCACCTATTATCCCACCTTAACACATTGGCACATGTTGGAGAAACAATCACTAATTGGACATATATTTGAGGGTCAAAGCTTTAGAAGAAAATCACAAGCCTATTGTTGCAAAGCTAAAGAGAGCACAAAGCAGAGAAAATGACGGGCCCTAAAATTTTTCCGATTTGGACATCATATTTTGTATCATAACCACTCTTGTAATATATTTTCCTTTGTAAATGCACTAGAGGAGTCCTCTAGATGCATCCCCACAGAAGATTAGAGATCTACCCATGTAAAATAGTAGGAAATTAATCTTTTAGTGAATAAAGTGTCGGTCTCTTGTGTGAAAGGACCAAACTTAGGGCTCATGTATATAAGTCACTTTGTGACTCTTTGTAAAAAACTTCTTGCCATTGTGAAGAAAGAGCTCTTCAAATTTTCGAGTTTGCCTCTTTCATGCTGATTTTGATCTTCATTTCGCTCTTGTATGTGTGTGTTATGCTTGTAATGCATGTGTAGGACTGTTGTCTACCCCTTCCCCTTGGTTTTGAGCTGCTGTAGTGCGTGCGCAAGGTAGGAGAAGTTGTGGCGCGGGTATTTGTGATTCCCGTCATTCATTGTTTTTGCCATAACTTGAAGCAGAGTGGTCAGAATTGAGTGAAACCACTACCGTTGGATGCGTCTCGTCGAGAGCTTTGAAACGAGTACCCTATTGCCTATATTCAGAGTTCTGGGCTGGGAGAAAACCTCAAAATACTAAAAACTGCTATAAGAGGCTTGCGGCAAACACTTTCAGTATTTCAGCGAGTGTGAGAGGTAGTAGTCTTTTCTCATGCATGTTAGCTAAACCACTTCATTTCCCATCACGTGTGCACACGTCTTCATACACTTGGTACGTCGCTCCTTAGGATTGACAATTAGATGTGTGTTAAAGTACCCACTATATGCACTTGTGTGGCAATTGAGGTATAGTCTCATTGGCACAAGTCCTTGAGTCGTCTCGGCTCAAGTACACACGTTTTTGGCGCCGTTGCCGGGGAACACTCAACCAAGGTGCCTTCGTGATGGTTATAGATCGAGTGTGATAGAATCGTACTTGTAGAGGTAAAATTGTCCTGTGGCAAGTAGTCAGTCACTTCAGCACTTGTTACTTCACATCTCCGAGGTGTGTGTGATAAGTTTTAGGTTTAGGTTTAGGAGGAGGGAAGAGAAGGAGGAGTTAGGGTTAGGTTAGAGGAAGAGGATTAGTGAGGATAGGAGAAGTAGGAGTACACAAAAATCATCAAAAAAATACCCAAAAAATCACCAAAAATTAGCAAAATTCAAGTTCTGTTAAAAAAAGTATAAAAACCAAAAAAATTAGACTCATTTGATACTTGCTGGAGTTCTGGTATCGTGGACGGCAGCGATCGGATGCTTGCAGTATCGTGCAGAGCGGGCCTTCAGAGCTGGTGTGAGAGTTCAAGGAGCAAGCAAGAGTAGATAGAGGTGAGATTTTAACAAGAACATTTACATAAAACTCTCTAAACATGCATAAACACATGATTAAGGGCATGCGCAGTATCGCGGGGGGGGGGGGGGGGGGGGGGGGGAACTGATATCAAAGCAAATTTTTTGTGTGATACAGAGGCCTAGGAGTGAAGAGGGGAGTAAGGAGAGCAAGGGGGCATAAAAATTTTGAAAAAAATCTTGCATTTTGGCTTGAGTATCGCGATCGGTTGAGGTTTGGTATCGCGATACCAAAACTCCCTTGTATCGCGATACTCGCCGAAGTATCGTATCGCTTGATACCTGACTTGGTATCGCGATACCATTTTGGTATCGTGACCCAGAGTTGGTATCGCGATCGTAGATTTTCTGTGGTATCGAATCGTCGGGTATCAGTCTTAGTATTGCGATACCGTTGTGGTATCGTGTCGCTAAGTTGGTATCGCGATCGCTCTTACTGCAGTGGTATCGTATCGTCTCCGACCGAAGACTGTATCGCGATACCATCTTGAGATCGTATCGCCTTGGGTCTCAAGTATCGTATCGTTGACCCTGGTAAGTATCGTATCGTATCACTTGGCATTTGGTATCGCGACACCACTCCAATATCGTATGGCTGGTCACTTGGTTAGTATCGCGATACCATCATAAGTATCGTATCGTCTGGGTACTGTGGTATCGTATCGTGTGAATCGTGGTATCGTATCGTCTGCTTCCAAAGTAGTATCGCGATACCATAGTGGTATCGTATCGCTTCTGTGCCTGGTATCGTATCGTGAGCATAGTCTCGTATCGTATCATGAGGTGGTCCAGTATCGTATCGCCTAGAATTTTGGTATCGTATCGTCTTGGTGTTTGGTATCGTATCGCGGTCAAAGCAGTGTCGCCGAGAGCAGTATCGTCAGGAAGTGGTATCATCCAGATTGACCCTTTCCTTTGTCAAGACACTTTAAGTTATAAGGAGAGCCACCCAAGGAGAACCTGTGGGACATAGAGAGAGACTTGGGGAAGTGAATGAACCTGAGATCCGGAAGAACCCTAGGAAGCCGAAGAAGTGTAATCTCTTCTGTAGGTAGTGTAGCAGAGCCAAGTAACCGTTCACATTATTCTGAGACCTCTAGTGAGTCAGAGGAAGAAATTCCCATGGCTTCGGAGGATATGCAGAACACAGTACCCATGATTGGCATGATGTCAATCATTGAGGGAGAGTACAGAACCTCTTTGGAGTATGTGAACACCAACCACAATGAGGTCCCCATTTATCTGGATGGTCTAAACAGATCTGTGGCCAGGTTAAAGAAAGCGTCAGAGGCCTACATAGTGCCTAGACCAGCAGTCAAGTACGTAGGAGGACTTTACATGGACAAAAGAGATATCCAATATGTTGTCACAGAACACCTAGAGAACATTAATGAAGTTGGTGAAGAAAATAATGCTTCAAACTTAAATGGAGGAGGGAATGAAGAGCAAGTAACCACACCTAGAGGAAGATCTACAGTCGCAAGGATATGGAGAGGAGATCTAATCCCCCAAGATGACACCTTAATGGATGTATATTTGATCAATGGGATGGAGCATCTCCTTAGAGCACATTTCTCAATTTGGGAAGCTGCTCCTAATCCAGTCACCATTTATGAGTTGCAGGATCCTGATTTTTCCACCATTATCACATATCTGGATAAAAATCAAAGAAGATATTGGCCCATAACAGAGGCGAAAAGAGCTGAGTTGAAATACCAGAACATCCCAGTGTTCCCACCTAGGGACCAAGCCACTACTTCAAGAAGCCCACTAGGAACGTCCCATAATGATTCATACCAACAGTCGGGCCAGACACAACAAACACAACAAACGCAACAAACCCAAATCCCCTTCAGACCTCCTGCACAGTTCGCAATGCCTGTAAATAACCCTAACTACCGACCTCAACCAACTATTGACCCCAGACATGGAATTCATGCTCCAGTCAGACCGCCGGTAGTAAGAGGACCAGGCATACCAATAGGAAGACCTATTTTCCCAGTGATGCCTAGACCACCCGAAGCAGGAAGACGACTAAGGCCAATCCAAGTTGCCAAATGCATGAGAAATCACTATGATGGCTCTAGCGAACCTTACAATCATATAGCGGAATTTAAACAAGTAATCAGAGCCGAACAGGTAGAAGACTTTTTGATTCAATATGAGTCCTTTGGCCTTACACTGTCAGACACTCCGCTAGCATGGTTTCAGCCATTGGACCCTAATACCTTTCAGAACATGGAGCAAGTATACCAAGAAATGATTGAGGAATTTACTAAATCAGGAATTAAAAACAATTCTTCATCATTAATCCATAGCTTCAAGCAAGTCCCTACCGAGTCAGTGAGATTGGCGGCCAGAAGATTCAAGCAATACGTAGACAGATGCCCAGTGGAAGAGTGTTGACCTAAGCTTCAACTTAGGGACTTGCGGAGAAAGAGACTGTACCTCAATCCCCTCACAAGTGCATATAGTGGGGATACACGCTTTTAATTTATCAATCCGAAGAGTATACTAACCTAGCCGAGTGTATGAAGACATGCAAATGCGTAATGGTCAATGCAAACGTATTACTCAAAAGTGAAAATGAGGAAATCACTTATCCTAACAAGCTTCAACTGTAGGTCAAGACGAAACGATACTTGGTGCAGCAGCCGTCAGTATTTTGGACTTTTCTCCTAGCTCCGAGCTCCAAACATAGCGAATAGCATATGCGTTTCGAAGCTCTCGAGAAGACGCATCCGATGGCAGTGGTTTGACTTAATTCTGACACTCCTACTTCAAGTTATGACAGAAATACTGAGTCGCGGGAATACTTTCCTACACTTCAGCACCTCCTACACCTCGTACACACCTCTCCTACAGCAAAGAAACACTCTCAAGGATAGATCACACTCACAAGCACTCTTTCCAAGCAATACACATGCATACAAGCTCACGAAGAAGAAGATGAAGAGGGAAGAAGACACAAATTCGAATTTCTGTGCTCTCTCTTCTCACAATGGCAAAAAGTCTCTTACAAAGAGTCACATTTGACTTATATACTAGTGCCCTAAAAATGGTCCTTTCACACAAGTGACCGGCACTTTATTCACTAAGAGCTAATTTCCTACTATTTTACATGGGTAAGCTTCTATTCTTCTGTGGGAATGCATCTAGAGGACTCCTCTAGTGCCTTTACAAGGGAAATATATTACAAAAATGAATATGTTACAAAAATATCTGGTCCAAATCGGAAAAATTTTGGGGCCCGTCTTTTTCTCTGCTTTGTGCGCTCTTTGGCTCTGCAACACTCTCCCCCTCTTCGCCTCTGTCGTCCCTTGACAGACTTCGCTTCCTTTGACAGACTTTGCTTCGCGAACGCGTCCCGTGGGTAGTGTTGTCTACTTCTTGATCTTGCATTACGTTTTAGAGGCGCTTCAGCTTTTCCACTGCACGCTCCCCTTGGTCAGTGTTGTCTGCAGTTAAACAGACATGCAGATTCGATGGCCTTCTTGATTCAAGCTCTACAACTCGAGAGCCTGATGTAGTTGTCTTGCCTGTTGACTTGGGTTGCCACGCACGCCACCAGTGACTAGGAATGTGCTATTCTTAGTCACCCTCTTCAACTTTTCAACCTCTACCCCTTTCTAACTTTTGGTCCTACTCTGATGTTTGAAAAATCCACTCCTCTGGACCCCGGGGTTTAGCTTTGTAGCCTGGTGCGTGCCCCTGCGGGGCTCTGTGCAGAGATGGGTGTTGCGCCCCTGCGGGGCTTCCTGCAGAGATGTATCTTTACATTTGTCTGATCTTCAAATTTGCCTTTTAGTGAAGCTGTTTCTTTCGTTGCTTTCTCTTTTTCCTCTTTTTACTCGTCTCGCCCTCAACACTGCCCCCCTCCTGAACTCTGTCGTCCCCGACAGGCTTTGATAAGCGTCGGGCATATGTTCTGTATACTTGTTGCTCTGTGTCATTTAGCAGATTGGCTTCACGTATCATGATCTGTTTCCATTGTTCAGCTTTGACTCCATCGTTTGGCGGCTGTCTATGATCTGCGAAGAAGCTTAATTCATATGCCACAAGTCTGGCATTCAGATTTGATGACATCTTCAAAAATACCTCTGAATCTATTTCAAAAAATCCTGTAAAAAATGCTTCTTCAAATATTTGCATGTATGGGCTTGGCAAAAACATGAGTCTAGAATAATATGCCATTATTGTGGGGCGGCTCGGCATTACTGATAGATCGAAGATAAGTATATCGGTGCCTTGATTAATGCCGATGAAGTTCAGAAATGTATATGCCGCATGTTTGAAAACCTTCAGAACTGTAAGTAGCATGCCAAGTATTTTATTTGTCATCTTAACTGCTAAATCTGGTACAGTCGCATAGTTTTGTAGCCAAAATTCTATGGTTTTGATCATATAATCCTCGGTTGGCAAATAATTATGTGGCGGGCTAGGTAACATCGGATAGTTTAGCCACTGTTTATTAATAGTGCCGCTGCGTTGTAAAGCCAAAAATTCTGTTGCAACCCTTCTGCGTGGTATGGGACAAAACAAAGGGTTTACCTGTAATAAATAAGGTGCGGCCTCCCAGTGCACCCGTAGTGTGGGATGTTTCTCCAAAAACTTTCTCCTCCACACTGGCTGTGCAGCTTCAAACTCTGCTTGAGTGTACGTGAATGTGTCATTCTTGAAATTAAGCTGCTGATCCGGACTTTTGTGTGTAACCTTCTTTATATATTGCCTTGTTTTCTCTTTCAACAGTCCATATGGAATGTTGAAAGGCTTGATGATCTTCTCCAAGTCTTTTCCTTTGATTTTGGCTTCCTTCATGACCTTGATGACTTCATTCTCAAAACTTTCCGTCAATCGGGACACCACTAGTGCCCGTTCCTTCTGACTTATTTCTGCAGTGTATGGCATTGGATGATCATCATGCATATCCGCCATCTGCTCATGCATTGGAGAATGATAGATCGGCTGAGATAGAGGGCTTACCTCTACCTCGTCAGTAGGATGTTCTCTTTCTGGCACTACTGATGTCCCGATCGGTTCTGTGTCTTTCTTCTTATACTTTAGCTCCTCAATGCATTCGTCTTTTTCCTTTATCTGCTGTATGGCTTCACCGAGTTTCTCTTTAGTGGCTAGGAGTTCCTTACCTATGTCGGCTACATGATCCATGTTTTCACTGTAGCTCTGTACCAGTTTGGCCTGTGCTGAATTCAGCTGCCTTTTGAGTTCATTTATTTCCTGATTGTGCTTAAGTTCTGCCTCTTCTCTTGCTGCGCGCTCTTGTTTTAGTAAAGCTTCATACTGTGCGAGTTGATCTCTTAAGTCATCTTCTTTACTTCCAGTTAATTCCAGTTGCTTTATTGGTTGGTCATATAACAATGATTTCATCAATTCTTTGTTTCTGTTCCGTAAAGTGTCATTCTCGTCCAGATATAATTTTAGTTGTGTTTCTAGTAGAGTGCTTCTGGTTTTCATTCTGTCTTTCTCTGCTACCGTAGCATCATATAATTTCTGCATGTCTTCGAGCTGTTTTTGCAGTTGGTGATGCTGAGTGCTTAATGATTCATACTGCGTTTGTGATTCTAGCAACTCCGTGCTTTTGGTGGCTATTTCTTTTCGTACCTGAATCAGTTGTGCAGACAATTGTTCACTCATAACTTGAAACTGGTTCTTTGCTTTCATGGCTTTGTCATAATCTGCATCTATGTCCATCATTTGCTGTTGCGTATCCATAGCTGTCTGGATCATTTGCTTCACTACCGGCTTCAGTTGAGTCACATCCACATTGAGCCAAGTTTTCGGTATTGAAGGTTCTGCTCCGGTAGTCACGTCTTTGCCTTGAGCAATGTGTAAAGTGGTATCATGGGGCTGCCTGATTTGAAGCTGTATCCGTGGCTCAGCCCTCATGTTTTCATCCTGTGCTTGAGGTGTGTCATCAGGCACCTCGATTATTGTTTGTTCTTTTTGTGGGATCCCTCCCGCATCCATATTCTTTGGGGTTGGTTCTTCCTCTTTAATAGGTATCTTGACATGTGTAACCCCAGTAGTTGTGTCTTCCTTGATACTTACTTTGGTAGTGTCATTCAATTGAATGACATGCTCCTGTTCCTGAGCATCATCCACCTTCTTTTCTTTTTCCTTCTGGCTGTCTGGTGTTACTTCCATTTGATTGACCTCTGGTCCTTCGTCTTCATAAGTTTCTGTCCTGATATCAGTATCTAGCGTATCTTTCTCAGGACTGGATTCCGTATTCGTACTTGAGTCATCAATGCCCAATTCTTGGTATCTTCCAGGTTGCTTTGGAGGTGTTTCTGTACTCTGTTTTTGCTGAATTTGACTCGCTTGTCTATATTGATGTCCTTGGACATTTAGATTCACCTGCCCTTGCATGTACTGGAGTGTTTGCTCGAGGGCAGCAGACAAGTCTCTTTTTGAAATCGGCATTTGAGTCGTCGTGACCTTAGGCAAGAGATGCGTTCTCTTGGACTGAGGTGTTGCTTGGGCTTCTTCTTCTCGCAAGCGTTTTGTACCCCTCATGGGCTTCTGTGTGCTGGTTCCGGCCTCTTCCACTACAACTGCTGCTTTCTTTTTCTTAGGGGCAGAAGCGGATTTTGCATACCTTGCTAGCCCTTCTGCTGTCGGCATCTCTCGTAAGCAGTGTCTCATGTCTAGGGCTTCATATATCAATAAGGTCAAAGCTGAACCACCGTTCAGGAACTTCTTTTGCCCCCATTTCTTCTGAGCTTCAAACAATCGCTCTTGTATGTAGCCTGTGAGATTCACTTTGTTTCCTATCTGTCTCATGGCATGGGAGAGTAACTGAACTACAATCTTCTGAGGTGCAGTGTATCTGTTCATGCCAGGAAAACAAAAGTGTTGGTGTACCAGACGTACTGCATCTTCAATATCCACTCTGTTAATCTCCAGGAATGATCTTTTCTTGGGGTCGTGGCATTCCTCTTTGACATTGGTAATGCCTTCTTGATTCCATCCAAAGGTCTTATTGATCAATTCATGAGTGAATTGAATGGTCTTCCACTTGCCCACCTTGTCCAAAACCTTTGCTTCTGGAACCGAAATCTTTGTAGCAGCCGGCTGCATAGTATTCATTACTTGTGTACATCTTTGGAAGTCTGGTACACATATAGGTATCTTCAAAAATGCTTCAATGCCAGCTTGAGTCCATACTTCTTCGATATGTGGTAACCCTTGGATTATGGTCTTGAAATCTTGTGACATAATAGGGAAACAGTGGTCTCTGTCCATGATCTTGATAGTTGCCATGAATAAGAGTTCCGAGATAGGTTGGTCATCTCGAAACCAATGTCCTCTGACCTTGGTTATTGACCCCAATGGAAGAAGTAGTTCCTCTTCCTGCTGTGTAGCTTCTGAGTCAGAAGATGTCATCTGCACTCAATATAGAGGATGTATTAGTATCCATATTTTTTTCAGAAATCCTCCTCCATATGTTGATTAATAATTTGATGAAGTTCCGAGTGCATTGTGTCGTCCCTTTCCCGTGGGTGTGAGAAAGGTAATACCTGAATTTTTCATGTATTTTTTTATATAATTTTTTTTTTTTTGCTGAAAGAAAACATAAAAGTTAGTACATAGCCGAAGCGGTTAGTGAAATGTTATTGGAGTAATATTTTAAGTATGTACAAGTGCTCTCCTATTTCCAAAGGGAAAATGTGCGTGACTATCCGAAAATAGAAGAAGGACGTGCCGAATGCTTGGCCTTGTAATGTGGCCCTATCATGCATACTTTGGATCTTGGCAACTCCTCATGTGTGCAATTGGAAGTAGTTGCCCGATGTATGCAGCTTGTCTTGTCTTTCGGCATCCAGATTTGCTTCACTCGGGCGGAACGTGCTATAATCTCCACCTTTTTGATAAATGCGGTTCGTCTTCGGTAGTATGTCTGCTGATTCTGTTTTGGGAATCTCCAGTCGGTTTGTATTGTATTTGGAGATTCCTTCTTCCTCCAATATGTCCTCTTTCTCGTTTGATGTGCCTGTTGACCAATGTGATTATGATAGCTCTTCTGAGGATGTTCTTTGTTTGGGATGGTCGTCCTCTGGGCATGTGACTTTGGGATCCAAATTTTGGTTCGATCAGGTTGTGCAGTTATCAGCTTCTTTGGGATCCATATGCTCTTGAGTCGTGGTTGCTGAAAGTGTCCGAAATTCTTTGTCTTCTTATACAAGTGCTCATGCTGCTGTCGAAGACGTTTCTGTTGCTGGAGATATGCCTTCTTTTGATCCTTTTTTATCCAAGCTAATGTAGAGTGTGGAATGGGGTACACTTTCACGGGTGTAGATTTCACTTCTTGCAGAGGAATATTTTTTCTTGGACTTTGTGGTTCTCTGTGCTTGATTTCATGTTCTTGTGCCCTCTTGTGACTCTCTAAACTCAAGGATGGAGTGCACACAGGACTCACAGTATTTTCACATGAAGTACTTGACGATGGGGTTCCTATATTGCTAGTGAACTTACAATCATGACTTTGTTCATTAGGATGAACTTCTGGCTCTATAATAGCAGCTTTGGGTGGTCGTTCGTCTAGCAAACTATATACTTCACGAGGTCCTATTCTGGCCGAGATGTATCCTAAAGCCAATTGAATAGTTACCTCATATTCATATATCCAATCTTGGCCTAGCACCACATCTTCAAGCAGATCTTGGTCCTGACATACTAAAAGTCTCTGCTCCATTGTGTTGTTCCCCATATGTAAAGGTAAAGTGATCTCACCTATGCATTGAGTAACTTTTCCTCCTATTCCAATTAGCAGTGCCTTTGATGGGCGTAACTCCTCTTTAAGTCTCTGAGACAAGGAAAATCTAATGCAGCTTATTGCTGCTCCTGTGTCTATGAGAGCATCCACTAAGTGGTACTCTTTTCGTCCTGCCCCCAGATTCAAATAAGGTTGTCTTCTTTGTTGTCCTGAGTTCTCAGTGGCTCTAAAATTAGCCATGGGGATGAGTTCTTCTCCTACTCGATATCTCTCGTCTCTTTCTCTCATCCACTCTTTCCGTTTTCTGATGCGTTCTAGGGCTTCTTGCCTCGCTTCTTCGCGTATGCGTTCTTCTTCCTTTTTTCTACTCTGAGCTCCTAAGAGTCGTGCTAACATTTGATCCGTTAGAGGCTCCATAAATCTTTTCACTCTGCAACCACTGATGTAGTTGGGAAGAATATCTCCGTCTAGTGTGGCGAGATTGACTGCACCACTAGTGGAGATTCGATTTATGATCATAGGTCCATATCCGCGTTTTTGTAGTTTCTTTGCATGTTGTTTGAGGGTGTATACTAAAACTAAATCGCCTTCTTTCAGTCCCTTGTCTTTTATATGTGCATCATAATATGCCCTTTGTCTCCGTTTGGCGGCATAGATGCCTGCTACCGCTTGCAATCTAGTCTCATGCAGCTTTTCGATTTGATCTAATTGCTGAGACAATTCATGACCGCTCCACTCATATTGCTGGGCTACTTTTAATGTAGGTATTAAGAAGTCAATAGGCAAAATCGCATTCTGCCCATACACTAGGTTGAATGGTGTAGTTCCAATGGCCGTTTTATATGCCACTCGGAAGGCCCAAATTGCGTGATGCAATTGTTTGTCCCAGTCTGACCTTCCATTATTGACAATCTTTGTCAATACCGTACAAAGTACTTTGTTGGAACTCTCAGCTTGCCCATTAGCTTGAGGGTGGTATGGGGCTGACTTTTTATGAATCACCAAGAATTCATTCATTAGCGTTTCAATGACTTCGTTTAAGAAATGAGTTCCTCGATCACTCACTATCTCGATCGGTAGTCCAAAGCGTGTGAATATGTGCTCAAAGAGAAATTTTGCTGTGGTTTGAGCATCATTCTTTCTCGTGGCTTTTGCTTCTACCCACTTAGTCAAGTAATCAGTGGCTACTATGATGTATTCCGCATGTGATCCTTTCGCAGGTGGATTGATAGGTCCTATGAAGTCAATTCCCCATTTGGTAAATGCTCTCGCACAAACCATGGGTCTTAAAGGCATGTCATCTCTTCTAATAGGATATTTTGCTCTCTGGCATGTTTCGCAACTTTTTACATATGTCTCTGCGTCCATATGTAGAGTTGGCCACCACAGGCCTGCAAAGAGAATCATTTTGACTGTTCTATCTGCTGAGAAATGTCCTCACGCAGCTCCTGCGTGTGCCATTTCTAATACAGAGAGATATTCATTCTCATGAATGCACAATCTTAGCTGGTTATCCTTTCCGCGTTTAAAGAGTTGTTTTCCTAGGATGACGTAATCTTTGCTCTGTTCTTCAAGAGCACGCTTTCTTGCTAGGGTAGCTCCGTCAGGGTACTCTCGAGTTTTCAAGAACTTTACTAAAGGCATGCTCCACCTAGGTGCTATTGTAGAATAGCATAACGTAGAGTTCTCACCTGGGATTTGTTCTTGACAGGTTTGACAGTTTGACACATAATGATGTGCATCTCGTTGCATGGTTGGCCAATATATGCCGAATCTCTTGAGTGTTTGCCATGTTCCATTTGCATTCAAATGAGTGTTCCATTGGTTTATGTGTGCTTTCTGAAGCCACATTTCTTGTTCCCCTTCCTCCACGCATCTCATCAAAAGTCCGCTTGAATCCTGGTGGTACAAACTTCCAGCAATAATGTGAAGGTTCTTAGTCTTCCAGAGATCTTGCTTTCGGTTTGGCGTGATCCCATCTTTAGGTCCATGTGTGAGTATCGGGATCAACTTTTCTGCCCACTGAGGACATACTTCCAGGTTAAAGAGATAAGTGTCTGGCAGATCATCAGGAACTCCTATAGGTGGTTCTCCATGGGTCATGCGAGATAAATGATCTGCCCTTATGTGTGTGTTTCCTTTCTTGACTATTACTTCAAAATCAAATTCCATTAGCAATAAAAACCATCGTACTAGACGTCCTGTATTGCAAGGCTTGTTGACTAAGTACAATAGAGCTTGATGATCAATGAAAAATTTGAATTTGTTTGCCAATAAGTAATGTCTAAACTTCTTGACGGCATAAACCATTCCTAGGCCTTCTCTCTCCGTAGTAGTATAATTGCGTTCAGCTTGATTTAACTGTCTACTGGCATAGGCTATCGGGTGGTCTAATTTACTTGTATCCGCTGGTTGAGCTAAGATGCAACCAATGGCAAACTTGGAAGCATCAACATGAATATGAAACGGTTTATTCCAGTTAGGGACTCGAAGAATGGGTGCTGAACTCAATCGATTCTTCAACTCATTAAAAGCTTTTTCGCATTCTTCGGTCCAATTGAATTGAGTTAACAACGCATAAAGAGGTCTAGCAATTATGGCATACATATGTATGAATCTTCGATAGTAACCACAATGTCCCATAAATGCTTGAACTTCTTTAGCAGTTTTCGGTCTCGGTAAATCCAAAATGACTTTGATTTTGTCTTCATCCGTGGAAATTCCATTCTTAGAAACAATATGTCCTAAGATTTTCCCTTGTCGCACCATGAAGACACATTTTTCGGGATTGAGGCATACTCGATATTGTCGACATTTGGCAAAAATCTTTTCTAGTTCAGGGATGTGCTCTGATCGTATAGCTGAATATGTACACAGATCATCCACGTATACCTCCATGCTTTTTCTCAAAAATTCCTTGAACACATGACACATCAGTCTTTGGAACGTAGCTGGGGCATTCGTTAAACCAAAAGGCATGACTCTAAAGGCGTATACTCCCCATTCAGTTGCAAATGCAGTCTTATGTTGGTCCTCAGGGGCAATGGCTACCTGATTATACCCTGAAAAGCCATCCAAAAAACTATAAACTTCCTTCCCTGCTACCCTTTCCAAGAGATGGTCAGTGATCGGTAAGGGATAGCTATCCCTTATGGTGGCGGAGTTCACTTTTTTCAAATTGATGCACACTCTTAACTTCCCATTTTTCTTTGGTACAACTACCAAGGGTGATACCCATTCCGTGTGCTCAATTTCGTAGATGAATCCAGCGTCTAACAACTTATCTATTTCTTCTTTTATCTTGGCTGAATATACATCATTATAAGTATAAGGTCTCTGTTTGGAAGGTTTGGCCTCGGAAGTCATGGGGATTCTATGCGCACATATAGATGGGTCTACTCCTTTTAAATCCTTATAGGTCCAAGCAAAGACATCCCGGTATTCTCTTATGAGTCGAATTAGCTCTTGTTCCTCTTCCTCGGAAACATCCTGTCCTATGAAAGTACATCGTTCCTCTCCTCCTTCCATGGTTACAACTATTTTCTTGGTCTGCTCTTTATTATCATATGCTATTCCCGGTTGTGCCTCTCTTTTGGGCATTTGAATAGCAATCTTCCTCTCTTCTATTTCATATTTTTTGAAATGAGCTGGTACCTCAAATTGGTCTTGAAGCTTATTATCTCCATCTTCTAACTCCCTTTCAACTTCTAATTTTTCCTTTTGTGTGAGATCCTCATGTTGTTCATTGGCAGTGAAGTCCATGTTGGTGGTACTAATTCCTAAATCCATGGGTTCTTGTTCCATTTCAATGCTCTCGTAGTCCTCCTTCCAGTTTTGCTCAAATACTTCTCCTTCTTCTGCCTCCTGAAGGACTACCATATACAGGCTAATGTCATAACCCTCCTCGTCAATACATTCGTTCATAGTTACCACTTCTTCGTTTACACAAACATCGAGGGTAGCTAAGATTTCCATCCAACCATGAGGTTCGAATTCTTCGTCTGGAAATACTTGTGGCATATAAGCTGGATCTTGTACCGATCTCACTACACCTTGTTTCTGCTGCCAACTTTTTCTTCTCTCTTCTTCCTTTTTAGCAGCTTGGCATATCCATAGATGAGTATCCTCGTTCATCCAGGATTGGTCACTAGAACCTGCACTATGAATTGATTGATCGTCTTCCTCTTTATGGATTTGATTCCATTGCAGAGGTGGGACATCTTGATATGTGTACGTATGTAGGTTGATCCTAGTGGTGACTCCTGCGTGTTGTAGGTACACTGCATCCTTTCCCCAATCTTGTACTACCTTTAGCTGTCTCATGAATGGCCTTCCCAAGATCATCTCATAGTTGCTCGGCCTTTCAAAGTGACAAATTGCTAAGGTATGCTCGAATTCCACTCCGCACGTAGTGAAGACTACTCGTTCCAACAATCCTAAGGGTCTTTCTGTATGTCCATCGGCCATCTGAATTTTCATACGTGTTGGTCTCAATGCTGGTTTTCCCCATTTCTCCCAAATTTCTTTGGTAGCAATGCCTACACCAGCTCCTGAATCTAATATGGCTTTGGTTGTGTAACCCTTGTAAGTGATTGGTAGACATGTATTTCCTTCATCTCCTTCACTAAAATCTCCTACTTTATCCACTGGAATTCTCATTGTTTTCACTTCGTCATCTACCTCCTTTTTTTCTTCCTTGGCTTCCCACTGATTGATCAATTTTTCTTTTAGATGTGGTTTTACCTTTAGCAATTCTTCGAATGTTAAGGTACATGGGATTTTCACTTCCCTAAGGCGTTGTATGATTTCCGATGTTTGAACTGATGGATTCGTTTCCCGTCTTTGTATTGATGGAATGCGATACAATTCTGAGTTGTGCTCGTATTCCCCGGTGTAATTAGGTAGCTCCTTTACATCGTCTTCGGCTTCTTTGTCACTTGCATCGGTTGGAAAAATTTCTTCTGAATTAAGTTCAGGTATTGAATCTTCCATTTCGTTTTCTGCTTTCAGTTCTTCAAAGGGCGGTTCCATTCCCTCTATTTTTTTCCACTTGTCCTCTTGAACTCTCGCCCATAAATCCTTAGTCCAGTCTCCTTCTGTTTCAGGGACTATGGATCCTTCCTTTCTTTCAACACCAATTTCATTATCCAGATGTCTATTTACGTTAGGCTTTTTCTGATTATTTAGACACTCTTGGAATTTTTCTTCGCAAATTCGGTTGTTTGGTAATGGTGATGTGGGTTTTTCTAATGTTTGTTGGGCAACTTCTATCAATTTTCTGCATATTTCCAATCTTTCTTTCTCTAGGTCACCTCTCGGATATTCTCTCTCATGTTGTTCTATGGTAGGTCCGGCTTTAATTCTCTCTTTGTATGCCTGAATCCACATCGCTAAATCTTCAGGCATTGGGTCTGCTAATACCGATTCTACCTCCTCCTTTTTATTCTCCTTTTTATTGTCTTCTTCCACTTGTGATTCCTCTGTTGATTTCTGTTCACTCTTTCCCTTTTCCTTCTTTTGCACTAACTTTTTTTCTTTTAGCCTGTCTCTCCTTTGCTTCCATTTTTGGGATCGTTTACTGATGATACTTTTTTCTGGTTCTTCTGAGTCTTCTACTCTGTGAGGGATGGGTGTATTTCCCTCTTTGTCACTTTGATTATTTTCTTCGGTTTTATCAGGGTTTTCTCTAGCCTTTGCTCTTGTTATGGCTTTTAAAGGTATAGTGTACTCTTTATCACTCCCCGACGATTCAATTACCTCTATCACGTTAATCTGTACGTTAGATGTGACTTTGTTTGGGTTCTTAGGACAATCTCTGAAAAGATGTTCCTTTCCACAATCGCTACAGTAACCTTCCCAAATTCGTTGTGGTGGTGGTGGGTTCGGTAATGTACATTCTCTGATATAGTGGTCACCTCCACATCTGTAGCATGGTCCTCTAGGTACAGGTGGTCTATTCATTGGTCGAGGTGGCATGGTTGCTCTAGGAGCTGTGTACATTAATGGTACATAATCTTGCTCGTAGTTATATGAACTCTCTGGCGTCTCCATGCCATAAGCATATGGGTCGTATTGTTGCCCATATTCCATTGTTGAGCTTTCATAACCTGGGTATGCTCCTTGACTAGGTTCGTAAAATGAGTCATATGGTTCACTGCTAGTCAAAGGCGTTGCCGGCACTATGGCCCTTTCTAAGTTTTCCTCTGGTTGTGCTATCTTAACTGGGACAACGTTCTGAGGGTGGGGCGGTTGTTGTCCTAGCACTGGTTGAGGCTGTGTATATCCCTGGTATGCGTATGGTCGTGGCATTGGTGCCTGCGGCTGATATGATGGATATCTGAAGGCTTCTCCTCCTTGCTGGTTCTGCGGATATCCATATGGTCTCACATAAGGCTGGGTGGGTCTGGTCTGCCTATTGTAAGGGCAGTTCTCCGTGCTATGATTTGTGTATCTCTGCTCTATGCTGCAATACTGCAGTGGTCCTGGGACAGAGGGTCTCTGAGGAGCATAGGCAGGTGGTGGGACTACTCCTCTATTACACAAGTGAGAAGGATGATCTCCTCCGCACTGCATACATCTTCTAAGCATAGGCATTCTCATAGGATTGGTGGGATAATTCCTCTGTCCTGGCATATTCAGTTTTTTTGCTAGCAAGTCGGCAATTTCCTCTATGTTGTTTTTAGGGTTTGATGTGCTATTTGATGACTCTTCACTTTTCACACTTCCTTGGGGTATTTTCAAGTCTCCTGCAAGGTTATCCTCTAGGTCTATACATTCCTTCATACACTCTTGTAGAGTTTGGACTCTCTTCACATACACTAATGACCTCAAGGTTCCGTTTAATAGTCCTTCTAAGAACAATGATACCATTTTGTTTTGTGTGGGTCTCTCCTCTACGGGACATCTATCCACATACTGCTTGAATCTCCTGGCTGCCAATCTGACTGACTCAGTTGGAGCTTGTTTGAAGCTGTGGATTAATGACGAAGAATTGTTCTTAATTCCAGACTTGGTAAATTCTTCAATCATTTCTTGATACACTTGATCCATGTTCTGAAAGGTATTTGGATCCAATGGCTGAAACCAGGCCAGGGCTGTGTCTGACAAGGTGAGGCCAAAGGATTCATATTGAATCATGAAGTCATCTACCTGCTCGGCTCTAACTACTTGTTTAAATTCTGCTATATGATTATAGGGTTCACTCGAGCCATCATAATGATTTCTCATGCATTTGGCCACTTGAATCGGTCTTAGTCTCCTTCCTACTTCAGGTTGTCTCGGCATTACAGGGTAATTTGGTCTTCCTATAGGTATGCCTGGTCCTCGTACTACCTGTGGTCTGACTGGAGCACGAACTCCTTGTCTTGGGTCCATAGCTGGTTGTGGCCGGTAATTAGGATTAGTGGCAGGTATTGCAAATTGCACATGAGGTCTGATGGGGATCTGGGTTTGTTGAGTTTGTTGTGTTTGTCCCGAATGTTGACTTGAGTCATATTGAGAAGTTCCATGTGGGTTCCGTGAAGTGGTTGCTTGGTCCCTTGGGGGGAACACTGGAATGTTCTGATATTTCAGCTCAGCTCTCTCTAATTCAGTGACTGGCCAATATCTTCTGTGGTCTTTGTCCAAATATGTAATGATGGTGGGGAATTCAGGATCTTGTAACTCATAGATGGTAACTGGATTAGGAGCAGCGTCCCAAATAGAGGAATGGGTTCTGAGCAGGTGCTCCATCCCATTGATCAAATACACATCTATTAGAGTGTCATCCTGGGGGACTAAGTCTCCTTTCCAAAGTTTAGTAATTGTCGATCTACCTCTAGGAGTTGTTACTTGTTCCTCAGTTCCATGTCTATTTAAACTTGAAGTGTCATTTTCCTCACCACGCTCATTAATGATTTCTGGGTGTTCAGTGACCATGTATTGAATGTCTTGTTTATCCATGTACAGTCCTCCTATGTATTTGACTGCTGGTCTTGGCACTATGTAGGCCTCTGAAGCCTTCCTCAATCTGGCCACTGATCTGTTTAGACCATCTAAATAGATAGGGATCTCATTGTGGTTAGTGCTCACATATTCCAAGGAAGTTCTGTATTCGCCCTCAATGATGGACATCTGGCCAATCATGGGCACAGTGTTTTGCATATCCTCGGAAGCCATGGGGATTTCTCCTTCTGACTCACTGGAGGTCTCAGAATAGTGTGATCGGTTACTTGGTTCGGCAACACTCCCTACGGAAGAAATTACACTTCTTCGGCTTCCTAGGGTTCTTCTCGACCTCAAGTTCATTCACTTAAGAGCTCTAATCAAATCTTGTTCACCTTTAGTCTCTAGAGTTCTAAGTTATGGCTCAGAAGTCTAGGAAGACTTGGGCTGGAATGTGACTGAAAGAGAAACCCCAGTCACGATACTTGACTCTCACAACCTCTGAAAAACGATCGCTGATAGACGATACTTGAATGAAACGATCGCTGACAGACGATCTTTCCCTAAACGACCTCTGACTGGGAACGATACACGACCTCTCAATGAAACGATCTACGACCTCTGACCTAAACGATCGCTGGAAAACGATACTTGGGACAAAACGATACTTGATCAAAACGATCGTTGGAACACGATCTTTGACCAAACGATCTCTGGGTAAAACGATCTCTCTCAGAAAGCGATACACGACCGACGATCTCTAGTAGAAACGATCGGCGATACTTGGGCTGAAACGACACACGATCTCTCACTAGACGATACACGATACTCGAATAGAAACGATCTACGATCTTCACCAGGAAACGATCGGCGATACTTAACTGAAACGATACCGACCTTTGACAAGTGTCGCGATCTCTGGATCACGATACTTGGCAAACGATACACGACCGACGACCTTTGATCAAAACGATCTCTAGCGAAACGATCTACGACCGCTGTCTGAAACGATCTCTAGCGAAACGATCTCTAGCGAAACGATCGACGACCTCTGTCTGAAAACGATCTACGATCTCTATCTGAAACGATCTACGATATCTCCAAAAACGATCGACGACCGCTGGGAAATATCGCGATACTCAACCGCAGGAGTAAAACGATACTCGACCGCAGGAGCAAAGCGATACTTGACCCTTTTTCAAATTTTTGTGTTGTTTTTTGAGGTTTGGATGTTTCCCCCTTTCTCTCCTAGGTTCTCTCTCTTATCCCTACCCTCTGTATCGATCAACAAACTACTTTTAACCTCCTGAAAGCCCAAACGACACTCAACGCAGGTCGTTTTTTCCTTCTCCTAGGTTGAAATGCTGAAATTTTTGAGCAAGGAGGTGGTTTAGTTTACCTTGGAAGCTCCCATGATCTCTTGGTCCAACTCCTTTGCACAGAACTCTCCCCTATTGCTTGCTTGCCTCAAAACGACCGCTGGGCTCACACGACACTCGATGCAGCTCTCCACGATACTTGTTCAACAAGTAACTTGAAAATGAAAAATTTTTTGGCTTTTATACTTGGGAATTCCTAGCTTACTGAAAAATGAAAATTCTTGAACAAACCTAAAGCCTACTCTACTCTCCACTCACTCCTATTCTACTTCTTCTACTCACTCCCCTAATCTATCAACTTACTACACACACTCCAAGAATGAGAAGTAGCAAGTGCGGTTGAAATTGACTTACCAAAGAAGAGAAGATTTCCGCTCCTCCACGTTCTTCAAAGCGAAAAGCTACTTACCATCACGCGAATGCCTCGGTTTGATTCGTCACTCCCCGGCAACGGTGCCAAAAAGTGTGTTGACCTAAGCTTCAACTTAGGGACTTGCGGAGAAAGAGACTGTACCTCAATCCCCTCACAAGTGCATATAGTGGGGATACACGCTTTTAATTTATCAATCCGAAGAGTATACTAACCTAGCCGAGTGTATGAAGACATGCAAATGCGTAATGGTCAATGCAAACGTATTACTCAAAAGTGAAAATGAGGAAATCACTTATCCTAACAAGCTTCAACTGTAGGTCAAGACGAAACGATACTTGGTGCAGCAGCCGTCAGTATTTTGGACTTTTCTCCTAGCTCTGAGCTCCAAACATAGCGAATAGCATATGCGTTTCGAAGCTCTCGAGAAGACGCATCCGATGGCAGTGGTTTCACTTAACTCTGACACTCCTACTTCAAGTTATGACAGAAATACTGAGTCGCGGGAATACTTTCCTACACTTCAGCACCTCCTACACCTCGTACACACCTCTCCTACAGCAAAGAAACACTCTCAAGGATAGATCACACTCACAAGCACTCTTTCCAAGCAATACACATGCATACAAGCTCACGAAGAAGAAGATGAAGAGGGAAGAAGACACAAATTCGAATTTCTGTGCTCTCTCTTCTCACAATGGCAAAAAGTCTCTTACAAAGAGTCACATTTGACTTATATACTAGTGCCCTAAAAATGGTCCTTTCACACAAGTGACCGGCACTTTATTCACTAAGAGCTAATTTCCTACTATTTTACATGGGTAAGCTTCTATTCTTCTGTGGGAATGCATCTAGAGGACTCCTCTAGTGCCTTTACAAGGGAAATATATTACAAAAATGAATATGTTACAAAAATATCTGGTCCAAATCGGAAAAATTTTGGGGCCCGTCTTTTTCTCTGCTTTGTGCGCTCTTTGGCTCTGCAACAAAGAGAGACCGACACAAAATAAAATGGTGTCATTATTTTTGGAAGGACTATTGAACGGATCCTTGAGATCATTGGTGTATGTAAAAAGGGTTCAGACCTTGCAAGAATGCATGAAGGAATGCATAGATCTGGAAGACAACCTAGCAGAGGACTTGAAAATACCTCAAGGAAGCTTGAAGAGTGAAGATTCGACCAGCAACGCATCCATACCTAAAAACAACGTAGAGGAAATAGCCGAATTGTTAGCGAAAAAGTTGAACGTTCAAGGACAGAGGAACTACCCCAATAACCCTGTAAGAGTGCCGATGCTCAGAAGATGTATGCAGTGCGGAGGTGATCATCCTTCTCATTTGTGTACTAGGGGAGTAGTTCCACCACCTGCTTATGCTTATAATAGACCCAGTGTCCCAGGACCTTTACAATATTGCAGTGTGGAACAAAAATACACAAATCATAGCACAAAAAATTGTCCCTACAATAGGCAAGCGAGACCGGCACAGCAATACATGAGACCGTACGGATACCCTCAGAATCATCAGGGAGGTGAAGCTTTTAGGTATCCTTCTTATCAGCCGCAGGCACCAGCACCACGACCATATGCTTATCAGGGATACACACAACCACAGCCAGTACTAGGACAACAACCGCCCCATCCTCAGAACGTTGTCCCAGTCAAGATTGCCCAACCTGAAGAAAACCTAGAGAGACCTATAGTGCCAGCCACACCTTTGACTAGTAATGAACCATATGACTCGTTTTATGACCCTAGTCAAGGAACATACCCTAATTATGAAAACTCAATGATGGAATATGGACAACGGTATGAACCATATGCCTATGGCATGGAAGCATCAGATAGTTCATACGGTTATGAGCAGGACTATGTGTCACTGATGTATACAGCTGTTGAAGCTCAAGGTCAAGGACAAAGCATGGAAGCGCATCAAGGAAGTAGACACACAAGAAGAAGGAGCAAGTAGGGAGCTCCAAGAAGCACCTGTCAAATTTTCAGAAGAAATCCCTACAAAAATAGTGATTTTTATCACTAAAAACCATTGTAAATACCATTTTCCATTTTTGTAACTCCATTTTGTTCAAGCCGAGGAGTCCTCGAGCTTGAGGAGTATTAGATCTACCATCCTACCAATTTTCATAATTTTTAGACTCCGTTTGAGCCCCCAAATAAGCCCTGGAACCTATTTTTTAACTAGGCCGGACACTAGGTCTGGACAGGGCCAAAACCACTCAAAAACTATAAAAAGGGCTGGAGAGCTCATTTTTGAGGTTAGCTTGTTGTAGATTTCAGTTTTTTAAGAGAGCTCTTTGGTAATCGAAGCTTTCCATTGTTCCACTCTTTGCTCTTACCTTGTGCGCGTGTGTGTGTATGTGTGTGCATGCTTGTGTGCTTTCACTCACGCACTTGTGCCATCACTTGCTCGCGGTCTTCATACCGGTCCTCACGTCTCCACGGATTGACATTTATGAGGTGTATCTCCTCACGTTGGTACTCACCATTGTGCTAGAGTGACACCAAATTTGGCGCCGTTGCCGGGGAGAGAGCTTGGAGGACGAGCGTGTGATGGTAAGACGTAGAGTAGCGACGTTGGAAGGTAAAAAATCATCATTTTCAGTTCAGTTTTTGAATTTTCCTTCTTCTTCATCTTCACCATCATCACCATCTCCACCCACCTTCATCTTCTCAGTTTTTCTCCATTTTTTAGACTACATTCACCTTGTTTTTACTTGTGGTTGTGAGCAAGAAGCTTAGAGGGGGGTGCAGAACTGAATCGCTGAAGAAAAACTCGTGAAACACTCTCCAAACACCAAGAATCTGAGGGGCCATTTTCGGAAGTGCTAAAACCTGCGTCAAGTATCGTTTTTGAGAAACAAAGCTTTTGGGAGCTACGCGGAGCAAAATAGGGTGCTAGGAGAGTTGGAAGAGAGTATCAAAGGTAAGCAAACCCACTTCATACTCATGAACTCTCAGGAAATCCAAGTTTTTTCAGAAAAAAAGTCGACCTGCGTCAAGTATCGTTTGGGATTTACAGAGGTTAAATGTTGAGTTTTGCTTGATACAGAGAGTGAGGATAAGAGAGAAGAGCTAGGAAATCAAGGGGGCAAAATCAAAAATTCAAAAACAATTGTTAAAAATTGTCTAAGGGTCAAGTATCGTTTTACTCCCGCGGTCGAGTATCGCGATACTTCACGAGTATCGTTTTGCTCCTGAGGTTGAGTATCGCGATATTTCCCATCGATCGTGTATCGTTTGGCTCAAGTATCGTGTTCCAGAGATCGTGATACTTGCCAAAGATCGTCGATCGTCTCAGTGAGAGATCGTTTACCAGAGATCGCGATACTTGGGTGAGATCGGTATCGTTTTCCTTAGCGATCGTTTTGGTCAAAGATCGTAGATCGTTTCACTCAGAGATCGCGTATCGTTTTGAACCAAATATCGTCGATCGTGTATCGTTTTGACCAAAGATCGTTGAGTCCAGAGATCGCTTTGCCAAAGATCGTTTGGGGAAGTATCGTGTATCGTTTTCTCCCGAAGATCAAGTATCGTCTACGATCAAATATCGTGTATCGTCTGGATTCAGGTATCGTGTATCGTGTCCGTCAAGTATCGTTTTGGTCCAAGTATCGTGTATCGCGTCTCAGAGATCGCGATACTTGCCAGCGATCGAGTATCGTTTTGAGCCAAGTATCGAGTATCGTTGGTGCCAAAGATCGTTTGGTTCATAGATCGTGTATCGTTTGCATGAGAGATCGGTATCGTTTCGGTCGAAGATCGGGTATCGCTTAAGTCAGAGATCGTGTATCGTTTTCTTCCAAATATCGAGTATCGTCTTGAGCCAAGTATCGTTTTGACCAAGTATCGCCTACTTCAAGTATCGCGATACATACCAAGTATCGTGTATCGAGTTCCTCAAGTATCAAGTATCGTGTCCTATAAATGTCATATATCGCCTGATTTGAAGCATTTTCTGAGAGACCCTGTTTCCCTGTTTTAACCCCCAAAACCCTGAACTGGCATAACTTTCTCATACGAAATCCGTTCGGAGTGATCTTGGGTTTGTTGGAAAGCTCGTGGGGAGTTACTATTAATACCAGGATTATTAGATAGGGTATTTTGAAGTTGACCCTCAGGGAAACTAGAAAATCAAGGTGTTCCAAAGGATTTTGAGCAATATAAGAGAACTTTGGGACTAGAAGCCAAGGCTTATGAACCTGAGATCTGGCAGACACTTAGGCAAGGATAGACAAAGCATTAGATCATCTGAGGCTAGTGTCAACCATACAGCCAAGTCTTGGGCTCAACAGCTTAGTGGTTATCCTTACACACGAAGTTCAGAAACCAGTGACTCGGAAATGTCTTTTAGCATGGAAAGACCCACACGTAGCTCAGGCATTGCCTATTTACAGACACCAGAAGGTCCCTATAAGACCCAATTGGAGTATATCAGGACCAACCAATTAGGTGCTCGCATCTATGAGGATGGTCTAAGACGATCAGTGGTTCAACTCAAGAATCCTGACCAACCCTTTGGACTTGAACACCCAGTGGTCAAGTTTGAAGAGGGTGCTTACATTGATAAGGAAGGAACCATGTATGTGGTTACCAACTTACCAGATAGGACAGATGAGTTTGGAAATATCATTCCTGAGAAGGAGATAGGAGACCTAGAGCAAGGGGACCTAGGAGGAGAACCCAAGACCCCTAGAGGTAAGTCAGTCTTAACTAGAGTGCTCACTCCAGATTGGATTCCTCAAGATAATAAAAGCATAGAACTATTCGTGAATAAAGAAACGGAGGAAGCCTTTTGGAGATTTAGGCCAGATCAACCCAGCCCAGTAGTCACCATCTATGAATTCAAGGACCCAGAGACACCAGGGAAAGCTGTCTACCTAGATCACACATCTCAGAAACTATTCTTGGTATCAGATCATGACAGACATGCTTACACCTGGCAAGGCGAATCAATTTTCCCTCCACCAAGATCTAATGTCTCTCAGGGCCTCCAAGGAGCCGGATCATCCAAGGCTCATGAAACCCAGAGAGAAAGAACTAGAGAGAGACCGGAGGTAAGCTTTGCAGACACTATAGGCAGAGACAGATCAGGATATGGAACGGAAAGACTGGAAAGGGAGAGACATAGAGTTCATAGGCATCAAAGAGATGATCATGATTTCCCATTGCCTAGACCACGAGAGCACTCAAGAACCCTTAGACCGTCTCAAGTGGTTAAGACAATGAAGAACTACTTTGATGGATTTGGAGATCCTTATGATCATGTGGCAGAGTTCAAACAAGTGCTAAGAGCTGAACAGGTTGAAGACTTATTCACCCAGTTCGAGGCATTTGGGTTGACTCTTAAGGGTACTGCCTTAGCTTGGTTTCAACCTCTAAACAGTCGCGACTATAGAGAGATAGGTCAGCTGCTAGAAGAATTCATTGTGGAATTTTCCAAAAGTGGTATCAGGCATAACACATCATCCTTGATCCACAGCTTCAAGCAGACACCCCAAGAAACAGTGCGACTTGCAGGAAGAAGGTTTAGATAGTACTTGGAAAGATGCCCTGTACCAGAATTACCCACATCAGCCAAACAGGTGGCACTGTTTTTAGATGGCCTATTGAGCACAAAATTAAGGTCATATGTATACCTGAAAGATCCTAGATCCATAGAAGAGTGTATACGGATGTGCATTGACATAGAAGACAACTTGGGTGAGGAATTAGGACTATCCAAACTCTATAAGGATTCTGATAGTTCTACAAGTCATACCTCTAGAGCCTCCACTGAGATAGATGAGATAGCTGAGCAAGTGGCCAAAAAGCTAGGAGTTCAAAATAGACAAATGCCAAGGGTTACTTCAGTGAAGCGATGTTATACATGTGGAGGAGATCACATGGCTAATGTCTGCCCAATGATGACTCAACCCCAAGGAAACCCTAATGCTCTGTATTGCACCATTGAGAGAAAATACACAAATCATACGACCCAGGATTGTCCCTATAACAGGCAGGCTGTTAGACAAAATTATCAGCAACCTTACCAGCAGGGTAGGTATCAGAATCAGTACCAACAGCCATATTATAGGCCACAACAATATCAACCTCAATACCAGCAGCAATATCAAGCACCATATAGGCCACAACCTGTCCTAGGAAACCAACCGCCAGCTCCTGCCAATGTGAGCCCAGTTAAATATACGATGGCGGAGGAGAACCATAATAGAGCATTGGTGCCACTAACCCCATTGGTCTCAGAAAATGATTCTCACGCTCATGGTTCAGACTACTTCCATGAAGATAGTCCACAGGCTTATTATATAGAGTCACCTGAGCAAAGTGAGACTTCTCAGTATCAATATGAGACACCACCTATGGAACAAAATTGGGAGCCAGAGTACTCCAATGTCATGTATACGAATCCAAATCCTAGGCCCCAATTGAGACAAGTAAGACCACAAGCCCCTAGAGGACCATGCTTTAGATGTCAGGGCGATCATTTCATTCGTGAATGTCCCCACCAACCAGCTCTGGGATCAGGACAGAACATCACAATACAAGGCTTTTGTCCTGAGTGTGGCAAGGAACACCTTCTTAGAGAGTGTCCCAGGAATCCCTCTAGTGCACCCAAGGTCACACCCATCAACGTGGTAGGCTTGGTGGCAGATTCAAGTTCAAGTAGCAATAATGTGGCTCCTGTACAGGCAGTTACTAGGGCACAGGCTGCACAACAAGCAAAACCATCTGAGCAATCGGAGTCAAGTGAGGCAGGAGAACCTAGTAAGAGGAAACCAAGAACATGGAAGGATACCAGAGAGAAGGCTAATCGCAAGTGGAACAAAAAGCTATCCGAGCTAGAAGAAAGCCTAAGGGATACCAAAACAAAAATAGAAGACATTGCATCTCAAAGCCCCTCGCATGACGAAGCTCCATCCACTCCACCTCATTCCACCCCACCACCCATTGTAAGTAACCCACAACCAGGGTCTGTTCTTGCAGATCCAACCCTAGAAGGCTTGGACATGATGTTCAAGGCCTACCAGGCTCGTCTTCAAGAAGGGCCAACAGCTGCAAACCTAGACAAGAGTTACCCTAGAGCAGACTTAGAGATTGAACGGATGAAAATGTGCATGAAAATGGTAGAACAAGCTCAAGCTATACTTGAGACTAGTCAAAAGTTCAATCAGACAAACTCTGTCAAACCGGATTTGCATTTCCAAGGCTTACTAGAAAGATTAGAGCAGTTGGTAAACAAACCACAAATTTCTTTACCTCCACAGGCTCAACCAGTTATTGAAAGAGGAAGCTCACCACCAATGGGAGCTTATGTTCCTAATTCCACGGATGCTGGAATACCTCCTTCAATTCAACAATACTCTCAAGAGTTCTTGCAGAAATACAGGAAGAGAAATGGGCCAAGGAGAAGGGTAGTTCCCCTCCTATTCCCGAGATTGATGATCTTCATGATCAATTTCCCCAAGACATTCCGTCTATCTATGGAGACCAAGCAGAGCAACAAGAAGATGAAAGATTAGATTTTGAATCTAATTCTTTACAAGAGTTGCCTCATTTCACAGGCCCCTGGGAATCTGAATCTCTCCAGATCAGAGCCCCCACAATATTGGTAAGAAATGAAGACTCAGTGATTCCAAGAAACACTGATGTTGTGAAGAACACTAAGGTTCAATGTCATCTCACTGTGGAAGAGCTGCTCAAGGCAAAACCGGAGCTCTGGAATCATGTGAAGGATCAGGTTCCAGAACTTGAATCTAATATGCCAAAAGTAGGCTCTAAGCAAAAAGTTCCAGAGATACCTCTCGACAAGATAGGAGACATGAGTGAAGGTGAAGAAGGTAACACTTATCTTCCGATCACCTATCAAGGTTACACAACCAAAGCAATTGTAGATTCGGGGGCTGGTGTTGCAATTGCAACCACTTCCTTGTGGAAGCAATGGGGCAAACCCACATTAAGACCAACTAGAATGAAGCTTCAAATGGTAGATGGTCATTTTGAAAGACCTCTAGGATTGCTTGAAGGGATAACTCTAACCACTTGTGGTGTAGAGTTTGAACATACGTTTGCTATATGTGACTTTGAGAAAAATAATGTCTACGAGATGATCCTAGGAAGACCCTTCCTACGACAATTGCAAATAGTACAGGATTGGGGAACCAACTCCTTGTACTTACAACACTTAGGGGTCACCACCAAGGTCAATCTGAAGGATTACACCTTCAGAGATGTACCACCCCTACAATGGAATCCTATCCACAAAGTGAAAGAAGATTCTATCTCCGTGCATTCCGGAAGTTCACCTGATCCATCCTGGCTGCATGAAGATACTCACTTGTGGATGTGCAAGGTCGCAGAGGAAGAGGAAAAGCGCCTAAAAGCGAGAGAAGAAGGAACTCCCCCAGGAGATAGACCAATAAAAGACCCAGCCTATACACCGATGATATTTCCAGATGAGGAATTTGAACCTCATGGTTGGGCAGAAATCTTAGCTACCATGGACATAGCAGTCAATGAAGAACAATGGACACCTCATTGTGATGAGGAGGGTTATGATATTTCAGTGTTCATGTGTCAGCCCCTGTTGGAAGAGTGTGATCCTAATGAGTTCATAAAAGAAGAAGAGAATGATGATGATCTAGAATCCATTGTGATGGATACCTACTTTGACTCAGAGGAACACTATTTAGAAGACATAGGAGTGTTAACCCAAAAAGAAGAAGAACCCCTCACGAGTATTAAAATGATAAATTCAAAGGAAGGAAGTGAAGGAGGTCAAAAGAAAAAGCAAAGAAAAGCAGTGAAACAAGAAGAGGAAGAATCATTGTTTGAAGTACCAGAAAATTTCAAGAAATATGAAGTGGAAGACCGAAAAATTTTGGTACGGATGCCTAAGAGAGAGGCCATTATAGGAGAAGCATATGACAATAAAGAAAAGACCAAAAAAATTGTAGTGACCATTGAAGGGAACGAAGAACGATGTACGTACATAGGAGATGACCTGAGTGCAAAAGAAGAAGCAGAGCTTGTAGCTCTATTAAGGGAATATAGGGATGTGTTCGCATGGCACTATAGAGACTTGAAAGGAGTAGATCCAAAGATTTGCTCTCATACGATTCCGATGACCGCTGATGCCAAGCCCACCAAACAAAAGCCCTACACATATAATGACAATTATGCAGCCCAAATAAAGGAGGAAATTGACAGGCTGATTGAAGCTGGATTCATCTATGAGATTGAGCACACTGAATGGGTGTCCCCCATTGTGGTGGTGCCCAAGAAGAATGGGAAATTGCGAGTGTGCATTAACCTTAAAAAAGTTAATGCCGCAACGATCAGAGATAGTTATCCACTTCCAATCACCGAACATCTATTGGAGCGTGTTGCAGGCAAGGAAGTTTATAGCTTCCTTGATGGATTTTCAGGTTACAACCATGTAGCCATTGCCCCCGAAGATCAACACAAAACGGCCTTTGCCACAGAATGGGGAATTTTTGCATTTTGTGTGATGCCATTTGGGCTCACCAATGCACCTGCAACATTCCAAAGGCTCATGTGTCATGTCTTCAAAGAGTTCTTGCGGAAGAGCTTAGAAGTATATGTGGACGATTTATGTGTGCATTCCCGACAGAGAAATTACCACATCCCTGAGCTCAGACAAATCTTCAACAAGTGTAGAGAGTATCGAGTTTGTCTGAACCCAGAGAAGTGTGTGTTCATGGTACGACAAGGTAAAATATTAGGTCACATTGTTTCTAAGAATGGAATTTCAACAGATGAAGACAAGGTAAGAGCGATAGCAGAGCTGCCAAGACCAAGAAATGTTAAAGAGGTACAAGCCTTTATGGGCCATTGTGGATATTACCGTAGGTTTATCCACATGTATGCCATCATAGCTAAACCTCTTTATAGGTTGTTAACAAATTTTGAGTGGAACGAGGAATGCGAGAATTCCTTCAACGAGCTGAAAAGACGTTTGTGCACAGCACCAATATTGACTACTCCGGATTGGAGCAAACCCTTTCATGTCCATGTAGATGCCTCCAATCATGCAATAGGATGTGTGCTAGCACAACCAACAGGTGAAGGAAACCTAGATTTGCCGATAGCATATGCTAGTAGGCAATTAAATGCAGCTGAACGAAATTATACCACAACGGAGAGGGAAGGCTTAGGTATGGTATATGCCGTGAAGAAGTTTAGACACTATCTATTGTCCAATAAGTTCAAGTTTTTCACTGATCATCAAGCTTTACTATATTTGGTCAATAAACCTTGCAATACAGGCCGCTTAGTAAGATGGTTCCTCTTACTAATGGAATACGACTTTGAAGTTGTTGTCAGGAAAGGTAGAACCCATCTTAGGGCCGACCATCTTTCTCGTATCACTTCAGGAGAGCCACCGCAAGGAGTGTCTGATGAATTGCCCGATGCTTATCTGTTCAATTTAGAAGTTGTTCCTAAATGGGCAAATAAGTTGGTGCCAGTCCTAACCTTCGAACCTGCAAATAAAAATGTGAAAACAAGCAAAGAAGAAATTGTAAAATCACAAAAGTATCAAATATTGGCCGGAAGTATGTACAAGCAAGATACCGAGGGCGTATTAGCTTGTTGTGTTGAGGACGACGAACATACTAGTTGGATGCAACAAGCCCATGAGGGATTGCTAGGAAATCATTACTCTAAACAACGAACATTGAAGAATTTAAAACGTTTAGGAGTGTATTGGCCTAGCATGGACAAAGAAATACAAGAGTGGATCCAGAATTGTCCAGTGTGCCAGAAGAGACCCCCAGTGGAGCATGCCACTCTTTATCACGTGTCATTAATCCCAGATTGGAGTGCTCCATTGGTTGAGTTCATGAGATCGGGAACATTACCCAATCAGGCTAGTCTTGCAAGAAAACGGAGCATGGAGCAAGAGGCTCAAGACTATGCCTTAGTAGGAGACAACCTATATCGAAGAGGCAAGGATGGTTACCTAAGACTGTGCGTTCATGAATCAGACTATTTGAAAGTCTTAGAAACTGCACACAGCGGTGCTGCAGGTGGACACTTTGGGCCTGACAGAGTAATTAAGACCATTTTATTCTCAGGACTTTGGTGGCCCACTCTTCATATGGATGCACATACTTATGTGAAGAAATGTGACACATGCCAACGTGCCCAATATCCGATAAGAAAAGACGAGATGCCTTTAAGGCCAATGATGGGAGGACGTGCATTTTCAAAGTGGGATATAGACTTTGTTGGTCCTATTAACCCCCCAGCTAGAAACTCCCATGCAGAATACATTATTGTAGCCACAGATTACCTTACAAAGTGGGTGGAAGTAAAAGCCACGACAAAGAATGATGCTCAAACGACGGCTAAGTTCTTATTCGAAAATGTGTTCACTAGATATGGGTTACCAATAGAGTTGGTTAGTGATAGAGGTACGCACTTCTTGAATGAGGTCATTGAAAATCTCCTTCAAGAATTCATGGTGATACACAAGAAGTCTGCACCTTATCACCCACAAGCCAACGGACAAGCCGAGAGCACGAATAAGATCCTATGTAACGTGTTGACGAAACTTGTAAATAATAAACGCTATGATTGGGACAAACAACTTCATCATGCTGTTTGGGCATACCGAGTTGCCTACAAAACGGTACTCAATGCTACCCCATTTCAGATGGTCTTTGGACAGAATGTTGTGCTACCATTGGACTTCCTAATCCCAGCCTTGAAAGTAGCACAAGAGCATGAGTGGAATGGACATGAGTTGTCTTCCAGGATCTTTGATCTAGAACGCTTAGGTGAGACGAGGCTACGGGCAGCAGCAGGCATTTATGCTGCAAAGAAAAGGCAAAAGGCATACTTTGATGCCCATGTAAAGGATAAAGGATTGAAGGAAGGAGATCTAGTGCTGGTTTATACGCTAAAGCAACATGCCCGCAAATTGGAGAAACGAGGATATGGACCCATGATCATTAATAGACTCTCCACTAGCGGTGCAGTGCAATTGGCCACTTTAGAAGGTGATATCCTACCCAACTATATTAGTGGATGCCGAGTCAAGTTATATCAAGAACCTCTTACAGAGGAAATGCTCACGAGACTCAACATTGCTAAGAAGCGAAAAGAAGAGGAGTTAAGGGTTAGAGAAGAAGCACAAGCAGAGGCTAGAGAGCGCATCAGAAGAAATAAGTTACGGCGGCTAGGCCTAGATGTCAACACAAAAGCCCCAAAATATCACATGGACATGTGCCAAAAATCGGGCATAACTACTTCTCGAATAATTGATCGACGGCCCTTTGTGACTATAGAGGTAGGACAAGGAAAGAGTGTAAGGACTGTGAGAGCATTGGTTGACTCAGGAGCAGCAACTAGTGCAGTTAGACTTTCATACTGCCAAGACCTGCATTTGGACATCAAGCCCATAGAAGCCTATCTCATAGGATTAGGAGGCGTGGAAACACCCTGTTTGGGCGAGGTGGAACTTCCCATCTACCTTCAAGATGTTCCAATAAAAGTCAAAATGCTAGTGTGTCATGATGAGGACCTCACAGAGCCACTTGTCTTGGGTCAAGATTGGATTTACGACCATGCTGTCAACTTGAACCTAAGAAGTCAACTTCTTCAAGTGTGGGTATATAATCAATGCATTACATTAGAATTGGAGAATCGCATGCCCACTGAAACTGACACCACACACTCTCTTCTTTCCTCTAAGGCTAATCTTCTCGAACAAGATGTTGTAGATGTCAAAAGCTCTATGATCCAGACGGACGCAATCACGGAAGGACAGTCGCAAAGGCAAGATCAACCTTCTTCCTTTTTTTTTAAAGAGTAAAGCATCTACAGTAGTTCAACCTCAGAAGCAAACAAAACAGTGCAAGATAGCCAGTCTATCAAATAGACAAAGAGCCTTCAAGCAGAAAGAAGTTAGGGGCATGAAGCAGATCTGGGTAAAGAAAGGAGTGCAACCATCGACGTTGCCTCAAAGATTCCCACCCAACCAGATCGACCATGAAAAAAGACGAACCAAGCACCTACGACAGGCTCAAGCACAAAGAATCCATCAAATTTGGGTACCGAAGCTATCAATGAAGGCCGACCACAATCAGGTACAAATTTGGGTGCCTAAAAAATTAGCTACAGCTCAACAAGGGCGATTACAGATATGGGTACCCAAGAAGCTCTTACACATACAAAGACCTATGCTCCCCGCCATGCGAAAGGCCTCAACAAAGAAGCCAAGGAAAGCAAAGGGTAAGAACAGAGCACAAAGACCAAAAGAAGCTAAACTCAACCCTTCTACCAAAAAAGGTAGGCACTCACCCAGGATATGGGTTTGGAAGCCAAAAGCACAAGCAACATCCACAGAACCAAGGGGCCAACCACACTGGATACCAAAGTTTGGACTGCATCCAAAGAAGAGCTGGCCTGAGGTGATCTCTACAGTACCAAAACCTATTCCAAAATGGGTTCCAATCCGGAGGATTACATCATTTCGAGATCCGATAGACACCTCCAATCAAAGAATTCATCAAGTATACAAGTAACATCAAAAGCCTCGACTAGCAGCAACCATGTGCCTTTGGCATAACCTTGTCGTTTGCACCATTCAGGTCATGCATTTCCAAAGTATGCATCAATATAGGGCCACCTTACAGGGCCGTGCATAGACACAATTGAGAAATCCCAGGCACCTGAGACACAATTTTCACATGCAAAATATGTTATTGATACTAACCTCTTTCTTCTTGTTTGCGGCCACCATTGTTCCAAAAAAAAAAAAAAAAAAAAAAAAAAAAAAAGAAAAAAGAGGGAAGACTATGTGCTTGAAAATGCTCATCAGCGAACTTCCAGCAAGGACATCCCTCAACAAAAAGGACAAGCCGACGGTCAAACACCATGAGGGAACCACAACACGAGATGAAGATCAACGGACCCTTCACCATGGTAAGACGTGTATGTTTCAACAACACTATAACCATGATAGATTAGGAAACCTCTTCGTCAGCATACCCTTGAGCACTTAGCTCAAGACCCAATCTCTTGCACCATACTTCTTGCCATGCATTTTCCAAGTACGCATATGTAGGGCCACATTACAAGGCCATGCACAAGGCACATATTTTGTTCAACCCATGCACTAACGCACTTACCCACCATTCATTATGGGTTACAAGTACTTGGCATGAAAACTATGGAAAGCCATCTTTGGAAGAACCAGACGACATCAAGATGACAACAACAAGAGCAAGGAAGCCATCCACCACCGAGAGTTGCTCCCAATCAACATTGACCACCTCCTTTGAGCAGCTAGCAGTTTTGGAAAACTTACAAATGCACCACCCAGATGGAGTATAAGGCAGAAGTACGTACAAAGGGACTACAAACTGCAAGAGATAACAGTGGCAAAGTGAAGACCCAGACAAATGACCAGGATACATTGGGAAGAGGGATCGCTCCTGTTGAACGTAACGGACACTACCTCTCAATGTACTACATGGAACAACCACGACAACAAGGGTCTGTCAGGGACGACAGACTCAAGAGGGGGGGGGAGTGTTGAAGCTCAAGGTCAAGGACAAAGCATGGAAGTGCATCAAGGAAGTAGACACACAAGAAGAAGGAGCAAGTAGGGAGCTCCAAGAAGCACCTGTCAAATTTTCAGAAGAAATCCCTACAAAAATAGTGATTTTTATCACTAAAAACCATTGTAAATACCATTTTCCATTTTTGTAACTCCATTTTGTTCAAGCCGAGGAGTCCTCGAGCTTGAGGAGTATTAGATCTACCATCCTACCAATTTTCATAATTTTTAGACTCCGTTTGAGCCCCCAAATAAGCCCTGGAACCTATTTTTTAACTAGGCCGGACACTAGGTCTGGACAGGGCCAAAACCACTCAAAAACTATAAAAAGGGCTGGAGAGCTCATTTTTGAGGTTAGCTTGTTGTAGATTTCAGTTTTGTAAGAGAGCTCTTTGGTAATCGAAGCTTTCCATTGTTCCACTCTTTGCTCTTACCTTGTGCGCGTGTGTGTGTATGTGTGTGCATGCTTGTGTGCTTTCACTCACGCACTTGTGCCATCACTTGCTCGCGGTCTTCATACCGGTCCTCACGTCTCCACGGATTGACATTTATGAGGTGTATCTCCTCACGTTGGTACTCACCATTGTGCTAGAGTGACAACAGCTCCTAGAGCAACCATACCACCCCGACCCATGAACAGACCGCCTGTACCCAGAGGACCATGTTACAGGTGTGGAGGTGATCATTATATCAGGGAATGCACATTGCCAAACCCACCACCACCACAACGAGTCTGGGAAGGCTACTGTAGTGATTGTGGTAAGGAACATCTTTTCAGAGACTGCCCCAAGAATCCCAACAAGGTTACATCTAATGTACAAATCAACGTAATAGAAGTAATAGAATCATCAGGGAGTGATAAAGAGTACACAGTACCATTGAAAGCAATAACGAGAGCCAAAGCCAGAGAGACCCCTGATAAAACGGATGAGAACAATCAAAGTGACAAGGAGAGGGACACACCCATCCCTCAAAGAGTTGAAGATTCAGAAGAGCCGGAGAAAAGTATTGCAAGTAAAAGGACCCAGAGATGGAAGCACTGAAGAGAGAGGCTAAAAGAAAAGAAGTTATTACAGAAGAAGGAAAAGGAGGAAAACGAACAAAAACCAAAAGAAGAACCGAAGAAGGAAGAAGGGAACAAAAATGAAAAGTATCAGAAAGAGGAGGTAGGATCAGTCTTAGCAGATCCTATGCCTGAAGAATTAGCCATGTGGATTCAGGCATACAAGGCAAGAATAAGAGCAGGACCTACCATAGAGCAACACGAGAGAGAATATCCAAGAGGCGACTTAGAAAAAGAAAGACTAGAAATCTGCAAGAAATTGATAGAAGTTGCACAACAAACCTTAGAAAAACCTGCATCGCCGTTACCCAACACCCGAATTTCTGAAGGAGAATTCCAAGAGTGTGTAAACACTCATGAAAAGCCCGAAGTAAATAGACCACAGAATGACGAACGTGGTGTTGAGAGAAAGGAAGGATCCATAGTCCCCGAAGTAGAAGGAGAATGGACTAAGGATCTATGGGCTCGAGTTCAAGAGAACAAATGGAAGAAGGTGGAAGGAATTGAACCACCCTTTGAAGAATTAGAAGCAGAAAATGAAATAGAGGGTTCAATACCTGAACTAAATTCCGAAGAAATTTTTCCAATGGATGCAAGTGACAAAGGAGAGGAAGATGTAAAGGAACTGCCCAACTACACCGGGGAGTACGAGCACAATTCAGAATTGTATCGCATTCCCTCAATGAGGAAACGAGAAACGAACCCATCAGTCCAAACATCGGAGATCATACAATGCCTTAGAGAGGTAAAAATCCCATGTACCCTAACATTTGAAGAACTGTTAAAGGTAAAACCACATTTAAAAGAGAAATTAATCAATCAATGGGAAGTCAAGGAGGAAAAGAAAGAGATAGCTGACGAAGTAAACACAGTGAGAATTCCAGTGGATAAAGTAGGAGACTTTAGTGAGGGAGATGAAGGAAATACCTGCCTTCCAATTACTTACAGGGGTTACACTACCAAAGCCATACTAGATTCAGGAGCAGGTGTTGGTATTGCTACGAAAGAAATTTGGGAGAAATGGGGAAAACCAGCATTAAGACCAACACGCATGAAAATACAAATGGCAGATGGACATACGGAAAGACCCTTAGGATTGTTGGAACGAGTAATCTTCACTACGTGTGGAGTGGAATTCGAACACACTTTAGCAATATGTCACTTCGAAAGACCAAGCAATTATGAAATGATCCTGGGAAGGCCTTTCATGAGACAACTAAAGGTCGTACAAGATTGGGGAAAAGACGCGGTATACTTACAACACACAGGAACCACCACTAGAATAAACCTACATACGTACACATATCAAGATGTTCCACCTCTACAATGGAATCAAATTCATAAGGAGGAAGATAATCAATCGGTTCATAGTGCAGGTTCTAGTGATCAATCCTGGATGAACGAGGACACTCATCTGTGGATATGTCAAGCTGCAAAAAAGGAAGAGGAGAGAAGAAAAGGTTGGCAGCAAAAACAAGGAATAGTGAGGTCTGTACAAGATCCAGCTTACATGCCGCAAGTATTTCCGGATGAAGAATTTGAACCACACGGTTGGATGGAAATTTTAGCTACCCTCGATGTCTGTGTAAACGAAGAAGTAGTGACCATGAACGAATGTGTCGATGAGGAGGGTTATGATGTTAGCCTGTATATGGTAGTCCTTTAGGAGGCTGAAGAAGGAGAAGTGATCAAGAAAGACTGGAAGGAGGACTACGAGAGCATTGAAATGGAACCCGAACCAATGAATCTAGGAAATGGTACCACCAACATAAATATCACCACCTATGGAAAACACCAGGAACCCACACAGAAAGGGGAATTAGAAATTGAAAGAGAATTAGAAGATGAAGAAAATAAACCCCAAGACCAATTTGAGGTACCAGCTCATTTTAAAAAATATGAAGTGGAGGAGAGAAAAATCGCTATTCAAATGCCGAAAAGAGAAGCACAGCCTGGAATAGCATATGATAATAAGGAGCAAACCAAGAAGATAGTTGTAACTATAGAAGAAGGAGAGGAACGATGCACCTTCATAGGACAGGATGTCTCATTAGAAGAAGAGCAAGAGTTAATTCGTCTCATAAGAGAATATCGGGATTTCTTTGCTTGGACCTATAAGGACTTGAAAGGAGTAGACCCTTCTATATGTGCGCATAGGATCCCCATGACATCCGAAGCCAAACCTTCTAAACAAAGACCATACACTTATAATGATGTGTATTCAGCCAAAATAAAAGAGGAAATAGACAAGTTACTAGATGTTGGATTCATCTATGAAATTGAGCACACGGAATGGGTGTCACCTCTGGTGGTTGTACCAAAAAAGAATGGAAAGTTAAGAGTGTGCATCAATTTGAAGAAAGTAAATGCCGCAACCATAAGGGATAGTTATCCTTTACCAATCACTGATCATCTCTTGGAAAGGGTAGCAGGGAAGGAAGTATATAGCTTTTTGGATGGCTTTTCAGGGTATAATCAGGTAGCCATTGCTCCTGAGGACAAACATAAAACAGCGTTCACAACTGAATGGGGAGTATACGCCTTTAGAGTCATGCCCTTTGGTTTAACGAATGCCCCAGCTACCTTCCAAAGATTGATGTGTCATGTGTTCAAGGAATTTCTGAGAAAAAGTATGGAGGTATACGTGGATGATCTTTGTACATATTCAGCTATACGATCAGAGCACATCCCTGAACTAGAAAAGATTTTTGCCAGATGTCGACAATATCGAGTATGTCTCAATCCTGAAAAATGTGTCTTCATGGTTAGACAAGGGAAAATCTTAGGACATATTGTCTCTAAGAATGGAATCTCAACAGATGAAGACAAAATTAAAGTCATCTTAGACTTACCAAGACCCAAGAACGCAAAGGAAGTGCAAGCTTTTATGGGACATTGTGGATACTACCGTAGGTTCATTCACATGTATGCCATAATAGCAAAACCCTTGTATGGTCTCTTGACTCAATTTACTTGGACAGAAGAGTGCAAAAAGGCATTCACAGAGTTGAAAAAGAGACTTAGTACTGCCCCAATTCTGAAATCACCCAATTGGAGCAAGCCTTTTCATATTCATGTTGACGCTTCTAACTATGCCATTGGATGCATCTTAGCCCAGCCGGCTGATGAAGGCAAGCTTGATCATCCAATTGCTTATGCGAGTAGACAACTGAATCAAGCCGAAAGAAATTATACCACTACGGAACGAGAGGGCTTAGGAATGGTATACGCCGTGAAGAAATTCAGACATTATCTTTTAGCCAACAAGTTCAAATTCTTCATAGACCATCAAGCTTTGTTGTACTTAGTCAATAAACCTTGTAACACGGGAAGGTTGGTACGATGGTTTCTACTGCTAATGGAGTTTGACTTCGAAGTAATAGTGAAAAAGGGGAACACACATGTAAGAGCAGACCACCTTTCGAGGCTAACACACGGAGAGCCACCGAGTGGAGTGCCCGATGATCTGCCAGATACTTACCTTTTTAACCTGGAAGTATGTCCAAAGTGGGCTGAGAAATTGATCCCTATACTCACTCATGGGCCTCAACACTCAATCAATAGGAATAGCAAAAAAGAAATTCTTCAATCGAGGAATTTACACATTGTGTCAGGAAGTGTATACTACAAGGAACCCAACGGAGTGTTACTCAGATGTGTTGATGAGGATGAACAAACGCAACTAATTGAGCAAGCCCATGTGAACAAATGGAGAACACACAAAGGGATTCATGGAACTATCAGAGAACTAAAAAGATTAGGAGTATATTGGCCTGACATGCCCAAGAGTGTTCACGACCACGTAAGTAATTGTGCAGAATGCCGAGAGACGGTTCCCGAAGATCATATGTCTCTACCTTTTTCAACCATAGCACCCAATTGGAGTACAACATTAGTGAAATTCTTAAAAACTCAAGAACATGAATTAGGAACTAGCTTGGCAAGAAAGCGATCCTTAGAGGAAATGAGCAAGGACTACATTCTCATAGGAAAACAATTGTTCAAACGAGGGAAGGATAACCAACTAAGATTATGTGTGCATGAAGGAGAATACCTACCCATATTAGAAATGGCACATGCAGGTGCTGCAGGAGGTCATTTTTCGGCTGAAAGAACCGTGAAAATGATTCTCTTTGCGGGCTTGTGGTGGCCAACTCTACATATGGATGCTGAAACGTATGTACGAAGTTGTGAGACTTGTCAGAGAACTAAATACCCAATTCGGAGAGATGACATGCCATTAAGACCAATGATATGCGCGAGAGCCTTCACAAAATGGGGGATAGACTTCATTGGACCTATCAATCCACCTGCCAAAGGATCACATGCGGAGTACATCATAGTAGCCACGGACTACTTAACTAAATGGGTAGAAGCAAAAGCTACTAGGAAGAATGATGCTCAAACTACCGCAAAATTTCTCTTTGAGCATATCTTCACCCGCTTTGGCTTGCCTATTGACATTGTTAGCGATCGAGGAACGCACTTCCTCAATGAGGTAATTGAGTCATTAATGAATGAGTTCTTGGTGATTCATAAAAAATCAGCACCATACCATCCCCAAGCCAATGGACAGGCTGAGAGCTCTAACAAAGTGCTATGCACGGTGCTGACTAAACTTGTCAATAATGGAAGATCTGATTGGGACAAACAATTGCATCATGCAATATGGGCATTCCGAGTTGCATATAAAACGGCCATTGGAACTACACCTTTCAATTTAGTGTATGGGCAAAATGCAATTTTGCCAATTGACTTCTTAGTGCCTACATTGAAAGTGGCCCAGCAATATGAGTGGAACGGTCATGAATTATCCCAACAACTAGATCAAATTGAGAAGTTACATGAGACTAGATTGCAAGCAGTAGCAGGCATTTATGCTGCTAAACGGAGACAAAAGGCATATTATGATGCACATATAAAAGACAAGGGACTTAAAGAAGGAGACTTAGTCCTGGTGTACACCCTAAAACAACATGCAAAGAAGCTACAAAAACGCGGATATGGACCCTTGATCATAAATCGAATCTCTACTAGTGGTGCAGTCAATCTCGCCACACTAGACGGAGACATCCTTCCCAACTACATCAGTGGATGTAGAGTAAGACGATTCATAGAGCCCTTGACTGATCAAATGCTAGCGCGATTGGTAGTTGCCCAGAATAGAAAAAAAGAAGAAGAGAGAATACGAGAGGAAGCGAGACAGGAAGCATTGGAAAGAATAAAGAAACGGAAAGAGTGGATGAGAGAGCGAAATGAGAGATATCGGCTAGGAGAAGAACTCATCCCAATGGCTAATTTTAGAGCCACTCAAAACTTAGGATCGCAGAGAACACAACCATATTTAAATTTGGGAGCTGGTAAAACGGAGTACCACTTGGTGGATGCTCTCATTGATACAGGAGCTGCTGTAAGCTGCATCAAGCTTTCGTTGACCCAAAAACTCAAGGAGGCAGTACGCCCATCGATGGCACAATTGATAGGAATAGGAGGAACAATTACTCAATGCATAGGTGAGATCACCTTACCTTTACATCTTGGCAACAACACTATGGAACAAAGGCTATTAGTGTGTCATGATCAAGATTTACTTGAAGAGGTAGTGTTAGGTCAAGACTGGATTTACGAATACGAAGTGACCATTCAATTGGCCTTAGGATACATCTCAGCCAGGATAGGACATCGTGAAGTATTCAGTTTGCTAGACGAACGACCAGTCAAATCTGTGAGCTTGGAGCAAACAGTTCATTCTAATGAACAAAGCCCTGAATGTATGATCACTAGCACTATAGAGACACCTTCATCGAGTACTATATGTGCGGACACATTGAATTCTGCTTGCACACCTTGTTCTAGTCTAGCAAGTCATGAGAGTGTCAATCTATCTGAAACACGCCTCACCGAAGCACAATGCATAAGAGAGACTAGTCCTCTGAGTAATTCAAAATCGGTACCCATTAAAATATACCCTATTCCTTACTCTAACCAAGTGTGGATAAAGAAAGATCAAGTGGAGGAGTATCTTCGACAACAGAAGCACAACCGACATCAGAACAAACAATCAAAGGAGAAACCAACTCAGTCTGAACAACGAAGTCACCGACGAATTGCTACAATATGGATCCCAAAGAAAGTAATAGCCGCTCAACAGGATCGTTCGCAAATTTGGATTCCTAAGTCATGCGCTACAAAGAAACCAAACCGAAATGATGATCCTCAGCACAAGAAGAACCAACATGGTCCACAGGCAAAACAGCCACAACAAAAGAGTTACTGGAGAAAGAAGGAGTCTGTAAGGGAAACCCGAGTCATTCTGAGATTCACAAATCAGATCAAGCAGACCTACAACAAGAAGAAAAGAGCCACTTTCAGTGGAAGTGGGCAACATACAACAAGGCTCAGCACAAGGAAGCAGATTTGGATACCGAAAGACAAAACAGACAGCTTGCATCAACCAACTACTTCCAATTGCACACATATGGAGCTTTCGAGACCCAAAGTATGCATGATAGGGCCACATTACAAGGCCAAGCATTCGGCACATCCTTCTTCTATTTTCAGGATAGTCAAGCACATTTTCCTCACGGGGAAATAGGAGAGCACTTGTACATATATTAAGAAAAATATTCCAAAAAAATTTAATAACCGCTTCGGCTATAAACTAATTTTTCTGTTTTCCTTTTCAGATGAAAATATAAAATACCTAAAAATGTGAAAAACCCAGGTATTACCTTTCTCACACCCACGGGAAAGGGACGACACCATTCACTCGGAGCAATATCAAGCTTATGACAAACAACTAAAGGAGGATTTCTGATAATGTATGGCAACTAATTCATGCTCTACCTTGAGTGCAGATGGCTTCTGAAGATTCTGAAACAACCGTACCCGAGGAAGTGATGGATTTTCCTCCCCAAAGTATCACAAAGGCCAAGGGACACTGGTTCCGCGAAGTCCAGCCTGCAGGGGACTACCTGTTCCTCGCAACAATCAAAATCATGGACACAGATCATCTGTTTCCAATAATGTCCCAGGATTTTCGCGTGCAACATACACTTCCTTCTATTGAAGAGACCATGAAGAAAGCAGGCATACATAAATATTTTGAACTGCCAATCTATAAGCCTGATTTTCAAAGATGCACTCAAGTCATGAATACACTACAGCCAGCACTACATGATCCTCTCGTGCCGGAAGCTAGAGTAATGGATAAGACAGGCGAATGGGTGATTATTCAATTCACTCATGAATTAATCAAGGAAGCCTTTGGATGGGAGAAGGATGGGGTCACCATAGTGAAAGAAGAAAGTAAAGGTGCCAAGACCCGAACCTTCGTCGACATCAACCGGGTGGACATAGAAGATGAGGTCAGATTGATCCACCAACACTTTTGCTTCCCGAATATGCATCGATACACAGCTCCACAAAAGATCATTGTGCAATTACTGTCCCATGCCATCAAGAAAATTGGAAATCAAATCAATTTGACTCCTTATGTTCAAGAAAGATTGTTCGAAGCCAAGAAGCAATGGAAGAATAAAAAGTTCCTAAATGGCAGTGTGGCACTAACCATCCTGATTTACCATGCCTTAGGAATGAGGGAACAATTACAAGAGATGCCTTCATCAACCGTCATTGCCCAATATGCCAAAGTGGCGACAGTTCCTAAGAAAAAGAAAGGAGCAAATATTGTGGAAGTGGCAGAAACGAGCTCTCAACCTAGAATGAGAGGTACAAAAAGATTCCGGGAAGTTAAGCTACATGATGAAGACACACCAACTACCAAGAGGATCCATGTACTGCCCAAAACTACTATTGAAGGAAGGAAGGAAATAACGGCAAAAGACTTGACAGATGCTCTGGAAGAGACCCATCGATATACAAAAGGACAAGTCAATTTACCGGTCCAGGGTCATCATTATCAGCAGTCAGAACAAGCTAGGAAAACAAAAGGCAAACTCACCAAAGTACATAGATATCGGGAAATTGGGCTAGATAATTCTAGTTCTGGATCCGACGGCCAAGAGGAGCCCAATACATCATTATTGGATGTAGATATTCAAAGCGAATCCAAAGATGACGGCCAATGGGAGGAATTAAATGAGGTAGACTATAACGAAGAGCAAAAAGACCTCAAGCAGGAAGATCACGTGACACAAGAAGATCAAGGTACCAGGAGCAAGGAAGCAAAAATGGAAGGTCACCTCACTTTAAAACTTAATGAAACTTCCAACATCCAAATCAAGGAGGCCACACCACCCCGAAAATTACGCCTGAAGACACCAAAGCACGAATGTCAGGAAACACAAAAAGAAGACGAAGAACCCTTTACACCCACAAGGGTTGTGGCAGAACCGTCCCCCATGGATGTTACATTTCAAGGGAGTGCCACGAAGGTTCTTGATGTGGTGGAAGATGAAGCAGAACCGCAAGTACATCTACAAATAAGGCAACCACACAATGAAACGATCCATAGCGAAAAAGGAAAAGATGTACAAACGGGAGAAACCCCGGATATACCAAGGACATGGCTGAATGTAGATATAGCTCAGCTCAAGCCTGTGGTGCAGGACATGATCAGAACTGCCCTAGATACACAGCAACTTATGGCTGATGCTGATGAAGATTATGACCAAGCCATGCGAGAAAAATTCGAACTTCAAAAATGGGGTAAGAATCTCTCTACTGAGCTAGAGACAGTAAAAGAACAGGTAGTACAAAAAGAAACTGAACTGAAAGAAATCAAAAGCAAATATAGCATGCTAGAGACAGAAAATGAGCAATTAAAAGCACAACTACAAGATATCACCAAAAAACTACAAGCAAATGAGGCTGAAAAGGCACGCATGACATCCAGAAGTAAAATTCTGGAATCACAGATTAAAGTGTACATGGATGAAGCAGAGGCATTAAGACAACGAAACAAAGAGCTTATGGCTGCTCTTTTAAGTGATCAACCAGTCGAAGTACAAGCACAACCGGAAACAGACATCAAGGGATTAGAAGAGAAAGTGATTATGTATGCAGATCAGCTCAAGAAGGAGCAAGAGACAATTGCCGATTGGGAAAAGAGATACATGGAGGACACAGCTGCACTCAGAACGAAATGGAAAAAAGCAGAGAATAACTACCTGCGACAGTGTAAGGAAGACACAGAACACATGAATATTGTGGCCCAGGAACTAATTAAACATCAGGCAACTATTGCTAAGGCCGAAGAGGAACACAAGAAAAAAGATGATCTAATCAAACAGCTTCAGGAACAATTAGAGCAGGGAGCAAAACAGGGGACACCAGTAGTTCTACAAGAGACCACGGCTACTGTGGAGGAAGAGAACTGAGCAGACCAGAAAGGGCACTACTGGTGTCCCAACTCACGGCGGAATTTGAAGATCAGATCATCAAGATCATGAAAGAAGCTCAGATAGATAATAAACAACTGGAACAAATTTTGAAGCCATTCAATGTACCATACCGACTACTTAAAGAGCAAACTAGATATTATATAAAGTCTGCAACGAATAAAGATCCGGACCACAACCTTCAATTCAGGCATGACACTTTTAAGTACACTCAAGAGGAGTTCGAGAAGGCGGATCCGATATGGCGACGAAAGATTTTGGAGAAACATCCAACGTTGCGGGTACAGTGGGAAGCATCACCATATGAACTTCAAGTCAATCCATCTTTTTGTCCTGTACCCCGTAGACGATCTTGGACACAATTTTGGGAAGGACAGCGCCAAGGCAATATCAATAATCAGTGGCTCAACTACCCTTTACTACCTAGTCCGCCACATAATTACCTACCAACCGAAGAATATATGGTAAAGACAATGGAATTTTGGATTTCCAGATACACTTCAGTGCCAGATTTAGCGGTAAAAATGACCAATAAAATTTTCAGCATGCTCCTAACAGTGTTAAAAGTGTTCCAACATGCCAAATACACATTTTTGAATTTCATTGGAATTACGCAAGGTCCAAAAGCCTTAATTTTTGATTTATCTACCATTCCCAGCCGACTTACTATTATGGCATATTATTCTCGCCTTATGTTTTTGCCATCTCCGTATATGCAAACTTTTGAAGAAGCATTCTTTACAGGCTTCTTTGAAATTGATTCAGAGATTTTTGTTAAAATGACATCCAATTTGAATGCAAGACTGGTGGCCTATGAAACAAGTTTCTTTGCTGATCATAGACAGGCGCCAGAAGACGGAGTAAAGTCTCAGCAATGGAAGGAATTCATGCTGTGTCACGCGAATTTGCTAAATCAAAGAGAGCAACAAGCCATACAAACATACACACGTCGCCACAAAAAGCCTGTCGAGGACGACAGAGTTCAGGAGGAGGGACGTGTGGAAGGGGAATCAAGCAAAAAGAGAAGAAGAAGAAGATCAAAGTCAAAAACAACTCAATAAAGAACAAAGCACAATGATATGTGAAGACATCTCTCTGCAAGAAGCCCCGCAGGGGCGCATTACCCATCTCTGCACAGAGCCCTGCAGGGGCGCACACACCAAGGAAAAGCAAACAGCCTCAAAGCAATACAACAGGGTCAGATGTGTGCAACCAGGACAAATCAGAGGACCAAAAGTTAGAAAGGGGTAGAGGCTAAAAAGTTTAAGAGGGTGACTAAGAACAGCACATTCCTAGTCACTGGTGGCGTGCGTGGCAACCCAAGTCAACAGGCAAGACAAATGCAGCAGGCTCTCGAGTAGTAGAGCTTGAATCAAGAAGGCCATCAAATCTGCATGTCTGTTGAATTACAGACAGAACTGACCAAGAGATGCGTGCGGAAAAAAGAAGCAAACAGCCGATGAAAAGCTAAAGCCTGTCAAGGGACGAGAGAGACAAAGAGGGGGAGAGTGTTGTAGAGCTAAAGAGAGCACAAAGCAGAGAAAATGACGGGCCCTAAAATTTTTCCGATTTGGACATCATATTTTGTATCATAACCACTCTTGTAATATATTTTCCTTTGTAAATGCACTAGAGGAGTCCTCTAGATGCATCCCCACAGAAGATTAGAGATCTACCCATGTAAAATAGTAGGAAATTAGTCTTTTAGTGAATAAAGTGCCGGTCTCTTGTGTGAAAGGACCAAACTTAGGGCTCATGTATATAAGTCACTTTGTGACTCTTTGTAAAAAACTTCTTGCCATTGTGAAGAAGGAGCTCTTCAAATTTTCGAGTTTGCCTCTTTCATGCTGATTTTGATCTTCATTTCGCTCTTGTATGTGTGTGTTATGCTTGTAATGCATGTGTAGGACTGTTGTCTACCCCTTCCCCTTGGTTTTGAGCTGCTGTAGTGTGTGCGCAAGCTAGGAGAAGTTGTGGCGCGGGTATTTGTGATTCCCATCATTCACTGTTTTTGCCATAACTTGAAGCAGAGTGGTCAAAATTGAGTGAAACCACTACCGTTGGATGCGTCTCGTCGAGAGCTTCGAAACGAGTACCCTATTGCCTATATTCAGAGTTCTGGGCTGGGAGAAAACCTCAAAATACTAAAAACTGCTGTAAGAGGCTTGCGGCAAACACTTTCAGTATTTCAGCGAGTGTGAGAGGTAGTAGTCTTTTCTCATGCATGTTAGCTAAACCACTTCATTTCCCATCACGTGTGCACACGTCTTCATACACTTGGTACGTCGCTCCTTAGGATTGACAATTAGATGTGTGTTAAAGTACCCACTATATGCACTTGTGTGGCAATTGAGGTATAGTCTCATTGGCACAAGTCCTTGAGTCGTCTCGGCTCAAGTACACACCTATGTGAAGGGACAATTTCACAAGTGTATTATATTTGTAAAGTTAGTTCACTTTAGTTCTAGAAGTTTTTTAAAAAGTCACGAGATAGAGAAAAACTATATAAGTTAGTTTGTATCAACTGACGCGATGTGAAGAGAGAGGGAAGACAATGATAGAGTGAGTTAGAACTCAATTTGTATGACTGAGTATAGTCAGGCTTCTCTGAGTGAGAAAGCACTTGTAAGCTTCTGAGTTTTCATAGCTATGATAAGAACTAGTTAAAATTTTGTGTATATGTCTTCTTCTTCCATCTCGAGGGTTTGTCTTCTGTGTAATGATTTGAAAGGTTGAAGTTTTCCAAGCAAGTTGATACCTGGCATCGAATGTATGTTGAAAGGTTGAGTTTTATGCGAGAAGTCGATGCCTGGCATGGAATCCTAGCTGATAAGTCCTTATCTTCATATTTGACTTTTATCTACTGATGAAACTTCTTAAAATCATGAGGTTTGTGGAGCAACTCGATGCCTGGCATCGAGTTTCAACATAAAGTCGATGCCTGGCATCGACTTCCCACATAAAGTGGTCTTGTTCATGTGTGTGTAAAAGAGGCTAATTCTGGTGCTGAAAAAGTGGCTGAAAAAGCTCAAAGTCGATGCTCGGCATCGACTTTTGGTGGCAAGTCGATGCTAGGCATCGAATTTTTATTTTTAGACAGCGAAATTTACTAAAACAGGCGAAATTTCTAGTTTTGGAAGGTCATACAGGGTCATCTTGTGAGGGCCATAACTTGAGTTCTAGAGATCTGTTTCATGCATACGATAGCTTCTTGGAAAGCTCTACTCTTCTAGTTTTAGCCTATAAAAGATCTTGGAGAAATAGTATTTGAACTAAGAGAAATTATCAAAATACTGAAGGTATGTCATTTCAGTGACTAGAAAAATCTGAAGAAGCAAAGTTCTTGGTTTCGGCTATCATTTCTCAAAGTTTGGAGTGGCAATGAGTTAATGGTGACCATAGAGGTGTTCTAGTGTCACATTAATTCATTTCTTGTGGTGTTTTACACATCAACAACACACACACACACACACATACATACATATATATATATATATATATATATATATATATATTCTTTGTTTTTTCTTTTTCTTTCTTTTTTACTTTTAAAATTTTCATGTCTTGAGAAGTAGGGAGAAAAAAAGGTCTTTCTATCCCACCTTCCCATCACATCATTCATGTACATATCCCATGGATTCTTGATAGATCAATATCCTTTCTACCACAACTCACTAAAATATAATCACTAATAACTATCCGCTATAATTAACTCAATCCTCACCAAACCTATCTGTACTCACTTATTTCACTCGTTCTTCACCTCTCCTTAAGATTGCTACCTTTGATCTTGCCTTGTAAAGGGTCTCTCACTCAATCCTTCCTTACATCAATGACCAACATCTTCTTCAGGGTGAGTAAAGTTTTAAACCTTCTCTTAGCATTGCTTAATGCAATTCTACTATCCCCCTTTACGTCCTTGCCTACATCATCTCTAGAACTTCTCAATAAATGTCTTGCGAAATCATGACATTCATTAAGAACAAATCCACTCTAGACCTCCACTCCTCTTCTCTAATTAGATCTCAATGACTTGTCTCTCTAGAACTTTTCCAAACTCATCTATTTTTACTCATTAGCTTTGAATTCAACAATACCTACTACTCTCTCATGCAACTCAACGTTTTTTTCTCAAGTTTCCCTCACCTCTCCCTAACTCTTTCTCTAATTCAGCTCTCCATGCTTTTCTCCTTCATACTCTAATGTCTGCTACCCACTTCCCAATCATCACTTCACTCGAATCACTAATGCCCAATGCAACATGTCATCTCACTTCTTATTTCTATCCATCTAGCTCCATCACCTCATCATCATTGCGCCTTCCTTTTCTATTCCCTTCATTGTTTTTGTTAGATTTATAATCCATCCCTCCCGATGGACCATTGGCTTGCAAACACTAGATAGGATCCAACCACTTTTCAATCTTCATCTGCACCTTCATCCAAAACCACTGCTTGTCATAAATTCTCCTCAAATCCACCTCGTTCCAAACCTCTTGTGAAACACCTCTAACCAAAGAATCCTCTTCTTACAAGACCTCTCATGTCTACAACTTAAAACTTTGGTCCATTCTCCTCTAGTGTTGCATCGGCTACATGCCACTCCTAGATTCAATCCTAGTGAAGATAAAACACACTCATCAACTTCTCATCAATACCCATCTCTCAACTAAGCCCTTCCAAAATCATGATCATATAAAAGAAAACTCCACCCTCTCCAAAAAAGATCCTTCTCGTTCATTAATCCTTAGTCCTTGCATTACTTGTCACTTCATCCTCTTTTTATTTACACTTGTCATCCTAACATCTGTATCATTTTATCTCTTCAATTCAGATCTCCCTACAAATGTTCGTCTTCTTTAAAATGCTCATTTTCTTTAAAACACAAGTTCATATGACATAACCACATAGCTCCCAATTTCTTCTTCTCTAAGACTCTCACTACAACATGTAAATCATGACATTCTTCTTCATACTATGCATCACACTTACGTTGTCTCTCAATCCTCTCATACAAAGCATTCACTTGTTTTCAAAATTTATCTTCCCTCACGACCTTTTGTTCCATTGTGACAAAATCTCCCTCACTAACTCTTTGTCACCTTTCCTTACACATTCATGCTTATTATGATCCATTTCTTTAGCAACTATCCTTTGTAGAGCAGAAGGTCTTACTAGACAATTGACCTCTCATTTAATGTGAAAGCATGTGCTTAAATGGATGATTTTTCCCTTTTCTTGTATTCAACGTATTGTGGAAGCTACTTTGTTTGTTTCTTAGGGCCAATCTTTTTGCAAGGGCCAATCTTTCCAAAGTACCCCTTATAACTCTTGTGTCTTGTGTATTGGGCATCTCCTATGGGGGGGTCTTGGGGCCACTTTTGGTTGATCCCTCACCCTAGGGACATGTTAGGGCACCTTGGGCGACCTCTCACCCTAGGGGGTCCACTCATAGCTAGAGGTGATATCAACTATACCAAAAGACACAAACCACATAGTTTGGAGACATATTAAGAAAGGCTATCAGGTAAGATAGAGACACATGAAGCCAACAAAGGAAGCCATCAAGGTACAGAAGGCTATCAAAGCATCGAGGATTCCAACTATCCAAATCATGTAGCATCATCATTCATTAGGAACAACTTGAGGCATCATTTGGAGTAGGACTACCAAAATGGAGCTCTCTTCATCTTAGGCGACTACCTAACTTGAGCATTTCAATGCTTGCAAGGGGTGACCAACTTACTCCAGAGACATGGGCGACCTCCAAATAGGATTAAAATATTTACCTACTCTCAAAGTTGGATGACTACCCAATGTGGGCATGACATGATTGGGCGACTACCATTTTTATATACATGGCAAGAAACTTGGGCGACTTCCTTTTTTTTTTACAACACCCCAGATATGAGCAACTATCTTTTGGTGTTTCTCACCATGTGGGCAAGTACCTTTTGGCATTCCTCAGCATGTGGATGACTACCCTTTTTTGGAAAAACCACTTCCATGGTCGACTACTTCTTGGATTCCACCTCACCACCTCACATTAGGTGACCACCATTTGCATCATGTTAATATAGGCGACCACCACTTTTCTCTTCTATCCAAATTGAATGACTAATTTTTTTAGCATCACATCACAATTGGGGCAACCACATATTCTACCTTCTCCTCATCAGGATTTGGGTGCCTACCACTATGCTTGGCTTGCCAAATTGGGTGACTACCACCGTTCTACCTTCTCTCCAAGATTCGGTGACTATCATCATTGCATCTTCTATCATATAAGGCAACTATCAATCTACATTTTTTATCACAAATGGCACAACTACCAAAATCTCAACTTCCCACATCTAGGCGACTGCCTCCTCTTCAGCAAGGGTGACTACTACATTGTGAAGAGATGGATTTGTACTTGATGAAGATGAAGTGGTGCTGCAAAAACTTTGCACTACACGAGCCAAATGAACTCTAGGGATATGTAATGGAACCTTTTAGCTTACCAAAGGATGTATTAGATACCCTATGTACCTTGGAAGATCACTCTCAAAAAGTTGAATCAAAACAAACTAGTTTGACCAATAGCCAACATGAGGAAACTTTCTATTTTGGTCATGAATGCTTTTGTATTGCACTCAGTGCTCATTCTTTGATGACAATTCTTTGATGACAATTGACCAGAGAGCTTTTAGAGGAATCTAATTAGGAAGCAATGCAACCTATTGGGAGTTATTTCATAAAAAATGATTGAAAAGTTACAAGGGTGAGTTCACAAGTGAACTCTTCAAGGCTTTAGCATTTGCTTCAAGTTTTCTATGTCTTTTGAAGACTCAAGCTACCACTTAGGCTTGTCATGGACTTGTTCCAACAACTCAACCTCAAGTCAAGTGGGCTTGAGGTCTTCTTCCAAGATTACCTGCAAACTGAGGTTTGTTCCATCTAATGCCTTGGTTAAAATGTTTGCACATTGTTGATGGGTTGACACATAAGATAGCTGAATTTGCTTGCTCACAATCTTCTCTCTTACATAGTGGTAATATACTTCAATATGTTTAGTCCTTGCATGAAAAATTGAATTGGCAACCAAGTGTATGGAACTCATGTTGTCACCAAAAATACTTGGGGTTCCAATCTCCAATCCAAGATCTGTAAATAATGTCTTCATCCACATTGCTTCTTGAGTCGCTATGGCAAGACCTCTATATTCAACTTTTGTAGAAGAGAGAGCAACTATGGGTTACTTCTTGGATGACCATGAGACAATTTTTTATCCTGCAAAGGTAAGATATCCTAAGGTGCTCCTTCTGTCTTCTTTGGAGCAAGCCCACTCTACATCAGAGAACAACTTTATACTTAAATCAGATACATAAGGGTAATATAACCCTTCATTCATGGTCCCTTTGAGATATCTGAGTATCCTCTTGGCAGTTGCCATGTGAGGTTTCCTAGGTGTGTGCATAAATTGAGTTAGCACACTCACACTATAACATATATCTACTCTTGTCAATGTGGCATAGTTCAAACTACCCGAATAACTTTGATAACCTGTGACATCTTCTATGAGTTCACCTTCATGTGAGCTCAATTTATGATTAACCTCCATTGGAGTACCTGCAATCCTGCAATCTTGCATCTTGAACTTTGTCAAGAAGTCTTTAATGTACTTCCTTTGAGTAAGGAATAGACCATGATCTTTGTATACCACTTCCAATCCTAGGAAGTATGTAAGTGATCCTAAGTCTTGAACTCTTCTTTCATCTACTCCTTGACCTTCTTTATGCCATCTGCATCATTTCCTGTTAGTATAATATCATCCACATACACACACACACACACATTGAATACATGACTTCTGAATTACTCTTTTTGATAAAGAGTGATGGATTTGCCTTGCTAGGTTGAAATCCTTTGTCTTGCAAGGATTAAACAAGTCTTTGATTCCAAGCTTTGGGGCTTGCTTGAGTCCATATAGAGCTTTATTAAGTTTACACACATAATTAGGATGTACTTGATTCTCAAAACTAGGTGGTTGTGCCATATACACCTCTTGTGTTATCCATCCATAAATAAATGCATTTTATACATCCAATTGAAGTATCTTCCAATTCTTGGAAGAAGCAATGCTAAGTAGGACTCTAATTGTAGGCATCTTTGCCACACGAGAGAAAGTCTCCTCATAGTCAATTCCTTGAGTTTGTGCAAAGCCTTCTGCCACAAGCCTTGCCTTATGCATGTTAATGGAGCCATCTGAGTTCTTCTTCAATTTGTAAATCCATCGTGAACCTATCACTTTCATTGATGAAGTCTTGGGAACTAAACTTCCCAAGTGTTATTTTCCTCAAGAGCTTCAATTTCTTCTTCCTTTGCATGCTTCCATTCTGATTTCTTCTTTGCTTCCTCAAATGTTGAGGGTTCCTCTTGATTTATGTCATGTGCTAGATAGATTGAATATTTAGTAACTAGAGAAGTATCAAACCCATACCTCTCTGGTTTTCTTTTCTCCCTCATGGACCTCCTTAGGCTATGATGGGATGATACTGCCTCTTGTCCAAGTTCCTGCATTTTAGTTGTACCTTTAGACTTCCACATTTTGAGTTTTTCAATCTGAGTTGCTTCATCATCTTTTGAGGTATCCTACTCCATTTTGCTTAGGAGTATACCTTGTAGTAATCTCTCTTTTAATTCCCCTCTCTTGAAGAAAAGAGTCAAATTCATGGACAAAATACTCTCCCCCTCCATCTGACCTTAGCCTTTTTAATGTTTTACCTGTTTGATGCTCCACAAGAGCTAAATATTTTTTGAAGCATGAAAAGACTTCATCCTTGTGTTTCATAAAGTATAGTATAGTCCATCTACTGCAATCATCAATGAAGGAGACATAATACCTTGATCCAGATATTGAAGCATCCTTGGTAGGTCCCCATACATCTGTATGAACCAAATCCAAGAGATCTCCATGCATATATCCTTTCTTCATGAATGGTAACCTGTGAGACTTTCCAAATTGACATGCACTACACTTATAATCATGTGTTGTTTTGACAAATTAGGGATTCCAAGTACACTTTGGTCCCCTACATATTTGCTTTAATGATCTTTCAACAAATGCTCCTTCTTTTGTGAACCTAACTTGTAATTCAAATGTGAACAATCTACTTGTCTTTTCTCCCTTTGCAATTCTCCTGAATCCTTGACTTGGATCTTCAACAAATGCTCCTTCTTTTGTGAACCTAACTTGTAGGCATTTCTCCACAATCTGTCCTACACTTATCAAATTCTTTGTGATGGTAGGGACATAGAGTACCTTGCTAAGTAGGTTGATGTTTCCATCAAGTCTATCTTCTCCGCTAGATATCTTGTATCATCACCTGTTTGCACTTCATGCTTGTTCCTTGGTTCTTCTAAATCTGATAGGAGGGCCACATTTCCTACCACATGATTGGAACAACCTGAATCTATGTAGAAAACATGTTCATCAGATTTATCTTGAGGCATTGCCACATTCATGATTAGAAATGACTCCTCTTGATTTGAGTCTTCTATGTAGTTATTGAAGTCTCTTCTTCCTCTATTGCTTCCTTGATAGTTTGAATGGTTGTAATTGTTGTGGTAGCCATTGAAGTTGTTGGTCCTTCCTCTAGAGTAGCCATAACTTCCTCTACTGTAGCCTCTGCCTCTTTGATTCCTAGAATTCCTAAAGCAATTTTTATTTGTATGATTAGTTAATCCACAAATAGAATAGGGATTAGAGATTTGGGATCCCCCCTGCCTTGTCTTCCTCCTCTGCCTCTACCTATACCATGTCTTCCTCTACCTGCATAGTTAGCTTGATGTGTATGTGCTTCGTCATCCACTTTCTTTCCTCTTCCTTTTTTCTCTTTGGACTTGCTTTTATCAGTATACAAAGTAGAAGATTGATTACCTTTGGAGCCTTCTCCATTCTTGATAAGCTTGGCCTCTTGAGTAAGCATTTGTTCTATGAGTGTATTGAAATCTTGTACATGCATATCCATGTATAGATCCATAGTTGTGGTGAATGCTTCCCACTTTTCATCTGCCTTTAAGACATTGATGCCTACCTTACAATTTTCTCTTCTTCTATTACCTCTCCAATGCTTCCGAACTGATCTGCTATGTCCTTGAGTCTTGTGACAAAATCAGTCACATTTTGTTTGGGAGCTTTCTTGAGAGTTGTAAAGTCCAGCCATAGTTGATGCTTCCTAGCCTCTGTACTTGAAGAGAAGTTGTGGCATCAAAGTGTACCTCTCTAATACACTCATAAAATTTTTGGCGTAATCTTGAAAAAATCATTGGTATCACTAGACCTTTTATGGAACTTTTACGAATGGTTGATACGGATAAGTTTGTGATTGAAAAAGTTTATTAGATTATGTCAGAAGCTATTCAAAAAGTAAAAGACTTTAATCAATTTTCATTACGAGAAAAAACACAGATTGTATTGCTAGCAGAGAGGAGATGGGTGCAAATGCACACTCATTTGCATGGAACAACATTCATTTTGGATCCAACATTTCAACTCAATGTTCAAGGATTAAACAAAGAAGTCATGGAAAACTTCAAAACCACGTCAGTTATTAGTTCTAGCTATAGATGGTCGAGATGCATTCCACCAAAGAGTAGCTGATGTAAATTGAGAAGGATCTTTTGGAGATCTATGGCACACTGAAGCGATTCAAAAGCATCCAGCTCCTATTTGGTGGGAAGAATACGGAGGTGAAGCAGTGGAGTTGCAACATATAGCTATGAGAGTGTTTTCAGTAGCATTTTCAAGTGGTAGTTGTGAATGTAATTGGAGTGCCTATGATTTTCTTCATTCAAAATGAAGAAATCGCTTAAGTGAATCACGTGCTAATGATTTGGTATATGTGGTTTGTAATATGCATTTGTTACATGCTCCAACTAAGATAGCTTCTACAGTAGCACAACAAACTTTTGGAAATTTCAAACTCATGAAAGTTTAACAAATGATTCATGGATTGATCATGATTTAGATGTAGATCACAATGATGGTTTGTACATGGAAGAAATAGAAGACATGGTACCTGTCATAGATGATGATATTCAAAATGAAGAAAATGATATACTCTGAATACTTTCATTAGATTCAATTGCAAAATCGATGGCTTTACAATAGTCATGTCTTAGATTTAAAAAAAAAAAGCTTTTCTATTCAATGTTTTATTGATTCAATAATTCATTGGCAGTAAACCGGTCAAAAGATGATGATGCCTCTGAGAGTCTTCCATATTTGCTCTCATATGCACACAAAAAGTTGTAAAGTTTTTCACTTGGCTTTCTAGATCATCAACCCTCTTTTGTTGATCATCTATGTTGAGATATCAAGCTCAACATGTGATGATCCAGGGTGACACGTATCCTTTTTCATTTCTCTGACATGTATAGTGTTCACATTGGTATATTTCAAGACACTTCATTGATCTTTATTAGATTTATCTACCGAGAGTGATGGCATATTTTTTTCTTGCCAGCTCAATCACCCGAGGACATTAGAATTTTCCTTATGTATTGTTCTTTACATATTGCACTTATTGTATTCTTGTTTTTTAGGTCATTCTTGTACATTCCTTTAATGTAATAGAAGAAGAATAAGAAGATTATTCTTCCTTGCCTCAATCTGTGTGTGTGCTCCTCTTTGAGTGTGAGAGTGTGTGTGGTGAGATCTTTTCCTTATCTCCTTCCTCGTGACATGGTATCAGAGCCAGTGTGGTTGTAGAGAGCTCGTGGAGAAGGCCAATGGTCAAGAGTATGCAAGAAGGCATGCAGAAAGCGGGATTCACAAATGAACTCAAATTTCTACGAAGGTAGAAGGCCTCAAAAAATTTTTGAGAGTTATTCCTTTACAGTCACTTGTTTTTGTCAGATCAGAGTTTCGGAGCCATCTCCACCTCCGTTTTGAGCTTGCAAGGTGGGGCCCACAAAAAAAAACCATATCACAAATTTCTTGATGGGAAAAGGCTATTGAAAGTACATCAAAGGAGAGAACTAAAAATGCTCCGCAGTTACCAGAGAGGAATCGGATTGCGAACCAATTAAGAGCATATGACGAATGGAATCAATGAGCATGAAAGGTAATGTATTGGCTATCTGTTAGCATAGAGGATAGCATGATTGGGCACATACAGGATGCCAAGACTTCAAAAGAGGCATGGAACAGTTTGGTCACATTGTATGAGACCAATACAAAGGCACGAAAATTAAAACTCAAGAATGAGCTGCATACATTGGAAAAGAAGGGCATGTTGGTAAGTGACTACACTCTAAAAATCAAAATCATATGTGAGTCACTTGCATCTATTGGCATGAATGTAGATGATGATGATAAGGTGGAAGTGTGCCTTTGTGGTTTAAGAGTTGCATATAAGCAGTTCAGAACTTCTATACAGACCAGGAAAAATATCTTGAATTTTGCTGATCTGGTATCCATGCCGATTATTGAAGAAAAGAATCTTGGTGGGGATTCAAACTCCCAAGGAAAACCTAGCTCTTAGTAGGTATTCTACTCTGGAAGAGGAAGAGGCAGAGGTAGAGGCTTCGGAAGTGGAAGAGGAGACACAATAACCAAGATCATGGACAACAACAGAATCATGCAGGAGGTAGAGGACAATTTCAAGGCAGGGGGAGCCAAAGAGGTGGCAAAAATTTCCAAAGAAATGATTTAGGTAATAACAGTAAATGATGTTGGAATTGTGGTAAACTTGGATACTTTGAACATGATTGCAGGTTGAAGAATCAAAATAACAGAAGGCAGCAAAACGACTATGCATCCACGTGTAGATGACTCTGAGAAGCTATTCATGGTTCAAAATCATATGATGAATACGATGTCTGTTGATGTTTCAAAATCAAATGGTAATGTTTGGTATGTTGATTCAGGTGCTTTAAATCACATGACTAGTCATGTAGAATGGTTTAGTAGTTTGCAAAAATTGTCAGTTCTTGGATATGTTGAAACAGGTGATGGCACAACACACCCCATCAAGCATACAAGAAACATATCGTTGTCTATGGAGTATGGGAAGGTAAAACATCTTGTTGATGTGTTGCGTTGTGGTCGAGATTCGACTCTCAAGCTAGCAATTCAATCAGAGGATCTTGAGGCTCGAATTATGCCCTTCTAAATATGCATGTGCAATAGAAAGACACGTCAAACAGTTCAACTTAGATGATGTACACCAGGTTCTAATTGATTTCCCTTATAGAGCTTTAGTTGCAGCAAAAAGAGACTTCAGTGATGAAATAGGTCATGGAGCTTTTGGGAAAGTTTATAAAGGGTCACTTCTAGATGGTAATGATGTTGTTGTCAAGGTCCTGAATGCATCTATGTCTCATAGCAAGGATCAATTCTTTAATGAGGTTGCAAGCATTGGTTGTATACATCATTTAAATATAGCAAGGTTATTGGGTTTCTATTTCACCAAGTCAAAAAGAATTCTGGTTTACAAATATGAATAGCCAGAGGCCTTTACTACATGCATGAGGAGTGTCGAAGCTGCACAATTCATTGCGATATTAAACCACAGAATATTCTTCTTGATGCTTGATATTCTCCCAAAAGAACAGATTTTGGCTTTGCCAAGCTTCTATTTAGGAAACTTGGAAGAGAGTAGAGTCTTAATAGAAGCTAGAGGAACACCCGGAGAGGTGGCCCCCAAGTTTTGGAGGCTGGGACGTGGCCCTCTTACGAAAAGGTTCGATGTGTACTGTTAAACGTTAATCGTTAACTTCCGGCTTCAGGCTCAAAATACTTCAAGTTCAGCCGTTTCCGAATCTTCCTAACCGTAAATTACCCTTGAGCCACGTGGGTCCTTGGGAGTGGTAGGGGTCTGTTAGACAGAGGCCCTGTACTATTTTCCCAACTTATTACACAATTATAATTACTTCTAGCGTCTTAGCTCCATGCACAGTTCTTCACAACCGATGACTGTTCGTTGTACTGGACTTAGAATTTCCGAACTAGCACTGCTATGATGATCTGAGCAGTAGCCCGGTGATTTATGTCCAGTAGAATACTCTACTTCAGTGAACGGAGATCACCTAATACTTACTTCTTCAGAACAGACAGGTATACCAAACACATACATATATATATATATACTGGAATTACAACTCATCGTATACCAACTACGAGCAACAAATGTCTTGACAACAATCGACTCGTTACAGACTTAACAATGACCTACTCGCACCGCAACCATTACAGATACTAGTCGTCATGTGCTCGGAATCAATAGTGAACGTAGACTAATGCATCGATCTTGGTCATTTATAAAAAAAATGTTAACACGCGAACAGTTCGGGGCTACTTTCCACACTTCCACACTCCTTGTTCAGCATACTACTGACAAGTAACACACTGCAGCTTATTAGCACTCAGAGGCACATTCAACCATTACCGAGCAGATTCGTAACACGAGATTACTAATTCGCACTCTACACTATGGTGCAAATAAACGACTAGACGGAGCACAGAACAGACAGAACAGAACCGAGTAGAGTCCTCTCTTCTCAATGCTCTACAAACTACAACCAGTACACTTACAATTCCCCAAAAAACGGGCTCTCTGCCACTCTTCTTTCATTTCCTTATATAGAAGACTTTTTTACAAGGGTGCGCGAATCTTTAGTTACCTACGCGTTTCTCAAAAGGTTCTTTTACATTTAAGACACCTGTCCTAGTACATTTGTCCTTGTTCGGCGGCCGTCTAACACTGGCACGCACGGTGGACTCGAACCCGCAGGTTCCTATGGTTCTGCTACAAGTCCTTCTAAATACATATTGCGGGCGAGCCTAAATGTTCGTGTGATTTTCTTTTTAATGGTTTCTATCATCTGAACTAAAGTATTGGGTTCTAATAACTGAGCGTCGGTTCTAACGGAGCTAATGGCTATGGCTTGGGTTAACAAAATTTCGGCCTGGGTCTGTAAGAAGGCCTCTTTTAAATAGAATTCGTTGGATGATGCAGCGTCCCGGGATGACTTCATTTCGGTGACTTTCTGCTGCATATCCGTGACTCGATCCTTCTGATTTCGCAATTGGTTGTCGAGTCGCTCGAATTGCTGGTTCTGAAATTCAATCGTTTTGGAATATGCATCTCGTTCTCTTCGAGCATTTGCCAGATCTTTTTGGTATTTTGCTTCCCTGGTTAATTGGCGTCTCAGCATTCTCTTTACCTCGTCTAAACATTCCTGGGCTCTTCGTAGCTCGTCTTGGACTTGTTCTGCTTCTCTCTGTTGGTCTTGATTCTTCTGGATGGTTTCCTGCAACTGGGCCTTCGTTTCTTCGACCAATTCTTCTAGGGATGAGCTGATGTCTTCTTTTTCTTGGAGTGCGGTCTTTAATTCCCGGATTTCTTCATGTGTTGCGTGTAATAGCTGGTCTTTGGCGGCAAGCTGCTCTAGTGCTGCATCCCTTTGCTGTATCAAGGCCTGTTGTTCCGAAAATTGCGCTTGGAGGTCTGCTAATTGTGTCTGTAATTGATGATTCTCCACTTTTACGGCGTCGACTTCTTCTTGGAGTGGGTTGATGTCGGCTTCCAGGAGGTCGACTTTATGCTGTAGGTCTTGCCGAATGGTATTTGCGACCTCACTCAACTGTACCGGAAGTTGTTGTGAGAGGGTAATGAGCATTTGGCCCATGGCAGCCAGTTCAGAAAAGATCGGAACAGAGGGAAGGAGGAGCGGTTGTTGTGATGGTGCAGAGGTTGGGGTATGGATTTGGGGGGATGTCGAGGGTGAATAATTGGGGGAGGATGAAGAAGATTCGGAAATTGGCGAGGGGAAAGGGGTGACTGGTGGGGATTGAGGACCAGGGGATGCAGTGTGAGTTACTTGATGGATGGGTTGGTGTTCACCTGTATTGTGGGCGATGGTGGATTCTACGGCCTTCAGTAGGGTGTCGAGTGCGCTGTCGATCACTTGCTGTTCGTCTTCTCGTCGTGCTGAGGCTTCTTTGGTTGAGACTGGTTCTGTTTCTGTGTGATTCTGCTGGTCGAGGTGGTCGGCCGATGATATTTGAAGACACACAACTACGGCCGAACCATCGTAATTTGAACTTTCCTGCTGCTCTATCGGATTTTGCGTTATAGAAGAGTACAAGCTGACCTACCGAAAAGATTGGAGTCTTCAAATATCAATCGTGTGTCTTGGTCTGCCTTAGTTGTACTTCGCGTATGGTTAAAAAGCTCATCCATCGGTGCTCATCAAGTTCTCTAAGTACTTCCATTCGTGCTGTCAGCGAATCTTCCGGTAGCATCTTCTGAGTGATTGCTACACGCAGACTTGGGATGACTACTTCCATGGGTGCTATTGCTTCTAAGCCATAAGCTAGTTTGAAAGGTGTCAAGCCTGTTGTTACCTTATATGTAGTTTGGTATGCCCATAATACTGCAGGTAGTAGTTGATCCCATCTTTCCGGTGCTTCCATGATCAGTTTCCGGAGGATATTCAATAGTGATTTGTTTGTACTTTCGGCCAAACCATTGGCGCGCGGGTAATATGGAGAGCTGAGTTTATGTGTCACCTGGAATGATTAGGTGAGTACCTTCATTAACTTATTTACGAAGTGCGTACCTTGATCTGTCACTAACTCGAGTGGTAAGCCAAATCGTGGGAAGACATCATTTAGCAGACATTTTGCTACTACAACCGCTGTAGCAGACCGTAAAGCCCAAGCTTCTGCCCATCTCGTTGCATAGTCTGTACAGGTTAGTATGTATCTGTTGTTACTGAAGACTGCTGGAGGTGTGATTGGACCGATAAAATCTAATCCCCATTTCTGAAATGGTTTGAGTGGCATAATAGGCTACAAGGGAAAGAAGTGTTGTTGCAGTGGTTGTCCAGACCTTTGACAGTTATCGCAGTTTTTGACGAATTGGGCCACATCTCTGTACATAGTTGGCCACCAGAGACCTCCTTGCAGAATTTTCCGGTGAGTCAAGTCTGTGGCAAAGTGACCACCAGTAGGGGTCGAATGAGCCATTGTGATGACCGAGTTAATTTCATGCGGAGGAACACATCGAAGTAAGATTCCGGTGTGATCTACATAATATAGTTCTCCCGCAACTAACCGGAATCGGCGGCTAAAGACTGCAATTTTCCTTCGAACTGCCTTGGCAGTCTCAGATGGAAAGCATCCTTCGGTGAGAAAAGTTAGAATCTGATCATAATATGTAGGTGTTGCTTGTGATTCGGCAGTCTCATCGGTCAGTGGCTCAGAACTATAAATTGCTGGAGTCGTGTCATCTATGCCTATCGGAGCTTCACCAGAATCTAGACGAGATAAGAAATCTGCTAAGGCATGTGCATTTCCAGGTCAGTGAATGACTTCATAGTCGAATTCTTGCAAGAGTAGCACCCATCGTGCTAATCGTCCGCCTAAATGTTGCTGTCTTACTAGATAGACGAGGGCAGCATGATCCACATGAAATGTGAATTTCCGACCTAGTAGATAATGTCTGAACTTTTTGATGGAGTAAATTAATCCTAGATATTCTCTTTCAGTGGTAGAATAGTTCTTTTCTGCAGGTGCAAGCCTTCTGCCGGCATAATAGACAGGGCGGAACCACTTATTGCTGCATCAGAATACTGCCGATCGCAATATCTGAAGCGTCGACAAAAACATGGAATGGATTATCCCAGTCCGGTGGTTGTAAGATTGGTGCCTGCGTCAATAAATACTTGAGTCGATCAAATGTGGTTTGGCATTCTTGAGTCCATTCGAACTGTCGGGGAGTTTTGGTGATTAGTCTGTTCAGTGGTACAGCCAGATGAGCAAGCCACCGTAAGTGTCTGCCATGCCACCGTACTTGACCCATAAAACGCATTACTTCTTTCGGAGTAGCGAGTACTAGGGCTTCTAAAATTGCCGAAATCTTATCTGGGTCTACTCGGATACCTTGGGCAGATACAATATGACCAAGTAGTTTGCCACATGAAACGGCAAACACAGATTTGCTTGGGTTAAGGCAGAGTCTGTAGTCTCGACACTTTTGGAAACAGCACCGTAGATGAAGCAAATGTGCCATCATCTTTCCAAAAATCGAGAAGTCGTCGAGATATACTTGCATAAACGAATTGAGATAAGGAGAGAAAATCTCCTGCATACATCGCTGAAAGGTGCTTGGTGCATTTCTTAACCCAAACCACATTACTGTACAAGCAAAGACACCCCAATTGGTAATGAAGGCAGTTTTTGGTATATCTGCTTCAGCCATTCTAACTTGATTGTAACCACTGTATCCGTCTAAGAATGAATACATTTCGTGGCCTGCTACCCTATCAAGCATGGTATCCAGAAAGGGGATCGGGAAAGGATCCGGTACTGTTGCTGCGTTTAATTTCCGGTAGTCTACACAGATTCGCAGTTGCTTATTTTTCTTTGGCACAATCACAATTGGTGAGATCCATTCAGCATGTTCTACTGGTACGATGAATCCGACCTTTAATAATCTATCAAGTTCGGCTTTTACCTGTGATGCATAATTGGGATTCATCCGGTAGCTGGGTTGCTTATTCGGTTTAGCTTCAGGCTTCAACATGACTCTGTGCTGATAGATGTGCGGATCTAATCCTTTCATATCTTTGTAATCCCATGCAAAGACGTCTGAGAATTCGCGAAGTAGTCGAATCAAATCAGCCTTAAATATTTTCGGTAAGTTTTTCCTTATCTTTACAGCTCGTGGATGATCTTCGTCTCCTAGATTGTACGAGGTCAACTGGTCTTCGGGGACATAAAACTGTTGCGGTTTCTCTGTATCGTCTGTTGACCGGAATAGTGATTGTAATTCGTCGTCATGTGTTGAAACAATATCTTCCTGCTTAGTTTTTTCGGTGATTGGTACAACTGTACAAACTGAAGTACTCCAGTTATCTATCACGGATTGTAGATCAACAGTTCCTAAGGTCATTAAATCAGCGTTATTCTTCAGAAATTCCTCTTCTTCATCATCTGATAGTCCATCTAACATGTGGACTGGTTCAGCAAAATATGGTCTGGCGTGAAGTTCGCAAGGTTGTATAGCATCTAATTTTACCACATATCTACGGTTGGCATCTTTGAACGTAAGCTCTTGTGCAGACCAGTCCTGTATTACCTTTGCATGCTTCAGCCAAGGTCGTCCGAAAAGAAGGTTGTAATCCAAAGTGGATTCCGGCAGATCTAGTATAACAAAATTTATTTTGAAGGTCGTACCTTGTAAAGTAATGGGTATATTTCGCACAAGTCCTACGGGATGGACTCTAGATTGATCTCCCATTCTGACAAAAAATTGAACTGGTTCGATTTTGGTCCATCCTAACCGATTGCATAAGGTTGTAGTCGCAATGTTAACACCAGAGCCTCCATCAATCAATACCTGTGTAATTTTATGATTCTTATACCATACTGTAATCAAGGGAACTGAATGATCAACCGTAGAATCAGGTTCCGGTTGAACTGCTGCTGTCGCCGGAATACAAGAAGGTACCGGACTGAACTGTTGCTGGAACTGTTGTCGAATCCCAGGTACTAATGCTAGTAGTTGGCCTAGAGGCAAGGTGATAGATGCTTTGGATAAAATTTCCCAGGCCTGCTGAGATTGGTTATCCTGCTCTTTTGAACTTGAGGTCTCTGCTGATGCAGAAGTATCTGCAGTTATGTCTACTGTTGATGATGGCTCCGCTGCTTCTTCCTTTTGTTGTGTTCCTTCCTTTGTCGACGAGGTCTGAGTCACCGAAATAGGTTCTGGGAACACTGGTGGTTCTGTTGCGGTCCAGTGACTAGCCTTGCTATACATCCTATGTTGTTCTCGTATCCCCGGTTCGAATATTTCTGCTGCGGACCGCAGCTGTTTACCTGATCGGGTCTGGACTGTAGCAGTTTGCGTTTCTACCGGTGTAATTTGTACCATGTTGGCCATTGGGTTTTGCCGCTCCTTCTTCCTTTGATCATACTCAGCTGCATCCTTGCAAAATCTTCTAATGTGTCCGAATTCACAACAAAAATGACAGCGTGGCGGTGGTAAATTGGGATTTTCTGGTGGTGGTTCGTTCTGCCAGCTATTTGCATTATAATTATTGTTCCTCTGTCCTCGGTAGTTCTGATATCCCTGCGGTTGATTGTTTCTCAGTTGCGGAGGTACATAGTGATTCGCTGGCTGTCCATGTTCTTGAATAATAGCATTGACTGTTGCTGTCCCCTGTATTCTGGCATTGTAGACATAATTTCCGGTGGTGTGTCCGGCAGTGTTGCAGATAGCGCAGAACGTTTGATTTAGCGCACAATTGGCACTAGTATGACCTGAATTTTTGCATGTGATACAGTACACTTGTCTGGTTATATCTTCAGTCATAGTTTTGTTCGTTTTTAACCACTCTAAATCTTCTGTAAATCCACCGACCTTGGATTCCAGTTGCAAAGCCATGGCAATGACTGCATCCAGCGTCATTACTCCGACACATCTTATGATCATGATCTGTTTCAATTGTGGGGTTAAACCATTGATAAACCACTGAGTGATGACATCATCCGGTAAGTTAGCATGGGCCTGTGGTATCTGTCGCAAGTGTGTTCTAAAAAGTGTAGCATATTCCTGGACAGTCTGATTTGCCTTCTGTCGGTTGTTCTGTAAATAATCAAAGATTTCGGCGGGATTCTTCTTTAGCCTGAATCGTTGCAGAAAAGCATCTCGTACTGCATCATAGGTACCGAAATGATTAATGTCATATTCCGTAAGCCATCTAGCTGCTTCATTGACCAGTGTAGATTGAAAAACAATGGCCTTATATGCCTGATCCGGTGGATGGTTAAGGACTGCATAACTGATCTCGAAAGTGCGTACATGAGCATCCGGATCATCTCCTGGGAATCCACCAAATTTCGTGTATGTTACTCCTGTTGGAGGCGGCCTTGGTTGACATAACTGTTGTTGCTGTTGTTGTCCGTTCATTGTGAGTGTATTCGGCCTTTCTTTTGTATCTTGAGGTTGATTGGTTGAACTATCAGAACTTGGATCGCCGGATGGCGTGCCTTCCGGTGTGCTGTTTTTGCGTAGGATACTTCGGATCTCTGCTTCGAACAGCTTTCCTTCCTTCTGGATGTCCAATATCCGAAATCTTTCTTCCAAGCACGCTGGTTGGGCTGAGGATTCCGCAAAAAATGCTAAACCTTGGCCGCCAGTTAGTGTTTCTATCACCGGAATATCACCGGAGTGAACTGAAATTGTGCCAGAATGCAGTGTTTTTTCGCTTTTACCGAATTCTTTTCCTAGAGTATTTCTGATCGTGGATAACTCTGAATCTTTATCCAAGATTGTTAAACTGGTTTCCAGCGGCGTCTTGGTAGATTCCGGAATTACTATATTTTCGATAGGCTAGGTCGAAGTGACACCAGAATGTACCAAAGGCGTTGATCGTTCCACCGAAATATGACCGGAATTAATTTTAACGTCCTTAACTTGCTTGACCACTGGTCAGACCGCGTTATACCTTCTTCTTCTAGGGTTGTCTTTAGTACGTTACGTGCTCCAGCCTTATGGTTCTTAGGATACGTTCTGCCAGACCGAGTAACCGGCATGTATCATTGCGTAGTAGCACTATCTAAACAGTTGGCAGCAATCTGGCTCTGTTGCTACCGTCAGTCAATCGAACGATAAACGTGATGTTTGATTCTGAAAAACAGCTGGCACGCTAATGCCACTTTTCACAGATAACTGGCAACCTGATGCCACTTTCCCACAGACGGCGCCAAATGTTAAACGTTAATCGTTAACTTCCGGCTTCAGGCTCAAAATACTTCAAGTTCAGCCGTTTCCGAATCTTCCTAACCGTAAATTACCCTTGAGCCACGTGGGTCCTTGGGAGTGGTAGGGGTCTGTTAGACAGAGGCCCTGTACTATTTTTCCAACTTATTACACAATTATAATTACTTCTAGCGTCTTAGCTCCATGCACAGTTCTTCACAACCGATGACTGTTCGTTGTACTGGACTTAGAATTTCCGAACTAGCACTGCTATGATGATCTGAGCAGTAGCCCGGTGATTTATGTCCAGTAGAATACTCTACTTCAGTGAACGGAGATCACCTAATACTTACTTCTTCAGAACAGACAGGTATACCAAACACATACACATATATATATACTGGAATTACAACTCATCGTATACCAACTACGAGCAACAAATGTCTTGACAACAATCGACTCGTTACAGACTTAACAATGACCTACTGGCACCGCAACCATTACAGATACTAGTCGTCATGTGCTCGGAATCAATAGTGAACGTAGACAAATGCATCGATCTTGGTCATTTACAAAAAGAATGTTAACACGCGAACAGTTCGGGGCTACTTTCCACACTCCTTGTTCAGCATACTACTGACAAGTAACACACTGCAGCTTATTAGCACTCAGAGGCACATTCAACCATTACCGAGCAGATTCGTAACACGAGATTACTAATTCGCACTCTGCACTATGGTGCAAATAAACGACTAGACGGAGCACAGAACAGACAGAAGAGAACCGAGTAGAGTCCTCTCTTCTCAATGCTCTACAAACTACAACCAGTACACTTACAATTCCCCAAAAAACGGGCTCTCTGCCACTCTTCTTTCATTTCCTTATATAGAAGATTTTTTTACAAGGGTGCGCGAATCTTTAGTTACCTGCGCGTTTCCCGAAAGGTTATTTTACATTTAAGACACCTGTCCTAGTACATTTGTCCTTGTTCGGCGGCCGTCTAACATGTACAGTTATGGAATGATGTTGCTGGAGATTAAACGAGGGAAAAACAGAAGAAACGATGGGGGGGTTTTTTTTTTTTTTGTGCCATAGGAGGGTGTAGCTCAGTGATGAGTAGCACCTCCTTTAATGTCAATCCGGGAAGACGTGAGGATGGTATGAAGACCTCGAGCAAGTGGCGGCACAAGTGCGTGAGTGAGAAGCACACAAGCATGCACACACATACACACACACGCGCACACACGGCAAGAACAAAGAGAGTAAGACAATGGAATCACTTCTATTGCAAGAAAGTTCTCATACAAGCTCAAACTACCAGAAGCCCCCCCAAAAATGAGCTCTCTAGCTCTATTTATAGTTTTTGACTAGCTTTGGCCCTGTCCAGACCTAGTGTCCGGCCTAGTTAAAAATTAGGTCCCGGGGCTTGTTTGAGGGCCCAAACGAGATCTAAAAATTATGAAAATTGATAGGCGGCTACATCTAAGGCTCCCCAAGCTCGAGGACTCCTCGGCTTGTACAAAATGGAGCTACAAAAAGGTGAAATGATATTTACAAGGGTTTGTAGTGATGAGAATCACTTTAAAATGATGTGAGGGTTTTTGAAAAAAATGAAGGGTTGCCTCAGTGCTAGATCTGCATGTGTGTCCATACTTGCTTCTTCCCGCATCCTGTCAACACTCTCCCCCCCCTAGGGTCTGTCGCCTCTGACAGACCTCTTTTCCACCGTTTGATCAATGTATTTTTGCAGGAGGTCGGTTTCCAATTCTTGTTCTTTGATTCTTAAACCTCTGATTAGGTCTCGTTGCAAAGCCTCCCAATCAACTGTACCAGGCATGTCAGGTCGTGGCATCGTGTAAAGCTCGGAATGCATTGTTTTCTCGCATGCAAAGAGATGGAGTAAATGCGTAGGCCGTGGCGCGAATACCTCTGAATGTGCTTCCCAAAACCCCGTGGTGAACATATCGTCGAATGTTTGCTTGTAGCAGGCAGGGAGATATCTTATGCGTGCATGCCATGCGTAAGCCACTCGTATGCTCGGGGTTGTGCTCATATCATATAGCAGGTCGTAGTTACCATTAATAAACCCGGGAATAGGAGGTTGAATACGGCATACATTGCGAAAAGTTTTGAGTACGACCTGCATCATATCGAAGATCTTGAGCATCATCTGGGCAGCCACATCTGGCATAGGGTGGAGGCGTGGTATCCAATGTCTGATGGTTGCAATCATGTATGACACTGTGGGAGTACCGGTTGGGGGGGCGATGGCGGGGTAATTGAGCCATTCTTTACAGTTTGCGTTATTCTGAACCTTGATGGCAAAAGCTTTCCATGATCTGCGTCTTTGCACTGGCCCAAAACACGGATTGTACTTCAAATGCATGGGGGCGTGATCCCATGTTCGAAGCATTTCTGGGTAAGTTTTGAGTAACTTCTGCCTCCAAGTTGGTTGGAATATGGCCCCTTTTCGTGCCGCTTCTGGTATATCTTCTGGTTCGAACTGTGTGGCAAATGTTGGGCACTTGTTGGTGACCCTTTTGATTTCTGCATTGTAGTCGGCCAAGAATACAAAATAGGGCTTGTATTGTAATTCTGAGCTAGTGATAAGGCGTCTAGGGGCAATGTGCCTGAAGTACTCTGAGTGAAGGATGGTGTCCTCAATGGCCTTCATTGCCAGCATCTGAGTGGATATCCGTTCCTGATGAGTTTGCCCCATTTCCTCTACCTGTTTCATCCATGCCGATGGGGGTTCCTCATAGGTATCTTGACCTTCTTCTGTTACGCGTCCTCCTGGGAATGGTTGAGGCTCGTAGGTGTCGTCGAATGCTTCCTCCACTGGAATAGTAACTGCTTCTTCTTCTAACGGTTGCTCTGGTGGGGAAGGAGGTCGTTCGTACTGCATCAACTTCAATTTTAATTCTGCGATCTGTTGCCGTAACTCCAGTACGTCGTTGGTCGTTGAGTGTTCAGGTTCGGTTGAAGTAGCAGCGTTGGTCATTTCTTTAGGTTCCTGTCGGTGTGGTGTAGACTCTTGGGGTCTCTGTAGGTCCTTCAGCTGGTCGGCAAGCTGATCATGTGCTTCTAAAAGATTGGCATAAGTTTCCAAGATTTGTTGTATGCTTTCTGAGGGAACAGCTTGAAATTTAACCGGGCCTATGGGTGCTCTCGGGGTGTTCTCCATGGCCGCCTCGAGGTTTTCTTGGTTTTGTTGTTGAAGCCGTTTGTTCTCTTCTTGCGCTGCTGCCAGATGTCATCGTAGCAAAGCCATGTTTCGTTGAAGCCTTGCATTGCGGCCCATTTGATCTCGCAGCTGTTCCTCCATGGCTTTGCTCTCTTCCATATGCCTCGCTTCGAGTTGCGCATTTGCCTGTTCGAGGGTGGATATCTTGCTTTGTGACTCCGTATGACTGAACTCCAAAGCATTGACACGCTCTTGGAGAGTTGCTGAGAGGGTGCAAAGCTCTTTGTTATTTTCTTCCAATAATGTATATTCCTGCTTAAGCTGAGTGGCAGCTTCGAGCATCGTGTCGAGTGCAAGACTAAATGAGGTGGATGCGGGGGTAAGGATGGAAGATGCAGGGGGTTGGGAAGTGGGAATGGGAAAAGTGGATGTTGTGCCTATCGTGTGTGGAAGTGGTGATGTGAGTGTAATAAACTATGATGGTGTTGTGAGAACAGTGGTAGTGGGTGACCCAGCGGATGGTGAGATGTCCATGGGATCGGACATGAGAGAGTGTGATTTGTGAAATGTGAACACCGGGATGGTGGGTGGTGTGATAGTGGTGGCTGTGAATGTGGGGAAGTGAATTTGGGGAAGGGACTTTTTCTTATGTTCATAAACCTGTTGAAGAATGTTTACAAGTTGGGTCCAGAAGGAGGGTTGGGTGATTAGTGTGGTGCCCGAGGCAGTTACAAGGGATGGGGTAGGTAGAGTTTGGGAGGGAGGAAATGGAGGGGTGGGGGGTAAAGATATGGAAAGAGTCTGACTAGTGACAGATGGTTGTCCAAAGGCATGGGGGAAGGAAGGGTGACCTAATTGGGGTTCAAAAATCTGAGTGACAGAGATGGATGAGGGTGAAGGAAGGAAAGTGGACACGGGGGTGTGTACAATGGTCTCACTATAGGAGGAGAATGGTTATGTAGAAAGACGCGTGGAGAGAGGCTCTGAGGGTGGGATAGGAGAAGATGGGGGGGATGGTGCATGCGTAATGTCCTCCGGTTCATCATTGGGCCTAGGGCTAATCATGTGAACATCTTCTGATGTGGACGTAGCTAACGCGGTAGATACTTCCATCTGAATCATCTTTCCTTGTCGCGGCCGTGTATCAATTCTTCTTTGATCATAAGCAGGGTTCTCTTGATAGACCAAGGTTCTCATTGCTTCACTGATGCCACAGGTGTCCGCCAAAAGATTTAGCGATTCTACAAATTGGGGGTCGATATGCTCTGAGTGTAACATCTGGTTTACTAGGGCCCTATTTGCTTCTTCTGACATTTTATGGCGTCGTTGTACCTGCTTGATTGTTTGGTATAGTCGTTTGAGTTGTGCCGTATATGCAGGGGCTTCGTCTTCACTCTCTTCCGGGTTATCTCTTGGTGCCTTCTCCTGAGCTTGTGTGCTTAGTCTTTGAGGAAGTTGCGCCACTCCTATCTCCTGTACACTGCTTGTCTCGCCTCGTGCATGTTCTCTTTGGGTTGATGCCCCCGGATCGACATTGTCAGGGCAACCTTCACTGTCTGATAGATGAGCCGTCTGCAGAAATGTTTCAAAATCAAAATTTGGGTCCTCGGTGAAGATGGCTATCGCTGCAAATTCTGCATCGGTAGGTAGCGGAGGGGCAGGAGGAGTGGGCTGTACCACCTCTCTTGGTTGAGACTCCTGGAGATGGATTGTGATAGGTGGCACCTGGGCTTCCTCTCTAGTGGAGACTTCGGCGGTGGTTACTGGAGGGATCAGGACCTGTGAAAGGGATCCACGCATTCTTTTTGCAGGCTGACTCCCTGACTTTCGCCCTTTGAACAGCTCCAGGTGTGCATATTTTAGGGCTCGAGCAACTGGCACATCATATGCTAGACATCTGTAGATGATTCTCGTCAACGCACAACACCCATGTAAAGTGGGCTTCCTCACCCCCCGCTTGCCTGCCTCATACACCTGATCTAAGATCCATACCGGCATCTTGATGGGCAAGCTTCCGGTCTCTGCTAAATACAACCCGTACCATATCTTCTTGTGAGGCTGAGTGAAACAGTCCTGAGCGGGAAATGCGAAGTGCTAGAGGCACATCCGCAGAGGTATGGCGATGTTGGGGGTGAGGGCGCACATTTCTTTGAGCTTCTTGACTCTATTGCTTTTCATTAATTCTGGTATCAAAGGGTCGCGATCTGAAGGCACATGAGTTCCATAAATTTGAAGGGCTTCCCTGATTAATGTTACATTTAATTCAAACTTCCTCATCTCCTCCAGATTGGATAAGGAGGGCACCCAGAATGTGCCTGAATGATCTTTATCCCCGGTAGGTTTCAACGTAGCAATCAAGTAGTAGCACCTGAGGAAGTCAGGTTTAGGTAGAGCTGCACTGAAGTAAGCTTGTAGTCCTGCCTTTTGCCAGATATCCTGAAGTGGAGCTGCATTCTGTAAGGTCTCAAATTCTCTTGAAAAGAATTGGAAGGTCCACCAAACCCCTCCACACTCCATCTTGGACTCCCATATGTGATCTGCGTCTCCCAAATCCCCTGACATTTCATTGAACCAATGGGAGTGCCCTTTTACTCTTTCGGTTAGTCCACTGGGTGGATCTGGAATAGGAATCCTTCGCACATTCAAGAATTCTTCAGGCCTAGCTGTTGGTGGAGCTTCCACTGGCATGGCATCCCAATTGATAGGAGCACCAGATCCTGCCTGAGAGCTTGTGCCTGCCGCTGTTGCCATGAGAGTAGGTTGCTTATCTGCTGGAAGACGAAAGGCACATTAGTGTTGCATAGGAAACAAGATGTAATGGTGTTCCCTTCACAATACTAACATGACAATTCCGGAGGTCAGTGGTTAGTGGTGAGGTGTTTATGATATGTGTGAGTGGTGATTAGAGGTCATTGTCGTCCTAGATGCATACTTTGGTGATGCAATGGACTCGGAATGCTTTGTGTTAGTGTGGACGGATTTACAGATTAGGGTCAGGGGGTTTAGTACACAGTTTAATTCTACACACTTTGATAGGTAAGTAGTAGCTCTTAGAGCTAAGGACACGTGAAGATTTCGGTATGAGAGTGTGATGTATTTGGGACCTTGTGGGCACCCATTTCCAGACATTCCTGGGGTTGATGGGAGTGGGGACAGTGAGAGGTGTAGGTATCTTGTCACATTCTGAGTTGTTGGCCAAGAGTGCTTGTGAAAGCTGCTTCATCCTAGTGCCTAAAGGTGAAGTAATTTGGGCTTGTAAGCTAGCCTTGGGCACCCATATCTGTCTAGCATTAGGGGTGGCCTTCATTGACCGCTTAGGAACCCAAATAGAAATGGTGTGCCTAGGGGTTATCCTAGGGGGCTTCTTAGCTTTGTTCCTTGATGGTGAGGCTCGTTTCTTGTCTCCTTGAGAATCTGCTATTGGAGTTGTGGGTCTCCCATCCTTGCGTATCCAGATCTGCTTCACGCCACGAGATGCTCCATGTTGCGCGGGTTGGCGCTCCTCCCTCTTGATCAGCGGTCTCCTTCGTGTAGAGTGATGTTCGGTCCGTTCGTTTAGAATCTTCTTTGGATCAATTAGGAACTCCTTCTTGGCTCCTGAACCTTCAGTAAGATTGACATTCCTCTGCACCATAGAAGTTTGGACAAGCACAACGTGGTTATCTTCGTGTGGATTCCTGGAGGGACCAGGAGTTGGTGCCTGTTCTATTGGTTTGAGTGCTTGATTTTCTAATTCAATCGTGAGACGACTTTGGCCTACCCAAGCCTGAAGAAGTCCACTTCTTAGGTTCAGGTTGACTGTGTGATCATAGATCCAGTCTTGGCCCAAGATAAGCGGTTCGGTCAGATCCTCATCTTCACACACTAGCACTTTTACTGGCATGAGGACCTCTTGTATGTAGAGGGGAAGATCCACCTCTCCCATGCAGGGGGTTTCAACACCTCCTAATCCTATCAGATAGGCTTCTATGGGTTTTACCTCCAATTGCAGCTGCTGGCAATAAGAAAGCCGAACTGCACTTGTGGCTGCTCCTGAATCAATTAAAGCCCTCACACTTGTTGTGCTGTCTCTTTGTCCTATTTCTAGGGTCACAAAAGGTCGTCGGTCCACTATCTTATGGATACGTTCACCTGAAGCCTCACACATGGCCATGTGATAGCCTGGAGACTCTTCAGTGTTAGTCATAGGCTGGTCCCTTCCTTGTCTTCTCAACTTCATTCGTTTGATACGCTCTAAGGCCTCTGCCTGTGCTTCTTCTCGAATTCGTTTTTCCTCCTCTTTACGTTGCTTAGCAATATTGAGTCGGCTTAGCATCTCGTTCGTGAGGGGTTCCTGATACAGCTTGACTCTGCATCCGCTAATATAGTTTGGGAGGACCTCCCCCTCTAAAGTGGCTAGTTGTACTGCTCCACTCGTGGAGATCCTATTAATGATCATAGGTCCGTAGCCTCTCTTTTCTAGCTTTCTTGCGTGTTGTTTCAATGTGTAGACTAACACTAGATCTCCTGCCTTCAAGCCCTTATCCTTCACATGGGCATCAAAGTATGCCTTTTGCCGTTTCTTTGCAGCATAGATACCTGCTGCTGCTCGTAGCCTCGTCTCACCTAAACGCTCTAGATCTAAGATCCTAGAGGACAACTCATGTCCATTCCACTCATGCTCTTGTGCTACTCTTAAAGCTGGGATTAGGAAATCTAGTGGTAACACTGCATTCTGTCCGAAGACCATCTGAAATGGGGTGGCATTGAGTACCGTTTTGTAGGCAACTCGGTATGCCCAAACAACATGGTGAAGTTGTTTGTCCCAATCAGAGCGTTTATTATTGACCAGTTTCGTCAATACGTTACACAGGATCTTATTTGTGCTCTCGGCTTGTCCCTTAGCTTGTGGGTGATAGGGTGCAGACTTTTTATGTACCACCATGAATTCTTGAAGGAGATTTTCAATGACCTCATTCAAGAAGTGTGTACCTCTATCACTAACTAACTCTATTGGTAACCCATATCTAGTGAACACATTTTCGAATAAGAACTTAGCCGTTGTTTGAGCATCATTCTTTGCCGTGGCCTTTACTTCCACCCACTTCGTAAGGTAATCTGTGGCTACAATAATGTATTCTGCATGGGAGTTCCTAGCTGGGGGGTTGATGGGACCGACAAAGTCTATACCCCACTTTGAAAACGCACGTCCTCCCATCATTGGTCTTAATGGCATTTCATCTTTTCTTATCGGATATTGGGTACGTTGGCATGTGTCGCAACTCTTCACATAAGTATGTGCATCCATATGAAGAGTGGGCCACCACAGTCCTGAGAATAGAATAGTCTTAATCACTCTGTCAGGCCCAAAGTGTCCACCTGCAGCACCGCTGTGTGCCGTTTCTAAGACTTTCAAGTAGTCTGATTCATGTACGTACAGTCTTAGGTAACCATCCTTGCCTCTTCGATACAGGTTGTCTCCTACTAAAGCATAGTCTTGAGCCTCTTGCTCCATGCTCCGTTTTCTTGCAAGACTAGCCTGATTGGGTAATGTTCCTGTTCTCATGAACTCGACCAGTGGAGCACTCCAATCTGGGATTAATGACATGTGATAAAGAGTGGCATGCTCCACTGGGGGTCTCTCCTGGCACCCTGGACAGCTCTGGATCCACTCTTGTATTTCTTTGTCCATGCTAGGCCAATACACTCCTAAGCGTTTTAGATTCTGCAAGGTTCGTTGTTTAGAGTAGTGATTCCCTAGCAGTCCCTCATGGGCTTGTTGCAACCAACTAGCATGTTCATCATCCTCGACACAACAAGCTAATACGCCCTCGTTATCTTGCTTGTACATACTTCCGGCTAATATTTGATACTTTAGCGATTTTACAATTTCCTCTTTGCTTGTCTTAACATTTTTATTTGCAGGCCCGAAGGTTAGGACTGGTACCAACTTATTTGCCCATTTAGGAACAACTTCTAAATTGAACAGATAAGCATCGGGCAATTCATCAGACACTCCTTGCGGTGGCTCTTCTGAAGTGATGCGAGAAAGATGGTCTGCCCTAAGATGGGTTCTACCTTTCCTGACAACAACTTCAAAGTCGTATTCCATTAGTAAGAGGAACCATCTTACTAAGCGGCCTGTATTGCAAGGTTTATTGACCAAATATAGTAAAGCTTGATGATCAGTGAAAAACTTGAACTTATTGGCCAATAGATAGTGTCTAAACTTCTTCACAACATATACCATACCTAGGCCTTCTCTTTCCGTTGTGGTGTAATTTCGTTCCGTTGCATTCAATTGCCTACTAGCATATGCTATCGGCAAATCTAGGTTTCCCTCACCTGTGGGTTGTGCTAGTACACATCCTATTGCATGATTGGAGGCATCTACATGGACATGGAAGGGTTTGTTCCAATCTGGTGTAGTCAATATTGGTGCTGTGCACAAACGTCTCTTCAGCTCGTTGAAGGAAGTCTCGCATTCCTCACTCCACTCAAAATTTGTTAACAACCCATAGAGAGGTTTAGCTATGATGGCATACATATGGATAAACCTACGGTAATATCCACAATGGCCCATAAAGGCTTGTACCTCTTTCACATTCCTTGGTCTGGCCAATTCTGCTATTGCTCTTACCTTGTCTTCATCTGTTGATATTCCATTCTTAGAAACAATGTGACCTAAGATCTTACCTTGGCGTACCATAAACACACACTTCTCTGGATTCAGACACACTCGATAATCTCTACATTTGTTGAAGATTTGCCTGAGCTCAGGGATGTGGCCACTTCTCTCTTGGGAATGAGCGCACAAATCATCCACATATACTTCTAAGCTCTTTCGCAAGAACTCTTTGAAGACATGACACATGAGTCTTTGGAATGTGGCAGGTGCATTGGTGAGCCCAAATGGCATCACACGAAATGCAAAGATTCCCCATTCTGTGGCAAAGGCCGTTTTGTGTTGATCTTCGGGGGCAATGGCTACTTGGTTGTAACCTAAAAATCCATCAAGGAAGCTGTAAACTTCCTTGCCTGCAACACGCTCCAATAGATGTTCAGTGATTGGAAGAGGATAACTATCTCGGATCGTAGCGGCATTGACTTTTTTAAGGTTAATGCACACTCGCAATTTCCCATTCTTCTTGGGCACCACTACAATGGGGGACACCCATTCAGTGTGCTCAATCTCATAGATGAATCCAGCTTCAATCAGCCTGTCAATTTCCTCTTTTATTTTGGCCGCATAATTGTCATTATATGTGTAGGGTTTTTGTTTGGTGGGCTTAGCATCAGCAGTCATCGGAATCGTATGAGAGCAAATCTCTGGATCTACTCCTTTCAAGTCTCTATAATGCCATGCGAACACATCCCTATATTCCCTTAATAGAGCTACAAGCTCTGCTTCTTCTTCTGCACTTAGGTCGTCTCCTATGTACGTACATCGCTCTTCGTTCCCTTCAATGGTCACTACAATTTTTTTGGTCTTTTCTTTATTGTCATATGCTTCTCCTATAATGGCCTCTCTCTTAGGCATTCGTACCAAAATTTTCCGGTCTTCCACTTCATATTTCTTGAAATTTTCTGGTACTTCAAACAATGATTCTTCCTCTTCTTGTCTTACTGCTTTCCTTTTCTTTTTCTTTTGACTTCCTTCACTTCCTTTCTTTGAATTTATCGTTTTAATACTCGCAAGGGGTTCTTCTTCTTTTTGGGTTAACACTCCTATGTCTTCTAAGTAGTGTTCCTCTGAGTCAAAGTAAGTATCCATCACAATGGATTCTAGATCATCGTCACTCTCTTCTTCTTCTATGGACTCACTAGGATCACACTCTTCCAACAAGAGCTGACACATGAACACTGAAATATCATAACCCTCCTCATCACAATGGGGTGTCCATTGTTCCTCATTGACTGCAATGTCCATGGTAGCTAAGATTTCTGCCCAACCATGAGGCTCAAATTCCTCATCTGGAAATATCATTGGTGTATAGGCTGGGTCTTTTATTGGTCTATCTCCTGGGGAAGTTCCTTCTTCTCTCGCTTTTAGGCGCTTTTCCTCTTCCTCTGCGACCTTGCACATCCACAAGTGAGTATCTTCATGCAACCAGGATGGTTCAGGTGAACTTCCAGAATGCACGGAGATAGAGTCTTCTTTCGCTTTGTGGATAGGATTCCACTGTAGGGGTGGTACATCTCTGAAGGTGTGATCCTTCAGATTGACCTTGGTGGTGACCCCTAAGTGCTGTAAGTACAAGGAGTTGGTTCCCCAATCTTGTACTATTTGTAATTGTCGTAGGAAGGGTCTTCCTAGGATCATCTCGTAAACATTATTCTTCTCAAAGTCACATATGGCAAACGTATGTTCAAACTCTACACCACAAGTGGTTAGAGTTATCCCTTCAAGCAATCCGAGAGGTCTTTCAAAATGACCATCTGCCATTTGAAGTTTCATTCTCGTTGGTCTTAAGGTGGGTTTGCCCCATCGCTTCCATAAGGAGGTAGTCGCAATAGCAACACCAGCACCCGAATCCACAATTGCTTTGGTTGTGTAACCTTGATAGGTGATCGGAAGATAAGTGTTACCTTCTTCACCTTCGCTCATGTCTCCTATCTTATCGAGAGGTACCTCGGGTACTTTTTGTTTAGAGCCTATTTTTGGTGCATTGGCTTCAAGTTCTGGAACCTGATCCTTCACATGATCCCAGAGCTCCGGTTTTGCCTTGAGGAGTTCCTCTACAGTGAGGTGACATTGAACCTTAGTGTTCTTCACAACATCAGTGTTCCTGGGAATCACTGAGTCTTCATTTCTCACCAATATAGTGGGAGCTCGGATCTGGAGAGATTCAGCTTCCCATGGGCCTGTGAAATGAGGCAACTCTTGTACCGAATTAGATTCAAAATCTAATCTCTCATCCTCTTGTTGCTCTGTTTGATCTCCATAGATAGACGGAATGTCTTGGGGAAATTGATCATGAAGATCATCAATCTCAGGAATAGGAGGGGAATCACCCTTCTCCTTGGCCCATTTCTCTTCTTGTATTGCCCGCAAGAACTCTGGAGAGTACTGTTGTATTGAAGGAGGTATTCCAGCATCCGTAGAATGAGGAACATAAGCTCCCATTTGTGGTGAGCTTCCTCTTCCAACAACTGGTTGAGCCTGTGGAGGTAAAGAAACTTGTGATTTGTTTACCAACTGCTCTAATCTTTCTAGCAAGCCTTGGAAATGCAAATCCGGCTTGACAGAGTTTGTCTGATTGAACTTTTGACTAGTCTCAAGTATAGCTTGAGCTTGTTCTACCATTTTCATGCACATTTTCATCCGTTCAATCTCTAAGTCTGCTCTAGGGTAACTCTTGTCTAGGTTTGCAGCTGTTGGCTCTTCTTGAAGTCGAGCCTGGTAGGCTTTGAACATCATGTCCAAGCCTTCAGGAGTGGGGTCAGCTAATACTGATCCTACTCGGGGTGGTGGGTGGGTTACGAGGGGTGTGTTAGAGGGTGAAGAACTGGAGGGTGATGGGGATGGTAGTGGTGGAAGTGTGTGGGAGTGCGGTTGAGATGTGATTTCTGTGATTTTTGCCTTGGTTTCTCTCACGCTTTCTTCAAGTTCATTTATCTTTTTTGCCCATTGTCTCTTCATTCTTTCACGACTATCCTTCCAGGCGCTAGTCCTCTTTTTGGGTATGCTCTCTGTTTCACTCACCTCGGGGCTCTTTTCCTGAACAACATCTTGGTGTCGTTGAAGTGCCTGGGCTCTTGTGATCACCTGCACAGGTGCAGTGGAAGTCACACTCCCTGTGGAGTCTACAACTAACCCAACAACATTGATAGGAGTGATTTTAGGCATGTTATTAGGGTTCTTTGGGCAATCTCGTAGGAGATGTTCTTTCCCGCAGTCTTGACAGAAGCCCTGAATGGTTATTGGTTGAGGCTGTGTAGGGGCAGGCTGTGGACAATCACGGATAAGGTGATCTCCCTGACATCTGAAGCATGGCCCCCTAGGAAATGGGGGTCGTACCTGCCTAGGTTGAGGTCTAGAGTTGGGGTTTGTGTACATAACATTAGAATACTCCGGTTCCCCGCTACTTTCACTTGGGTCCTCATAATAGTATGACTCGTTATGCTCGGGTGACTGCATGTAGTAAGCATGTGGACTGCCAATATGTGAGGAGTCAAAACTATGGTCATTTGGATCACTGTCTGATAGCAATGGGGTGACTGGGACTATGGCTCTATTCGGATTTTCTTCAGTAGATGCATACTTCACTGGGATCACATTGGTTGGAGCAGGGGGTTGCTGCACTAGGACTAGTTGAGGTCTCTGCTGCCCTTGATAAGGTAGCTGATAGGTTTGTTGTGGTCTGTTGTATTGTGGTGATGGATACTGATTCTGGTATCTACCCTGTTGTGGATATGGCTGAGGATAATTTTGCCTAACAGTTTGTTTGTTATATGGGCAGTCTTGTGCCGTGTGATTGGTGTACCTGCGCTCTATGGTGCAGTACTGGCTACTAGGATTCACCTGAGGTTGGGCCATAATGGGGCATACACTAGCCATGTGTTCACCGCCACAATTGTAACACCGCTTCACTGGGGCAAATCTTGGGATTTGCTTGCTAGAGACACCTAGTTTTTGGGCTACCTTCTCTGCAAGTTCCTCGATAGATGTGGATTGACCAGATGTTCGTTTGCTGGAGCTATCAGAATCCTTATAGATTTTTGATAGTTCTAACTCTTCACCTAGATTGTCCTCAATGTCTATGCACATGCGCACGCACTCCTCTATCGTTCTAGGGTCCTTCAGGTACACATATGACCTGAGCTTAGTGCTCAACAATCCGTCTAGGAACAAGGCCACTTGTTTGGCTGGTGTGGGTAACTCCGGCATAGGGCATCTCTCCAGGTACTGTCTAAATCTTCTTCCAGCTAGTCTGACCGTCTCTTGAGGTGTTTGTTTGAAGCTATGAATTAGTGAGGAGGTGTTATGCCTGATTCCACTCTTAGAAAACTCGACAATAAATGCCTCTAAGAGTTGGTCTATGTTTCTGAAATGCCTCTCATTCAGTGGTTGGAACCACGTAAGGGCAGTGTTCCTAAGGGTTAGACCGAAAGCATTATATTGTGTGAATAGGTCCTCCACCTGTTCAGCTTTCAACACTTGTCGAAATTCTGCCACATGGTCATAAGGGTCCCCCGTGCCATCGAAATAGTTCTTCATGGACTTCACCAGTTGAGTTGGTCGTAGGGTCCTAGTGTGTTCTCTCGGCCTTGGCAAAGGAAAATCATCAATGTCCTTGTGATTCCATGGGGTTCTATGTCTCTCAGGTTCCACTCTATTCCTTTCTGTTCCCGTTCTTTCTCTTCCCAGGGAGTTGGAGAAACTTACCTCAGGTTTGTCTCTACTTCTATCTCTCTGAGCCCCATGAGCTTGGGAGGTCCCAGCTCCTTGGTGACCAAAGGACACAGTAGACCTTGGTTGGGGAAAAACAAATTCTCCCTTCCATGTGTAAGCATGTCTGCCAAGCTCAGTGACCACAAAGAGTCTCTCTGATGCATTGTCTAGGTAGGTTACTTGACCTGGGCTATCAGGGTCTTTAAACTCATAGATTGTGAGGGCACTCACTTCCTGAGATTGAGAAGATTTATATCTCCAAAATGCCTCATCGGTTTCTCGGTTTAAAAGCAGATCTATGCTTTTATTATCCTGTGGAATCCATTCTGGGGTCATGATTCTAGTCAAGACAGATTTACCACGGGGAGTTCTTGGCTCTCTCTCTAAGTTCCCTTGCTCTATATCATCCATGTGGGTCTCCGCAATCACATTTCCAAACTCATCAGTTCTATCAGGAAGAGTGGTGACTACATATATGGTCCCTTCTTTATCTAGGTAGGCTCCATTCTCAAACTTGACTACCGGATGGTCTAATCTATGGGGTTGATCGGGGTTCTTAATCTGGACCACCGATCTTCTCAGTCCGTCTTCGTAGATGCGAGCACCTAGACGATTCGTCCTGATATATTCCAATTGCGTCTTATAAGGCCCTTCTGGCTTCTCTAGGTAAGCCAACCCTGAACTACCTACTGATCTCTCCATGTGATAGGACATCTCAGAATCACTTGTTTCTGATCTGGGAGTGTATGGGTAATCACTCAACTGCTGGGCCCAAGACCTGGCAGTGTGATTGACACTAGCTTCAGAAGATCTGAGGCTTTGTCTGTCTCGGCCTAAGTGTCTGCCTGATCTAAGGTTCATATGCCTGATTTATTCACCCCCTGGAACCCAAGCACACTCTCGTTGCAGGCTGATTTTGCACCAATCACTTTGTTCTTTTTAGTTGAATATTGTGTTTATGGTCTTGTCTGAAATTGCGTCGTCAGGAGTACTTAAGTGAATTTCCGCACTTGATGAGTGATCGATTCCCGTTTATCTTTTGTCCCTTAGGGTTTTCGCACTTAAGACCTATTTACTTCTTGCACTTTGTTGATTAATATTCTTGGACTTGATTCGTGCCTAACGTTGCCCTAATTAATTACCACACCTAAGTCGTACTTAGCCTAAGCTAGGAATTGACAAAGGAGGGTTGAGAGATCTTCCAACCTCAATTAGCTGGTTGACCAAACTGCTACACAAGCCCAGGAAGCCTTCTCCCAAGCTCGGTACTCACCCTTGCTAGCTTGCTTTGGATTGCCTTGAGTGCACACAAAGTTCCTGCAAAAACTCACCAGTTAGTATAGCTTTATTGCCACAGGTATTTGAAAGACACACTTCAATAATTTTAGTCCCCTTGGAGTAGCTCACTGTACCCCCTGAATCTGAGAACCACTTAGTTCCACCTAAAGGTCAACTTACAAATGCATGTTCTAAAACTCCGCGTATAATTCTTACAAAAACCAGTCAAGGTCCACGTAGGATTCTCAACGAGCTTTCCAACGAGACCAAAATCTCATCAATCGGAGTTCGTATGGTCAAGTTATGACCATTCAGGCACTAAAGGGTCAAAACAGGCTCTCAGGGTTCAGGAGATCCCTCTCTGGTTTCTAGGCCTTTTGCCCACTTCCAAGGTTCTAAAGTTATACCAAGGTGCCAAAAATGAAGCTCAACTAGCCTCCCAATCACTCAAAAAATTAACCCTAAATTTTCATGCGTTAATGGCCGTGTATCGCGATAGGTCGGGTCGGGGTGTCGCGATAGCTCGGAGTGTCGCGATAGCTGGGAGTGTCGCGATAGCTGGGAGTGTCGAAGCTCGGAGTGTCGCGATAGCTCGGAGTGTCGCGATAGCTCGGAGTGTCGCGATACCTCGAAGTGTCGCGATAGGTGGGGAGTGGCGCGATACCTCGGAGTGTCGCGATAGCTCGGAGTGTCGCGATAGCTGGGGGTGTCGCGATAGGTGGGGAGTGTCGCGATACCTCGGAGTGTCGCGATAGCTCGGAGTGTCGCGATAGCTAGGAGTGTCGCGATAGCTCGGAGTGTCGCGATAGCTCGGAGTGTCGCGATACCTCGAAGTGTCGCGATAGGTGGGGAGTGTCGCGATACCTCGGAGTGTCGCGATAGCTCGGAGTGTCGCGATAGCTGGGGATGTCGCGATAGGTGGGGAGTGTCGCGATACCTCGAAGTGTCGCGATAGGTCACGGGGTGTCGCGATACCTCGGAGTGTCGCGATAGGTGGGGAGTGTCGCGATACCTCGAAGTGTCGCGATAGCTCGGGATATGGTGAATTTTTCTGTTCTATCTAGGGTTCCTAGGAGCTCTAGGCCTGCGCAATGTCGTGGTGCACTCAGAATCGTGAGAAGGTGAAATTTTCGGAGTGTCGCGATAGCTCGAGCTCAACGCCTCGGGGACTGTGCAGACAATTTCCGTACCTGCTGAGCTTGCTGGAGATGATGATGGAGCTGCCACCTGCAAGAAACATGCAAAAAAAACACACAAAAACAAGCACGCACAATCGCTCTCTCTCAAACTCGCACACAACAAATGAGGGAATGAAAAGGAAGAGGGGATATGTAGTGGGGAAGGAGGTGGAGGTGGAGATGGAGAAGGAGGTGAAGATGAAAATGGAGATGGAGAAAAATCAGAAATTTACCTACTACTTACCATTCCAACGCGTCCTCTCTACGTCTTACCATCACACGCTCGTCCTCAAAGCTCGATCCCCGGCAACGGCGCCAAAATTTGGTGTAGCTCAGTGATGAGTAGCACCTCCTTTAATATCAATCCGGGAAGACGTGAGGATGGTATGAAGACCTCGAGCAAGTGGCGGCACAAGTGCGTGAGTGAGAAGCACACAAGCATGCACACACATACACACACACGCGCACACACGGCAAGAACAAAGAGAGTAAGACAATGGAATCACTTCTATTGCAAGAAAGTTCTCATACAAGCTCAAACTACCAGAAGCCCCCCCAAAAATGAGCTCTCTAGCTCTATTTATAGTTTTTGACTAGCTTTGGCCCTGTCCAGACCTAGTGTCCGGCCTAGTTAAAAATTAGGTCTCGGGGCTTGTTTGAGGGCCCAAACGAGATCTAAAAATTATGAAAATTGATAGGCGACTACATCTAAGGCTCCCCAAGCTCGAGGACTCCTCGGCTTGTACAAAATGGAGCTACAAAAAGGTGAAATGATATTTACAAGGGTTTGTAGTGATGAGAATCACTTTAAAATGATGTGAGGGTTTTTGAAAAAAATGAAGGGTTGCCTCAGTGCTAGATCTGCATGTGTGTCCATACTTGCTTCTTCCCGCATCCTGTCAACAGAGGGGAGATCGCTCTGGTCCTATTTTCTAGGAGAGGGGGGTTTTCTTTCGGGAGCATAGTGCAGAAGGGGGTATCCAGCAGTAGATTGGAGTTTTTTTTTAAAGCGTGCTAGTTCGACTTGCTTAGTTTCACTGGGGAAGGTGATCATCATCGGATCATTCTAATAGCTATGGACTTCTTGTGCCATTTAGCAGTGAAAAGCAGATTTGAGGGAAAACATGCAAAGTGAATGTACGCAGGAGGTTAACTGAACTTGGAGGGAGATATACGGACTAGAAGAGGAGGACAAGCATATTATTAGCCGAATCTATGGAGATACCCGTGAAGTTATCAAAAATATTCTTGGAGAATGTAGTCTACGAGGAAGAGACCTATATAGAGCATGCTAAGAGAAAGACGATGACTGCTATGGAGGCCATGTATCTTCTCAAATAGATGAAGCTTGTTCTTAGGAGGCAAGTTCTGTTGGTCGCCTGTGTGAAGACAGCAAAGGGAGATCTGATCTACTGGACTAGAAAATCGGGCTGAATGAGAAGTAGGTGTTGGACTCCTGTTGACCATTTCTGCTAGATTAGAAGATCGTGCTGAACATCTTTGCTGAGAACCCTAGATCGGGAGGAAGAGCTTCAACTGGTTGAGAAGAAGTTTCTAGAACAACAGGAAAAGCTTGTCGAAGCCCAGAACTGTTTATTGAAATATGAAGAATCATTGTCTAAACGAGAAAAGCTATTCCAGGAGCAGCCACAAGAGACATTGTGGAGGAAATGGCAGATCTGGACTCCAAGTTGAAATCTATGGAAGGAAAGGGTTCGCTTTGGAATATAGAAGTTTCTACAGGGAGGATGGTTGCAGTCAAGATCATAAGCAAGAGGGAGGAAAGATGGTCGGTACTGTGAGGAAAGAGTCGACTTCTGTGAGGAGGGGAAGTCGAAGTCTAAGGTTCTGAGCGAGAAGCATCATTGTATGCTGCCGTAGCGGATTTGGCTTGCTGTGATTACCTGCTTCCTAGAGGAGAGAAGTTTGGAACCGCTTGGTGCTTCAAAGAAAAGAAAATTCATAGGAGAGAAAGACGAGCATTACTGCCATTGAAAAGAAAACTCACACAAAGAAAAATAAAGCTGCTTTGATAGGAGGGCTTGCTGCTGCAGCAGTCGTTACACTTATTCTGGTCCTTGCTGTTTCCACAACAGCAATTGTCTTTTGTTGTAAGGGAAGAAAGCAACATACGCTCGTAGATACAAAAGTCCCTTCTCAAGAACTGAGAACCATACATGCTGATGAGAGTGCATTTCAAGAGAACATGGCTTCTCTGCAACAACATACTAGGTGTGGGGGGAGTCCAGCTCAGCTATTCTCCTACAAAGATATCATATCAATGACCAAAAATGTTAGGAACCCAATTGGGAAAGGTGCTTTCGGCATGGTTTACTATGGACTTTTAAATAACAAACACCCTGTTGCTGTCAAAGTTTTGTCAAAGGTTTCGTGGCAAGGGGAGAAAGAATTTCGGAGTGAGATAGCTGCGGATATAGCTAGAGGGAATAGAAGAGCATACTAGAATTAGGGCTTTCACAGGTATCAGCAGGAAGAAAAAGGCAGCTGCATTATGGCTTAAAAGGGACTTCATCAAAACTTCAGATATGAAGCAGAATTGTCTGAGAATATATCATGAAGATGACAGCTTGAATGACTAGAAGGTTAGCGCTGAGTTTGAATTCATGTTAAAAAAGTATGCTTTACCATAAAGCTTCAGCTTGAATGACTAGAAGGTTAGCACTGAGTTTGAATTCATGTTAAAAATGTATGCTTTACCATAAAGCTTCAGTTTAAATGAGTTTGTTCCCTTTCTGCTCAATTCTAAGTTCACGACTAGTGGTTTCATGATTGTACTTGTAATGTTGAAAGCTGCTACATGTTTTAAATTACTAAACTTCAATGTTGGCATTTAATTCATAGCGCATATCACGTCTGTATTTGAACGCTAACACTTATTATATGGTTTTTGTACACATTTGAAGCATAGTGCAAATCATGAAAGAAGAAGAAACACCTTAGACGACTGAAAAATAACAAGCTTGAAGCCATGCACTAAACTTGTTTTGTCGTGTGTTCTGTGAAGTCATCATCATGAGTCCGGGAAGAAGTGCTCTCTAATATCTCGATCCCTACCCTCCTTGGCAAGAACAACTCGACATACCATTTACTTCTAATGTTTGGGATAATTGGCACCAAAGAAGACCTCGTAAATTTAAATCTAGAAAAATGGAATAAAGGTTTCAATTTTGTTTTAAATCAATGGTTCAGGATTGACATACCATAAAACCAAATTTTATATGCTATAGCTAATTACGAACCATGGTAGCTAGTTGTTTTACCCTATCGGAACTCATCTTCAAAATCACTCAAGCTAGGATAGCACTCTCTTTCTGACTCCTTTCACGAACCCGACGATAGCGTGTTCCATATATAACAAAGATCTGGTCTCTGTTGGACAAATGGTTGACCATAGATTACAAGTTAGGTTCAATGTTGATGGGTTATATGTAGAAGAGTACAAGTAGGATGGATGATTGATTGCCAAGGGAAACAAAGTGGGTAGGATGTTTACCTTAAATGTGAAAATTTCGGAAATGAATGTAGCCATGTTTGCAAAAGGTGCAGGAGTTATGGTTGATATAGAGATCTGGCAAAAACGAATCGGACATGCAAATTTGTAGAGGCTGAAATTGATGTAGTCCAAAGAGATTGTCAATGGACTCCCAAATTTCAAAGTTGCAGAAATGCAAAAGGTATGTGCAGCATGTCGATTTGGTAAACAGTGAAGAGCATCATTTTCTCATGACAAGCATGTTAGTGACAATGTACTAAAAATAGTACATACAGATGTTTGGGGTCCTGCAAAGACTACATCTATGGGTGGTTGCAGGTTTTTACTTTCATTGATGACCATACACGAAAAGTATAGGTATATTTTATGAAAGCAAAGAGTGAGGTGTTCACTCACTTCTAGAATTTTAAGGCTATGGTGGAAAAGCAGACAGAAAGAATATTCAGATATTAAGATATGACGGAGGAGGTGAATACATGTCAAATGAGTTCAAGAATTTTCTTAAAAGTCATGGAATTCAATGTCAGTTTTCATGCAGGTACACACCACAACAAAATGGTGTTGCTTAATGCAAAAATAGATATATTGTAGAAATAGCAAGAGCTTTGATGGCTGAGAAGAATATGCCTCATTGTTATTGGGTAGAACCTGTGCATACTGCGGTATACATCATGAACAGAACTCTGACTGCTGATGTACATCAAGTTACACCTAAAAAGAAGTTTACAGGTAAAAATCCAAACTTATTACATATGAAATTATTTGGTTGTATTGCATATGTACATGTTCCAGATGAGTTGAGGATGAAGGTTGATCCAAAAGAAGAAAAATGTATCTTCATTGGATACTCACTTGAGCAAAAGGGGTATAAATGTTATAACCCACTCACACGACAGGTGAAGGTAAGCAGAGATGTGGTGTTTGATGAAATGTCAAGCTTCTATGCAGATGCCAAAGATGGACTTAATCTTGAATCAAATGGCAAAGAAAATGCTGAAAAATCAAGTGTAAAATCTCAAGTTTTGAGTGGACCAGATGCGTCACCAAGCAATAGTTCCAACTCAAATCCATGGAGTGGAAGATTGCCTGGAAATTTCATTCCAGCAAATTCATCAAATACATCCAAGAAAGGTAAAGAAAAGCTTTCTGCTGGTAGTAAAACATGTACAGGTTTTGAAGATATTGATGGAGATTCAAGCGGTTCAAAAAAGAGTCTTGATGAGGAACTTGGATTGCCCTCTGTGAAGACTCCAGGAGTAATAAAAGCACATGCAGATGATACAAGGAGAAATGACCCAGGACTAAGAAGATCCAGGAGGATGTAGAACTCGTTGTAGCGATTGACATATGATAGTTACATGGTTTGTCATTGTGCTTACATGACAAAGGTAATACAAGATGTTGAACCTTCTTGTTTTGAAGATGCAATTGGAAATGCAGATTGGAAAAAAGTTATGGATGAGGAGATGGCTACACTTTATGGAAATGATACATGGAAGCTGGTTCCATTGCCACAAGGAAAGAAACCCATAGGCTACAAGTGGGTTTTCAAGGTAAAGCACAATGCTGATTGTAGCATAAGCAGGTATAAAGCACGATTGGTAACAAAAGGATATGCACAGACATATGGCATTGATTATGAGGAAACATTCAGCCCTGTAGCTAAAATGTCTACTTTCTATTCACACTTGTTGCATTAGCTACATCAAAAGGATGGACTTTGCATCAGATGGATGTGAAGAATGCTTTTCTACATGGTGAGTTATAGGAAGAAGTATACATGGACCAGCCACTAGGATATGAAGATTCAAAGCACCCAGAATATGTTTGCAGGTTGCAAAAGGCTTTTTATGGGCTTAAGCAAGCCGCTCATGCATGGCAAGCAAGGATTGCTTATTACTTAACCACCATTGGGTTTTCTATGTGTGATGCAAATCATTCACTATATGTAAGGAAGGGTGATGATGGCATCAAGATTGTGGCTATTTATGTCGATGACTTGATTGTAGGTGGTGATAATGAAGAAAGCATCAAAGAGGTAAAGCAACTTCTTATGCAGGAATTTGACATGAAAGATCTTGGTGTGCTATGATATTTCTTGGGTGTTGAGTTTATACATACAGAAACAAGTATATGGTTGTATTCTTGTTTTTTAGGTCATTCTTGTACATTCCTTTAATAGGATGACCCAAACCAATACCTACATTCTTCGGATGATCATCCCAATCTACATGTCGATGAAGAATATCTTGTACAAAAACTTTTGGAATGAAATATAGTGCTATCTGATTATTATTTGGTAATGATCTCTCAACTTGCACAAAGCATCAAAGTAGACTTTCTGGTAATCCTTTATGTTGTAAGTTAGAAAGCTTTAAGGGTGCTGTTTCTTTTGCCCTTACTATAATCCAAAAAAGAACATCATGAACAAAATGATTTGGACATAGCTTTTTTACTGCTTTCAATAATAATGGTTCTCCTTCTAATCCCTCTGGCTCTAAATCTTGGTGGAATAAAAATGCTAATCCCGATTGCACAAATTGAGCATTCTGCTCAGACAAAATCCTTTGAGATTCATCATGATCAAGGTCATTATTCACATCTGGCATTCTTTCCATGTTTTAATCCATATAACAAAAATGATACCACTTCATTTAATCCACATAATTCAAATGATACCACTTCATTTAATCCATGTAATTCAAATGAATTCATAACATCCATATAACTCAAATGATACCACTTCATTTAATTCACATAATTCAAATGATGCCACTTCATTTAATACACATAATTCAAATAAATCCTCATCATTTAATCCACATATTACAAATGAATCCATTTCATTTAATCCACTTAACTCAAATGATACCACTCATTTACTCCATATTCCACAACATTTAATTCACATAATTTAAATGAATCCACAACATTTAATCCACATAACTCAAATGATACCACCATTTAATCCACATATTTCAAATAAATCCACATATTACAAATAAATACACTTCATTTAATCCACTTAACTCAAATGATACTGTTGGGGGATTCTTGGACAAGAAGGGATTTGAGTGTTTGTAGGAGAAAAGGGAAAGACAAGAAGAAAGATACACACTGGAAGCCTCTGTCGATTGATTATAAGAAGACAAATACAATGGTGATGCACAATACAATCCAACAATACAACCCAATGCTTCTGTGCAAATCCCACAGAGTGCTCAATCACAAATACCAAATACCCAAGGGTCTTGTTGCTACCGGCCTTCTCTGCACCAGACCTCCACCTTCTCCAAGCCTGCACTTGTGCACACCTTGCATCAAGCTTCCAATAAGGGGAGGGATGGACACCTTCTGTCGGCACGCGCACACTGAAATGAGACCTTGGGATCCTTGGGGGGAATAGCTTAACACTTCTCTGCACACTTCTTAGTCACTCTTCATGCACACCTTGCACTTCACTTCTTTGTGTCGCACTTTGTGTGTCTCTTGCACTTCTCTCTCTTTCCTCACTTAGACTATGCTCACCTTGCTTAGTCTTGCTTACACTTGCTTGCTCCAAGAATAGTCCTTGCCTTGATTTGAGTGTCGATTCACGTACGCTCCTAACTGCAAGAGTATCTTGGTGCTCACTTTGATGTCCCAAGATTGTCTCCAAAAGTGGGCAGCCAATGAATCCCTGTTTTGTCCTATAGTGACTTTAGACTAAAACAAAAATTTTAATTGGGGGCCCATACTTTCACTTCTGCATACGTTGCCTGCTTCACATACCTTCACATTTTGCCTTTTAATTCTTCACTTGTGCACTTAAGAGAGGGTTCACCTAAACCTTCCAAAACACTTTAAAAACACTTTGAACCTTAGGGAAATTACAGAAATACCTCTGCAACCTGCAACCCACTTTCTGCAATTTTACCCTTTGTGGACAATTAATTATGCACTACCTGTGCACTTTGACACCTGCACTTCGAACACTTGACTTCACCCATGTTGACTTTGACCTTGAACATGTTGACTTTGATTGTAGTTGACTTTGACCAATATGATTTTTATGGGCTCAACAGTCTCCCACCCCCTAATGTGCTCTTCGTCCCAGAGAGCTACAGCCAAAACTCTGAGCAGATAGGACGCCATAATACTTGTGCTGCAAAATCTTCAAAAGAACACCTGAGCAACTACCAAGTCCACCAGAAGCAGGAGAGAATAAACACCAGAGAAGAACCCAAAAGTGGAATTTGCATGGAAAAGCAAAGGAGAGCAATGGGAGGGTAGAAAGGAGGGGGAAGGGAGGCTGAGGGGGCTGAGATGGATAAGGCAGGGAGGGGTAAGGATGTGGCTAGCAGAAGGGTAAGGGGAGGATGAAGGAGTGGGATTATGGGGCTGGAGAGGGTCAAAATGATCAAACAATAGAGCGACAAGGGTTGCATATGTGAAATTTTGAAACAAAGGTAAAAACAAAGTGAGAATAGACTATGTGGACCATGTGGGTATGAAAAACACGTGATAAATGTGCTCAAAATATGTGGGTTTTGATCAAAAGTCAGAGAAAAGGTGGGATTTTGGAAAAATTAAGGCTGAAAATGAATTCAGAGGTGCCAAAATACTTGAAAATGACCCCAAGTTTGGAAAAAATGGCCATCCGAGGTGCAATCTAAAGCCAAAAGCATGGACCATAGAAAATAAAAACTAACTATAAGTGGGGGGGGGGGAGGGGGGGTGGGTGGGGGGGAACGGTGGGGGATGGGAGGGAACGGTGGGGGGGTGGGGGGTAGGGGGGGGGGGGGGAGGGGGGGGAGGGGGGGGGGGGTGGATGGGGGAACAGTGGGGGGTGGGGGGGCGGTGGGGGATGGGTGGGGGAACGGTGGGGGGTGGGTGGGGGGTGGTGGGGGAACGGTGGGGGGTGGGTGGGTGGGGGGTGGTAGGGGGTGGGTGGGGAGGTGGTGGGAGAATGGTGGGTGGGGGGTGGGGGGGAAGGGGGGGGGGGAGGGGGCGAGCGGGCAGGGGGGGGAGGGGGGGGGGCGACCATTTTTTTTTCTTTTGAGGGGGTGGGGGCAGGGTGGGCGGGCGAGAGGGCGGTCGTTTTTTTTTTTTGAGGTGGCGGGGGGGAGGGAGGGCATGCAGACGGGGAGCAGCCTCTTTTTTTTTTTAGGGGGCTTTTTTTTTAGGGGGCGGGGGAGTGCGGGCGGGCGAGGGGGGCAGTTTTTTTTTTTTTAGGGGGCACGGGGAGGGCGGGCGGGCGAGGGGGGCGGCCGGCTTTTTTCTTTTGTGGGGCGAAAAAAATCCGTGGAGAGTTTTTGTTTTATTTTTGGGTGAAAATATCCAAAATTTGAAAAAAAATCCCTAAAAAATCTAAAGAAAACCAAAAAAATCTCAAAAAATTCTTAGAAAATTCCCTACAGGTCTAGGTCAACTTCCTCACTCAAAACCATAGAGAGCTTCCTTTATTCCTCTAATTTTTCAAGAAAATGACATTTGAAAAGGATTAAAAAAAATTCTAGACAAATTCTAAAACTGCTTGAAAAATTCCCAGAAGTTTCCAAAAATTGTAGTACTACAAAGGGCTATGAAAGGGATGCTAAATTACCTAAAAACTCAAAGAACAAGCATGAAAATGGATAAAAACTACTAAAACTTAGCAAAAATGACATGAGAAGGCTATGTACAACCTGGATGAATTTTACGGGTTCCAAGTGATCCATGAATTTTCAGTTGTTTTGATGATAAGACTTTAACCATGATATGATGACTAAGGGAAACCCCTCCATAATCTCCAATTGTACTGCACTTCATTTTTTTTGTCTTCTTGTTGGGCACACTGGTCATCTGATAGGGCCACCCTAAATCCTTGAAAAATATTATCTCCTTCATACTACATCTGATGTCTCTTTGTTTCAGCTATATTATGACTTAATCTGCAAAAGTCCATTTATACTATTCCAGCTTTTTCGTCCAATGGAACCCTCTGTTTCCAAAGACTTGCAGGTACTCTTTCCACATCCTTGTAAAGCCATGCACTTATGATCATAAAAATTGACATAACAGATGATATCCATACCAGTGTCCATAACAAACTAGCCCTTGATATAGGATTTGAAGTGGCTCCATCATCACTACACTTAAGAGATTCTCTTTTCTTCTCTCTTCTATGGCCTTTGATTAAGATTGTCTCACTCGAGTCAGTAACCTGAATGATGTCCTCTGGTTCTTCATATGCCTCCTCTCTACTTGAGTTTGGCGAAATCCCATAGATAGATCTGCTTCTGGGTTGTCCAACAATTCTTCTTCCATACAAATACCAATTGTCTGCATCATGCTGGTATGTCTTTGATTGTCTGGTCCTTCTTCTAAAATTATCTGCTGCAACTCTTTTCCCTCTTGCTTTACCCACATTGTGTCCTTGCCCCAGTCATGCAGCACATTGGCATGTCTTAACCAAGGTCTCCCAATTAATAGGGGGAAACTTCCTTCTACCTGTGGCAGCCTTAAAACAACAAAGTCCAAGTTAAAGATGGTACCTTGTATCTTGACTAGGACTCCAGGGACCACTCCCATAGGCTTTACTATGCTTTGGTATGCCATTGTTACAGTGAAGTTGGCAGGTCCTGAAGGGTATAATCCAATCTTTTTCATGGTATATTCAGGCATCAAGTTAATGCCAGAACCACCATCCACAATAACTCCTTGAAATTCATGACCTTTGATAGAGACTGTTAGTCGAGGGCTCTTATAATCTGTGAGGGGTGCTTCCCCTACACCTTTATCTTTATGCATAATAGCAGCCTTTGCCACTAAGCTTGTTGTCGACATTTCATCAATTATCTACAAGAGTTCTTACCTGAACTTTCCATCCATCTTTATTAAATCAAAAATACTGACCTCCTTTTTCATGGACTTGAGTTGTCTGGAAGCTGCTGATTCCTTAAGAGCATGGGCTCCATTTGACTTATCAAACTCTTTATGAGCCCTGTTGAATGCGTGTCCAATGCCATCACTGGTACCTATGAAATTTTCTTTTTGCCTTGTGTCTGTACATGTGGTGGCTTTGTCTTTAGATGTCTCTTTTTCTTTTTTCAATCCATTAATCCTTGATTCTTGATCTATTTCCACTTGAGCCTTCCCCTTTCTCCTTGTCTGCATTGTGAAAGATTCAATTTCTTCTAACTGCACCACCATGGTAGATGGAGATGGCACATTGACTTGATCTACCATTTCTTCTTTGCACATAGAAATCATTTGAATATGGGGTCCAGATGAAGATGCTTTGTTCTTAGGACAACAATTAGTATAGTGGTCTCTAGCCTCTAGGCAGTTCTTGCAAGGAGGGGCATTTTCTGGGAGAGTGCACCTACTTTGATAGTGCCCACATTCTCCACATCTGAAGCAAATAATTGGCCTCCTTGGCCCATTTCCAAAGCTATCCCTAGGTCTAGGGTTGTAATTGTTACCTTGATTAGATGCAGCTTCCATCACATTTGCTGGTGGTAAGGGTCCTCCTTGTGTCCAATATGTTGTTGCAGGTATTCCCCTTGATTGGCATTCCTAGGCCTCATGACCAGCTTTCCTCCATAATTGGCAAGTCACACTTAACAGAGCACATTCACTTATTATATGACCTTGCTTGCTGCACATGGTACACCAAAGTCCACTCTTAATGCCACCCCCTTTGAGTTCCAGCAACTCCTGTTGCAGCTGAGCTAATTCCTCTGCTTGGGCTTCCTCCTCCTTTTGGAGCTTTAATGCCTCATTCTCCCTCCTCAACTGAGTAACAGCATTCTCCTCCTCTTTGCGGGGCTTATTTCTTTTTAAGCCCTCTAGCTCCTTCCTTACCTGGATTGCTGGATCCTCCAATTCTGTAGAGTAGGGTACTTGAGAAGAAATGGATCCATACTATTGCCTTATCTACTCCAGCCGCGTAGCTGTGTTAATGAACTCCTCTATGGAGGCTTTGGGCAACACTAATTCCTTGATTTTGCATTGGGTGGTCACTGGAAGTGGCTTAGCTAACCATTTCTTAACAAAAAAATCATGTGGTGGATCTGCCAATTTAGCCATTAGTGCATTGGCCTTAGTCACAAACTCTAGGAACTTTTCACCTAGACCCAATCTCAAATTTTTCTAGTTCTTCTATGATGATCTCTGCAGTATTTCCATGCTGGAATTGGTTTTTCAATGCATCTTTCATTAAGTCCCAAGTTGTAAAATGGTTCTCAGCAAACTGGCTAAACCATTTATCTGCTAATCCTTCTAATGTGGTAGGGAAGAGTATCAAAAAGGCATCCTCTCTTCCCATTAAGACTCTAGGTTTGCATAGTGCTAAAAACCTTCTAACATGCTCATCCGGATCTTCCTGAGCTAGGCCCTTGAAAGAAGGAAATTTTATATTTAATCTTGATAATAGGGTTTCCAAGTCTACCTGACCTGCCACGCTCTTCACTGATGAGGTTGATGAAAGTGGACTGGAGGAACTTCTAACGACCTTCCTTCTTGTAGTTTTGCAGGTGACCTCAATGTTTGGGACCGAGTTGCGGTCATGAGCTATTCATAGCCCTCTTAATATGATTTAATTGATAAGAATATTTACCTCTTAGTCCAATGAAGTCATATTGTCGGCACTTGAACTCTTCTACCCTTTGCCCTTGGCTTCTCCTATGCTCAAATCTCCTTGGCGTCCCACCGTGCATGCCAAATTTTGTTGGGGTATTTTTGGACAAGAAGGGATTTGAGTGTTTGTAGGAGAAAAGGGAAAGACAAGAAGAAAGATACACACTGGAAGCCTCTGTCGATTGATTATAAGAAGACAAATACAATGGTGATACACAATACAATCCAATAATACAACCCAATGCTTATGTGCAAATCCCACAGAGTGCTCAATCACAAATACCAAATACCCAAGGGTCTTATTGTTGTCGGCCTTCTCTGCACCAGACCTCCACCTTCTCCAAGCCTGCACTTGTGCACACCTTGCACCAAGCTTCCAATAAGGGGAGGGATGGACACCTTCTCTCGGCACGCGCACACTGAAATGAGACCTTGGGATCCTTGGGGGCAATAGCTTAACACTTCTCTGCACACTTCTTAGTCACTCTTCATGCACACCTTGCACTTCACTTCTCTGCGTTGCACATTGTGTGTCTCTTGCACTTCTCTCTCTTTCCTCACTTAGACTATGCTCACCTTGCTTAGTCTTGCTTACACTTGCTTGCTCCAAGAATAGTCCTTGCCTTGATTTGAGTGTCGATTCACGTACGCTCCTAACTGCAAGAGTATCTTGGTGCTCACTTTGATGTCCCAAGATTGTCTCCAAAAGTGGGCAGCCAACGAATCCCTGTTTTGTCCTGTAGTGACTTTAGACTAAAACAAAAATTTTAATTGGGAGGCCATACTTTCACTTCTGCGTACGTTGCTGCTTCACATACCTTCACATTTTGCCTTTTAATTCTTCACTTGTGCACTTAAGAGAGGGTTCACCTGAACCTTCCAAAACACTTTAAAAACACTTTGAACCTTAGGAAAATTACAGAAATACCTCTGCAACCTACAACCCACTTTCTACAATTTTACCCTTTGTGGACAATTAATTGTGCACTTTGACACTCGCACTTCGAACACTTGACTTCACCCATGTTGACTTTGACCTTGAACATGTTGACTTTGATTGTAGTTGACTTTGATCAATATGGCTTTTATGGGCTCAACAGATACCACTTCATTTAATCCACATAATTCAAATGAATCCACAACATTCTCCACTTAATGCAAATAAATCTATATCATTTAATCCAGATAGCTCAAGTGAATACAGATCGTTTTCAATATGCTCATAATCCATTTGTCATGGATATCTTTAAACCATACCGAGTTAGATGTGAGAATACTCTAAGTAGTTCATGTGTGTCTACTCTTTTTTATACATATTTGTCGGAAGCTAATTCTAAAGCATATTTGGACTTGTAAATCACATTCGTATCAATGGGATAACTATTGAAATCTATATATTTCAAGAGTTGCAACAAGAGTATCGAAACCGTAAATGTCTCCTGACTCTTATTAAAAGGTGGAGGACTAGTGGATATTCATTCGGGTGAAATCCACCAGTATTTTTGACTCCACTCATTTCTAGTTGATATTTCTAAATTAGGTAGCTTCAGAAAACATTTTTTTGTTGGTAAAATATGTTGCTCTACCAAAATCACATAATCCAATATAAGCATGTTGATCTTCAAAATGCAAGAAAATGTTGTCTGGATGGAGATCATTGTTGGATATATTACAAGTGTGTAAAAATGATATTATTTGTAACAATCCATTGATCAGCTTCCAAATGTTTGTCGTCATGGTTGTAATGTCTCCTTCTGTGTCTTTAATACCTCTGCTTCATGGTACGTTTAGGTACTCCTTCCTCATTCTTTCCAGCCACATGTCCAATGTACCACCATTCTAGAATTTGAAAATAAGACACGGGCTTTTACTATGGTGCCTAGCTAATCCAAGTGGAATAATAATTCCACTGTGCATAATAGATAAGACTGTGGCTTCATTCATGGCTTCATTCTCTTGTGTTTGTATGTCAGCACCATGTAATTTGAATAATTTGGCAACAAATACTTCATTGATGAATCTCGGGTGGGATATTTTGACTTTATGGATCATTCCATATTTTCCTTCCCCCACAAGAGCTGCATCTTCAAAAAAAATAGAGGAATATGGGAGCAAACAAAGATTATTCAATGTTTGATCTCCCATATTCATATATGTATCTGTTAAACGCGCTTTTGCCGTCAGAACGCATTTAAGCTCTTTCCGGGTTTTTGGGAGTGGAAGGGGTCTAAATAATCAGAGGCCCTATACTTGGTTTTCCCAAATCAACTCACTCACATGACCTTTCGTTCAAAACAACTCTACTAATTCAACTTTCTAACAAACTCGGGCTCATTCCTTTATAGAATTACTATTCGTATTCCAATCAATACATCTCAGTACACAACGCTAGGATGAACATTACCGCAACACAGACTTACAGTAAACAACTTACAAATCAGCGATTCAATACTTCACTTAATGTAAACATTACCGTAACCCAATCTTTACCGTACAGGTGCAGATAATCAAACAAAACATAAAGACACAGCAGTACGCATAATTCTCAAACACCCTACAGAAACTCCACAGAACGTCTCGCCCAGACAGACAGTCTGACGATCTTCTCGTCGTCACCAAAAGTGTCTTTTCATTGCTTTATAAAAAGTTACAACTCATCACGACCTTTCGGTTCGTGCGGAATATGAAAAGGAAAAGGTTTACAATTGCCAATCCGGCGGCTTACACTGGCACGCACGGTGGACTTGAACCCGCAGGTATACAAAATTCTATGGTTCATCTATTATACCCTGTAGATACATTGTTCTAGCTAACTTAAAAGTTTTGGCAATTTTCTTTTTTAATGAATCTAACATCTGTTTCAGGATTTCGGGTTCTACTAGCTGAGCATCAATTCTTACTGAACTGGTTGCAATTACCTGGCTCATCAAAATTTCTGCCTGTGTTTGCAGAAAGGCTTCCTGTAAGTAAAAATCATTTGATAAAGCTGCATCCCGGTTCACTTTCATGTCTGCAATCTGTTTATCAACTCTAGATAGTCTTTCTGCTTGAGCACCCAGTTGGTTCTCTCTTCTTTCCAACTCTTGATTCTGAAATTGTATGGTCCGGTAATAAGCATCTCTTTCTCTTCTTATCCCTGGTATCTCCTTCTGTAGTTGAGCGACCAACATCATCTGGCTTTTAAGAGCAGCATTTGATTCAAATAGGTTTGCACTTGCAAACTCTAGCTCCATATTAGTTTGCTTTAGTAAAACCGTCATTTCCTGTCCTTTCTGTACTGCTTCATCCAATTGTGCTCTAGTCTCTTCTAACAAATTTCCTAGTGCTATCCGGGCATCCTCTTTATCTTTAACTAGCTGCCGTAACTGAAGAATTTTGGCATCAGCAGCGCATAATAAATCATCTTTTTCTTTGACTTCAGCCAATGCAGCATCTCGTTGTCTGATTACTATTTCCTGTTCGTCAAGTCTGGCCTGGAGCTATTGAATTTGGAAGTGCAGATTATGATTTTTTGCCTTCACCGCATCTACCTCTTCCTGGAGTGGATTAATGTTTGTTTCAAGAACATCTACTTTATGCTGGAATTCGTCTCTGAGATTATCAGTAATCTCCTTCATCTGTGCTGGTAGTTGCTGCGATAGATGAATCAACATATGACTCATGGATGCAAGCTCAAAAATCATAGGAATCGAAGGAACCAAAAGAGGAGGACGTTGTTGAGATGAAGAATTTGTCAGTAGTTGATGAGAATTAGGTGGAGAGTAGTTAGGTGAAGAGGATGAGGAATCGGGTGCATCAGGTACAATTGGTGGAATAGGGATAATAGGTTTGAGTGGAGGTAGGGCTGGAGGAGGGGGTTGCAAAATGTTAGCCACCAATACTTTTTCAGTGAGTTGCTGCGTAGACACTTTAGATTTGGCAACTGCATTATCCACTGCCGTAATCAATTCTGCCAAAATCTCTGCAACCATAACCTGTGTATCTTCTTGTACCTCTTGTTTGGACTGCTGCTTGGATTCTTCCTTAGAAGATTTGTCGTGAGAATTGGTCACACTTTGCTCTTGTTGGTTGTTTGGAGATGACTGGGCAGACGAATCATGGTGAATGGAGATGGCTGTATCGTGAAAAATCTCCTCTTCATTTTTGTCTGCTTTATCACCTTCGGCAGACCCTTGCACTTGACTGTCAGACGAACTAATCCTGATGCGTTTTCGGCAGAGGAGCTGGAAGATTTCTTTGTCATCTTCTTCGTCATCTTCCAGTATCTGAGCAGATTCCTCATGATATAAAATTGGACCTCGTGGAGGCGGTTGCGCTGCTTGGATGGTCGGAAACAGAAAACTGAGTATGTGCGGAAGACGTGATTGCAGCAAATCTCCTTTGTTAACCTGTTTAATAACCGAAACGCATTCACAGTGAATGCGCTAGAAAAAATAGGAAGCAAAATTGATAGGCTCTCTAGCAGCCATATCAATCACCGAGTAGAATGGGCGAGAAATCCCATAAGTTCGTTTCTGCAGGTTTAAGATGGCTACTAAAAACTGTAAAGTTGTTCGTTCAGGCTCAGGTGGACAGAGTATGGCATACTCATTTGAAGAATATCTGGGAAATAATTGAATCATGGTAGCGACCGGAAGGTTAGGGCCATTCTCTCGTCCTTCCAGAGAGAGTCGGGATGCATCAGCAAATGATTGTAGAGTGATTACAGTACGAGATGGTAAAGAGGTAATTGGCCAACTCTGCTCCGTAGCAGGCGTGGCAGCGATGGCGGCAATGATCTGGGCGTAAAACGGGTGACATTCCACTGAATGACAAGGCAATTCAGCGAAATTGGACAACCCACAGACGCGCAAGAACTCACCCACATCCGCAGGGAGTCCGTCACGGAACGCAGCAAAGTTGGCTAACGCTTCCATGATGCGCATGCAACGTAGCACAAAGACACAGTGAATATAGGAAACACAAAGCACATAGAGCATACAGACACAATAGTGATTAACAGCGAAACAAAAAAGATTAAGTAGATACTTGGCAGTGTGAGGCGATCGAAATTGTTAATCATCGTGCGATATTGAGATGATAACCTTCATAACTACGGTGTGCATGCATGAGCATAACGATAATGCAGGGCGGCTATTGATCATAATTAGGTATCAAAATGAGGATATTTACAAACTTATTTTTTTAATCACGCAAAAACAAAAAAGAAAGTAAATAACACGCGAAAAAAAAAACGAAGAACACGTCAGTGAGAATCAAATGCTTGATGATACGGCCGCAACTTTGAACCATTGATCGCTTTAGGAAGAGGAATTCCGGTCAAAGTAGTCAACCAAAAAGTAGCTGGGCCCACTTGTTCAGTAATCCGGTAAGGACCAAACCATCGTAACTTGAATTTTCCAGTAGAACGATTTGATTTTGCATTATAAAACAGCACAAGTTATCCTACCGTAAAAACTGGAGTTTTAAGATACCGATCATGTGTACGAGCTTGCCGCAATTGCACTTCTTGAAGAGTCAGAAAACTTTCCCAGCGATGCTCATCTAATTCTCTAAGTGTGTCCAACCGAAATGGCAAAGAATCTTCGGGTATCAACTTCTGAGTGATAGCCACGCGTAAACTAGGCACTACAACTTCCAGTGGAGCGATTGCTTCCAATCCATAAGCAAGCTTGAAAGGAGTCAGCCCGGTGGCAACTTTGTGAGTAGTCCGGTATGCCCATAATACTGCAGGTAGTAACTGATCCCATCTTTCTGGTGATTCCACAATCAATTTTTGAAGCATAGTCAACAATGTTTTGTTTGTACTCTCAGCTAAGCCATTAGCACGAGGATAATACGGTAAACTGAATTTATGTAGAATTTGAAAAGTGTGTGTGAGCACTCGCATTAAATTGTTGACAAAGTGCGTTCCTTGATCTGTGACAAGTTCCAAAGGTAATCCATAACGTGGGAATACGTCCTTCATTAGACATTTTGCCACCGAAACAGCTGTGGCGGACCATAAAGCCCAAGCTTCTGCCCATCTGGTAGCATAATCTGTGCATTGCTAAGGATTGTTGGAGGTGTGATTGGTCCAATATAGTCAAGACCCCATTTCTGAAAAGGTTCTAAAGGTAAGACAGGCTGCAGAGGAAATAAATGGTGTTGTAAAGGCTATCTAGATCGCTGACAATTGTCACATTGCTGCACAAATTGAGATACATCTCTGTACATAGTAGGCCACCAGAGCCCACTTTGCAGAATTTTTCGGTGCATTAAATCTGCTGCAAAATGTCCATTGGAGGGTATTGAATGTGCCAGAGAGATTACTGAGTTTACTTCATGTGGAGGAATACAACGAAGTAAAACCCCAGTGTGATCCATATAATACAACTCTCCGGCAATCAACCGGAATCTGCGACTGTAAACTGCAATTTTTCGGCGCATTGCAGGTGAAGTTTGAGGAGGCAGACATCCATCAGTAAGAAAGGTTAATAACTGATCATAGTAAGTAGGTGTCACAGGAGGTTGTGCAGGTTCATCACTATTCAGTTCAGTAACATAAATTGTTGGTGTGGTGTCATCAACACCGACCGGAGCTTCACCCGAATCTAACCGAGAGAGAAAATCTGCTAATGCATGTGCATTGTCGGGTTGATGAATTACTTTGTAATCAAATTCTTGCAACAATAGAACCCATCGTGCCAAGCGACCACCTAAATGTTGCTGTCGGACTAGATACACCAGTGCAGCATGGTCTACATAAAAGATGAATTTTTGGCCTAGCAAATAATGCCGGAATTTCTTTACAGAATACACCAAACCAAGACATTCTCTTTCAGTGACTGAATAATTCTTTTTCAGCAGGAGCAAGCCATCGACTTGCATAATAGACAGGCCTAAACCACTTATCTGTTTTTTGCATTAAAACACTTCCAATGGCTATATCTGATGCATCTACAAAAATATGAAATGGGCGTGCCCAATCAGGAGGTTGTAGAATTAGAACTTGCGTTAATAATCCTTTTAAATGATCAAATGCAGTTTGACATTTCGGTGTCCAATCAAACTGTCGAGGAGTACTAGTCATTAGCCGATTTAGGGGTATTGCCAAATGGGCAAGCCACCGTAAATGTCGACCATGCCACCTAACTTAACCCATGAATCGCATTACTTCTTTCGGCGTAGTAGGCACAGGAGCTTCTAAGACGGCTGCAATTTTGTCTGGATCAACTTGTATGCCCTGTGCAGATACAATGTGGCCAAGGAGTTTACCACAAGAAACCGCAAAGACAGATTTGGTGGGGTTCAAACAAAGTCGGTATTCTCGGCATTTTTCAAAGCAACACCGTAAATGATACAGGTGTGCAACCATCTTACCGAATAAAGAAAAATCATCTAGATATACTTGCATAAAAGAAGTGAGATAGGGTGAGAAGATTTCTTGCATACATCGCTGAAAGGTGCTAGGAGCATTCCTCAATCCAAACCACATGATTGTACAAGCAAAAACACCCCAATTTGTAATAAACACTGTTTTTGGTATATCTTGCTTAGCCATTCAAACCTGGTTATAACCACTATAACCATCAAGAAATGAATACATTTCATGCCCAGCCACTCTATCCAGCATTGTATCAAGAAATGGAAGAGGAAATGGATTAGGTACGGTGGCTGCATTCAATTTCCGGTAATCAACACATATTCGGAGCTGCTTGTTTTTCTTTGGTACGATTACAATCAGGGAGATCCATTCAGCGTGCTCAATGGGTACAATGAATCCTATTAAAGGCGATCAAGTTCTGCTTTAACCTGTGCTGCATAGTTGGGATTCATACGGTAGCTCGGTTGTTTAATCGGCTTTGCTTCTGGTTTGAGTACTACCCTATGTTGATAGATGCGAGGGTCCAACCTTTCATATCACGATAGTCCCATTCAAAAACATCAGAGAACTCACGAATAAGCTGTATCAAATCTGCTTGAAATGCTTCAGACAATGCTTCCTTTATCTTGACAGGTCATGGATTTACTTCATCTCCCAAATTATAGGTGATTAACTGATCTTCGGGAACATAGAATTGACAAGGTTTGCCTGGATCATCAGTTGACTATAAAAGATGTTGTAGAGCGGCTTCTTCCATAGCAACAGTATCTTCCGTCTTCACTTCTTCGATCACAAGCACCACCGTACAGGCTGCCGGACTCCAGTTATCTACAATAGATTGCAGATCTACAGTGCCTAAGGAAATCAGATCTTCATTGTTCGTTAAAAATGCTTCTTCTTCATCGTCAGATAAGCCATCGAACATGTGGACTGGCTCTGCTACATATGGCCTGGCATGGAGTTCACAAGGCTGAATGGCATCCAATTTGACAATATATTTATGATGATTATCCTTAAATGTTAGTTCTTGTGCTGACCAATCTTGTATAACCTTAGCCTGTTTTAACCAAGGTCGTCCGAAAAGAAGATTATAATCAAGACTAGACTCCGGTAGTTCTAAGACTACAAAAGTCATCTTAAACGTTGTACCCTGCAAGGTTATCGGGACATTCCGTACGAGTCCTACCGGATGAACTCGAGATTGATCTGCCATTCTAACAAAAAATTGAACAGGCTCCATTTGCGTCCATCCCAACTTTTTACAAAGCGCTGTAGTGGCTATGTTTACACCAGACCCACCATCAATTAGTACTGAGTAATCTTGTGATTTTTGTACCATACCGTAATTAAAGGGACCGAATGATCCACTGTAGAATCAGCTTTCGGTTGTACCGTTGCTGTCGCTGGAATGCAAGAAGATCCAGGACTGAGCTGTTGTTGGATTTGCTGCCGAACTCCCGGTACTAGTGCAAGTAACTGTCCAAGAGGGAGAGTAATGGACGCCTTAGATAAAATTTTCCATGCTTGATCTGCTTGAATTGTACTTTTCACCGGTTCTAAAGATGATGCACCTGTTACAGAGGTAGAATCTTGTTCCTGCAATCCTTCCTTTGGCAGCGGAACTTGGGTTACTGGAATGGGATCTGGAAACACTGTAGGCTCTTTGGTGGTCCATTGACTAGCTTTGTCATACATTCTCTCTTGTTCATGGATGCCAAGTTCAAACACTTCTGCTACTGGTTGTAACTGCTTACCAGATCTTGTTTGAATCACTATGGCCTGAGTTTCTACTAGTGAAATATATACCATATTGGTCATAGGGTTCTGACGCTCTTTCTTCCTCTGATCATATTCAGCTGCATCTTTACAGAACCTGCGTATGTGGCCTAACTCACCGTAAAAATGACAGCGAGGGGGTGGCAAAGAATTACCTTCCTGTGATGTTCCTGTCTGCCAACGATTTGTATTGTAATTTGTATTCCGTTGTCCTCGATAATTTCTGTATCCTTGTTGCTAATTATTTCTCATCTGAGGTGGGATATAATGAGTGGTCGGATGCCCGGGTTCTTGTATGATAGCATTAACAGTTGCTGGTCCCTGCACTTTGGGGTTATAAGCACAGTTTTCGGTGGAATGTCCGGTTGTATTGCAGATAGCGCAATACATCTGATTAAGGGCACATGTGGCACTGGTATGCCTTGGATTCTTGCACTAAGTGCAGTACATTTGTCTAGCCGGATCCTCTGCAACAGTTTTACTGGCTTTTAACCACTCCAAGTCTTCGGTAAAGCCTCCAACCTTATGCTCGAGCTGCAAAGCCATTGCAATAACCGCATCTAATGTCATAGCTCCCACACAACGGATGATCATAATTTGTTTTAGTTGTGGAGTTAACCCATTAATAAACCACTGAGTGATGACATCATCCGGTAAATTAGCATGTGCCGGAGGTAGTTGTCTCAAATGAGTTCTGAATAGGGTGGCATATTCTTGCACTGTTTGATTCAGCTTCTGTCTATTGTTCTATAAGTAATCAAAAATTTCGGTAGGGTTCTTCTTTAGCCAGAATCTCTGCAAAAACGCATCCCTTACCGCTTCATAGGTGCCGAAATGGTTGATATCATATTCTGTAAGCCACCTCGCTGCTTCATTAACTAAGGTTGACTGGAATACTATGGCCTTGTATGCCGGATCAGGTGGATGGTTAAGTACTGCATAACTTATTTCAAAGGTGCGTACATGAGCATCAGGATCATCACCTGGAAATCCACCGAATTTGGTGTATGTTACTCCTGTTGGAACTGGTCGAGGCGGAAGTAGCTGTTGTTGTTGTTGTTGTTGTTGTTGTTGTTGTTGTTATTGTTGCCCACTCATGGTGCTAGTGGCGGTACTGTTACTATTTCCTGAGTTCTGAGGATCTGGTTCCGGTTCTTCAGAGTCCGTATGATTAGACTGCTCTCCTTCCGGTTTGAAAATAGTGCTCAACCTCTTACAAATTTCTAATTTGAATAGCCTATCCTCTTCTGCGGTATCAAACGTAGGCAAACTTGCTCCGAACACTGGTGTTCGGAATGAAGATTCACCGGGAAGTATAACGCTGTCCCCGAAAAATTGTAAATTTTCTGCAACCAGAACCGAACTGCCATCGGAATTAGTGGAACTTTCCCCAATCCAGGGTATTCTTTCACCTTCAATGACTTCTCTGAATAACACACCTCTATCCGTATAGAGATTTGAATCTTGACCAGACGGTGTCGGATCAACTACACACTGCGTCCTTGTGGACTCCGAAGTTACTGTATTTTCTGTAGACTGCACCGAGATTTCACCGGAATTTATCGGAATTGCAGTATGTTCCACCGGAACGCTACCGGAATCACTACTAATGTGCTTCGCTTCTTTGACGATCAGACCTAACCGATCTGTGCTTCTTCCTCCTGAGGATGTCCTTCGCAAATTTGGTACCACCCAAGGCTGTCTGTACTTCAGATATGACTCGTCGGACCGAGTAACCGGCATATATCACCTTTTTCAACTCTTGCGTACTACTTCTACCTTACTATCGTTTCACAATCAATGGTTACCTTCCCACAATCACTTTGCAACACTCTGTTGCTACCTTCCGACAATCACTTTGCAACACTCTGGTGCCACTTTCCCACAGGCGGCGCCAGTGTTAAACGCACTTTTGCCGTCAGAACGCGTTTAAGCTCTTTTCGGGTTCTTGGGAGTGGAAGGGGTCTGAATAATCAGAGGCCCTATACTTGATTTTCCCAAATCAACTCACTCACATGACCTTTCGTTCAAAACAACTTTGCTAATCCAACTTTCTAACAAACTCTGGCTCATTCCTTTACAGAATTACTATTCGTATTCCAATCAATACATCTCAGTACACAATGCTAGGATGAACATTACCGTAACACAGACTTACAGTAAACAACTTACAAATCAGCGATTCAATACTTCACTTAATGTAAACATTACCGTAACCCAATCTTTACCGTACAGGTGTAGAGAATCAAACAAAACAGAAAGACACAGTAGTACGCAGAATTCTCAAACACACACTACGGAAACTCCACAGAACGTCTCGCCCAAACAGACAGTCTGGCGATCTTCTGGTCGTCATCAAAAGTGTCTTTTCATTGCTTTATAAAAAGTTACAACTCATCGCAACGACCTTTCGGTTCGTGCGGAATATGAAAAGGAAAAGGTTTACAATTGCCAATCCGGCGGCTTACATATCTCTTGTATTTGGATCTACCGATGGTCTCTCTCCCTGTTTAGTCATGTTCGGTCTTAATTGTTTTCCTCTCTTCATTGTCTGATAATGTAAATCAATAAATCTAATTTTATCGATGAATCGGGGCATTGTGGTGGTATTCAATGCCAATGACTATACTACTTTGATGATTTGTCCAAAGATACGGGTAATCTCTTTGGACATTTGCTCATCTAATACATGTGCTCCACCTGACACACTGCCAAATTTATCTTCAATGTTAATATATGTTGTTCTAGATAATTGCGCAATGAAATCTTTGTAATTATATGTTTCCATGGCTAGAGTGATTTGATCTTCTCTCATTCCATACATGTAGGATCACACAAATTCTTCTAAAAAATTTTGTCCGTGCTTGTTTATTTTACCTGCCATCTATGCAAAAATAAAAAATAGACTATCAGACTATCAGAATAGATATTAGAACTTTGAACATCTAATTCATATAAACAGTAATAAAAAATACGTCTCATAAATGAAATGATAGATAGTCAAATACATTTTAAGTACATATATAAATAGATACATGATTAAATGTATGGATAGAGAAATCAATAGTATGTGTACACAAATAATTGACATATGGATAGTTACATAATTAGATTTATAATTAAATCCTTAGTGTACTTATAATCTTGAAGTGAATCTATGTAACTATTAAGAATGTAAGAGTCAAAAAATCAGACACTCATAATAGTTCATATACATTCACTATACTATGTATGAGACTTGTCACATGATTTTATATAACTATTGTGATAGTAAGAGTCAAAGAATCAGATAATCACAATAGTTTCTATACACCTTGTGACCTACAGTAAGTATTCTCATTGGAATCTAAGTGACTATTGTGAAAGTAAGAGTCAAAGAATTAGACAATCACAATAGTCCCTATACATTCCGCATACTATTGAGAGATTAGGAATCGAGGTGGTGATTCAAACAATCTCAATAGATCTATTGTTGAGTCCTATACTATTGTGACAGTAGGAATCGATGTTGCGAGTCAAACAATCACAATAGTGGTTTATTTTTAAATTTTTTTCATCAATGTATACAAGTAAGAAACGCTTTTAAAAGTCGAACATGTATACAATTGATGATTAAAAAACACAAAACTAATTATATAGATACAGATTAGGCATATGTAAGAGATGCATATGTGAATCATATAATATGCATGATACGATTAACAAAACAATAAAATAAATAATAAATAAAAATTAAATCAATACCTCAAATATATTGTGAAGGAAGGTCTCTATGAAAGAAATAGTAGGCTTAGAGCTTTATACAATAGCAATCAAGCACGTGTGCAATGAAATTTTCAATCGAATGTAAAATTATATAATTTTTTTGCTAGGAATCGCTTTTTGATCGAAACCACTTTCGATTGAAATGCTTTTCAATCGAAAGCTTTTCGATCAAAATATTTTTTGATCGAAAGTTTGTCTGTGTCTGTTTTTCTTTTGGTGTTTATTCAGATAACCACGAATAAAACGAACATATCCAGTAATTTTTTATTATTCAATCAAATAAATGCAACCCTGGGTGCACCTACAAAGAGGACACATATAAGTTATAATTGTTAGCTTGAAATAAGCAGCCAAGATAAAAAATAATCTTTCAAATTAGAAGAGAAGACATCAAAAGAGCTATAGAAAAGCAAGTTTATTGTTAGAAGCTTCTTATATGTTTGCAGATCATTCCATTTCTGATGCAAATTTACATGATGCACTTCTTGATGAGAGAGCTAATATTGAGCAGGCAAAAACTATGCCAAAATGGTTGGTGCAAACTTTGCGTGATAGCAAATTAGATGCACCTTTGTCATATCGTACTCGTTCAGGCTCTCATAGTGCCTCTTTTGCATCAGATTGCTATGCTATGGTTGTATCTAGTCTCTCTGATGAGACTGAACCTGTTTCATTTGATGAAGCACAAAATTCTGAACATTGGATGGCTGCAATGCAATCTGAATATGATGCTATCATGGAAAATGGTACCTACCCTTTATGTGACTTGCTTCTTGGCAAGAAGGCCATTGGCACTAAGTGGATATACAAGCTGAAGTGTAAACCTGATGGAACACTTGACAGGTATAACACTAGGTTTGTTGCTAAGGGTTATGCACAATTGATGAAACCTTTGCTCCTACTTGCGGAATGACTACTATTCGTAGCATCTATGCACTTGCAGCTCATCATGGTTGGGATGTACATCAGTTGGACATTAAAACAACGTTTCTTAATGGTGACTTGCATGAAGAAGTGTATGTTTTTCAGTCCCGTGCCTTTGTGCAAAAAGGGCATGAAAACCAACTATGTAGGTTGAAAAAGGCATTTTATGGTTTGAAGCACGCACCATGTGCTTGGCATGAAAATATACATGCCTACCTAATTGCACATGGTTTTGAGAGCAGTCCAACTGAGAGCACCTTATATGTTAAGCATGCAAATTATGTGCTTCTAATCATTATTTTGTATGTTGATGGCATGCTTCTCACTCGTCCTCATGAGAATCATATCGCTTATTTTAAGGTTAATCTGCATGCCTCATTTGAGATGTCAGATTTGGGGCATTTGCATCATTATTTGGGCATTTAGTTTATGCAATTTGATGGCAGAATAGCTTTCTGTCAAACAAAATATATTGACACATTATTGTAGCAATTTGGCCTTGAAGATTGCAAACCTATTACCACTCCTATGGAGATACGTTTACGATTGAGTCTTCATGATGTTGGAGATGCATTTGATGTTGTTCTCTATCAGCAGGCTATTGGATGCTTACTTTATGTATGCATTACTCAGCCAGATATTCACTTTGTTGTCTCACAGATGAGCATGTTTATGCATTTCTCGAGTGTCAAGCATTGATAAGTGGTTAAGCGCATCTTTTGCTACTTGAGTGGTACTGAGGTACTTGGATTGTTTTATCCCGAAGGGGGATCACTACCGCTAGATTTACATGCTTTTTCTGACTTTGAATAGGATGGTTGCTATGACACTCGTGTGTCCACTTGTGGTTTTTGCTTCATGCTTAATAGCTCATGCATATCTTCGTTGAACAAGAAGCAACCTATTGTGGCCACCTTTAGTTGTGAGGCTGAGTATAGGGCAACTTTCACAATGACTGTTGAGTGTGTGTGGCTCAGACGCCTTATGGCTGATTTGGGTGTTGGTCAGTCTTGTGCCATCAGCATCTTCACTAACAGTCAGAGCGCATTGGCAGTTGCGAGGAACCATGTGTTCCATGCTCGCACTAAGCACATTGAGGTGCATTATCATTATGTCAGGGAGAGGTTCTCTGCTGGGGAGATTAGCTTGGCATATCTACCCACATAGAAGAACATTGCAGACCTTTTTATGAAGGCTCTGCCTAGGGAGAAGTTTGAAACTTTCTGCAAAGCTTTGGGCTTACTTCCTGTGTACCTAAGTCGTGAAGCCTTAGGGACTTGTGTCAATGGGACTAAATCTCAATCGCCCCACAAGTGCATATAGTGGTGGATGGATACACATTTAATTATCAATCCGAGGAACCACATGAACCAAGTGTATGAGGACATGTGCAAATATGATGGCTGAGTTACAATGCATGTGAAAAGACTTAACTACCTTTCTAACTCACTAATTCTCAAAAATGCATGTCGTGATACCATCTATAGCACTAAGCACAAATTCAAACTTTTCTCCCAGTCTCGAACTCCGAATATGGGCAATAGTGGGTTCGTTTTGAAGCTCTCGATGAGACGCATCTATCAGTGGTCTTCACAAAAATCTGACAAATTCTCTTCAAGTTATGAGCAAAATAGTCAACGGTGGGAAACACCAACACTCACTCCACAACTCGCAATGGCTCACACACACACTATAGTAGTTCAAAAGTGATGGGATCGGATAGATAATAGTCCTACACACACATTCCAAGCATTACACACACACACACAAGATCATGGAGAAGGAGGAAATCAGTAGGAAAGAAGAAAAATTTAAAATTCTGCTCTCCTCGTTCACGATGGAAAAAAAGTCTCTTACAAGATTCACAAAGTGACTTATATACATGTGCCCTAAAAATGGTCCTTTCACACAAGAGACCGGCACTTTATTGACTAATCTCTAATTTCCTACTATTTTACAAGAGTTATGTTACAAGGATTTGGGGCTTATGCATCCAGAGGACTCCTCTAGTGCATTTACATAGCTTCGAAGGAATTTCCTAGGATTTTGAAGAAGAAAATTTGTGCTCATTAATTCAAAAATTTTGGGGCTCCTCTTCTGTGCCTCTTTTCTTTGCAACAATCTCCCCCTCTTTGTCTCTGTTGTCCCTTGACAGGCTTTGTTTTTTTTACTGCAGCTTATCTATAGCTCTTGAATACATGCACCCAGTGGTCGAAGAAGCACTAAGGATTGTCAAAGAATTTGTTACCTTATCCGAACTGAGTCCTTTGCTTCTGTAATCCCCTTGGTATTCCTTATATTCATAATTCTGGGTTGTTGTGTTAAGTCAGGCTGCCACACATGCCATCAATGGCTAAGAATGTGATATTCTTAGTCACCCTCTTCAACTTTTTAGCCTCTGCCTCTTTCTAACTTTTGGTCTTCGGATATTACTTTGTCTACATCTGACCTTGTTGTATTGCCTGGAGCTTGTTTACTTCTTTCCACTGCATGCATCCAGTGGTTGATCTTTTATCTCTTTTTGGCTGGCATTATGTTTTAAAGGTCTTGTTCTTAAATCTTCTTTCACATCCTCTGGAACCTAATGCATTTCTTTAGCCTGTGCATTTCTTTACATTGCACGCATTAAGTGGAGGCCTTAGAGGTTCATACGCACGCATCTTGTGGATGAGGAAGCTTTGTGCAACCTCCCATGAAATGTCCTGGTTGTTATCTTTCTTCCTTTCCATTCTTCAGGACCTACTTCTTTGGTGTTGTCGCTTGATGTGTGCCCCTACGGGGTTTTGGGCAGTGGGTGGTTCTTACTTCTTGAGCTTCTTCTCTATTGAGTTGTTTTGGTCTTTGATCTTCTTCTTCTTCTTCTTCTCTTTTTGCTCCATTCTCCCTCCACACGTCCCTCCTCCTGAACTCTGTCATCCCCGACAAGCTTTTTGTGGCAACGTGCATAAGTTTGGATGACTTTTTGCTCTCTATGACTAAGCAAATTTGTGTGACATATCATCAGCTCCTTCCATTGGCTCAAATTTACTCCATCATCTGGTGCCTGTCTATGGTCTGCAAAAAAGCTTAATTCGTAGGCCACCAGTCACGCATTTAAGTTAGAAGATATTTTTACAAAGATCTCTGAGTCCATTTCAAAAAATCCTGTAAAGAATGCTTCTTTGAATGTTTGCATGTATGGACTCGACAGAAACATTAGCCTCGACTATATTGCCATGAGCCTTAAGCGAATAGGGGTAGTAGACAAATCAAAAACTAGAGCATCTGATCCCTAGTTAATTCCGATGAAATTCGAAAAGGTATACTGCGCATGTTGAAATACCTTTAATACTGTAAGTAGCATACTCAAAAAAAAAAAAATCATTTTAATGGCTAAATCCGGTACTGTTGCATATCTGGAGATCCAAAACTCAATGGTCTTCACCATGTATTCTTCTATCGGTAAATAGTTGCATGGTGGACTAGGTAATAGTGGATAGTTTAGCCATGTATTATTTAAGCTTCCCTGGTGTTGTGCTTCCCAAAATTGCATCCAGGAGCATCTTCTAAGTATTGGGCAAAAAGATGGACTGATTTGAAGCACATATAGTGCCAATTCCCAGTGTACCCGCAACGTAGGATTCTTTTCCAAAAGTTTGCGTCTCCAGATAGGATCTGCCTAATCAAATTCTTCTTGTGTATGTGAATGTTTGTAGATTCAATTGGAGATCGTTATCTAGTTCTTTATTGGTGGTCTTCTTAATATATTGGCGTGTCTCTTCTTTGAGTAATTCGTAAGGTATATTGAGAGGCTTCAAAATCTGTTCCAGGCTCTTGCTCTCAATCTTTGCCTCTTTCATTATTTTGACCACTTGTTCTTCAAATTGCTCCGTAAGTTGGGACACCAGTAGTGCCCTCACATTTCGGCTTAGTTTTGCAATAGCCCGATTATGCCTTTCAGTGTGTGGCTATGCATGATGAGGAAGGATATGATGTTAGTCTATATGTGGTAGTTCTTCAAGAGGCTGAAGAAGGGGAAGTGATAGAAAAGGAATGGAAGGAGGACTATGAGAGCATTGAAATGGAGCAAGAGCGAATGGAAATAGAAAGTGGAAATCTAGAAGTAAGTGCCATAACTAATGAAATAAATCAAGAACCAACACAGGAAGAGGAGCTTGGATTAGAAAAAGCAAAAATTGACGAGGAAAACAAGTCTCAAGACCAATTTGAAGTGCCCGCCCACTTCAAAAAATATGAAGTAGAAGAGAGAAGAATTGCTATTCAAATGCCAAAACGAGAAGCACAGTCAGGAATAGCATATGACAACACAGAGAAGACCAAGAAAATAGTAGTAACCCTTGAGGAAGGAGAAGAACAATGTACTTTTATAGGACAAGATGTCTCAATGGAGGAAGAACAAGAGTTAATACGACTCATAAGGGAATACAGGGATGTCTTTGCTTGGACATATAAGGATTTGAAAGGAGTAGACCCTTCTATATGAGCACATAGAATCCCTATGACATCTGAAGCTAAACCTTCCAAACAAAGACCATACACATATAACGATGTTTACTCAGCAAAGATAAAGGAAGAGATAGATAAGTTGTTAGATGTTGGGTTCATATATGAGATTGAACACACGGAATGGGTGTCACCTTTGGTGGTCGTACCGAAAAAGAATGGTAAGTTAAGAGTATGCATAAATCTGAAAAAAGTAAATGCTGCTACCATAAGAGATAGTTACCCATTACCCATCACGGATCATCTGTTGGAAAGAGTGGCAGGGAAAGAAGTTTACAGTTTTTTGGACGGCTTTTTAGGTTATAATCAAGTAGCCATTGCTACTGAGGACCAACATAAAACAGCCTTTGCAATTGAATGGGGAGTGTACGCCTTTAGGGTTATGCCTTTTGGCCTAACCAATGCCCCAGCCACTTTCCAAAGATTGATGTGCCATGTATTCAAAGAGTTCCTGAGAAAGAGTATGGAGGTATATGTGGATGATTTATGCACTTACTCAGCTATACGATCAGAGCATATCCCTGAACTAGGAAAGATCTTTGCCAAATGTCGACAATATAGAGTATGCCTCAACCCAAAAAAATGTGTCTTCATGGTTTGACAAGGAAAGATAGTAGGACATATTGTCTTTAAAAACGGAATTTCAATTGATGAAGACAAAATCAAAGTGATCCTGGATTTGCCAAGACCAAAGACTGCTAAAGAAGTGCAAGCATTTATGGGACATTGCGGTTACTATCGAAGATTTATACATATGTATGCCATAATTGCTAGACCTCTCTATGCATTATTGACTCAGTTTAACTAGACTGAAGAATGTGAGAAATCCTTTAATGAATTAAAGAGTCGATTGAGTTCACCACCAATCCTCCGAGTACCCAATTGGAATAAGCCGTTTCATATTCACGTGGATCCTTCCAATTTTGCCATTGGTTGCATCCTAGCTCAACCCGCAGATGCAGGAAAGTTAGATCACCCTATAGCCTATGCCAGTAGACAATTGAATCAAACAGAACGCAATTATACCACGACTGAAAGAGAAGGCGTAGGAATGGTGTATGCAGTAAAGAAGTTTCGACACTACTTATTGGCAAACAAATTCAAATTCTTCATTGATCATCAAGCCCTATTGTACTTAGTCAATAAGCCTTGTAATACAGGACGAATAGTATGATGGTTTCTATTGTTGATGGAATTTGATTTTGAGGTAGTAGTAAAGAAAGGGAATACCCACATAAGAGCAGATCACTTATCAAGGATGACACATGGTGAACCACCCATAGGAGTACCAGATGATCTGCCAGATACGTACCTTTTTAATCTCGAAGTATGTCCCCAATGGGCAGAAAAGTTGATCCCAATACTCACTCATGGACCTAAAGATGGGATCACACCAAACCAAACCCAAGACCTATGGAAGACTAAAAACCTTCATATCATCGCTGGAAGTTTGTATCACCAAGACTCAAGTGGATTACTCATGAGATGCGTAGAAGAAGAGGAACAAGAAATGTGGCTTCAAAAAGCACATATAAATCAATGGAAAACTCATCTAAATGTGAACGGGACATGGCAAACGCTAAAGAGATTGGGCATATATTGGCCAACCATGCAGAGGGATGCGCATAACTATGTATCAGCCTACCCAACCTGTCAAGAACGGAATCCAGAAGAGAACTCCACTCTATGCTACTCCACTGTAGCACCAAGATGAAGCATGCCTCTAGTGAAATTCTTGAAGACCCAAGAGTACCCAGAAGGAGCCACTTTAGCAAGAAAACGAGCACTTGTAGAACAAAGCAAGGACTATGCTCTTATTGGAAAACAACTCTTTAAACAAGGAAGAGATAATCATTTGTGAATGTGCATTCATGAAGACGAGTATCTTGCTGTTTTAGAGATGGCACATACAGGAGCTGCAGGAGGACATTTTTCTGCAGATAAAACTACAAAAATGATTCTCTTTGAAGGAATGTGGTGGCCAACTTTACATCAGGATGCAGCCACATATATTCAACGGTGTGATACATGTCAACGAACGAAATATCCAATTAGAAGAGATGAAATGCCTTTGAAACCCATGATGAGTGCAAGAGCTTTCACAAAATGGGGAATAGACTTCATAGGACCTATTAGCCCCCCATGTAAAGGATCCCACGCCGAGTATATAATTGTAGCCACAGACTATCTGACCAAATGGGTTGAAGCCAAAGCTACCAAGAAAAACGATGCAAGGACTACGGCCAAGTTTCTCTTCGAGAACGTTTTCACTAGATTTGGACTACCAATAGAAATTGTAAGTGATAGAGGCACACACTTTGTGAATGAGGTTATAGAAGCCTTACTGAATGAATTCTTGGTAATTCATAAGAAATCAACCCCTTATCACCCACAAGCCAATGGACAAGCCGAAAGTTCAAATAAAAGCTTATGCACAGTTCTCACTAAAATTGTGAACAATGGTAGATATGATTGGGATAAACAATTACATCACGCTTTATGGGAATTCAGAGTAGCTTACAAGACCACCATAGGAACTACTCCTTTTAACTTAGTGTATGGACAAAATGCTATTTTGCCAATTGATTTCTTAATACCCACTCTCAGAGTAGCAACAACTTATGAGTGGACGGGACATGAACTCTCAGCTCAATTGGATCAAATAGAGAAGTTACATGAAACTAGGTTACAAGCGGTAGCAGGGATTTATGCTGCTAAAAGGCGACAGAAGGCATATTTTGATGCTCATATTAAAGATAAAAATTTGAAGGAAGGAGATTTAGTTTTGGTATATACCCTGAAACAACACGCTAAGAAATTGCACAAAAGAGGATATGGCCCATTAATCATCAATCGCATATCCACCAGCGGAGCCATCAATTTAGCAACTCTAGATGGAGAAGTATTGCCAAACTATATCAGTTGATGTCGAGTGAAAAATAACTTAGAGCCATTAACTGAAGAAATAATGTCACGATTGATAATGAGTAAAAATAGACGCATCGAGGAAGAAAGGATACGAGAAGAAGTCATACAGGAAGCACTAGAACGAATCAAGAAATGGAAAGAGTGGACGAGAGAGAGAGATGAGAGATATCGCCTAGGAGAGGAACTCATCCCAATGGCTAATTTTAGAGCCACCGAAAACCTAGGTCAACAGAGGACACAACCATATTTGAATTTGGGAGCTGGAAAAACGGAGTACCACTTAGTGGATGCTCTCATTGACACAGGAGCCGCTATAAGCTGTATCAAGTATTCATTGACACAGACACTCAAAGAGGAATTACGACCATCTAAGGCACAACTGATTGGAATAGGAGGAAAGATCACCAAGTGTATAGGAGAGATTATCTTGCCTCTACACTTAGGAAACAACACAATGGAACAAAAACTCTTAGTATGTCAAGACCAAGACTTATTGGAAGAGCTCGTGTTAGGTCAAGACTGGATATACGAATATGAAGTAACTATTGAATTGGCCTTAGGATACATCTCGGCCAAGATAGGACATCGTGAAGTATTCAGCATGCTAGACGAACGACCAATCAAAGCCGCAAATATAGAACCGAAAACTCACTCAAATGAACACAGTGATGAATGTATGTTCACTAGCACTATGGAAACCCCTTCATCGAGTATTTCATGTGAGGATACACTGAATTCTGCTTGCACACCATCTTCTAATCTAGCAAGTCACAAGAGTATCATTCTATGTGAAAACAACCTTAGCGAAGAACCACGCACAAGAGAGACTCGTTCTCTAGGTAATCACAAGTCGGCACCTATTAGAACATACCCCATTCCTTACACTCGACAAGCCTGGATAAGGAAGGACCAAATGGATGCATATCTTCAACAGAAGAACTACTTGCTACAACAGAAGAACACACAGAACCAGTATGTAAATCGCTCTGGATATTCAGTTCCACAAAGAATTGCTAAAGTATGGATTCCGAAAAAGGTGATAGCCGCTCAGCCGGCCCGAACACAAATATGGATTCCCAAGTCATGTACTCAAATGACCATCATAAAAAAGGACGAACCAATGCTCAAAGAAAGTCAGTATGGTCTAAAGGCAAAACAACCAAAGATGAATAGCTACAGGACAGAAAAGGGGTCTACATATGCTTCAAAAACCATTCCAAGATTCAAAAAGCAGATAAAGCAGACGTACAACATGAGAAGCACCACATTCTTCAAAAATGTTAGGAATACAATCTATTCCAACAGAATAAAGCAGATTTGGATGCCGAAAGACAAGACAAGCTGTATACATCTACCAAATAATTCGAGTTGCACGCATGTGGAGTTACTAGAATCCAAAGTATGCATAATAGGGCCACATTACAAGGCCACGCATTCGGCACAATATTCTTCTATTTCAGGATAGTGAAGCACATTTTCCTCTTGGGAAATAGGAGAGCACTTGTACATAATCTAAAGAAAATTACTAAAAAATTTAATAACCGCTTCGGCTATAAACTAACTTTTCTGTTTTTCTTTCAGACAAAAACATAAAGATACCTAAAAATAGGAAAAATCCCAGGTATTACCTTTCTCACACCCACGGGGAAGGGACGACACCATTCACACGGAGCAATGTCAATCCTATGAAAGACAAATGAAGGAGGATTTCTGATACTATCTTGCCACTAATTCATACTCTATATTGAGTGCAGATGGCATCTACTAGTTCCGAAGCGACGCAAGAGGAAGCCCAACTTCTTCCATTGGAATCAATAACAAAAGCAAGAGGCCATTGGTTTTTGGATGACCAACCAGTATCGGATCTCATTTTCATGGCCACTATCAAAATCATGGACAGGGATCACTACTTCCCTATCATGTCGCAAGATTTCAAGACTATCGTACAAGGATTACCGCGCATGACAGATGTCTGGACACAAGCAGGAATGGATGCATTTCTCAGACTACCTATTTATCTACCAGATTTCCAAAGATGTACGCAAGTAATGAGTACACTTCAGCCTGCATCGAATAAGATATCAGTCCTAGAGGCACGAGTACTGGATGAAGTTGGTGCCTGGAAGACAATTCAATTCACTCATGAGCTGATTAACAAGGCTTTTGGATGGAATCAAGAGGGAATCACGAATGTCAAAGATGAATGTCATGATCCAAAAAAGCGATCCTTTTTGGAAATCAATAGAACTGATATTGAAGAGGCTGTTCGCTTAGTGCACCAGCACTTTTGTTTTCCAAGTATCCATAGATATACAGCACCTCAAAAGATCATGGTGCAACTGCTCTCACATGCTATGAGGCAAGTTGGAAATCAAGTCAACATGACTCCATACGTCCAAGAACGCCTATTTGAAGCAAAGAAGAAGTGGGGTCAGAAAAAATTTCTGAATGGTAGTTCGGCCTTGACCCTACTTATTTATGAGGCACTGGATATGAAGAACTGCTTACGCTTGATGCCCACCTCAACTGAGATGGCCAAATATGTAAAGTCAACAATTGTTCCAAAGAAAAAGAAAACAGTCATCGTTGTTGAAGAAGTAGGAACCAACTCAAAGACACCTATGAGAGGAACTAAACGCTTAAGAGAGGAAGAAGCCCAGGCTACACCCCAATCAAAGAGGACACACACATTGCCAAAGGTTCATGGGACCCAACAACCAATTACTAAAAGAGATCTCTCTGCAGCCCTAGAAGAAACGCATCAGTATATGCGGTGGCAAGTAAATTTGAATATTCAAGGTCACCATTACAAACAGGCAAGCCAGGAAAAGAAACAGAAGGATAAAGCAACTCATCAAGTACCTTCCATATACAAAGAAATAGGGTTGGAGGAATCAAGCTTTAATGAGGAATCAAGCCCTGAGCAGGACACCCTGGATACGGATATACAAACAGAAACACACAATGAGGATTGGACAGAGATCAATCAAGTCGAAGTCACACCTGACAACCAACATGCACAAGTAAAGAACATAGAAGAATCCACTGGGATAGTGCACGTAATTCACTTGAATGAAACGTCAAGGGTCAGCATCAAAGAAGCTCCAATAACTAATACAGATGCCAAACCACCTATCAAAGAGGAAATACAAACTCCAGTGAACGCGGACTCAGGACTACTACAAAACAAAGAGCCAACTGTGATTGAAGTGCCAGATGATACACCTCAAGGCAAGATTGACCACATGGAGGCTGAGCCAAGGATCCAACTTCATATTAGGCAGCCCCATGACACTACATTACACGTGGCACAAGGGAAAGATGTAACAACAGGAGCAGAACCTAATATTCCTACCACATGGTTAAATGTGGATGTTACTCACTTAAAACCTGTTGTCAAGCAAATGATCCAGACGGCCATGGATACACAACAATAGATGATGGATACAGATGCAGATTACGACGAGGCCATGAGGGAAAAGAATTAGTTTCAAATTATGAGTGAACAACTATCTGCACAACTCATCCAGGCCCAGAAAGAAATTGCAACCAAAGAAACGGAGTTGCACGCGGTCAAAATACAATGTGATAGATTGATGAACTAGCATCATCAGCTACAAACACAATTGATGGAATTACAAAGACAGCATGAAGCCAGTGAAGCAGATAAGGAGAGGATAAAAGCTAGAAGCAACTTGCTCGAAACACAACTGAAAGTATACATGGAAGAAAACAATAATTTACGAAACCGAAATAAAGAACTGATGAAGTCATTGCTATATGACCAATCTATAGAAAAACAAGAGACAACAGATATTGACCAAAAAGAAGTAAGCACTCAAATTGAGAAATATGCAGATTTGCTGAAACAAGAGCAAGCATTGACAGAAGAATGGGAACGTAAGTACACTCAAGAAACATATGAGCTAAAAAAGCAGTTGAATACAGCCCATGGAAAACTTACAGCGAGTTATAGTGAAAATATGGATCATGTAGCAGAGATTGGTAACGGGTTACTAGCTACCAAGGAAGCACTACGGGCAGCAATGCAAGAAGTAAAAGAGAAGACTGAGCGCTTAGCCCAATTAGAGACCAAAGCAGAAGAGAAAGCATCAATCGGGACACCAATAGAGCCGAAAAAAGAAAATCCTACTGATGAGGTAGAGGTACGTCCTCTATCTCCCCCGATTTATAATTCTCCAATAAAAGAGCAGATGGCAGAACCACATGATGATCATCCAATGCCATACACTACAGAAATAGGTCAAAGGGAACGGGCACTATTGGTGTCCCGGTTGATAGAAAATTTTGAAAATGAAGTCATCAAAGTTATGAAAGAAGCAAAGATTAAATGTAAAGATTTGGAGACGATCATGAAGCCTTTCAATATTCCTTACGGATTATTGAAAGAGAAAATCAGACAATACATAAAGAGAATCACACAGAAAAATCCAGACGAACAATTGCAGTTCAAAAATGACACGTTCAACTATACGCAAGAAGAATTTGAAGCAGCACAGCCTGTTTGGAGAAGAAAATTTTTGGAGAAACATCCTACATTACGGGTGCACTGGCAAGCAGCACCTTACTTATTACAGGTAAATCCTTCTTTTTGTCCAACACCACGGCGAAGAGAAGCAAGAGAATTTTTGGAAATGCAAAAGACTGGTGTGATCCATAAACAGTGGCTAAACTATCCACTACTTCCAAGTCCACCGCATAACTATCTACCTACAGAGGATTACATGATTAAAACCATTGAATTTTGGCTGCAGAATTATGCAACAGTACCTGATTTAACTATCAAGATGACCAATAAAATACTCAGTATGATACTTACAGTGTTAAAGGTCTTCAAACACGCGGCATATATATTTTTGAACTTCATTGGCATTAATCAAGGCACATATATTCTTGTTTTTGACTTGTCTATTATGCCTAGCCGACCAACAATAATGGCATATTATTCTAGGTTGATGTTTTTGCCGAGTACCTATATGCAAACGTTCGAAGAAGCGTTTTTCACAGGGTTTTTTGAAATCGATTCAGAGATCTTTTTAAAGATGTCATCCAACCTGAATGCCAAATTAGTGGCATATGAGCTAAGCTTCTTCGCCGATCATAGACAACCACCACATGATGGTGTAAAAGCAGAACAGTGGAAGCAGCTAATGATACGTGAAGCTATTCTGCTTAATGAAACAGAGCAAAAAGTCTATAGAACATACTCCCGTCAACTCTCAAAGCCTGTCGGGGATGACAGAGTTCAGGAGGGGGGCAGTATTGAGGGAGAATCAAGCAAAAAGAAGAAAAGAAGAAGACAACGAAAGAAGCTTCACTGAAAAGATCATATCCGAAGATACATCTCTACAAGAAGCCCCGCAGGGGCGCAACACCCATCTCTGCACAGAGCCCCGCAGGGGCACACATCAAGGAAAAGCACGTAGGTGGAAGGAGGAACCAGGGCCAGGAAAGTATCCATGAAGAAGTGCAAGAAGATATCCAGCGGTTCCGAAACCACAAGAGGATGCTTCAACCTCTTGATCTTTGGAAGGTCCAGATCGAAGGCTGAAGGATCACATCCTCATACCTTCCACTGGTGGCGTGCGTGGAAACCCGACTTATTAGGAAAGACAAATGCATCAGGCCCAGAGGATATAAAACAAGAATCAAGAAGAGGCCATCAAAACTGAACACCTGTTTAACAAACAGGCAGAACTGACCAAGGGTTGCGGGCGATGAAAAGAAAAGAACAGGTAGTACAAATGCATCAGGCCGAGAGGATGTAAAAGAAAAAATCAAGAACAGGGCCATTAAAACGGAACGCCAGTCCAACCAACAGGCAGAACTGACCAAGCGATGTGTGCGGACAACAAGGGAAAGACAAGAAGTAAAGCCTGTCAAGGGACAACAGAGACAAAGAGGGGGAGAGTGTTGCAGAGCAAAGAGAGCACAATGCAGAGAAAAAGAAGGGCCCCAAATTTTTTTCGGTTTGGACACCTTATTTTTGTATCATAATCATTCTGTAATATATTTTCCGTTGTAAATGCACTAGAGGAGTCCTCTAGGTGCACCCCCACAGAAGATTAGTAGTTTACCCGTGTAAATTAGTAGGAAATTAGCCTTTTAGTGAATAAAGTGCCGGTCTCTTGTGTGAAAGGACCATTTTTAGGGCACATGTATATAAGTCAATTTGTGACTCTTTGTAGAGACTTTTTGCCATTGTGAGAATCAAGAGCACAGAATTTCGAATTTGTGTCCTCTCCTCTCTGTATCTTCTTCTTTGTAAGCTTGTATGCATGTGTGTTGCTTGGTAAGAGTGTTAGGAAGTGTTGTCTATCCATGAAAGCATTTGTTTGTTGTGGTTAAGGTGTGTGTGAAGTGTAGGAAGTGTTGAAGTGTAGGAAAGTCATTCCAGTGACTTAGTATTTTGCTCATAACTTGAAGTAGAAGTGTCAGAATTGAGTGAAAATACAGCATTGGATGCGTCTTCTCGAGAGCTTCGAAACGCATATGCTATTCGCTATATTCGGAGTTCGGAGTTGAGAGAAAAGCTCAATTTACTGTTGGCTATTGTTGCAAGTATCGCGACACCATGACTGACAGATGAAGCTTGTTTGGATTAGTCTTTGCCTTGTTTGCACTCTTTGAGTAACTCATTTGCATTGATCGTCATTTGAATGCATGTCTTCATACACTCGGCTAGGTTTTGATACTCATCGGATTGATAATTAAAGCGTGAATCCCCACTATATGCACTTGAGGGGGACTGAGGTATAGTCTCTTTCTCCACAAGTCCCTAAGTTGGTTCTTAGGTACACAGACTACCACTTGAATGTCCACCTATAGAAAGAGGAAGCAAAGTGTCATACACATTTTTGGAGCTAAGTGATGTCTCCTTAGTACATGAAAGTGATGGCTGAATTGTATTTTCCACAAAAACAACATCACAACTAACCAAAATGTGTTTAGTATGTGGATGGTATAGACGATAGCCCTTGCTTTCAGAACTATACCCATCGAAAATACATCTCATTGCTTTATCATCCAATTTTCTATGTTGATTTTTAGGCACTAATGCTTGCCATGTCCATGAGAGAACTATTCTTTATTTTACTAACTTCATTTTGTTGAGGTGTATATGGCACTCTACACTGATGTTTTATCCCACATTCACTAAGAAATGCATTAAAATTAGAAGACATATCCCCCCCCCCCCCCGATCAAAATGGAGGGTGCTCAATTTACATGTTGATAAGTTTTCAGCAAAAACTGGAAACTGTTTGAAGTAGATAAACACTTGGACTTTGCTTTTAATGGATAAACCCGTGCATGCGTAGAGAAATCATCAATAGAGGTAGTTCCCAAAAGAGGGTGTCTGCATAAGACCACAAATATCATTATGAATAAGATGGAATCTCTAAGTAGATTGAATTGAACCATCTTTTTGTTGGAGTTTGAGGTCTACGGAAGCACACGAATAGCACAAGGAAGAAGAAGAAGAAGCTTGGAGCACAACATAAAATACTGAATGTATTACTAGTAGAATGTACAAATATATGTTACCCATTATCTAGTGTGTCGAAGTACATCCTCCTTCATTCAAATATTGTGATAGCAAGTGATGGAAGTGGTGTTGAAGATGATGATATTCGTGCTCTTGGTCCTACTATGGTTCCTATTGCACCAACTATAGAGTAACTTTGTTGGGAAAATACAGATCCACATGCACATGCATTGAAAGCTTTTTCTATCAAAGATGCCATTATCCCTAACATTATCTCATGTGGAACAACTAAAGATTGTGATAATTTTACCACATTACACCATGTTGGAGTTAGACGTTTGCCAAAGCATGCGAACAACACAAGGACGAAGAAGAAGCTTGGAGCACAACACACAATACTGAATGAATTACCACTAGAATGTACAAAGATAAGCAGCCCGTTAGGGCAATAGATGTATATACAAGGGGGGGGAACTCCTAAAGAGGGAAAAAAGTGTGGTAGTAGTCCTAGAGTGTTCACACACATCACTACCTAAATATATCAACAAATCCCCCCTCGAAGTGATGCGGTGAACAAGGAGTCGGCACTCATGTATAAGGAAGTGCCAAGCTATGTGGAATCAATCCACAAAAGGAAGTGTTGCAGAGAAAAGAGGCACATAAGAGGAGCCCCAAAATTTTTGAATTAATGAGCACAAATTTTCTTCTTCGAAATCCTAGGAAATTCCCTCGAAGCTATCAAAATGCACTAGAGGAGTCCTCTGGATGCATAAGCCCCAATTCCTTGTAACATAACTCTTGTAAAATAGTAGGAAATTAGAGATTAGTCAATAAAGTGCCGGTCTCTTGTGTGAAAGGACCATTTTTAGGGCATATGTATATAAGTCACTTTTTGACTCTTGTAAAAGACTTTTTTGCCATTGTGAACAAGGAGAGCAGAATTTCGAAGTTGCTTCTTTCCTGCTGATTTCCTCCTTCTCCATGATCTTGTGTGTGTGTGTATAATGCTTGGAATGTGTGTGTAGGAATGTTATCTATCCCTTCCTATCACTTTTGAACTACTGTAGTGTGTGTGTGAGCCATTGGGAGTTGTGGAGCGAGTGTTGGTGTTTTCTACCGTTCACTATTTTGTTCATAACTTGAAGAGTGTTTGTCAAATTCGAGTGAAAATACTAGCAATAGATGCGTCTCATCGAGGGCTTCGAAATGAACTCACTATTGGCCATATTCAGAGTTTGGAGCTAGGAGAAAAGTTTGAATTTGTGCTTACTGTTGTAAATGGTATCGTGACATGCATTTTCAGAGAATTGATGAGTTAGAAAGGTGTTGTATAATTACATGGGTCTAAGGGATAGAACCCTTGGGTTTCTGGGTGTGAAACCCTTTGGATTTATGGTTTATTTAACCCTTTTAGATGGGTCTTGAACCTTAGGGCTAATTCTCTAAGGTTGAGTACCTTAGGCTTGATTGGAAGCTTCTCCTAGCCACTTGGTTTGTACGTGAGAGCTTGGAGAGTCTTCTTTTAGAAGCCATGTGATTTCATGTGATTTCCTAAGCTTGGAAACCATGTGAACACCTTAGGGACCCATGTGATAGAAGGTACACATGTCCTCTTGAGAAGGACTTACCCCCTTGGTCTTGGAGCTATATGTGAGAGCTTGGAGAGTCTTCTTTTAGAAGCCATGTGATTTCCTAAGCTTGGAAACCATGTGAACACCTTAGGGACCCATGTGATAGAAGGTACACATGTCCTCTTGAGAAGGACTTACCCCCTTAGTCTTGGAGCTATATATTGGAGGGGTTGGTTGGGTGGAAACAGATCTCTCTCCTAGTGTGAGCTTGGTTGTTAGTCTTCTTAGTTTGTGTGGAAGCTATGGAGCTCTCAGATCTCTCTCCTAGTGTGAGCTTGGTTGTTAGTCTTCTTAGTTTGTGTGGAAGCTATGGAGCTCTCACACAACTCGCATCAAGCTAGGTTGATTTTAAGACTTTAGTCTTTAGATCTTCTCTCTGCGTGAGCTTGGTTGTTAGTCTTCTTAGTTTGTGTGGAAGCTATGGAGCTCTCAGATCTCTCTCCTAGTGTGAGCTTGGTTGTTAGTCTTCTTAGTTTGTGTGGAAGCTATGGAGCTCTCACACAACTCGCATCAAGCTAGGTTGATTTTAAGACTTTAGTCTTTAGATCTTCTCTCTGCGTGAGGACGTGTGGCAAGTTGGTCCAGTCTACGAGGCAGCTTTGTCTCTCCTATTGGAGGTCAAAAGTTTATATGAATCCCCACTTAAGTAAGTAAGTGGTATCTCAGCCAACCGACGGACGGCCAAGCTGCAATCATTGGCTATGTGCCATTCACATGTGAGATAGGGATGGAGCTGACGAGCGCTTCTATAAATTCATCGGAATCTCCTTCATCTTATAGAGCGTCCATCTCTGGAATCCCTTGTATATGGGATTATTGCACAAGCAGTCCCTACCCGTGATTGACTATTCTCTCTGCTCGCGAACGGTCATGAAACTGGCAAAGGTGATTATGCGGGACATCCTTTTTAAAGTAAGGCTAATGGATCGCTGACTGGAGTCAGTTCCTATCAACGTTGTATATAAATGAATATGAAGTTGTTTTATATATACAACGGTTTGAGAGTTAATGGAGATTTTGCGCTCTCAGGACTCCATGGTTTCCCTTTTACTTATATAATCTGTATGCATGAAGGGTGAACATAGTTTTTTTTTCTTATATTACACAATGGATAATAACTTCTACAATAAGAGTATAGACATATGTGCAGTCATCTATTATCCCTCTTTTGGGATTTTTAGGTTTTTTTATACCATGCATGATAATAATAGTTTACTCTTTTATATGCACAATAAAGTACGAAGTTCTTGCCATGCATTCAACACACTATTATAAAAGTCCTATAAAGAGTGAGAATGGGTGTAACTACATTTCTCATGCGTAAATGAGAAAATGCTAACACATGTGAAGCATGGCTCTTTTCAAAAATTTTATTTTCGAATAGTAAGGGGCACATGTGTGTGATATATGTTAGCCATGCATAGAGGTTGCACCAATAGAATGCATACATCAATGCATGAGTACTAAAAAGCAATGCACTATGGGGCAACCATAAGTTCTGAAAAGCTCCTCACTAGGATCGAAAGAAACAACGAGGTTTGGGTAAGTCTTTCATTAAAGTTTCTTCTCAATTTTCATGATATCTCATGCATGATTTTAAGATGCACACATATGGGTACACAAGTAAGTATGTAATGCCCAAGAAGGATTCCAACAATGGAGGAGGTGGGATGGTCCAAACCCACTTCATCACCATGAGAAAACTCAAGAAAAGTCGAGGGATGGATGAAGCTTAATTTCCAGATAAGTGCCCTCTTTTCTTTTCCTTCAAACTATGAAGCATGCACTTCATGTTGTGAAAGAAGTGAACTCAGAAGTGGATGCATAGATTCAAGTGGCCTAGTTTTGATTGGTCACATAAACAATTAGTCATGGAAAGGTTTTGCACTATCCATTATGTTAACATGGGTTTGGAAAAGAAAGATTCGATATGTATAAATATATTCATGGTTTATGACATATGCATTATGGCAACTCATATGCACAGAAAGAAAGATGCATGAAAGTTTTGCACCATCCTTTGAATGAACAAAGCTCCAATTTGGGACTTTTGCATTGTTTAAGGAGGGGTTCAGCTTCTGAACCTTCTGCATGCTACACCTTTTCCAATAAAGGTGGAACCATTTGACATACACTAGTATGCATATGGAAACATATTACATTGGTTTTGTTTTGCATTGAGAAGGAGATTAATTTCTTAAAGTTAAGCTTAAGTATGATTATAAGTTCCATGATAGGAATAATGGTAGTAGAGCCTATTGGCCATAAGTAAAAATACCATTCATTTCCTATATAGTTGGATTATTATAAGCCAAGAAATAGTACATTGGCAAGATACTAAGCTTAAAATTCCTCTTATGGAATTTTAAATTCCATAAAAGCCCATGGCATGCTTGATTAGCAAGGCCATAGACTTAAGATAGTAGTATAATATTTTCTCTTTTAAAACCACAATACAATGGTGGTAACTTAGAGGGTCTACTCTCAAGCTCTAAGAAAGAGAAAATATGGTATCACAGAATCTTACTTTGAAAGATGAAAGTATTAGTGTTTTTGTTCAAGAAAGTTCTTTGTTTGAAAGAACTACAGAACTATTTGGAGCTTTACATTATTCTTCCAAGCAAATGCAAGGCATGAAGAGAAGGTAAAACTAGAGGGTTTTAATAAACCTTAAGTACCATTTTCTAATGTCCTAGAAATAAAGGTCTATATAGTAAACGGTATTACCATCTACTTCAATATAAAGATTTGATTGGCATGTCAACTATTCCTTGTTTAGAATACTCATTATGTCAAAAAGGATAATATCTATTTGAGATATAAACTAGCTCTATTATCAAGTGACATAACAATGATCTTTTAGATTACATCTAAACGAAGGAATCTTTGACATTAAGTCTTGTCAAGTTGCAATTAGAATTGAGACTTGGTAAGTTGAAAGTCCATTGTAGCATAGGCAATACATATGCTCTATAGTGGAAATAATACTTACAAGTCCAAGAAGTAATAAATCTTACTTGATTAGAAGAAGGTTTGATCCCAAAACTCAAGTTAAAGTTACCTTTACTAAAGTGGAAGTGTAAGCCAGATGGTATGGGACATCTAGGCTTACACTACCACTGAAGTAAATTCGGTGGTATGGGACATCGAATTTGTGGGTAATCTCAACTTGAACTTTGGGACATTTGTTCTGTAAGCTTGGAGAAGAGATAGCAAGAAGCTCTGAATAGTTCTTTTAACCAAGAAGGACAATAAAAGATTGAAAATAAACTCTTTCAAATACTTCTTAAAGAGCACAATTTTCAATTTACTCTCAGGTAGTTTTCAAGGACGAAAACTCTTAAGGAGGGGAGAAAGTCCCCAAGAACTTGTATCTTATGCCTTGAAAAGACCAAATAGGCTATTGCAAGGTAAAAAGATATGCAAGAAATAGATAAAATTGAAGTACTTCCTCGTATTCTAGTTACACTTCATATATCTTTCATTACATCTTCCAACTAAATGAAATTCTCAAAGATTGGGAATTTTTAAAAGAACCCCAATGCAAGAGAAGACTTGCATACACCATAAGGATTGTATAAATCCTAAGTGAGTTAGGAAAAGAAGTTGGATGAGCTTTAAAGGATAAACCTAAAAGTATTTTGATGCTTCATAGGGATAACATAACATACGTTATGGATTCCAGTAATATAGACCTAAGGAATATGACTTCTAGTATGAAGCATAATAGCTAGATCCCCAAGTAAACCCATGGGTAAAGCTTTGATCATGAAGGGATCTATTTGAGAAAGACCTATTCTTATCTCTTATTTTGATAAAACTTAAGAGAAGAAAGCTAAAAGACCCAAGTAGGGTATAGATCAAGTCAAACTTAAAGTTTGATAAGATAAGTCACACCACATTAAATGGTTAACCAATTATTTAAGTAAGAATAGTAGTGGTGTATCTAAGCACCTTAGTCCTTGCTCTTATAATTTGGTACCATAAGTATGAAGGGCATTTAAAAGGATAGAAAAGGTGAGAAAGTATAGAGACAAAGTTATGTGGATTGGATGAGGAACCCACTGGTATGGGACAGTGGGTACTGAATCCCGTTGAGTACTTTTTCTTGATGGCCATAAGAAAAAGGGACTCATGATCCAATGGAAAACATCAGGAAGACAATGTCTAGGAATAGGCATCTTCTTGCGTTATCCTCTCAAATGGAAAAAGTATTCTTCCAACAAGATACGAAAGGATCTATCTCTCATAGAGAGTTAGAAATAAAGGGAGGATCAACTTCTTTGAGTTTGAAGGTAAACTCCAAAAGATGAAGCTCTAAAAGCTTCATCCAAAAGCATAACTTGAAATTGAAGAAACATAAAGATGATCTTAGGCCAAGCTTGAAAGAAAGCTCAAAAAGATCATCTTTTGGATACTTGATATTTCAAGTCAATTGAAGAATAAGAAAGATCTAGTTACGATGTCAACATAGGACATCTTTAATAAATCTAGAATATAAGGGAGAGAATTTCGGAAGGATTAAGAAGACCTTTTAGGTTTGAGATCCAACTAAACATCCATAAGGATTAAGCAGTAAAGAAATGATTGGAATAATCTATTTCTACTTATGACGTTAAAGATAACACGATCTTTTACACTATGAGTTCCCATATTGGGACGTAGTTATAAAGATCTTAATCTTTTTGGAAGAACAAGTAAAATAGGTTTCAATAAATTGGAATCTACAATAGTTAGATTAATCCCTATGGATTCTAGTCCCTTAAAGTGGATTCTCAAAACTATGTAAAGTTTTGAAAGAACATCAAATCCACTTTTGGTAAGCTATTCAAATTCTCTCTGAAGATAAAGAGGATGTTATATCCTCGTAAAAATTAGATAATCCACCTTTACCATTCTATTGGTTAGGTAGGGATTATATAATGAAATTCCCCTCTATTTAGATTTATTGGAGGTGAATTGCAAACAAGAAAATCCACCCATTTCACTAACAGAGAGTGATTTGGGCAGGGATTATGAAAGATTCATCTTCCTTTCAGAACAAGTTGGATTCTAACTTGAGAGATGAATCTGATGAAGAAACCTTAAGAAGCATTCATCTATTTTGCTAGATTCATGCACTAGTGGTGCAAAGAGATGGACCAAGGTAGCACTTTAGCTGAAGTCACTTTGAATCCACCTAATCCACATGTTTGAGCTTTGGAGACCCAGATGACACATGGATTAAACAAAGGAAATAGGCAGGAATGTTCTCTTCCAGCCTTTTCATTCTTTCCATACATTGCATTCGACTTAGTTCTTTTTCGTATGCAAACTAGATGGAACTTTGAATGATTAGGGTAGGGAGTTAGACCACACATGGATTCTCCTCTTTTTAGATTTAGTCAGGGTAGAATTCCCCTTTTCAAATTAAGAGGCAAACTTAGAGAGATGAAAGCCATGATGCTTGAGATTGATCATGGAGCACGGGGGAATACCCCAAGGTATATATCTCCACTCATTTCCGAGGACGAAAATGCTTTTAAGGGGGGGAGAATGTTGTATAATTACATGGGTTTAAGGGGTAGAACCCTTGGGTTTCTAGGTGTGAAACCCTTTGGATTTATGGTTTATTTACCCCTTTTAGATGGGTCTTGAACCTTAGGGCTAATTCTCTAAGGTTGAGTACCTTAGGCTTGATTGGAAGCTTCTCCTAGCCACTTGGTTTGTACGTGAGAGCTTGGAGAGTCTTCTTTTAGAAGCCATGTGATTTCATGTGATTTCCTAAGCTTGGAAACCATCTGAACACCTTAGGGATCCATGTGATAGAAGGTACACATGTCCTCTTGAGAAGGACTTACCCCCTTGGTCCTGGAGCTATATATTGGAGGGGTTGGTTGGGTGGAAACAGATCTCTCTCTCCTAGTGTGATCTTGGTTAGTTAGTCTTCTTAGTTTGTGTGGAAGCTATGGAGCTCTCACACAACAAAAGGTAATTAAGTCTTTTCACATGCATCATAACTCAGCCACTTCACTTTCCATCATGTGCGCACACGTCCTCATACACTTGGTTCATGTGGGTCCTCGGATTGATAATTAAACGTGTATCGATCCACCACTATATGCACTTGTGGGGCGATTGAGATTTAGTCTCATCAACACAAGTCCCTAAGGCTTCACGACTTAGGTACATACGTTTTTGGTGTCGTTGCCAGGGAACAAACTTAATCAAGGTGCCTTCATGATGGTTATAGCTCTAGAGTGAAGGAATCATACTTGTAGAGGTGAATTTGTTCAGTGGCAAGTGGTCAAGCACTTCAACACTTGTTACTTGACACTCTTGATGTGTGTGTAATGAGTTTTTAGGTTTAGGGTTAGGAGTGAGGAAGAAAGGGAAGAGTTAAGGTTAGGCAAGAGAGGAGTAGAGTAGGAAGAAGTAGGAAACATCAAAAAAAGAAAATCCCCAAAAATTGTTAAAGGTAGCTCAGTTAAGTCTTAGGCTACTCAAAAACTATAAAAACCAAAAAATTTTAGTTCAGTTGATCATTTGTGAGAACTGGTATCGTGAGCAAAGCAGTGATCGGTATTGCGACAGTGGTATCGTGTCTAGCAAACAAGGAAAAGTGCTAGTGAGCCCAAAGCTTAGACAAGGCATCCTAGAAGGTGAGATATACCATTTTTCGATTCCAAAAACACATTTAAAATGCATGCACACGTGATTGAAGTGGTTCTCGGTATTGTGGGGAAGGACAGAGAGTTTTTGGAGGGTTTTTGAGTGATACAGAGGGCCAACAAGGAAGATTTGAGATAAACAAACACATTGCACCAAAAATTTTTGAGTTTTGATGAAATTTGGCTGAAGTATCATGCTCGATTGAGTTTTGGTATCACGATACCAAAATTCCCTAATATCGCGATACTCGCTTGGTATTGTATCGTTTCATTCCCACTTGAGGTATTGCAATACCAATTTGGTATCGTATCGTCAAGTGTTGGTATCACGATCGTGGATTGGTCGGTGGTATCGTATCACGGTCACCTGGTATCCTATCGTCTCGGACACGGTATCGTATCGTCGACTGAGCGGTATTGTATCACCTGTAAGCCAATATCGTATCGCTGACTCGGTATCGTATCGTGCAGAAAAGTGGTATCGTATCGTCTAACCTCTCTGATATCATATTGCCCATTATTCCAGTATCGTATCGTGAGGGATTCAGTATCGTATCATGCGACCTGCTAGTATCGGATCGTGCAAAATTTTGGTATCGTATCGGCTGCAAGCCAGTATCATATCGTGTGACTCTCGGTATCGTATTGTGTAACTTCTGGTATCGTATCGTCTCATTTAGTGGTATCGTATCATTGAAGGTTTTTGGTATCGTATCGTGCTGGAACCAGTATCGTATCATCTGTGCGGTATCACCAAGAGTGGTATCGTCCATAACCTATCAAGCCATTTGAGGGCAAAATTGGAAGTAGTTGAAGAGCCAATTGTGGGGAAGTAGGAAGCCAACATAAGCCCAGAAGGGTGAATGAACTTGAGATCAAGACGGATGCTAAGTAGCTGGAGTAGTGTCATTTCATCGGTAGGGAGTGCAATCCAAGCAAGTCATCACTCAATGTATATGGACACCTCTAGTGATTCAGAGGAGGAGCTACCCATGGCCTTAGAAGACATGCATGGTTCTACCCCTAGGGAGAACTTTATGTCAGAGGTAGAGGGTGAATACCGCACCTCCCTGCAATATGTGTCCACTAATCCATAAGGGATCCCTATTTACTTGGATGGATTAAATAGTTATGTTGCAAGGATGGTAGACTCTAATGAATCAGCAACAATGCCCAGACCCGTAGTCAAGTATGAAGGAGGAGTGTACATGGATAAATTAGGTCACATCTACATGGTAACAGAAAACCCAGATCAAATCAACGAGAGAGGAGAATTGGAAGGACAAGGAAAACGGGGAGACCTGACCCTGAAGAGTTAGTAACTACAACAAGGGGCAAGAAAGTGGTGACTCGAGTCTTGAGAGGGGATTTGATACCTCAAGATGATTATCTGTTGGACGTCTACTTAATCCATGGGTCAGACCTACTGTTACAAACCGATTCACCTACACAAGGACACGAAGTAAGCCCAATGACTTTCTATGGGTTAAAAGATCTCAAAGATGAGTCTAGAGTAACATACCTAGAACAACACCAAAGAAGATATTGGCCGGTGGATGCTGTTGATAGAGCTCAATTGAATTATATGGGGTTGCCTGTATTCCCTCCTCCAGAACAGGCAACTACCTCCCACAATCCTTTTGGAACGCATCAAGAGCCAGAGAATACAATGTCAGGACAAACAAGCCAACGAAGTTTTCCCAACCGAACTCATGTGCAATTCACCATGCTAGGAGTGCAATCACACAACCAAACCTACTCAGGAATAGGTAACTTGAATCGGCCACCAGTTAGGCCGATGCCACAACCAGGAGTGCAGCTTGGAGTACCTCCATTTAGACCTGCAATTCCTGTGATGCCTAGACCACCAGAATCGATAAGAAGACTAAGACCAATTCAAGTGGCCAAGTGTATGAGAAATCACTATGATGGAATGGGAGAACCATATGACCACATAGCAGAGTTTAAGCAAGTACTACAAGCTGAGAAAGTGGATGGTTTCTTTGTGTAGTATGAATCCTTTGAACTTACCCTCACAGGGACGGCCTTGACTTGGTTCCAACCATTGGATCCAAATCAGTTTGGGAATATTGAGCAATTTTTCCAAGAGTTCATTGGAGAATTCACCAAAGGAATTAAACACAATTCTTCATCCCTAATCCATAGCTTCAAACAAAATCCAAATGAAATTGTGAAAACAACGGCCCGAAGATTTAATCAATATGTTGATAGATGTCCAGCAACAGACAGACCCTCCTTGCAAAAAATGATATCACTATTCTTGGATGGATTGACTAATGGGACATTGAGAACTCTGGTTTACGTGAAACGGCTCCATACATTGAGTGAGTGTCTTCAAGAATGTATTGACCTAGAGGACAACCTAGCTGACGACCTCAAAAGTACTCCAAGCCCTACTAAATCAGGAGCCACTAGAATTACAATGACATCTAACTCGAGTAAAATGTAGAGGAGTTCGCAGAACTGGTAGCTAAGAACTTAGAAGTCCACGGACAAAGGAATTATCAGCACCCATCAATGAGAATACCCATGTTACGACTATGCAGCCTATGCGGTGGAGATCATCCATCTCACATGTGTGCAAGAGGAGGAATAGGTATGCCTCAAGCTTATCCATACAATAGGCAGCCACCTCAGGGACCCAACCTGTACTGCCACATAGAGCAAAAATACATTAATCACACTAGTGAAAATTGCCCATTCAATAGGCAGGAAAGACCCTTAAATCAACCTCAGTATAGGCCTTATGGATACCCTCCTAGAGAGCCAGGAAGGGAGATTCCAAGATACAATCCCTATCCAGGTCCACAAGGAGCACCTAGACCATATGAACAAGGGCAATATGAATGACCTCAGCCAGTGTTAGGACAACAAACATCCCTTCCACAGAACGTAGCGCCTGTTAAATACACTCAACCAGAGGAAAACATGGAAAGAGCCATAGTACTAGCGGCACCATTAGCTAGTACGAAATCAATGAATCAGGGATACGAGAAAACCCAAGGAGAATACTATCCCTATGACACCAGTTTGATGGAGTATGAACAAACTTTGGGCCAACCATACTATGGTTATGAGGGATATGACAACACCTACGGGCCAGAGTTTGCAACCCTAATGTACACTGCACCCAAAGCATCAGCACCCATGATACCACCCATTAGACCACCTGTGCCAAAAGGACCATGCTATAGATGTGGAGGAGACCACGTCATAAGAGAGTGCACTTTGCCATATAACCCACCACCTCATAGGACTTGGGAAGGGTACTGCAATGATCAATACAATGAGTGTTTTAAAGAGGATGACCAGAGACCAAAAGAGAAAGATAGTAAGGAAGAACTACCTAGCACTTAAGACAAATCAATTTTTGTAATCCCTGAACTAGAAGCTGATTGGCCAAGAGAGTTGTGGACCAGGATTCAGGAAGACCGATGGAAAAAGAATGGAAATTCAAGAACATCCTTTGAGGAATTAGATGTTGAGGATGATTAGCCAACCCCAAATTTGGATGAAGTATATGAAGAGGTTTCCATGTTAGACTGAAATAGGGAGGAAGCACATAGCATTCCTACCCTACCGAACTACATGGGAGAATCTGAGAAAGGATCCATAATCTTCCATGCTCCCACAATGCGAGAAAAGGAAAATGAGTCTTCAGGTAAGACCTCTCACAATCTAGCAGAACTCAAGAAGACCAATGTACAATGTCAGTTGACTGTGGAAGAATCACTACGTGCTAAGCCACAAATATGGAAACAGTTAGCGGGACAGTTGAAATTAGAGAATGAGGAGAATAAAAAAGAAAATAAAGAAACAGAATTCCCTTCTACTATACAAATGCCCATGGATAAAGTCGGAGAATTTAGTGAAGGAGACGAGGGCAACACATGTTTACCCATCACATATAATGGATACATGACCAAAGCCACTCTAGACACAAGAGCAGGTGTAGGCATAGCCACCAAAGAGATTTGGGAGAAATGGGGAAAGCCCGCCTTGGATCGACACGTATGAAGCTTCAATTAGCAGATGGCCATGTAGAGAGACCCCTCGGAATACTGGAGAAGATCAAGTTAGCCACCAGCAGAGTGGAGTTTGAGCACACATTAGCTATATGTCAATTTGGAAAAGCGAATAACTATGAAATGATATTAGGACGACCATTCATGAGACAACTCAGGGTAGTACAAGACTGGGGAAGAGATGCTTTATACCTACAACATCAAGGAATTACTACCAAGATAAATTTGCATACATTCGCATATAGGGATGTACCCCCACTACAATGGAATCCCATACACAAGAAAGAGGATGATTTGTCAATTCATAGTGCCGGTTCAAGTGACCAATCATGGATGCACAAAGATGCTCAATTATAGATGTGTAAGGAGGCAAAGAAAGAAGAGAAGAAAACTCAATTATGGCCTATCAGACATCAAAATTACCAACCCATAGAGGATCCTATGTATATGCCCCACGTTTTCCCTGATGAAGCATTCAAACCACATGGTTGGATGGAGATTCTAGCCACCTTGGATGTATGCATAAATGAAGAGGTATTAACCATGAATGGATGCATGGGCAAAGAAGGTTATGATATGAGTTTTTACATGGTAGTCCTTCAGGAGGTAGAAGCAGGAGAAGTATTAGAAAAAGAATGGAAGGAAGAGTATGAAAACATAGAAATGGAACCAGAGTTTGATTCAGAGGAACGGTATTTAGAAGCAATCCAAGCCGATGACAAAGAAGGAACACCCAAAGTGTTAGCAATAGAAGCAGCTCAGGTGAGACCAAACCATGAGGAAACGTTAGATAAGGCCGAATCAACCCCAAACCTGTTTGAAGTCCTAGAACACTTCAAAAAATATGAAGTAGAGGAGAGGAAGATAGCCATTCAGATGTCTAAGAGAGAGGCAAGAGAAGGAGAAGCATATGACAACAAGGAACAAATGAAGAAAGTAATAGTGACTATGGAAGATGGAGAAGAAAGATTTACATACATAGGAAAAGATGTGTCACCTGAGGAGGAAGAAGAATTGATGAGACTGATTCGAGAGTATCGGGATGTGTTTGCATGGACCTACAAGGACCTCAAAGGTGTAGATCCATCCATTTGTTCTCATCGAATACCAATGACACCTGATGCAAAACCATCAAAGCAACACCCTTACACTTATAATGATGTCTATTCAACAAAAATTAAGGAGAAAATAGACAAGTTATTAGCTTCCGGATTTATTTATGAGATAGAACACACGGAATGGGTGTCACCATTAGTGGTCGTACCCAAAAAGGATGGGAAATTAAGAGTGTGTATTAACCTGAAGAAAGTAAATGCAGCTATGATCTGTGATAGTTACCCATTACCTATCACTGATCATCTTTTGGAAAGAGTCACATGTAAATGAAGAGGTATTAACCATGAATGGATGCATGGGCAAAGAAGGTTATGATGTGAGTTTTTACATGGTAGTCCTTCAGGAGGTAGAAGCAGGAGAAGTATTAGAAAAAGAATGGAAGGAAGAGTATGAAAACATAGAAATGGAACCAGAGTTTGATTCAGAGGAACGGTATTTAGAAGCAATCCAAGTCGATGACAAAGAAGGAACACCCAAAGTGTTAGCAATAGAAGCAGCTCAGGTGAGACCAAACCATGAGGAAACGTTAGATAAGGCCGAATCAACCCCAAACCTGTTTGAAGTCCTAGAACACTTCAAAAAATATGAAGTAGAGGAGAGGAAGATAGCCATTCAAATGCCTAAGAGAGAGGCAAGAGAAGGAGAAGCATATGACAACAAGGAACAAATGAAGAAAGTAATAGTGACTATGGAAGATGGAGAAGAAAGATTTACATACATAGGAAAAGATGTGTCAACTGAGGAGGAAGAAGAATTGATGAGACTGATTCGAGAGTATCGGGATGTGTTTGCATGGACCTACAAGGACCTCAAAGGTGTAGATCCATCCATTTGTTCTCATCAAATACCAATGACACCTGATGCAAAACCATCAAAGCAACACCCTTACACTTATAATGATGTCTATTCAACAAAAATTAAGGAGAAAATAGACAAGTTATTAGCTTCCGGATTTATTTACGAGATAGAACACACGGAATGGGTGTCACCATTAGTGGTCGTACCCAAAAAGGATGGGAAATTAAGAGTGTGTATTAACCTGAAGAAAGTAAATGCAGCTATGATCCGTGATAGCTACCCATTACCTATCACTGATCATCTTTTGGAAAGAGTCACATGTAAGGAATTCTATAGCTTCCTCGATGGATTCTCTGGATATAACCAAGTAGCTATTGCTACTGAGGACCAACATAAGACTGCATTCACGACTGAATGGGGAGTCTATGCTTTTAGGGTGATGCCTTTTGGACTCATGAATGCCCCTGCTACTTTCCAAAGGCTGATGTGTCACATCTTCAATCCTAAGAAAGAGTATGGAAGTATACATAGACAACTTATGCATGTACTAAGGTCGGAGAAAGGAGCATATTCCGAAGTTGCGAAGGATATTTGAAAAGTGTCGACAATATAGAGTGTGCCTGAATCCTGAGAAATGTGTGTTTATGGTGAGACAAGGAAAAATCCTAGGACACATCGTATCTAGGAATGGAATCTCCACGGATGAAGATAAGATCAAAGTAATTCTAGAACTACCAAGACTGAAAAATGCGAAGGAAGTGCAAGCTTTTATGGGCCATTGTGGATACTATCGTAGATTTATTCACATGTACGCCATCATTGCCAAACCACTCTATGGATTATTAACCCAATTCACATGGACGGATGAATGCGAGAAAGCATTAAATGAACTAAAAAAACGACTCAGCACAACACCTATTTTGAAAACGCCCAACTGGAACAAGCCTTTTCATATCCATGTAGATGCCTCCAACTACGCAATAGGATGCATTCTAGCTCAACCTGTAGATGAAGGAAAATGGACCACCCTATTGCCTATGCGAGCAAGCAACTGAATCAAGATGAAAGAAACTATACAACTACTGAGCGAGAAGGTTTAGGAATGGTGTATGCAGTGAAGAAATTTAGACACTACCTTCTAGCCAACAAGTTCAAGTTCTTCATAGATCATCATGCCTTATTGTACTTAGTCAATAAGCCCTGTAACACGGGAAGGCTAGTAAGATGGTTTCTATTACTAATGGAATTCGACTTCAAAGTGATAGTAAAAAAAGGGAATACCCATGTAAGAGCTGATCATCTATCTAGGTTAACACAAGGAGAACCACCTAGCGGAGTAGCAGATGATTTACCAGACACTTATTTGTTCAATTTGGAAGTATGTCCTAAGTGGGCAGAGAAGTTAATTTCAATACTCACTCATGGACCACAACACCCAATTAACAAGGAGATTAGGAAGGGATTTTTGCAATCACATGACTTACACATTGTAGCAGGAAGTGTGTAACATAAGGAACCTAACGGTGTATTGTCAAGATGTGCAAAAGAAGACGAACAGAAGAACTTGATTGAGCAAGCTCACATAAATAGATGGAGAATGCACAAGGGAACCCATGGAACACTATGGGAATTGAAACGATTAGGAGTTTATTGGCATGATATGCTTAAGGATGTTCACGAGTATGTTGGCAGTTGCAAAGAATGTCAAGAGAATACTCCAGAAGAACATACATCATTGCAATTCTCTACCATAGCACCAAACTGGAGTAGCACATTGGTGAAAATCTTAAAGACATGAGAGCATGAGGAAGGAGCAAGTCTAGCTAGAAAGCAATCCCTAGAAGAAATGAGTAAGGATTATGTAATATTGGGGAGGCAATTATTCAAAAGAGGAAAAGACAATCAGCTACGACTATGTGTGCATGAAGGAGAGTACCTACCTATATTAGAGATGGCGCATGCAGCTACCGCAAGAGGACATTTTTCAGTCGAAAGAACTGTAAAAATGATTCTCTTTGCAGGCTATGGTGGCCAACTATACACATGGATGAAGACACCTACATACAAAGTTGTGAGGTATGCCAAAGAGCTAAGTACCCTATTAGACGAGATGACATGCCTTTGAGACCCATGGTTTGTGCGAGAGCCTTTTCCAAATGGGGCATTGTTTCATAGGACCAATTAAACCACGAGCCAAAGGATCACACGCTGAGTACATGATAGTGGCAACAGATTATCTAACTAAATGGGTAGAAGCAAAGGCAACTAGAAAAAATGATGTTCAGACAACAACCAAATTTCTCTTTGAGCACATCTTTACTTGCTTTGGACTACCTATAGAGATAGTAAGTGATCAAGGAATGCACTTCATTAATGAAGTAATAAAATCATTGATGAATGAATTCCTAGTGATCCATAAAAAATCAGCCCTTTATCACCCCCATGCCAACGTTCAAGTAGAAAGTTGCAATAAAGTGTTGTGTACGGTGTTCACAAAGATATTCAATAGTGGAAGGTCAGATTGGGACAAACAATTGCATCATGCAATTTGGGCCTTTTGTGTGGCTTACAAAATAGCCATTAGAACTACTCCTTTTAACCTAGTTTATGGACAAAATGCAATCTTGCCAATTGACTTTCTGGTACCTACTTTGCGAGTGGTACAGCAGTATGAGTGGACAGGACATGAACTATCTAAGTAACTCGAGCAGATTGAGAAGTTACAGGAAACAAGACTACAAGCAGTTGTAGGAATTTATGTCGCAAAAAGGGGACAGAAAGCGTATTATGATGCACACATCAAAGATAAAGGCTTGAAAGAAGGAGATTTAGTCCTGGTGTATACATTGAAGCAACATGCGAAGAAACTTCAGAAACACGGATATGGACCCTTACTGATTAATAGAATCTCAACGAGCGGAGCAATGAACCTAGCCACATTAGATGGAGATATACTCCTAACTACATAAGTGGCTGCCGAGTAAAACAATATATGGAGCCATTGATGGATAAGATGTTAGCCGGGTCGTAAGAGCGCAAAATCGGAAAAAGGAAGAAGAGAGAATTAGAGACGAAGCACGCCAAGAAGCCCTAGAGCGTATCAAGAAACGAAAGGAGTGGATAAGGCAAAGGGATGAATGATATCTACAGGGAGAAGAACCCATTCCCATGGCCAATTACCGAGTCCATGAAGCCGATAAAAAGAACCTTAGCATGTCCGAATCATATTTAAACCTAGGGATTGGAACCACAAAATATCGATTGATAGATGCACACACTGATTGACTCAGGAGCAGCCCTAAGCTACATACGAATGATATTTATTACACATCTCCAAACAACCATGAGCCCAACTAAAGCACACATGATAGGAATTGGAGGCCATGTCATAAAATGTGTTGGAGAAGCCGTAATATCCCTCCACCTAGGAAATTCTTTGATGGAGCAAAGAGTTTTGGTATGTAAGGAAGAAGACTTAGTAGAAAATCTGGTCCTAGGGCAAGATTGGATTATCGAGAACGAAGTGAGCCTTCATCTAGCACAAGGGTACATATTAGCCAAAATACGACATAAAGAAATCTTTAACTTGTTAGAAGAAAGACCTTCTCATGTTCACGAAGTTATCAAGCTTAAGAAGACACCCTAGACAAGGAAATAGAAGATGAATAAAGTGAGAGCATACCCAAAGAACACCCTAAGCCAAAATTGCCTGCAAATACGAATGTGTTACTTGATGTTGTGCCATCTAAGAGAGAAAGTGAGGACAATGAGCTGAAAATTATCTACACCAAAGGAAAAACAACCACATGGAAGTCTACTATTAGAGCATCATATCCATGGAATACTCGCCTACAATGGATGCGAAAGGATAGAATGACTGAACCAGATGATTCAAATCAAAAGCAGACCAGTCATTTAGTGAAAACGAGGAGAGACAACCACTACTCACAACCGCAATCAGAATAACCAAGACTCCTTCGTGTGTGGCTTCCAAAATCGTTAGTAGAAGCATAGAAAACACGACAACATATGTGGATTCCAAAAAAGGTCAGACAGACTGCAAATCAAGAGCTAGACAAGCTCGAGGAGATATTATGCCTGCAAAGCGAAACAAGGAGGACCAAAAGGAATCAGCACAAGCACAAAAGGAACACGATGCAAACCAATAAGACAAGACAAGAACAACCTACTCAACAAGATTCCACTTGCACTCATGAAGAATCCAGTGCACCTAGAGTATGCATGATAGGGCTACATTACAAGCCCATGCACTAGGCACATAATCTTTTCAACAAAACTAGTGGTGCACCTTTCCATCATTGGAATAGATCTTAGATTCTACTTCCATAGGAATGAACTTACAATGTAAATAAATAAATGATTTGGCTAGAACTAATCCTTGTTTTCTTTCAGGATTAAAACTCAAGAGAGGTGGGGTAAGAGGCCTTACTTACTTAAGCAAGGGGAAACAGAGTGGTGCAATAAGCAACATATCACTAAGTCACACATAACACACGACTTGATTTCTCCTAGAAGCTGATGTTCTCTCTATTACAAGTGCAGATGGCTTCTCAGGATTCCAAAGCAACTGTTCAAGAAGAGGTGCCAGAGGTCCCATTACAAAGTGTGACAAAAGCCAAAGGCCATCAGTTTCAAGAGGATCAGCCCACTGCACATAATGTTTTCTTAGTGACAATTAAGATTATGGGCACTGACCATCAGTTCCCAGTAATGTCTCAAGATTTCAAAGTTGTACATGAACTTCCGTCAACTATAGACATAATGAGGAAGGCAGGTATTCAGAAGTACTTCGAACTACCAATCTACTAACTGGACTTCCAGCAATGCACACAGGTGATGAATACCCTCCAATTGGCATTGCATGACCCGTTAGTGCCAGAAGTAAGAGTTCTAGATGCGACAGGAGAGTGGGTAATAATACAATTCACCCATGACTTAATCAAAGAAGCTTTCAATTGGGAAAAGGATCGAAACACAGTTTTGAAAGATGAGAGCCGAGGGACTAATACGCAAACATTCACGGATATCAATTGTATCGACATAGAAGAAGAAGTCTGTCTGATTCATCAACATTTTTGCTTTCCAAATATGCATATATACACCGTACCATAGAAAATCATAGTGCAGATGCTATCTCATGCTATCAAACACATCGGTAATCAAGTAAACATGATGTTATACATCCAAGAACATCTTTTCAAAGCTAAGAAGCAGTGGAACCATAAAAAGTTCTTGAATGTAAGTGTCATCCTGACAATACTTATCTATCATACACTAGGTATTTGAGAACATTTGAAAGAGATGCCCTCATCTGCAGAGATGGATAAGTATGCTAAGTTGGCCACGGTACAAAGAAAGAAGAAGGGAGTAAAAATAGTGGAAGAAGTCGAAACCAGCTCTCAACCGAGAATGAGAGGCACCAAATGACTACGAGAAATGATGAAGGTAGAAGAAGCCCTTCCAACTTCAAAGATGATACATGTACTTCCAAGGACAAGAATAGAAGACAATACGCCAATCACGGAAGAGGAACTAACCCAAGCAATGGAAGCAACTCATCAATACATGGAAGGTCAAATAAACCTACCGGTCCAAAGGCATCATTACCACCAGTATAATGAAGACACTGAACAAAGAAAGAGGCTGAATAAAGTTCATCGATATAGAGAGTTGGGATTGACCAACTCTAGTTCATTGTTCGATATGCAAGAAGAGCAAGAACCATCTATGATGAATGTGGACATTAAAAGTGACTGAAAAGATGATGGTCATTGGGAGGAATTGAATCAAGTCCTAGATAACTTTGGAGTGGAAGGTACAAAGGTAGATCAGACTATGGATACTGCCAAGGACACAACAGGGCAAGGCTCATCTCAAGAAGAAGCTCTCATACTCAAGATGAAATGCAGAGATAAACATTAAAATTATAGAGACTCGCGTAGATGGCGAAGCCCTAGTGAAGAATCCAAAGGAAGAGAAAGAACAGGAAGAAATGGAGGAACCCGAGCCATTCACACCAATAAGGGTGGTAGCGAAACCTTCTAATTTTGATGTTATCTTCCAAGGAAGCGCCATGAAGGCAACCACAAACAAAGAAGAAGAAAGAGAGAGAGAAGTGCACCTTCAAATACGACATCCGCACAACGAAACTATACATGTGGATCAAGGCAAGGATGTTCAAACAAGAGAAGAACCACGTATCGCCAAGTCATGGTTGAATGTGGACATAGCTCAATTAAAACCAGTCGTGAAGCAAATGATATAAACGACTATGGATAATCAACAACAAATGCTCGAAGCTGATGCAGAATAGGACAAGGCTATGAGAGAGAGAAGCCAATTCTAGGTAATAAGTGACAATTTGTCTGCACAATTAATTCAAGTTCAACGGGCACTCTCAACCAAGGAATCAGAAGCTCAGGAAGCCAAGAACAAATGCACCATGCTAGCAACGGAGAACCAGCAATGCTGAGATCAACTTAAAGAGCTACAAAGCAAATATGAAGCTAGTAAGGCTAAAAAGGCAAGAATGAATGCTAGAAGTAAGTTTCTTGAAAGTCAAATCAAAGTATATATGGAGGAAGCAGACAACCTAAGAAATCGGAATAAAGAACTGATGAATGCCATACTATGCAACCAACCAATCGAAGCACCAGAAATGACCGCAAGCGACACAAGGGCATTGGAAGATCAAATTGCAAAGTATGAATATCATCTGAAAAAAGAGCAAGCCATCATAGAGGAATGGGAGAAGAGATACATGCACGACATTAATGAACTTAGGAAAAAATGGAAGACGGCAGAGAATAAACTCATTGAACAATGTAAAGAAGATGCTAACCAAATGGCTGCCATAGGAGAGGAGCTCTTGAAGAACTAGGAAACAATCATGTGAGCCAACGATGAAATCAAAGAAAAGGATGAACTCATTGCAAAAAATTAAAAGCTCAAATAGAACAATTGGTAGCAACGGGGACACCAATAGTTCCAAGCTCCATAGCGGCTACTGAGGAGACTGAGGTACATCCTCTTTCTCCCCCCATGCATCATTCACCATTATCACACTAGTTTTATTGTTGTTTTAGGTCATTCTTGTACATTCCTTTTATGCAATAGAAGAAGAAGAAGAAGAAGAAGAAGAAGAAGATCCTTCTTGCTTGCCTCAATCTATGTGTGCGGTACTCTTTGAATATGAGAGTGTGTGAGTGAGTTTTCTTCCTTATCTCCTTCCTTGTGACAACATTATCATTAAGTCAGAAAGAGGTTATTTGCTAGATAGATCAGTTTGTCACATGTGCCCACACAAGATAACATTGTAGACCTTTTCACAAAAACTCTCCCTCGGGAGAAGTTTGAATCTTTCCACAAAGGTTTGGGCTTACTTCCTTTTGTGGATTGATCTCTTTCCACATAGCTTGGCACTTCCTTATATGTGAGTGTTAGTTCCTTGTTCACCGGATCACTCCTAGGGGGGATTTGTTGATATATTCTGGTAGTGTTGTGTGTAACAAATTTAGGACCATTGGGGCACTCTTTTCCCTCTCTAGGTGGTTTTTTTCATGGCTTGTATATACGCCTATAACCTTAATAGGTTACTTATCTTTGTACATTGACTTGGTAATACATTATGTTACCGTTAGTGTCCATGTGAAAGGCCAAATGACCATGGGACACTTTTGTATATGTTCTTTTAATAAAACATATAGTGGTTGTAAGTTCAATCGCATTTGTAACACCTAAGAATTTTGTGTTCGTGCCATAGACTGTAAGTTCAATCACATTTGTAACACCTAAGAAGTTTGTGTTCGTGCTCCTTGTGTACTATGTTTTTCTATGTATTCTATAGCCTTTGTGCCGAGTACCATGTGTGGTGCTAGGAGCTCAATTTTCTACTCCAAGGTAACCATTGTGGAGCTCTGAAGAAGGAGATCACATTGTGGTGCATCACCATTGAAATACTTCATTGGTATCAGAGCATTTTGACACAAAAGCTTTGTTCCTTTTGTGCAAGCGAAGCGAGTACCCACCCACTTTGTCCAAGGCTTATGAATAAGATGGTGAGCAAGACATAGACCTTGGCATACCTTGTCATCCGAGTCACCAAAGTCACCGTTGGCTACACGTGAGGGAGGACCTCAACGATCAAGGAAGATAGAGGTGCTCGGTACTTCTTGGGAGGTCACCCATCCTTTTGAGCCTAAAGAATAGAGTTGACAAACACTTGCAAGTGTTGTTGGCCAATGTTTGGGCAATGAATTCAGTCCTTTAGTGCCATTTGACTTCATGTATTGAGCACATACACACTATCTACACTTCTATGGATACCACTTATGTATGTCCATGTGGTCATTGATATAGCGGTTACATTTTTGCATAAAACCTTTTATGTTTGATAAAGAGGGTCATGGTGAGGTTTTCTTAACTTGGAGACACCCAAATGTCGGGGTCTCTTCGATGATGTAGGTGGAAAACTTACCCAGCCTTGCCATAGGAGATGTATGATAGTTGTTCATAGGTGCTTGATAAGCCTAGTTGGCTTCTTTTGGGTAACTGATTATATGGAGTGAAGTTAGTGATTCACTATGCACGTAAACATGTCAGTCCTTGAAGTTTTATGAGATTTTGACAGTGATCATATGCTCATTTTGTAGAGGATACTCTCGCAAGATTTTTCAAGATTTTTGGTTTTGTCAACTATAGAGAGGTTGTTTTACTCCTTGATACACTTATTGGTGTGAGCACATTTATTATCACATAATCCTTTTGGTTGTTCATTACTGTTCATTAATTCATTTTTCTAAGAAGACTATTGAATTCACTTCCAAAATCTAACACTTGGTCATCTTTCTTTGAGCCTTAGTGGTGTTTAGACTCTTAGAGCTCCATTATCATTCTTTTCAATTCTCTACCATCATGGCATCACAGGTCTCACGCACATTTGGTGGATCAAGGTGTAGTGCCAGTGTTCCGAGGAGGAGCTATAACTTGCAAGGCAAAGACCATTTTGAGATCCAAAAATTTAATGGCACAAACTTTGCTCTAATGAAGGATCAGATTACAGATGTGCTAATTTAGAGGAGGCAATGTAAGCCAATAAATGAAATCTCAAAGAAGCCTGCTGACATGGATGAAGATGATTGGGATGAGTTAGATGAAATGGCCAGATTTACCATTCGATTGCACCTTGCAGACAATGTTTACTTTACAGTGTTAGACTGTGAAAGTGTAGAGGAGATTTGGAAGAAGTTGTGCAATATAGATGAAAAAGAGACAGCATCAAATAAAGTGTATCTGATGAGAAAATTATATGACCTTCCTATGAAGGATACCTATAATGTTGCTACTCATCTAAATGAGTTTGATGCTATAGTATCCGAGTTACACTCTCAAAAAATGGATATGGAGAATGAAATGAAAGCAATGTTGTTGTTATGCACCTTTCCATCATCATGGGATACATTTTACATAGCTACTAGCAATAGTGCACTTGGTGGTAAATTGGTCTATGATGACATATCTGGAGAACTCTTGAGTGAGGAGATTCGTAGAAAATCTATGGTTGGCACTCAGAGTGGAGATGCATATAATGTTTGTGATTCTTACCAAAGAAAGAATCAACAATGTGGCAGGAACAAGAACAAGGAAAAGAATGGTCAACGGAATAAGAGTAGAAGTAAATCAAGGAAGAGGGATATCAAATGCCATTCTTTTCATAAGAAAGGACACATGAAGAAAGATTGTTATGCATTAAAGAATGTTAAAGGTAAAGGACACAATGTTGATGGGCATGCTAAACACCTATCTGCACCATCTACATCTATCATGAAGGTTGAATAAATTCATGCTACTTTTGATGATGCTGATGTGTTGACACATGATAACATTGTGCCAACTGAGGTTCTTATGGCTGATTCTCTTTCCCACATATGGCTGCTCGTTTTTGGTGCTTCTTTCCATGTGACACCACACAGAGAATGGTTCTCTAATTATGTCGCAAAGTCTCTTGGTACCATGAGACTTGGTGACTCTTACCAGTGTGATGTTGTGGGGATCAAAGATGTGGTTGTGCAGTTCATTGATGGTTCAAAATTTACTATGCATAATGTATGCCATGTACCTCAATTATCACGTAGTTTGATGGCAGTTGGTCAACTTGATGACCTTGGTTACAAGGTGGTCTTCTATGCCCAGTCCTTTGGCATATCAAAGGGCAATATGGTTATTGCAAAAGGAAGCAAATGCCCCAAATCAGACATCTCAAATAAGGCATGCAAGTCAGCCTCAAAATCAGCAATATGCTTCTCAATAGGACCAGCGAGCAGCATATCGTCAACATAGACAACAATGATCAGAAGCACATCATTAGCACACTTAACATATAAGGTGCTTTCACTTGGACTATTCTCAAAACCATGTGCAATCAAATAGGCATGTATCTTCTCATACCAAGCACGTGGTGCTTGCTTTAAACCATATAATGCCTTCTTTAACCTGCACACCTGGTTTTCATGCCCTTTCTGCACAAAGCCACAGGGCTGCAAAACATACACTTCTTCATGCAAGTCACCATTCAGAAATGCAGTTTTAAAGTCCAATTGATGTACTTTCCAACCATAATGGGCTGCAAGTGCATAGATGCTCCGAACAATAGTCATACGGCATGTAGGTGCAAAGGTCTCATCAAAATCAATGCCTCTTTCCTATGCATAACCCTTTGCAACAAGCCTAGCCTTATACTTGTCAATTGTTCCATCAGCTTACGCTTCAGCTTGTAAACCCACTTAGTGCCGATGGCCTTCTTGCCAGGAGGCAAGTCACATGAAGACTCAGTACCCTTCTTCATTATACCATCATATTCAAATTGCATAGCAGCCATCCAATTTTCTGAATTTTGTGCTTTGTCAAATGAAACAAGCTCATTCTCATCACATAGGCTAGATGCAGCCATAGCACATAAATCTGATGCAAAAGAGGCACTGTGAGAGCCTGATCGAGTACGATATGACAGAGATGCATCTAATTTGTTGTCACTCAAAGTCTGCACTAGCCATTTTGGCATAATTTTTGCCTCCTCAATGTCATCTCTCTCATCAACAAGTGCATCATGTAAATCTGCATCAAAAATGGGATGATCTACATCAGCACATGAAACCTGCAAAGGTTGAGAAGTTGCCTCATTAGGACAGCACTAGACTGTCCACCTATAAAAAGAGGTAGCAAAGTATCATACATGTCTTTGGAGCTAATAGATGTCTCCTTAGTACATGAAAGAAATAGTTGAATAGCATCTTCCACAAAAACAACATCACAGCTAACCAGAATGCATTTAGTCTGTGGATGATACAGACGATAGTCTTTACTTTCAAAACTGTACCCAACAAAAATACATTTTACTACTTTATCATCCAATTTTCTGCGATGTTGTTCACGCACTAATGCATATGCCAAACAACCAAAACACGCAGATGAGCAACAGATGGCTTGCGATCATGCCAAGCCTCATATGGAGTGATAGACTGCAGCGCTTTAGTTGGACACCTATTAAGTACATATGCTGCACACATGACAGCCTCAAGCCACAAACTATGTGTTAAAGCCTGACTCTTAAGCATACACCTCGCCATCTCCATGAGTGACATGTTCTTTCATTCAACAACTCCATTATGTTGAGGTGTATATGGCACTATACACTGGTGTTTTATCCCACGTTCAGCTAGAAATGCATTAACATCAGAAGACATGTATTCCCCCCCTCAATCAGAACAGAGGGTGCCCATTTTACATGCTGAGAGATTTTCAGCCAAAACCAAAAATTGTTTGAAGCACATGAACACACTTCAAGGGACATACCCATGCATGCCTAGAAAAATCATCGATGAAAGTCATGAAGTAAAGATAATTTCCAAAAAAAGGTGGTTGCATAGGACCATAGACATCACTATGTACAAGCTACAATTTTTGAGTAGCCCGAACTGAACCATCTTTTGGAAAGGAGGAATGCTGCATTTTGCCCAACATACAGCCTTCACAAACATGTTTTCCGGGTGCCTCAACTTTGGGCAAAGAGGACACCATTTCAGATTTTTGCAGGTGTAGCAAAGTAGCAAAATTTAGATGACCAAAGAGTGCATGCCAAAGCTTTGCATCTGACATAGCCTGAGAATCATGTACTGCACATGCCAAATCATTTATAGATCTTTCATAGTCTATGAGCTTATACAGCCCAAGACATAAAATGCCAGAAGCAATAATCACATTGCCATTTGACAGATCATGAACTGTACATCCATCATCAACAAATTTCACAACCAAGCCAATCTTTGTTAATGCAAAAACTGATAACAGATTTTTCTTGATCCCTGGCACAAACAAAGCATCTGACAAAGTGAAAGAACTACCATCAACAGTAGTCAAAATGATCTTACCAACTCCCATAACAGGATAAGAGGAGTTGTTGGCGCATATAACAGTATTCCCTGTAGGGGCAAGCTCGAGTGAAGAGAATAAATTGTGATGCGAGGTAATATGTTTGGTCACCCCACTATCAAAGTACCAAACATTTGACTCTACTGCAGACATGCACTGCTCATGAGAAGATGGGTCAAAACTACAAACAGTAGTAAACGCCCATTCTTCTTCTTGCACAAGATTAGCAGACTCTATTTTTGTTGTAGAGGCTTCTGCAACAACCATTCCAACCTCCTTCTTCTTTGCCTCTTTAGCAGCCAGTTTTGGACAGTTCTTTATGATATGATCATTTCTTTTACAGTACTTGAAAAACAATTTCTGTTTTTTTTATTTCTTTTCATCTTTGTCTTCCCTCTTTGATTGTGGAGAATTAGCAGATTTCTGCTTACTAGTTGAAGAGCTCCATTTTCCTTTGCCCTTATGACTAGCCAAGAAAGTTTGATTTGCAACACACATAATGGACATGTTCTGCCTCGACTAATCTTCTTGCAACAGAACAAAGACTAACTCCTCAAATGACAAGGCATTTGGATTTCCTTTCATCATCAATCGAAGAGTAGAAGCAAAACTCTGATATGAATCAGGAAGACCATTCAGAACGGTCTGCACAAGTGAGCTATCTGGTATAACCTCAGCAGCAGAAATCAAATGTTCCTTCAAGTCTTTGATCTTTGCTAGAAAACTGTCCATAGAATCACCTTCATTCATCTGCTCACTCTCCAACTGTTTTCGGAGGTAAGCAACATGAGCCTCATTCTTAGCTTTGTACAATGTGGTAAGCGTATCCCAAGCATCCTTAGCTGTTCTGCAAGAGCGAATGTGAGGAATAATGGCACCTTTGATAGACAAAGCTATCAAGGCATGTGCCTGGGCATCTCTGCCATCCCAACAAATTTGCTTTGTAGTAGGTGCAGTAGAAATTGAAGCACGAATAGGAATATGCAGAATATCATCATGTTTGACACCTTCTACATCAGCTTCAGTACCTACAGTTGTAACAGTTGCAAGTGTGATAGGACGTCTTTCAACACCTTGCACAATGTTCCACAGTCCTTTTGCAACCAATACATGTCACATCATATAAGCTCACAACGGGTAGTTGGTACCATCCAACTTATCCTCAACAGCCAACCTACAAAATACATAACTGCTTTCAGCCATGGTCGGTGACTAAAATACCTTGATGCAGAAACTTGACTATATCTCAAAAAGTTGAACAGAACTACCCAAACGAGTTCTGCTGAACTTGTAACAGACTTCGAGATGCTTATACTCAGAAACCAAAATAGGTATATACATTTGGCACAAAAAGATGAAATAGCCTGCGCAAGCACAGTGATACTGCATTTGGAGGTCGAAACAAGCTCAGATCGCAATTTTGGCACTAGATAGTGAAGCTGTTTTGATCTTTGAAACACTGTGATCACCAAATTTCATGTGAATATGAGACTACAAACGGAGAGGTGTAGATGACGCCCTAGATGAAGCGACGACCTGCTCTGGTACCAATTGTTGGAGTTAGATGTCTGCGGAAGCACGTGAACAGCACAAGGAATAAGAAGAAGCTTGGAGCACAACACACAATACTGAATGTATTACTAGAGAATGTACAAAGATAAGTAGCCCATTAGGACAGTAGGTGTATATACAAGCCAGGGGGGAAAAAACCTCCTAAAGAGGGAAAAAAAAGTGCCCCGACGGTCCTAGAGTGAACACACACATCACTACCTAAATATATCAACACCACATATTCCAAGAATCACATTAACAAATAAACTATCAAATTAGTTACCATAGACTAACACAATAGCCAATCCACATGATAGATAATGAGGCTCCAATCTGGTGCAGCCTCTTTCTTCTTTGCCTCTTTAGCAACCAGTTTTGGACAGTTCTCTATGATATGATCATTTCATTTACAGTACTTGCAAGACAATTTCTTCTTTTCTAATTTCTTTTCATCTTTGACTTCCCTCTTTGATTGTGCAAAATTAGCAGATTTTTGCTTACTAGTTGAAGAGCTCCATTTTCATTTGCCCTTCTGACTAGCCAGGAAAGCTTGATCTGCAACACGCATAATGGACCTGTTCTTCCTGGAGTTATCTTCCTGCAAGAGAACAGAGACTAACTCCTCAAATGACAAGGCATTTGGATTGCTTTTCATCATCAATCGAAGAGTAGAAGCAAAACCCTGATATGAATCAGGATGACCATTTAGAATGGTATGCACAAGTGAGCTATCCAGTATAACCTCATCAGCAAAAATCAATTGTTCCTTCAATTCTTTGATCTTTGTTAGAAAACTGTCCATAGAATCACCTTCATTCATGTGCTCACTCTGCAACTTTTTTTGGAGGTAAGCAACATGAGCCTCATTCCTAGCTTGGTACAATGTGGTAAGTGTATCCCAAGCATCCTTAGTTGTTCTACAAGAGCGAATGTGAGGAATAATGGCACGTTTGACAGACAAAGCTATCAATGCAAGTGCCTGGGTATCTCTGCCATCCGAACGAATTTGCTCTACAGTAGGTGCAACAAAAACCGCAGTACGAATAGGAATATGCAGAATATCATCATCTTCGACACCTTCTGCATCAGCTTCAGTACCCGTAGTTGTAATAGTTGCAGGTGTGATAGGATGTTTTTCAACACCCTACACAATAGTCCTTTTGCAACCAATACATGTCGCATCATATAAGCCCACAACAGGTAGTTGGTACCATCCAACTTATCCTCAACAGCCAAGATACAAAATACATCACTACTTCCAGCCATGGCCGATGACTAAAATACCTTGATGCAGAAAATTTATTATATCTCAAAACGTTGAACGGAACTGCCCAGATAAGTTTTGCTAAACCTGTAGCAGACTTTGGGATGCTTATACTGGCGAACTGAAACATGTATATAACTTTGGCACAAAAAGACAAGATAACCTACACAAGCACTACGATAGTGCGTTCGGAGGCCGAAACGAGCTCAAATTACAATTTCGGCATGACAGAGCGAAGCAGTTTTGATCTCTAAAACACCCTGAGTATGCTCACCAAATTTTGTGCGAATTTGAGACTACAACCGAAGAGGTGTAGACGATGCCCTAGATGAAGCGGAGACCTTCTCTGATACCAATTTTTGGAGTTAGACATCTTCGGAAGCACGCGAACAACACAAGGAAGAAGAAGAAGCTTGGAGCACAACACACAATACTGAATGTATTACTAGAGAATGTACAAAGATAAGTAGCCCATTAGGTCAATAGGCGTATAAACAAGCCGAGGGAAATACACCTCCTAAAGAGGGAAAAAAGTCCCTCGGTGGTCCTAAAGTGTTCACACACATCACTGCCTAAATATATCAACACACACACACACATACACACACACACACACACACACACACATATATATATATATATATATATATATATATATATATATATATATATATATATATATATATATATATATATATATATATATATATATATATATATATATATATATATATATATATATATATATATATATATATATATATATGTATGTGTGTATGTGTGTGTGTGTGTATATGTATATATATATATATACACACATACACACACACACATATATATACATATATATATAGTGTTATAAATATATATATATTCTCTGTATATATATATATATATATATATATATATATATATATATATATATATATATATATATATATATATATATATATATATATATATATATATATATATATATATATATATATATATATATATATATATATATATATATATATATATATATCGTAATTCAAAAACCCTAATTCGGAAACACTAATTTTGATATAATGGTTAAAATAAGAGGAGATATTGTATGGTGGAAAAAAATAAGAGGAGACCTAACATACCACCTGAGACGTGGCAGTCTTTTCGTAGACAGCTACATCTTGAGAAGTCATTTCCTCAGTAGTGTTGATATATTTAGGCAGTGATGTGTGTGAACGCTCTTAGGACCGCCGGGGCACTTTTTTCCCTCTTTAGGAGTTTTTTTCCCCCGGCTCGTATGTATGCCTATTGCCCTAATGGGCTACTTATCTTTGTACATTCTCTAGTAATACATTCAGTATTGTGTGTTGTGAGTTGTGCTCCAAGCTTTTTCTTCTTCCTTGTGCTGTTCGCGTGCTTCTGTAGACGTCTAACTCCAACAATTGGTATCAGAGCAAGTCGTCGCTTCATCTAGGGTGTCGTCTACACCTCTGCGATTTCCATCTCAAAATTGCACGAATTTTGGTGAGCATACTCAATGTGTTTCCGTGATCAAAATAGCTTCGTTTTGTGGTGCCGAAATCACCATTTGAGCTCGTTTCGGCCTCCGAACGCACTATTGCAGTGCTTGTGTAGGCTATTTTGTCTTTTTGTGCCAAAGGTATATACCAATTTTGGTTCGCCGGTATAAGCCTCTCGAAGTGTCTATAGGTCTAGCAGAATTCGTCTCGGCAATTCTGTTCAACTTTTTGAGATATAGTCAATTTTTTGCATCAAGGTATTTTAGTCACCGACCATGGTTGAAAGTAGTGATGTATTCCGTATGTTCGCTGTTGAGGATAAGTTGGATGGTACCAACTACCCGTTATGGGCTTATATGATGCGACATGTATTGGTTGCAAAAGGACTCTGGAACATTGTGCAAGGTGTTGAAAAATGTCCTATCACACCTGCAACTGTTACAACTGCAGGTACTAAAGCTGATGCAGAAGGTGTCCAAGATGATGATATTCTGCATATTCTTGTTTGTGTTGCAGTTTCTGCTGCATCTACTGCAGAGAAAATTTGTTGGGATGGCAGAGATGCCCAGGCACATGCATGGATAGCTTTGTCTGTCAAATGTTCCATTATTCCTCACATTTGCTCTTGCAGAACAGCTAAGGATGCTTGGGATACACTTACCACATTGTACCAAGCTAGGAATGAGGCTCGTGTTGCTTACCTCCGAAAACATTTGGAGAGTGAGCACATGAATGAAGGTGATTCTATGGATAGTTTTCTAACAAAGATCAAAGACTTGAAGGAACAGTTGATTTCTGCTAATGAGGTTATACGAGATAGCTCACTTGTGCAGACCGTTCTGAATAGTCATCCTGATTCACATCAGAGTTTTGCTTCTACTCTTCGGTTGATGATGAAAGGCAATCCAAATGCCTTGTCCTGGCTAGTCAGAAGGGCAAAGGAAAATGGAGCTGTTAAATTAGTGAGTAGAAATCTGCTAATTCTCCACAATTAAAGAGGGAAGAAAAAAATGAAAAGAAATTAGAAAAACAGAAATTGTTTCGCAAGTACTGTAAAGGAAATGATCACATCATAAAGAACTATCCAAAATTGGCTACTAAAGAGGCAAAGAAGAAAGAGGTTGGAATGGTTGTTGCAGAAGCCTCTATATCAAAAACAGAGTCTGCTAATCTTGTGCAAGAAGAAGAATTGGCGTTTACTACTGTTTGTAGTTTTGACCCATCTTCTCGTGAGCAGTGCATGTCTACAGTAGACTCAGATGTTTGGTACTTTGACAGTGGGGCGACCAAACATATTACCTCGCAGCACAGTTTCTTCTCTTCACTCGAGCCTGCCCCTACAGGGAATACTGTTACATGCGCCAACAACTCCTCTTATCCTGTTATGGGAGTTGGTAAGATCATTTTGACTACTGCTGATGGTAGTTCTTTCACTTTGTCAGATGCTTTGTTTGTGCCAGGGATCAAGAAAAATCTGTTATCAGTTTTTGCATTAGCCAAGATTGGCTTGGTTGTGAAATTTGTTAATGACAAATGTACAATTCATGATCTATCAAATGGCGACGTGATTATTACTTCTGGCATTTTATGTTGTGGGTTGTATAAGATCATAGACTATGAAAGATATGTAAATGATTTGGCATGTGCAGTACATGATTCTCAGGCTATGTTAGATGTAAAGCTTTGGCATGCACGCTTTGGCCATTTGAATTTTGCTAGTTTGCTACACTTGCAAAAATCTGAAATGGTTTCCTCTTTGCCCAAACTTGAGGCACCGGGAAAACATGTTTGTGAAGGCTATATTTTGGGCAAAATGTAGCGCTCCTCCTTTCCAAAAGATGGTTTAGTTCGGGCTACTCAGAAATTGCAACCTTTACATAGTGATGTTTGTGGTTCTAAGCAGACACCTTCTTTTGGAAATTATCTTTACTTCGTGACTTTCATCGATGATTTTTCCAAGCATGCATGGGTATATCCATTGAAGGGAAATTCCAAAGTGTTCATGTGCTTCAAACAGTTTGTGGTTTTGGCTAAAAATCTATCTGCATGTAAAATGGGCACCCTCTGTTCTGATCGAGGGGGGGAATATATGTCTTCTGATTTTAATGCATTTCTAGCTAAACGTGGGATAAAACACCAATGTACAGTGCCGTATACACCTCAACAGAATGGAGTTGTTGCACGAAAGAATAGGTCACTCATGGAGATGGTGAGGTGTATGGTCAAGAGTCAGGCTTTACCACATAGTTTCTGGCTTGAGATGTCATGTGTGCAGCATATGTACTTAACGGGTGTCCCACTAAAGCACTCTAGTCTATCACTCCGTATGTGGCTTGGCATGATTGCAAGCCATCTATTTCTCATCTGCATGTTTTTGGTTGTCTAGCATATGCATTAGTGTCTGAACAACATCGCAGAAAATTGGATGATAAAGCAATAAAATGTATTTTTTCTGGGTACAGTTCTGAAAGTAAAGGCTATCGTCTATATCATCCACAGACTAAACGCATTCTGGTTAGCCGTGATGTTGTTTTTGTGGAAGATGTTATTCAGCCATTGCTTTCATGTACTAAGGAGACATCTGTTAGCTCCGAAGATATGTGTGATACTTTGCTACCTCTTTTTACATGTGGACAATCTAGTGTTGGTCCTAATAAGGCAACTTCTCAGCCTTTGCAAGTTTCATGTGATGATGCAAATCATCCCATTTATGATGCAGATTTACATGATTCACTTGTTGATGAGAGAGTTTACATTGAGGAGGCAAAAACTATGCCAAAATGGCTAGTGCATACTTTGCGTGGCAGCAAATTAGATGCACCTCTGTCATATCGTACTCGATCAGGCTCTCATAGTGCCTCTTTTGCATCAGATTGCTATGGTATGGCTGCATCTAGTCTCTGTGATGAGAATGAGCCTTTTTCCTTTGATGAAGCACAAAATTCAGAAAATTGGATGGCTGCTATGCAATTTGAATATGATGCTATAATGAAGAACAGTACTTGGTCTTTATGTGACTTGCCTCCTGGCAAGAAGGCCATTGGCACTAAGTGGGTTTACAAGCTGAAGCGTAAGGCTGATGGAACAGTTGACAAGTATAATGTTAGGCTTGTTGCAAAGGGTTATGCGCAGGAAAGAGGCATTGATTTTGATGAGATCTTTGCACCTACATGCCGTATGACTATTGTTCGGAGCATCTGTGCACTTGCAGCCCATCATGGTTGGAATGTACATCAGTTGGACATTAAAACTGCATTTTTTAATGGTGACTTGCATGAAGAAGTGTATGTTTTTGAGCCACATGGCTTTGTGTAGAAAGGGCATGAAAACGAAGTGTGGAGGTTAAAGAACGCATTATATGGTTTAAAGCAAGCACCACATGCTTGGTATGAGAAGATACATGCCTATTTGATTGCACATGGTTTTGAGAACAGTCCAACTAAAAGCACCTTATATGTTAAGCATGCTAATGATGTACTTCTAATCATTGTTGTCTATGTTGATGAATGCTCGTCACTGGTCCTATTGAGAAGCATATTGCTGATTTTAAGGCTGATTTGCATGCCTCATTTGAGATGCCTGATTTGGGGCATTTGCATCACTATTTGGTCATTCAGTTTATGCAAGTTGATGGTGGAATAGCTTTGTATCAAACGAAATATATTGACACATTATTGCAACGTTTTGGCCTTCAAGATTATAAGTATATTGCCACTCCTATGGAGACGGGTTTACGATTGAGTCTTCATGATGTTGTAGATGCATTTGATGTTGTCCTCTATCAGCAAGCTATTGGATGCCTGATTTACTTATGCATTACTCAGCCAGATATTCAGTTTGTTGTCTCACAAATGAGCAGGTTTATGCATTGCCTCAGGTGTCAAGCATTGGTAGGCGGTTAAGCGCATCTTTCGCTACTTGAGTGGTACTCGGCTACTTGGGTTGTTTTATCCCAAGGAGGGATCACTACCGCCACATTTGCATGCTTTTTCTGACTCACACTGGGCTGGTTGCTATGACACTTATGTGTCTACTAGTGGCTTTTGCTTCATGCTTGGTAGCTCATGTATATCTTGGTTGAGCAAGAAGCAGCCTACTGTGGCCACTTCCAGTTGTGAGGGTGATTATAGGGCAACTTTCACAGCGACTATTGAGTATGTACGGCTTAGACGCCTTATGGCTGATTTAAGTGTTGATCAATCTTTTGCCACCACCATCTTCACTGACAGTCAGAATGCATTGGCAGTTGCGAGGAACCCTGTGTTCCATGCTCGCACTAAGAACATTGAGGTGCATTATGATTATGTTAGGGAGAGGTTCTTTGCTGGGGATATCAGCTTGGCATATGTGCCCACGCAGGAGAACATTGCATATCGTTTCATGAAGGCTCTGCCTAGGGAGAAGTTTGAAGCTTTCCACAAAGCTTTGGGCTTACTTCCTTTTGTGGGGTGATTTCCACATAGCTTGGCACTTCCTTATACATGAGTGCCAGCTACTTGTTCACCGCATCACTCCCAGGGGGGATTTGTTGATATATTTAGGTAGTGATGTGTGTGAACACTCTTAAGACCGTCGGGGCACCTTTTCCCCTCTTTAGGAGGTTTTTCTCCCTCGACTCGTATATATGCCTATTGCCCTAATGGGCTACTTATCTTTGTACATTCTGTAGTACCACGTTCAGTATTGTGTGTTGTGCTCCAAGCTTCTTCTTCTTCCTTGTGATGTTTGCGTGCATCCACAGACGTCTATTAAATAAAGAGGTTACTGCAAAGAAGAAAATTGAGTCGGGTCACATATCAAACTTAGGCCAAATGGGCCATCATGGTTTTGCAGCTACATTTGTACGTATATGCGTTATTGAAAGTCTATTTTTTATTTTAGTTAAAATGCAAGAGACTAATCTTTTTTATTTGTTTCAATGCAGCGAAGGGATTATGGTCCATATCTTATGAAACATGAAATCGAGTATGCTACACATTTTGGATATCATCATTTGAGTGAGTATATGCAAGATCATCCGGATGCTTTTGTGAGTATTATTAAATTTCATATAATTATTTTATTTTTATGAATGTTTTGTATGTTTTACTTATTTATGTTCATTATATATATGGAGAGGCAGATATGGATGAGGTGGAGAGACAGACACAAGAGGGATGATCTCGATCGTTAGAGAGTGCTTGCACCGCTACCCATGATGCCACTATAGATACATCAGATCATGCGGATGATCGTGATGATGAGGATGAGGATGAGGCTCTTGATGATGAGGATGATCGTGATGATGATCATGATTAGGATTCTTGATTATGACATTGGACATATATTTACATTGATATATATATATATATATATATATATATATATATATATATATATATATATATATATATATATATATATATATATATATATATATATATATATATATATATAGTTCATTCCAGTTATTTTTCGAATTTTATCTATGGTATTAAGTAATGAAAAGTCTCGTTCTAATGATTTTTATTATTGGTTATATTCAGCATGTGTTTTATTACTTTAATTATATAATTGATTCATATTTATGTGTGCTTGTGTGTGTATAAAATGTATTGTATGCACATGTAGGTATATATCTATATTTGTGTAAGTGTGTTTATATGCATGTATATATATGTATCTATGTATATGGCAATAAATGAATGCATGCAAGTCCTTTTATGTGTTTGTAGAAATGTTTGTGCATATGCATGTGTATGTGTGTGTATATGTGTATGTGTGTTATGTATAAGTGTGTCTGCATATGTATGTGTGTGTATGTGCATATGTATATGTGTATATGTGTGAATGTGCATCTTCATGTATAAGTGTATATGTGCATATGAATAAGTGTGAGTATTCTAATTAATGAAAATAAAACAATTCAAATGATATACAAAGAATGGAAATTATACTTACAATATTTAGCCATATTTTTTGCTTGGTTAACTTCTTGAATAATCTGCAATAAAGAGAGAGAGAGAGACAGACAGAGAGAGAGAGAGAGATCAAAAGAGAAAGAGAAAGAGAGATAATTCAAAGAGAAAGAGGTAAAAAGGAGAGAAACTGAGAGAGAGAGAGAGACAATAAAGATAGAGATTAGACAAAAGAACAATTCAGCAAGCGATTGTTTCAGCTCCTAAGCACAGCACAATTATGAACATTGGAGAGCTCTTTGATTAGATGCGTGTAGATGCCGATCGAAGAGCCTCCAACTTTTCTTTTGGTCAAAAAACCATCGTATAACGGATGCTAAACCGTTGTATATCCCTATTCAAATTCCATTGCATAAGCGATGCTTTTTAATGTCGTTTATGCAACACTGTAGCATCACTTATGTGACGCTTTTTTACTTCATCGCCTTAGCGACGCTTAATGCTACCGTCGCAATGCATGTCGATACAAACATTGAAGCATTTCTTGTTTGACCGATGCCATGCGCTTGACACTCGTTGCGATGCTTGATGCAATTATACAGCGATGAAATTGTGTCGCATTAATCGTCGCTATGCGCTCGTATTCCTTGTAGTGAGGAGGCAAGGACTATGCCAAAATGGCTTGTGCATACTTTGCGAGATAGCAAATTAGATGCACCTCTGTTATATCGTACTCATTCATGCTCTCATAATGCTTCTTTTGCATTAAATTGCTATGCTATGGCTGCCCATGGTTGCTATGCAATCAGAATATGATGCTACTATGAAGAAATGGTACCTGATTCTTTATGTGGCTTGCCTCCTGACGAGAAGGCCATTGGCACCAAGTGCATATACAAGTTGAAGTGTAAAGCTGATGGAAAATTTGACAGGTATAAGGCTAGGCTTTTTGCAAAAGGTTATTCTTAAGAAAGAGGCATTGATTTTGATGAGATCTTTACTCCTACATGCCAAATGACTATTGTTCGTAGCATATGTGCACTTGCAGTTCATCATGGTTGGAACGTACATTAGTTGGACATTAAAACTACATTTCTAAATGCTGACTCGCATGAAGACGTGTATGTTTTTCAGCCCCATGGTTTTGTGCGAAAAGGGCATGGAAACAAAGCGTGCAGGTTGAAAAAGGCATTATATGGTTTGAAGCAAGCACCATGTTCTTGGTATGAAAAGATAGATGCCTACTTGATTGCACATGGTTTTGAGAACATTCCACCTGTAAGGAATTGAACTCACAACCTCTTGGTTAGGAATGTGATAGGCTAACCACTTGCCCCAAAAGCCATGGTTGATGATTACTTCCTAATCCTCTCTCTTAGGGTGTATAGTTCAACCATCTCCTATATGTCAAGGGTGTGGTTCAAACATCTCCGTCCTATTACTTTATTACATTCTTCCCCCCTTGATCAATCATTTTCCTCAATGATCTACGCTTGTATCCCTCTAGCCTCGGTGATCAGCCCCTTGAACTCCCTAGGTACCCTTGAATTGATGTCCTCAATCTTGCACAGTTTCTTGAACCTTTGTTCACAACCTTGGTCTCTAGAACCCTTTCTCTCAACCTTGGTGTCTTGAACCTTTTTGTTCACAACCTTGGTGTATTGGGCCCTTGTTCTCAACCTCAATCTTGAACCTTGTTCTCACCCATGCTTAGTATCTTGAACCCAAGTGCCACCAATGATTTCCCAAGGGCTTCACACTTCCTATCTATCCCATTAGATTTGGAAATTTTGTACCAAGAGCTTTTCCAATGGTATGTTACATGCCTCAATCTGACCTACAGATGGAGAGATACACCTCAATCTTTGTTGGGTTAACTTGTGAAAGCGACGTGCACTACTTTGCACCCTTTCGTATAGAGAATGCCCAAGCGCCTCTTTTAGAGGCCATTAGGTCAATCCACCTTTTCCAAGCCTACTTGCTAGGCTTTGATATCAATGTAAGGAATTGGACTCACAACCTCTTGGTTAGGAATGTGATGGGCTAACCACTTGCCCCAAAAGCCATGGTTGAGGATTACTTCCTAATCCTCTCTCTTAGGGTGTAGTTCAACCATCTCCTTCCTATCACTTTATTCCACCACTTGAGAGAACCTTATGTTAAGCATGCAAATGATGTGCTTCTAATCATTGTTGTCTATGTTGATGGCATGCTACTCACTGGTCCTAATGAGAATCATCTTGCTGATTTTAAGGCTGATTTGCATATCTCATTTGAGATGTCATATTTGGGGCATTTGCATCATTATTTGGGCATCCAGTTTATGCAAGTTGATGGAAAAATAGCATTGTGTCAAAAAAAATATATTGACACATTATCGTAGCATTTTGCCTTGAAGACTACAAACCTATTGCCACTCCTATGGAAAGAGGTTTATAGTTGAGTCTTCAAGATGTTGGAGATGCATTTAATGTTGTTATCTATCAGTAGGTTGGATACTTGATTTACTTATGCATTATTCGGCCAAATATTTAGTTTGCTATCTCACAGATGAGTAGGTTTATGCATTTCCCAGGTGTCAAGCATTGGTAGGCGATTAAGCACATCTTTTGCTACTTGAGTGGTACCCGATTACTTGGATTGTTTTATCCCAAGGGGGGATCACTACCACCAGATTTACTTGCTATTTTTGACACTGGCTAGGCTGGTTTCTATGACACTCGTGTGTCCACTAGTAGTTTTTGCTTCATGATTGGTAGTTCATGCATATCTTGGTTGAGCAAGGAGTCTACTGTGGCCACTTCTAGTTGTGAGGTTGAGTATAGGTAAGCTTTCACAATGACTATTGAGTGTGTATGGCTCAAACACCTTATGGCTGATTTGGGTGTTGGTGAACCTCTTGCCACCACCATCTTCACTGACAATCAGAGCGCATTGGAAGTTGCGAGGAACCTTGTGTTCCATGATCGCACTAAGCACATTGAGGTGCACTATCATTATATCAGGGAGAGGTTCTTTGTTGGAGAGATCAGTTTGGCATATGTGCCCACAAAAGAAAACGTTGGAGACCTTTTCACAAAGGCTCTGCCTAGGGAGAAGTTTGAAACTTTTTGCAAAGCTTTGGTCTTACTTCCTTTTGTGGATTGATTCCACATAGCTTGGCACTTCCTTATACATGAATGCAAGATCCTTGTCCACTGCATCACTCCCAGGGGGGATTTGTTGATATATTTTGCTAGTGATGTGTGAACACATTAGGACCGTTGAGGCACTTTTTTCCCTCTTTAGGAGGTTTTTTTGCCCTGACTTGAATATATGCATATAACCCTAGTGGCTCACTTATCTTTGTACATTCTCTTGGTAATACATTCAGTATTGTGTGTTGTGCTCCAAGCGGCACTTAACTTTGGAATTCTTAACATTGAAGTGGTATGTGCAAAAAAATCAAAGGAGGATGTAAGATATTCACAAGATTAATTACCCAGCTTCATTGATTTGATGTAGACTTGATTCTAGCTCAAGTCATTAGAATAATGATGTAGTTTAACACCAAAACCTTCCTTTATTCGCACATAGAACTTTCAATTTTTTTGAAGAACTTGATTCCACCTCCTTTGAGCTCTGCTGAAGAAAGAAGTACTCCTTCAAAGCACTTGAAAAAAGAAATAAAATCCTCCTTGAAGATGTTTGGAACGAAGGTGAAGAAAGAACCTTGATCTTAGAGAAAAATGAATTTGTGGCTTGGAAGAGGCTATGTGATGGCACAAAAGCCTCTATGATTTATTGGAAGAGGAGAAATATCCTTGATCCTTAGATTTTGGGTAAGAAATTAAAGAAAAATAACATCACTTTACTCTAGAGTAAGCCTCTTATGCAGAGACAATAGGCCTAGGGCTGGTCTCAGAGAAGGAAAAAATGGAGAGCAATCACACAAGTGCTGAGAGAAGTTGATTCAAGTTTCTATTATCCCACATATGATGTAAAAATCTTTGAAGGCAAATCTAAGAGATGGAGCTTCATAACAGCTTCACCATCACAAGGAGAAGATGAAGACTTCTCTTTCTTCCTCCCTCACAGGCAACTGTTGTGGTCACATATGAGGCCCATTGGGAACCTCCTCTTGTTTGTTCATAGGCTGAGAAGATTCATGCCCTTTGAGGTCAATCTGGCAAGTTGAGAAACTTTTTACTCCACAAAGCTCTGCTACATGCGAGCGTGGCAGACAAAACACCTCAAGAATTGTATTAGGAAGTCATCAATTCTCTAATACAATTGCTACAGAGTCTCCATGTGAGAACTATTGAATGAATATGTCCTCATATCCCAACCTAGCCTCATGTATATAGACTCCTTCAAGGAGTGGTTAAACTAGGAAAATGGCTATATGTTTGTCATATGCACAAGTTCTTTAGAGTCCACTAGGGTGGTTGGTCAATGACATGTCCCAATTCACTTGAGTTAAAGGCCTTGGAGCTCTTGGGAAAAAAACACATCCATGTCTCTCATTGGATTTGAACCCAAGACCTCCTCCTTCCCATCCTTGAGAGTTAACCATTGAGACAAGTTACTTGATTGGCTTTACTCTAGAGAAACTTATGCTTAGCTTAAGTTAAAGCCACTTTATAAAATTTTCCTTTATTGGTAGAAATAACATTGACTTGATAGGATAAACATGAACCATTTATGGGGGGCTGAATGGTATAAGCCTTTTGCTTTGGACAATCCTTATAATAAGGACCAGTTATATCTGAACAATACTTGCAACATGGAGACCCTTCCTTAAGGGAGCATTTCCCTTGGAAGTGACCATATTCTCATCTCTAGCACATTATAGGATGGTTTGGCCTTCTTAATAGAGGTTTTCTTTGATAGTGTTTGTATACATACTTTCTACTTGTAATTCTAGATTTGGTAGCATGGTTTGATTTGCAAGTACATTGGGTGATGCCCAATTTGTACATGCACTGAGTGATATGAAAGTTTTCGAGCTCTAAGTTCTTCACGTTGTTATTGAATTTGGGCTTGAGCTTCATCCCTTCGTGCCACAACACCTCTTGAAAATATTTTTGCAACTTCAAGGCTTCTAACTCTTCATAATTGTATCAAAGGATTGGAAATGGATTCATTCATATTGTCATGTTCTTTGAACTGATGTCTTGTTGCCCTGATCCTTGAGGCCATCACTTCAACCTCTTCCAAAGATGCATCAGTTTGTAATAAATCTCTAAGCTTTTTCTAAGAAGCTCTTGGTAGATCTTTCTCTATCCATTCTTTGACTAAGAAGTCTCTAGGATGGTTAGGGAGATGAGAAACTCAAGACTCAACTCTTGTCATAAACTACAAGGAAGTTTCTCCCTTTCATAACTTGAGATTTTATAATTGATCAAGAGTGTGTTATGTAGAGTTACTTGGGATAAATCTAATTATGAAGGAAGTTTTAAGGACTTTCCAAAAAGTAAGGTGTCTTTTGTTATATTGGATGTGCCACCCATCTGTTAAAACTTTGAGAGTAGCCAAAAACAAGGCAACGAAGGATCTTCACTTTGATGTATACCTTTATTTTTACATAGATACAAAAATCTCCTCACATGATCGTCTGCATCCTCATTAGGAGCTACCTTGAAGGAAGGATTCTAGAGCTATTAAACATGTAACAGGTTGCAAGAAGATATTGTCATCACTTACTAACTCTATAGGTAGAAAATTACCATTGCAGATGATCATGATTTGGATGATTTTGATGCGGAAAAACTCACATTTAAATCAAGAGCAGATGGTAATTTCACCATGCT